>CAOLHI010000377.1:0-672883 GCA_948474755.1 Ctenosaura bakeri | reverse complement strand
AGAGAAAATGAGCCATCTGCTTAAAAGTGAGACTTAGAAGCTGGCAAAGCACACTGTTTAAAAAGTGTTACTACAGGACTGAATTATAGTTCTCCCTCTACATTTGCCTGGGTTAGGGGGACAGGACCCCTGTGAAAGTAGAAAAACCATGAATAACTCTAGGCCCTCCCAAATCATATTTAACACAGAAAAAAGTATGATCACCATATTCAACCCACCATGGATTCCTTTAAAGGCTTCAGGGTTCCTTCACAAGGCAGAAGTGGGTGGCTAGTGGGGCTTACTGCCACCTCCACTGCTGCCCCACACCATTTTTAATAGGGACTTAACAAGCCTCTTTCACAGTTTCTCAGTCTCACAAGGCTTGCAGTCCTTATTAAAAATGGCATAGGGAGGAAGCAGAGGTGAGAGCAAATAATCTGTGAATAATCAAACCCGCAAATGTGGAAGGTTGACTGTAATAATTTTGTTTTTCACAGGGGACGCAAAACATTTTTAAAGGTTGAGTTATACTTAAGTCTGTAACCTTTTTCTTTTGTGGAGGATTTTGTGGTGTGCAGTTTCCATCCATCAAGTTGTCACTGTTGACAGATCTTCCAAAGCCAGCTGCAAGTCCATCTTCAGAAGTACAAAACACAGGTGTTTCCATGAACATGCCTCTAGCATCATCTGGAATCAGGCACTTTGACTCATTTATTCGGAATCCACCTCCCACCTCCAACTGGTGCGAAGGAGTTAAGTCTCTCAGATTAGAATTCATTGAGAAATTTACACCCATCCTGTCAGGACTCTTTACCCAGGTAGGATATACTGTTCCTCGTCCACAGTGCGCAGTTTCCAGTTGGCTGTTTGCATCAGTTCTCTCATGGCAGGGGGGTTCTAGGGTTTTATGCAGTGAACTTTGCTCAACTGCTTCAAGTCCCAACTGGAGATCTGAGGTGACTTCCTTTTCTCCAGAGCACTGCCTGCTGCCATCAGTTCTACTCCCTGGACTGGAATAGCCAATAGTCTTTATTTCTTGCAAACACATTTCTGTAAGATTGGAATTTCTGAAAGGGTTGAGTGTCAGCACTGCTGATGATGACCGGTCATATCCCTACACAAAGAGGAGAATCAAGAAATATAACAGTGACTAGGCAAAGTCAAAGCAAATTACACCATAATGGGATCCACATGTGACACTGAATTAGATTTTCTGTCTTCAGTTTTTCTTTAATGGCTTATGTTTTAAACAGGTTTTAAACAGGTTTTTGATACTTTAATTACCTTTCTAGCTATATTTGTTTCTGCCTTGAGTCCCAAACTGGAAAAAGGGTGAGATATTAATATAACAACAATGGTGCATGAAATCGTAGCTTATTGCATCTCTACATCTCCCCACAAATCATTATTTGTGCGAGCACCTGCAAACCACAGCTGAAATTGATGGCTTATTACTGGCTTACCAACTCTCCAATTATTTAAACCATGACTTTTCACTGTGCCTGAACCTAGAACTGTGGCTTATTTCTCCATCTACCCAACTCTAAAACAGGAACTGCCAAAAGGTCTGGAGAGAAACACACCAGAAATGGGAGAGACAGATTTGGTAATCTATGAGACAATTCATGGCAAAAGCAGCAAATCATAACTCATATAAACCACTGGTTCACATGAAATGCAACCAGTCCCTATATTAATTGAAAATTATTTATGGGCTGGTATCTGATACTGCAGATTTTAAAAAGCCACCCACTATTGTAATACATAATTCAATTTCTGATGACTTTGGGTTTAGAACAGATATGTTATCTCTGAAGGGTATATTCATTCATATAAAAGAACAGGATGTGAATAGTGGATTAAAAACAAAGACAGTTATGGTACAAAGGATACCAGTTAAAAACCACATGATACTTTAATATCTGGAAAACAGGTTCTGAGCAGGAAACTTGACTGATTCATTTATTTTTAAGGATTACATTATACAGATTAATACTTTTAACAGAAAAAGGGAATAATGGATGTCAGTTATTTAGCTGAATGGAGATTATTGTTTCTTGTGGTGCATTCTTTTTCTAATGACCAAGTTACTGTATCAGTGAAATAATAAATTTTGTCACGGCTGATATTTGGTAAATAATTTAACTTTAGCAGCCTAATAGCAGGTCACGTCACTCTTTATCACTGACTACACTGACTGGCAAGAGCTCATGAGGGTTTCAAGTTAGTAGTTTTTTCCAGCTCTATCTAGAACAGACCCAGAGACTGTGCATGCAAAGGCTTTGCTCTACCATTAATCACAGTCCTTGCACCAAAAAAATGAGTATTAACATTTGTGCAAAGACAGACAAAGATTTTCAAAACATGATTCTTACCTCTTGATTATATGTTCGCCTCTTAACCTCTGGGGAACTTTCAGGTGAAGAAATATTCTGTACCAATCAAGGGCAGGGGGAGAGAGAGATTTTTAAGAGATTAAAAGGCTAAACAAGCATGGTTCCAACTTGATCTGGTTTTCATCCTGCTCCCAATTCAAATTGTAAGTGCTTAGGGCTAAAACTGTGCAAGTGACCTTTGATGCTGTTTATAAAAAGCGATTTTGCCACCATTCGTTTGTTGTTCAATATGTGTTTTCCATGGATGTCAGATTTCTAGTCCTAATTACTGTATATGTGAGAGCTATGCATGTACAGCTCCCACAGTGAGACACTTTTCCATTTAAGTAACTGAGAAATATTAATAAAGATCTATGCATATGCAACATATATGCATATGCAAGTTACAACGGACCCCTCCAGGCATGAAAAAATATGATTTGTGCTAACCATGGTTTATGGCTTTAAACCATGAACTGTATGGCATATGATGCAACAAACCATGGTCTACCCTCCCCATTTCTTGTTTGCTTCTCTCCTTCCCTTTCTGACAGTGCTTTTTTCATGGGTAGCTGGCATTCAAATAAGGAACAAGTTATGTTTGTGGGTTCAGACCTACTATACAGTCAGTCACAATTTAAACAAATTATAGTTTTAAGGCAACAACAAATCATAAATTTAGACTGAAGTTGATGGCTGGTGAACATATCACACTTTGTTAGCAGAGATTATTACCACATTCAAACATGATCATTATTTCAATTCTTTTAGAGCTGCCCTGAAACGCTGAATCAGACAGGCAGAGTTTCACAGCTTGAAAATATTACATTGTTCCTCCATTCATTAGAAAGGGAGCAGGGAGTTGTTGTAATTTCCACTATCCTCTTGCCTCCATCTACAGCCTTCTGCACCACATGACCAGTCATTTCCAAAATCCTTTTAATCCCATGGAACACATCTGCAGTGGGCTGGAAAGGGAAGGGGCATGTGGCAAAACCCTGTTTTGTGACCATAACATTTCTCAAAGGAGGAGAGTTTATATCTTAAGAGTATATATTATGCTAAAATATTAGAAATTCATAAATACTTTCTATCATTTTGAGACATGACAGTTCCTAGATTTTAAAGAATCTACATCTGGCACTCTCCTTCTCACAGTGGTCAAATGGGTCCCCAAGAGAAACCTGCAAGAAGGAGATGAGGGCAATAATGCCCTTCACCCATGTTCCCCAGAAACTGGTACTGAGAAACACATGATTGCTCATTCTGGAAAGAGCATAGGTAGCCACACCAGCAGCGGCTGCTGACAACTTTATTCCCCATGACTTTGTCTAATTCTTTCAAAAGCTACCAGAAACAGTAACCACCACCATTATCTCCATGTCTCAATAATTTTATAAATAATATTTTTTATAAAAATTTAAAAGGTTGACTCAATAGCATGCTGACTGATCTGAGATTTACATACAAAAAGACTCACCTCAAAGTGCATTGCATTTCCATGTACACATGGAATTACTGGAGTAACTGGTGAGTAAATGGGCTTATAGCCATTCCTACAGTTTTCATCATCTGCTTTTATTCTAGGAGGAGTAGCAAACAACAATGGATCTGAGGCAGAAAGATCAGCATGGGTTGGTGTTGCATATGGAGAAGGAGTAGGTGTAGATGTTTCTGAATAGGCAGAATCCAATAGCTGATATAATCTTCGTTTTTTTAGTGGTGTAGTGAGGTCTGTGTGTTAAAACAAGAAAGATAAGAAAAAATTCTTAGTAATTATTTATTGTTTATTGTAGATTAAGACCAATACAAGCCACTATTAAATCACACTACTCACTAAGTTTAAAAAGCAATCAAATTTAGCTTGGAATAGAAGCAAATGCATCTGCTTTCAACATTAACATTTATTGTTGTGAAGAAAAAAATACAGCACAGAACTGTGCTCTGCTATTTAGCTGCAGTTACATATAATATGGCTGAGGTGGGGAAAGTGTAGACCCCATTCTCAGGATAGCAGGAGGATCAATCCACGTACTAATGGACTTGATCCCCTTGCACCAGCCGAAGGCAGGAACTGTCAACATTCTCTTCTGTTTTTCCTGTTCAACTCCCTCCCTATCCCAATATTGTAGAATCCCACCAAAGTCTACCAGGAGACCCCCAAAGACCCCAGCCTACAACAATTTTTAAAAGAATTGTAGTTTTGAGGCAAACAAACCAACAAACCATTCAGAGATAAATACAGTGGCTTGGGTAGATTTGTCCTCCAACTCCAACCCCTCCCCAATCTTTTTTTTTTTGAATGACACTGGGAGTGGCATCATATCACTTCTGGCCAAAATGCATCTGTATGGTCCTCAGGAGGAGGGTGAAAACTGTGCCAACCCAACAAGGGACTCTGAAGCAAAATGTACACTCACCGTAGCACTAGAGAGACCACTAATGACCAGCAAAGGAAAGTGGGGAGCAGTTTTCCTGCAAGTCAGAATTTTAGGGGAGATAGCCAGCAGCACAGACAAAAGAAGACCTTTACCTGGTAAGGAACAGCTGTCATTCAGTAATAAGGGGCTTCTACTTTCACCATTGATTGCAGGACTTCTAGATCTTTCATGAGAAGGTGAGTTAAAATGATCTACAACTGCTGAGTTTTCTTCTTCCAGAGCTTGCTTTAACCATCGCTGCAAAATATATTTTTAAGTCATTACACCACTCTTAACAATGATGAATCATATTTATTTACCTCCACCTTTACCTTCAACAGAGGTGGGTGGGAATCATGCAGCCTTCCAGATGCTGTTGGACAGCATTCCAGACCTCAGGCTTATGACAGTCAGAGCTGCTGAGACTTGACAGTTCAACAAAATCACATGATTCCAATCCCTGGCTTTTTAAAATAACAAAAATGGCCTGGAAAAACCAGAACGATCCTGAAATGCTATCAGTCAGAAATGCTATTATGTAAAGGTCTCTTTACCAGTATCTATCTTCTAATTGGTAAAGTAAATATTCTAAATATTTTCTTAAAAAAAAAAACATTATTTAACTTCCCGAGGAAGAAAAATTCAGAGGAAAATAAGACATGTTACCTTTTTACAAGAGCCAATGTTTTCCACAGGTTCTTTTCTCCGCCGTTTTTCTGACAGGAACGGTGATGTAAAACGAATATAGTGCTTAGGAGTAGTATATACATGTGGGCTGTAAATGAGACCTGGTAAAGAATTCAACTGTGTAGCCAAAACCTCAGGATCTGTCGTTATACGCAGAGGCCTTTCTGAAAGGCTGTCTATAGGTTTGCCAGTCTTCTCGTTCTTCTCATTCAACCATTCATCCACCAAGTGCTAAACAGAAAAGAGAAAAAGGCAACATGTTTGGTTTGATTCCAAATTCAGCAACAAGGAAGCACACTATTCTAATGCTTTATCTTTAATGTTGGTTTCAACTTTTAAAGTTTTAAACAATTTTAATCTTAAGGTGCCTGAATGACTTCATCCACTGAGTCTCCCCAACTCTTAGGTCAAGACTGGGACTCCTGCACCCTTCCATGTTGTTAAAGTGCAAGCTCCAGTGCTCCTCACCACTAGCTATCATAGCTAGGTCTGCTAGAATATGCAGGCCAACATCTGGAGGGCCACACAATTCCCACTGCTGACTCAAGTCATCAGGCTTTGTTCCATGTTTCCCCTCCCAAGATAGTGGGGGCAAGTGTGACCTGGCCCACCACTGTGGGAGATCTGTCCATCTTTCTCCTTTCTGGCTTTCTGGTAAAGGTACCCTCTACCCTATTTCAGGAGGATTCTGGTGGAATGTCAACATAACTGCCATTATTTGTTTCTATATTTCTTTTAATGTTAATATGCTGCTAAGTTATATTAATGGTCATTCAAAATGTATTTTTATAACTGTTTATTTCTGTGAGCTACCATGTGTATATTACATACCATGTTGGGTTAAAAATACTTCTACTGCTACTCTGACCCATTCTGTCCCTTTCCCATGTCATGTAACAGAGGTAAGGCCAGGACATTTTAGGGAATGAAGTGTTGGTACTTATTGTGAATAGTCATAACTCTTGGATGCAGAGGAGCAATCCTGCCTCTATCTATCCTGCCTCTGATGGTTGTGTGAGGGGAATAACACATGTGATTATAAACTGCTCCTCTACAGCAGCCAGAGAATGGGAGGCCCATATGTGTATCCAGCACTTCTTTCTCCCTAATATCAAAGAAGAGTACATTGGTACATGACGTAAAGGTTCCTTCTGGAGATGTATGAGTGAGGTGTAGATGTAAAGGCCAATGCACTGACAAAAGGTAGAAAAAATGCACCCAAAACTCTCATCAACCACTTTAAGGATGGGAGCTGGACGACTCATTTGGACATCCCCCAAAAGGAACCTTTAAAATGTGTATCAATATATTTTTCTCACAAGGCATCCAGAAGAATAGGAGATACTCAGACTGCTCCCAAGAAAGAGTGAGTCTGCAGTTGATGTGTAGTGAGGATCAACACTTGATTGTAGGATTTATTTGTAAATGCCACTGCTGTGAAGGCAAATAAGTCCATATAGTAATGTTTCGTAAAGGTACTAGATCCTCTAACGATTTTGGCTGGGAGAGTTGATGGAGACAGCTGTGGATGTGGCTACAGCTTTAGTGGAATATGCCATAATATTGCAAAGTATTCTTGAAAGGTAATTTCTGACTGCTTTATGGATGGTGTGTGTGTGTGTGTGTGTGTAGAGAGAGAGAGAGAGAGAGAGATACACAATCTTTTAGAGGGATTAGGGCAAAAGGAAAGAAGTGCTGGGGAAACAAGTGCTATCTTTTGACGAAGAGAAGGGATCCAGTATCAAACTGACAATGTTCTTTTCAACTCTCAAGGTATATTCCCAGACTGAAAGGGCCCCTGGCTGAGCTTACAACTACAAGAATGGCCACTTTAAATAACATGAAATTAAGAAAGACACTAGAGGTTCAAAGGATGCTACCCTGCTTCTCATCACAAAAGCAAACAGGCACTGCTTAAATGCAGTAACAAGAAATACAAGTTTAAGTTTAGAAAGACATATACCTTTTTTGTTTTAGGATATTTAGTAGGGCATTTATTAAGTGCTGGGACTTCTGGTTCAGGAACAATTTCAGCAACAGTTGTCTCCGTTTCAGGTTCAGCTGAAAGTGCAGCATTTTCAGGCTCATTGTGCTGTGAGCTAATTTCCACATCAGGAGAGGATGGCTGAATATCTGAACACATGCTAACAGTTCTGTGCCGCCTTCGCTGCTGGCCAATATGAGTTCTACTCCGAGAGAAACTTTTTCTCTGTTTTGTCCTATTGACTTTGGCAGGGGTTGGCTTAGTGGCAGCTTCCTCTTTTGCTGGTTCCTGGTATAATACAGACAACACATATAGCAAATTCAGATTACATTAAACACATGCTTTATGATTTTTTTTCAAATTAGAAGAGGAACAAGAATGCATATTTAAAAGAGAAACTTTTTGTCATTCTGTAATAAAGATATGCATCTGCCTTATGTCAGGTTTGGTTCTTCTCCCGCTTTGGCTTCAACCACTTGGGGTTAGCATATCTAAACAACCTTCTCCACTTATGTCAATGTAACTAGAATTTAAGATTGACAGTAGAAGCTCAGTTGCATCTCTAACTATTTTAAGAGATTAGGTTGGTGAGTACCCAAGACATGTAGGGACATCCAATCTGTGGAACATGTTCCCCAGGGATGTGAGGCTGGCTCCATCCCTTTGATGTTTCTGGCAGGCAGCCTTTGATCTTTAACTGATGTTATTGTTCTGCTTCTTTTTTTAAAGTTATATGTGTTTTTTAAAACTGTTTTCAAAAAGTAGTTTAGGCCTGTTTTGAAAAATTTTGCTTATTTTTATCTCTTTATTTGCTGTATACTGCCACAGAAGCTTGGTAAGGCTGATAAGTGATGAAAAAAAATGTATATGGCAACCACTCTGTGTGTATAACTTTATTTTTCTGTGATTTAATGATAAAATTGCATTACTTCTGAACAAGTCGGTATTCCTGTGGATGGAAGTCACATCCAGCAATGTCAAATTTTCAGCAGTGGATGCTGTAATACCAGTTATTAATGACAGTCTTATTTTAACAATACACAAAGCTTCCAAAAAGTTTCAGAGGGATTAATTTCCATAATGAATCAAAAAGATCTCCTCCTTTTGGGTCAATATGAAACTTCACAAAATGGAATAGTCATTGGGCTCTACACACTATAGTAATAAAGCTGAAGAAACTAACAAGTAATTTTGGAAATTAATTATTTCAAGACATCTTAAATATAATAAAATTTTATGCAACTACCTGAACAAATTCAGTATCATTGATGATCTGTGCATCCTTGCATTCTGATTTAATTTCAGTTTTAGCAGTACTGATTCTTTCCAAAGCCTGCTCTCTTCTTTTTTCTCTTTTTTCTAGCCGGGCAAATGCTTGAAGAATGGCTTCCATTTTCCGTTCTTCTCTAGTCTGAAGAATTTAACATTCATTTTAGAACACTCCATACCCAAGACAGAATGACTTAAAGTACAAAAGATAAGTCAATATACAGTATGTTTCTGCAAGAGCCAAATACATACAAATACATTATAAAATCAGTGCTCTCACCATACATTAATGTTTGGCACTCAAGAATGGCACTGTGTTTTGAACTTGAAACAAAAGAAAATAGGTCATGCATTCACTTGCCAAGAAACAGCTGTTATGGGTATCAATTAATATAACTACCAAGTCTACCCATAATTTATAGTCAATTCCTTATAGTGAGAGAACAACATTAACTAGTACTGAAATACAAGCTGTTCACGTGACTTTATATTTTTCACAGCAATTCTTTTTAGAAAGTATTTGAAGGACATTTTCCCCACATTTCCAAATGAAAAATGCTACTTATATCACATTCAGTTCTTCATTAATATAGTTATTTTCATAATTGGAAAAAGAGTTTTGAAACAGGTTGAAATGAAACAATAGCTTTTAAAAATACACTATTTTATGAATACCTATTTATAATTTAAGACTAGTAATGTGATTTTTGCATGTGATTTTGCAAATTAGGTGTAGTCAGACTGTGCTTAGTGCACCAGAGTCTGAACAGACAACTTGTCTTAATCTGCCATGAGGGGGTCCTTAGGGTTTGGCAAATGGATTTGATCAATCCTGCCAGGCAACACTTCCACACATCAGCAACAATACATTAAGGCCTACTCGAAGTGCCAACTAACACTGCATCCCTGAACTGGCAAGAAGAGGTTAAGCAGCATATTTTGGCATGGACTATACTTTATTAATTTATAAATCTCACATTTTATTCCTGAAAATCTTATCATCTCACTGACTGTGTAAGTAAGTGAAATGACAGAACATGCAAGGAGCTGATACAAAGAACGAACACAATTAACTGAAGTATAATTCTATCATTTAAGATGGAGAGGATTCCAATATGCTGTTTAGATACCATCAGCAGCTCACCAGACCCTGCATTTTTGCATCCAATTCTCATGAGTTTGAGGCTACCTTACTACCCTTTCATGAGACAACAGAACAAAGAGAAGGGTACTACAAAATTAAAGTAACATCATTTTCATTTGAAAAGATACTAAGGCTTATGTTCCTGGGACAGATGGTGTTATGCTTTAAAAGAATGAAACAAAATTTCTATTGTAATTTGAAACCATACCCAGGACCTGGCCCCATGTGCTTTGAACAAAACTTTTGCAGAACAAGCTTATTTTAGCAAAAACATTTCAAGTGGTTTCATACAGAGAGAAAATCAAACATCTCTCTCCTGCAGTATTTGTACCTGCTCAATAATTTTCAAGTTTCCAACAAACAGGTCTGATTTCTTGTTACATGAGTGAGCAAGCACTCAGAAATGTTTTCTTAACAGCATTCTTGCTTTGTCCTGGCCAGCTGGTAAGACCTGTGTTGCTTCATCCCCTCTGATGTTTGTTAGTAACTGTCTTTCAAGCACCTGTAAGTCTTTTTCTCTTGAGCACAATCCCCCTTCCAAGTAACAGGCCAGCTGAGCCAGCCAACAGGCAAAAGCTACAGCTGGAGGGAGAAGAAATGCCCAAGTCTGCCCTCCCTGAACCTTGGGGGAGACAATATGAAATAACAGAATGGTATATTACAGAGCTTGATTTCTTCCATTCTGTAGCTGGGCCACAAAGAAAGCTTTTCCAACGGTGAAGGATAATAATGATTCTACCTCATCACTCCTCTGTAAAACTGTTATCCTTTCTATCTCATTGCACTATATTTTACCAAACACTAATATAAAACACAATGCAGAGTTTTGATGCCACTACCAATGATAACACAACTTTTAGTTCTCTATTAAAACAAAGGTATTAAGATCCATTAGCACAGTTAGCCCCTGAAACTGTACCCATACACACCAGGATGAATAAAAGTAGTTCTCTACATAAAACAAAAACTTCCACCATACTCCTACAGAGAATATTAATTTTTCAGTTTTAATGGGTGGTGGGAAGGAACAGATGAATGATTTTCCAAAGGTTAAGAATGTATTTGTCCTTTATAATACATTGGCTGATGACCCAAGATTCATCAAGTGTCAACATTACCAGAGGGGTTAATAGTGCTTTTGACCTATGACTCTGAAATCCCTGCCACTGCAACACAGAAAGTACATGCTATTTCAACCACATATACTCCTTAGCATCAGTAGATTTCCTTCAGAAAAGGAATCACTAGAATGCCAGATAACTGCAAAATGTTAACTTGGAAGAAAGGGCTTTTACAAAAGGCAATGTATGACATTATTTACTATGACTTCTGAGTATATATATATATAAAATACAAACCCACTTGAATCATGAAGTTCTCCTGCTATCAGATGGCACACTACCAGACAAAAAAGTATTAGGACTATCATACAACTGCTATCTCAAGAAGCATTCATGTTTTGATATTAATGATCACCTCTTCACTCCTCAAATCAAACCCTTCAATTTTTTAAAAAAATGATACAAGCTCAGTCTCAAGAAGACTCAGGCAACTGAAAATGGAAAACTCTTAGCAGACGTTTGGCAGGGCAGGGCAAGGCAAAACTTTAATGTCCATAGAACTGGTGGGGATTTCTTCTACATTTTACAATTAAGTGTGCTATCAACTTTTTACTTGGTTAACAGTTACAGGGAAAAAAAACAAAACCCTGAACCATTGCATTAGCAACTACATTCTTTATGAAAAGTGTACTTTAGATGTTGCCTGAAAACTTGAACACCGACCAGAGACAGAAAACACCCTCCTATCAGCTAACAGGATTGTGACATGATACCTCTGTTCTCATAGCAACTGTGGCTATACCTCTAGCTTATTTTGTTGATCATTCTTCCTTGGCTTCTTTGATAGCTCTTCCGTCATCCTCAGCCCCACCAAACCCTATCAAGCTCTTTAGAAAAGCTTGCTTGCTAGATGGGAAGAAGGTGGAGGCTCCACCTCCAACTACTGTCACCAAACTGGCCCCTTCTCCATTTCTCTCCTCTGCTTTCCTAGTCAATCTTTTACTGCTGCTTCTAGGCCAGAAGAATCATGCCTTCACACAACAACATTTCAGCTGTTGTTGAATCTGTGGAACTCTCTTCTTTCCCCATTCCTATCTCAAGAGAGAATAACTAGGGTTGGCAGAGAGCAGGAAGTGGGGGAAGGCATGCAGGGAAAGGGTTTGCTAAATCTGGCTGAAAGGAACGGCCATGAAGCACAGCAAGAACATAAAGTGTGAGGTAAGAGAGGTAAGAGAGATGGTGCATAGACTAAAGCATCTTTTGTGTGCTGTCTCAATCTGAGTGGCCAAGGAAGGAGGCAGAGTAAGACAAAGTCTCCTCCTCGTCACTTCCTTGGTACCAAGTAGGCTTGGGGTGGTGGTTGAATTTAGGTTGTGATTTCCTACAAAGGAAAGGAAGTTATCTTCCTTGGATTCCCTGCTCTTCAGTATATGTACATTACTCTCAATTACTAGTGGACATATCTCAGGATCCAGCCCTTTCATAAATTAAATTCTGCCCTCTAATGATATATGAATATACATAACGACTATAAGGTGTTGTTTTAAAAAGAAACTGCTGATGTGCTCACTTCCTTAGAACCAACAGCCCTCTCTTCAACTTTGTACATAACTTTTTGTTATCTTGTTACAGTGAAAGTAATTTATTTATTTTCAGAAACAGCAAATCATGAACATTTGGGTAGTAAATGAGGTAAAAGAGGGCTCTGCCTTCTGTGTATTCAGCACAGAAACACAAGAAGCAGGCCAATGGTGGAAGGATGAATCACCATGCGAACTGGTGCCAGGTTTTGCCTCTTACATTCTATCACTGAAGTACAGAGTGCTGCTGGTGAAGGCATAGAACAAACCATGGCTGAGACCCTCTTTGACACTGGTGGAAGATAAAGGTTTGCCAGTACAGTTACACTGGGAGGAGGGCACTGGCAGCCAGGTAGGGCTGGTAGCATGAGGCATCTTTCCTACTGCTGCTGCAGCAGGCATTTTGGTTGGGGTGGTGGTGGAGCTGTGCCCTGGCACCATAAGCTCTGGGTTTTTTTTTAGCTGGGGGGGTGCAAAGAGGCATTTTAACACTTTTACAACTCCACCACTAGCCCACTGATATGCTCTAGAATAGTAGAAGAGAAACCTCTTCTTATACATCCACCACAGAAACCAGGTGAACTGGCAGAGAACTGACAGACTGCTTCCTCTGTTGACAGTCCATTGTACCTCTGTGATAGCATCCCTATGGATGAGAAGGGAAGGCCTTTTACTTGGCACAGAACCAAGCATTTTGGTTTACAAGGGTAAACTTGTTCCTGGTTTGAAAGAAAATGTCACCTGTTCTCTCACTAAGAGTGCTTGCCTAAGGAAGGACAGATTGCTCCATGCATCCTTTACCATCTCTTCTCATGAGTACAGTAGGCCCTCCACACTCGAGGGTTTCACTTTCGCGAATTTGATTATTCACAGTGCCAGCTTGCCTCCCCCCACCATTCTCCCCCTCCCATTCCTTGGCCTTTTGCCCAGGGGCAGGAAGGTGGAAAAGGTCTTCACCCCCTTGTACTCACCCTGCCCCGTGCCGACAGGGGCATGGTGGCAGCAGCGGCAGCAGCATGCAGGCAGGGAGATCGTTCTTTCCTTGGATTCTCTCCCCCTCCTGTGTAGGCCTGCATGCAGTAGCCTGCAGGAGACTGCAGAAAGGAAGATCTTGCCTCTCTCGCACTTCCCCCGCCCATCACCCACACGATCGGGCTGGGAGCCCCCAACAGGAGAATAACATCTTGCCTCTCCTACACTGTCCCACCCGTTGCCCGTGTGATCTGGCTGGCAGCGGCAGGCAGGAAGGTGCAGAGAGGAAGATCTTCACTCCTTGCACTCCCCTGTCTTTGCATGAGTGGCAGATAGCACAGGGGAAAGCCTTCCTTCTTCACTCTCTTGCTTGTGGCCCACGCGAGAGCACAAAAACAAGGTAGGGCACAGGGGCAACAAGCAGGAAGTTTTTTCACCCTGGACTCTTCTGTCTTTCCTGCAGACGGCAGCAGCCCAAAGAATGGGGGAGGGGCCGTGCTCACTGGAGAGGACGCCTTATTCACATTTTTTGACATTCACAGGGCTTCTGTGCACGTATCTTTCACAAACGTGGAGGGTCTACTGTAAATCAACTTGCAGCCTAGTAACTAGGAGGAGGATTATTAAAATTAATACTAATTGGACAAAAATAATGTTGGACAACTATTAGCAAATTATGTCAAACGTATGTAGATATCAAATTACCACGTGTCACTTGTTCTCTAATAACAAACAAATAAAGCACAGCTAAGAAGAGCTACATATTATCAAGTCCTCAATAAGGTTTGTCTAAAAATGAAAGATAAATAATATAGCTACCAGTGATGGCTATAAGTAACTGAAGTTATTCTAGGCTCTTACATGGCCTGAAACAATCACTCAAAATTAGCTATCACAATATGATAAGAATAATTCCTCCCCCTGCAAAAAGACCTTCCACATACAATTTCTTCATAAGCCACATCCCAGCCATCTTCATGCACTTCACTTTTGGAACACAGCACTATAAAATAAAACATTCCTTTGCAAACAATAACATAGTCTGTCTTCATCTTCCCACCCAGCCACTGGGAACTTCAGTTTGTGATAAATAAGCAAGATATGACACATGAGTAGTCAAGAACAGAATAAGGCAGGTCTAGAAATAAAGGCTTTGCTTAAAACAACATGATATGGTTCTGAAAGAGAGTAGAAATTTCCTGGTTATTACATAGGGAGGACTGAAGGACAGAAAGGATACATCTGCTGTTAAGCTACAATGTTTAATGACAGAAGTTTGAAATTAATATAGAACATTTAAAGCAACTGTAAAGACTGAAGAAGAACAAACAGAATGTGATTACAGTACTGAAATACTGCATGTTGTTTCATATTCTGAAAAGATGGAAACAGAATAATACTGTAGGTGGGCAAAGAATTTTGGATACAAAATGAAGAGTTGGTACTTACATGAATGGTCATTCTGGGATGACAGGAGGAGCACCCCACTACGCATGGTGTTGTTGTCCTTGCGCCAGCCGATGCAGGAGCTGTCCACGTGTCACATCAAAAGAACCATTAACCACTCCAGTCCCTCTCCGGCCAATTCTCTTTCCTAGCATATCTAGTTGGTTTCTTTTATTCTTTTTTATTTTATTTGTTTTGGTCTCCCACCCTAGACTTATACACCCTTCCTCTCAGCCTGTGGGTGGGTGTGGATTGCTCCTCCTGTCATCCCAGAATGACCGTTCACGCAAGTACCAACTCTTCATTCTTGGGCTGACAGGAGGAGCAATCTACTACACATGGGACCTTCCCAAGCTGCTCTATGGGTGGGTATATATCTACAGCACGGCCTGCAAAACATGGCGCCCAAACACCGTCTGTGCAGACTTATACTTGTCCAGCTTGTAGTGTTTAACAAAAGTCGATGACTCTTTCCAGCCAGCTGCACTGCATACATCCTCCAAAGAGCACGAAGACGCGTATGTCACCGATGTTGCCATTGACCTTGTCGAATGCGGCCACACATTCTCCGGTCAAGGCTTCTTTGCATAATCATAACAAAGGAAGATACATGTCTTGATTCAACCAGCAATGACAGATTTGCTGGCCCACTGACCCAACGTTTTTGGCTGGAAAGACAGCAGCAAGGCGTCAGATCGCCTAAACCCTTTTGTTCTTTTAATGTAGGCCTTTACTACTCTCCTTACATCCAAAGTGTGCCACTTCTTTTCCAGAGGGTGTACAGGCCTTGGGCAGAAAGTCGGTAAATGTATCTCCTCTGGGCGAGACGTTGATGACACACACTTTGGCAAGAAGGAAGGGTCGAAGCCCAGGGTCAGCCTGTCCTGCTCAAATCTGCACAAATGTTCATTGACAGACAAAGCCACCAGCTCCAAAACTCTCCTGGCTGAAGTAACTGCAAGCAGAAACGCAGTCTTGAAAGTCAGGAATCTCAAGGAAGAATCCTGCAGTGGCTCAAATGATGCTGAAGTTAAGCACCAGGTTTAAATCTCAGGTAGGGAACCTATGCCTGGTTGGAATGGATGTCAAGGTTGCACTTCTCAGAAATCTCTTTATATGGGGATGCTTCGAGTAGGATTCCCCATCTGAAGACAGAAAGGCCGACAACGCCGCCACTTGTCTCTTCAAGGTGTTAGGGCGCAAACCCTTTTCCAAGCCCTCCTGGAGGAAGTATAGGATGTGGGAGACACTTACCTCCCCCACATCGACCTTGCTCACTTAGCACCACTTCTGAAAAGCCTTCCAAGTTCTATCATATATTCTCTGAGTAGTCTCTCATCACGAACCCAACATAGTGTGGGCCACATTGTCTGCATATCCTTGGCGCATTAGAAACTTCCGTTCAATCTCCATGCTGCCAGACTCAACCATTTGGGATCTGGATGAGCCACTGGACCCTGGGTAAGTCCGCCCTCAGCAGTAACCTCCATGGCGGTGCCTGTGCATCAGCATCGGAAACCATGGTCTCCTTGGCCAGTAAGGTGCTATCAGAACCACTGACACCTTCTCCACTCAGATCTTTGATAGAACTTTCTGCAAGATCCGTATTGGGGGAAATGCATAGTGCACTCCCGGTGGCCATTTCACTGACAGACCATGGTGCGCCTCCGCACCGCTTATTCCATCTATTGAAAAAATCTTTTCAACTTGACGTTTCCACCAGAAGCGAACAAGTCCACCTGTAACTGACCAAAAGTAGCTGTCACAGTGTGAGAGATCTGCACATTGAGAGACCATTCTCCCGGGTGCAGCCAATTCCTGCTCAAGTAGTCCGCTTGTACATTCGTCTCTCCCTTCACGTGTACCACTGTGAGTGAGTTCAGATGTTTTTCTGCCCAGTGGAACAACCAGGTGGATTCTTCCACCAACGGCACAGAATGTAGACCGCCCTGTTTACAAATGTAAGCTTTGACCGTCATATTGTCCGTGAATATCTTCACGTGATGCAGTTTTACTAGCTGCAGAAATCGCTGCAGCGCCAAGTGGACGGCTTTCAACTCTAGGTAGTTTATGTTGTGCCACTTGTCTGAAAGCGTCCAAATAACTTGCACTGAGTACCCCTCACAGTGCGCACCCCAGACACGGAGATTTGCATCTGTTGTTACATGCACCATGCTGTGAATGGGAACTCCTGAAGCCACCTTTCTTTCCTTCAGCCACCAGGATAATTCTTCCCGAACTTGCTGCGTCAACGTCACCTGATAATGTCTCTTTACCGCTATGGCCAACTGATGCCGCATCAGTAGTCTTTGCAGCGATTTCACATGGAAACTTCCCCACTGAACTAGCTGCGTTGAAGAAATTAATATTCCCAGGAGTCTTGCCAGCCACATCAGATCCGCTGATTTGCACCTCAGCAGCTTTGCAGTTTCGTGCCTCAGGTCCATCAACCTGTCCTTGGAAAGGTAAAGCCTCCCCTTCTAGGTGTCTATCCGCGCTCCTAAATGCATGAGCACCCTGGCTGGACTTATTCTCGAAATTGAGGAGGAAACCATAGTCCATCAATGTCCAGATTGTTAACTGTACATCCTTCCTCAACCTGAACTCTGAGGCCGCTTTCAGCAAGATGTCGTCCAAATATGGGTGCAGCTGTACCCCCTGCACTCTGAGGAAAGCTATCAGTGGAATCAACACCTTCGTGAACACACGGGGCGCAGATGCCAACCCGGAACTGGTAGTGGCAGTTCTGGTAATGGATTCTCAGGTACCTCCTGTCCTCTTCGCTCATGGGAACATGTAAATAAGCCTCCTTGAGATCTATGGAAGCCATATAATCCCCTGTAGACAAGTTCTCTTTGATTGTCTGCAGAGTCTCCATCTTGAACTTTCTGTATTCCACAAAAGTATTGAGGTACCTTAGATTCAATACCGGTCTGTACTTGCCACTGGGCTTGGGGACGACAAAAAACGTTGAATAAACCCCTGCGAATTCCTGATCCTTCGGAACCTTTTCTATTGCCCCTATCTGAAGTAAGTGGTATATCTCCTGTAGAACTATCTGTTGCTTGACCTTGTTCTTTGCTACCAGGGATCGAAGAAATCTGTCTTTTGGTCTTGTATAGAAACATATTTTGTACCTGTGGGTCACTACCTGTAGAACCCACTGATCTGTTGTTACTCGAGACCATCTGTGTCCGAAAGACAGAAGTCTTCAGCCCCACTGCCTGGCGTTGATAGTCAATATTGAAGTTTCCTTCGCTTGGAATTATTTCCAAGCTTTCCTTGTCCTTGCCTGGGATATTGGAATTGTCTATTGAACTGTTGCCTTTGTCTATTCCATTGATATCTACCATATCTATACTCAGAACCTCTTCCAGAGAAACTGTTCGATCTACCTCCATGAAAGGAATAGTTAGAACCCTGGAAAGCTCTTCTATCCACCCTTTCCTTTTGCAAAGTGGGCATTACCTGCTCCTTCTCCTTTGTCTCTACTAAGACTTTTTCTAAAGCTTTCTCCCCAAATAGTAGTTCTCCCTGAAAATGGACAAAGGCCAAATTATTTCGAGACTTCTGGTCCACCTCCCAGTGCCTTAACCACAAGGAGTGTCTCGCAATTGTTAACAGATTTATATTTCTTGCTGCAAATGCGGTAGCATCATGACCAGCGTCTGCCATATATTTTAACACTCTCTGAATTCTCTCTACAGCTTTCATTAGCTCTTGCACATTTAAATCCTGGGAGTCTAAAATATCTTGAGACCAGAGAACCCCTGCTCTTGCAAACACAGAAGCAGCCACTGATGCTTTTATAGCTAAAGAAGCCGCTTCATGAGCTTTTTTCAGAGAAGTCTCCGCTCTTCTCTCATCCACCTCTTTCAGTTGCATGTCCCCTTCCCTGGGGACAATTGCCCTCGAGACCAACCATGCAATCAGGTGGACTTCACAGTGGTCTACACTGGGGGCACCTCAAGGAAATCCACCTCAGATTTCATGAAGGAATATAACTTTTGAGAATAAGTTAATAATTTCTTAGTAGACCACTGTGAAGCCCACTCACTCAGAATCACATCCTTAAAAAATTCCAGCACAGGCAACTCTATGCTTCTTGCCTCCTTTCTTCTAATTACAGAAGCTACTTGAGTCTCCTTAGTGTTATTATCACTATTCTGTTCCTTGCCAGAGTCCAAACCTAAGGTTTGGAGCACTCTTTTCAAAGTACTCTGGAAAACATTTTTTATTTTTTTATTTTATTTATTTATTTGTATCCCACCTCTCCATACGGATCGAGGCGGGGAACAACTTAGCATGTATTTCGAAACATTTTTCTATACATGCCCCCAACAAGCTGGGTACTCATTTTACCGACCTGCGAAAGGATGGAAGGCTGAGTCAACCTTGGGGCCCAGCAGGATCGAACTCACAACCTTGTGGTTTGTGGCTTGCAGTACTGGCATTTAACCACTGCGCCACCAGGGCTCATGTACTTCAAACATCCTATCTGAATCTGCCTTTTCCTCCTCTTCATCATCAATGCACATAAATTCTTTCTCCTGTAAATCTAGCACCTCTTCCTGTATCTCATCCTCTTCTTCACTATATACCACTTCCCGCTGTAGTAATGTTTTCTCATTCCTGTGTTCCTTCACATGGTCTGTACTGTTAGCACTTCTTTCTTTTCCCACTGTTTTGATTTGCATTGTGTTGCTATTCCTTATTTGGTTTACACTTGTACTTTCCACCTGCTCCACGCACCTTTTCTTTGATGGTGGTTGGTTAAGTTCACCATCTGCCATGCTAAATTCTTGGCCTGTAGACTGTTTTTGTAAATTCATTGGATTTAAGAGTGTAAATTGATTCTGATAATTTGTATTTAATAAATTCATTGAATAATCTAGTTGACTTTGAAATTCATTAGAGTTGAAATTCATTGGCAGCAGCTGCGCTGTTAAAACTGATTGCAATTGCGTACGCACAGTATTATTTACAATTTGCTGTATCTCCCCCATAAACTCATTTGTAGGGCGCTGCAGCGGGCCACAACATGGGTCCCACTGCGACTCACATACCGCAGCCCCCGTCTCTCTGTCCGAGCAGGCGCCGCCTCCATCCAGGCTGATAGAAATTGCTTGAATTCCGGTGGCAGCCTCCATTGCTCCCATGTTGAGAAGCAAGGTTCGGCTGTATGCTGTATCGAAATGGCGGACGCCTGCTCTCTCTGTGGTGCCACGACTTCCTCTATGATTGGATGAGACTTCGTGGTCACCTGAGCTGTAGCTCTGCCCCCTATACCATCCCCAGAGGTCTTTCAGGCCTTGCCTGGATATGCGGCACCATCTTAGTATGGCTGATTCCAAGATGGCGGCCGGAACTCTCCACTGTAAGTTTTTGTGCAGTGTTTGTCACCTTCGGAAGTTTCTTAGTGCCCCCGGATTTGTTAGCTTTCTTTTTCTCTTTAGTACTCACAGATTAGCCTTTTTATTGTCCGCAGCCTGGGTTGAATTTTTCATCTCCTCTACCTCACTCTCGCTGGAGCTTAAGAATATTCTTCTTAAGTCCACAGAGTGGTCATCCTGCGGCACCTTCTGCAGTTTGGTTCTACCTCCCGAACCGCCCACCTCTTCATCTGTGACCTGCATAGTTGCGGTTTTCTGGATGGAATGATGCATGGTTTTACTCAATCCCTCGTCTGTGACCTGCTGTGTAGCGGTTTTCTGGATGGGTTGGTGCCTTTCCTTATCCGAGCCCTGTGTTACTGCGGCACCTCGGGACTGATTCACCTGACGCTGCTCCAAGTCCGTTCTCTGCAGACATAGTTACAGTTTATTTTTACTCCTCTCTGTTTTCTCCCTCAAACACCTTCCTAATCTGACAGAAAAACCGGAGAGGGTTAGAAAAGCATCCAGCTGGTTTGCAGGAGAAAACGAACTGGCTGGAGAGGGAATGGAGCGGTTAACAGTTCTTTTGATGTGACACGTGGACAGCTCCTGCACTGGCTGGCGCGAGGACAACCAACCCCATGCGTGGTGGATTGCTCCTCCTGTCAGCCCGAGAATACATATGGAACAATGGGAAAAGCCATGAACAAAGAATATTAAAAAATATGTTATGATTTAAAAGAAAACTACTACAAGATGATGTATTGTTGGTAACTTGCGCCACAGAAAGATGTACAAGATGTACAAGGAGACTAAGAATAAATGTTGGAAGTGTCAGGACCATATTGGGTCCTTATATCATATGTGGTGGACATGTGACAAAACTATACAGTTCTGGACGAAGATTCAAAATATGATGCAAAAGATTTTGAAGTCTCAAATACCTAGAAAACCCCCAAATTATATTTATAAGGAACCTGGAAAGAAGATTCAGTTGTGGACAAGAAACAACATAAATTGGTCCAACTTACGCTACTAACAGAAGGATTAGTGTATGTAAAATATTGGAAAAAAGTGGACTTACCAATTGTAAATGAGTGGTTAAGCAGATTAATGGGAATTGTAGAAATGGACAATGTAATGGTCAAGTTAAAAGGTGAGCACAAAATGAATTGGTGTCTGAACAGAAATAAGTGAGTTTTTAAAGAAAAATGACAGTGATCTGATAACAATAGGCTTTTAAATTTGAAATTCTAAATTTATATTACTACATGAGAAGTGTAAAATTTAAAGATGTATTTGACTTTTGTTCTAAAGGGTTATCTTTTATTCTTTACTTGGATGGTTATTATTAATTCCTGATGTTTACTATTATTTTTTGACTATCGATTATTTGTTCTATTATTTTGTTGAGTAATTTTTATTAGAGGACAACATTATATTAATGGAATTTATATAGAATATAGACTAGATTAATAATGATTTCACTGGGAAGACTAAGTAGATAATAAGAAAGTGGAAAAATAAGTAAATAAGGTAAGTAAGCAAATATTTTAATGGTAAATGATAAATGATTAGCAACTAATAGTGATGGTATAAAAGGAGTGATTTTATACTTAGGTATAACTCTTTAAATATGGGTCCTCTGTGATGAGGCAGGAATGGATTTTTTTTAGCTATCTGTATGGTATGTTATATTGAATTAAGTTTTTAAAAGTTTTTTTTAGTATTGATAGCTTTTGTCTTAATTATTAATTAATTATTAATTATGTATTGTTATGTTTTCTTTTTTGTTGTTTGGTGCATTTATATTTGATAAAGTAATTTTTTTTAAAAAAAAAAAAAGGATGATACTGCAGGAAAGAAACCCAGCATGGACATAACCACCATCATCTAGTTGAAATGCTACATAAAATAGAGGAAGGATTTCAGCTTTAGTTATAGTGAAGAAAAGGGACATTCACATTATTCTCTATTTTGTGCCAATGCATCCAAGGCAATTTATACACTGAAAATACACAGCTGTCTCAAATCACTTGAAGGACTCTTTGGGAACTCTATTCAGGGCACTGCATCTTATGTAGCCCCAAGGAGATATGGTATTATGAAGAGTCAAATACTATTGAGATTGGTGTTATAACATTACTTTCTGAAAAGATAAATAAAGGAGGGCACAAAGTCTGGATGGAAAGACTGGGACTTGGTCTTCATGAACTTCAAAACCTCAAAGTGGAAGTGTAGCTGAGACAAGGAAAGATGCAGTAATGGGTAGATAGTAAGCAAGAAATATGGAAAGATCAGTTATGGCAATAATCATAATAATCAAGAACTAATAGAACTTCCCAGCAAGAGAACTTAGGCAGAGAGAAGTAGAAAACATAACTGTGCAGAATCTGTACTAAGGGCAAGAATTTGCAGATCAAAATTAGAAAGAATGAAGAGTTGGTACTTACGTGAACGATCATTCTGGGATGACAGGAGGAGCAATCCACGACACCTGGGTTTGATCCTCGTGCCAGCCTGACGCAGGAGCCGTCCTCGAGCTTGATGTTAAAACCATTAAACTGACTCCTGTCCCTCTCCTGGCAGTTCACTTCTCCAACGCACCTTTACAGCCCTAGAAGCCCACCTATACTTCCCAATCTGTGTTCTAGTGATAGGTGTGGATTGCTCCTCCTGTCATCCCAGAATGATCATTCACATAAGTACCAACTCTTCATTCTCGGGCTGACAGGAGGATCAATCCACGACGCCTGGGATTTTCCCAAGCTGATACCTGGGTGGGCATTTTAACTAACAACAGCCTGCAGCACCCAACGGCCGAACGCTGCCTGGGAAGACATATACTTGTCTAACTTATAGTGTTTAATAAAAGTGGTAGCTTCTTTCCAGCCAGCCGCATTACACACATCCTCCAGCGAGCATGTTGAATCATATGCCACTGACGTGGCCATAGACCGAGTTGAACGTGGCCACACGTTAGCTGGTCGTGGCTGCTTGGAGTAGTCATAAGAAAATGCAACTCATTATCCACACTGCGATGACCGTTTTGCTTGCACGTTGACCCAGCGTTTTTGGTTGGTATGATAATAGCAAGGCCTCTGATTTCCTTAACTCCTTTGTTCTGCATATGTAAGCCTTTACTGCCCTTCTAACATCTAATGTATGTGGCATTCCTCTCAAGAGGATTAGGTCGGCTTTGGGCAAAATGTTGGTAAATGAATAAGTTGTGTCTGTGAAAATGATGACAAACTCTTGGGTTTGAAGGAAGGGTCAAACCCCAACGTCAACTTGTCCTGGTCAAAAACACACAAGTTTGCATTGATTGATAAGGCAGCTAATTCTGACACTCTCCTAGCTGACATAATAGCTAGGAGAAAAGCAGTCTTAAAAGACAACCATCTCAATGATGTCTCTCCCAAAGGTTCAAACGGCGGTGCCGTTAGAGCATTTACCACTATATTCAAGTCCCAGGAACCTATGTACTGTTGGGAATGACAACAATGTCGCCCCTCTTAGGAAATGGTTAATATGTGGATGTCTTGTAAAAGAGTCCCCATCTTCGGTTAGAACCGCTGACAATGCTGCCATCTGCCTCTTCAAGGTATTAGGTCTGAGACCCTTATCCAGACCATCCTGCAGAAACTGTAACAGATGCATCACAGCCACTTCTGACACAGCATTGTTTTTCTCGACACACCATTTTTTGAAAGTATTTAACGTTCTGTCATATTTTTTGCGTTGACTCTCTACAAGAGCCCAGGATAGTTTTCACTACACTTTCTGTGTATCCACATTGAGTCAGGAATCACCTCTCAATCTCCAAGCTGCCAGACTCAACACCTGCAGGTCTGGATGGTTCACTGGCCCTTGGCTCAACAAATCTGCCCTCAGAGGTAACTTCCAAGGAGGACCCTGAGCTAAGTGCAGAAGCAGCAGGAACCATGGTCTCCTCGGCCAGAATGGAGCTATCAATATCACCTTGGCCCTCTCCAGTCGGGATTTTTGCCAAAGCTTTTTGAACAATACGTATTGGTGGAAATGTGTAATGAGTCCCTGGGGGCCACAGCGCCGAAAGCGCATCGTACACCTCGGCACCTTTGTCGCCACACCTGGAAAAATACCTTAACTTGGCATTCTCTCCAGAAGCAAATAAATCGACTAGTAAAGGCCCAAAAATGCTGTCTAACTCTTGGAAAAGTTCCACATTCAGAGCCCATTCCCCTGGATGCAGAGCATTCTTGCTCAAGTAATCTGCTTGAATATTTAGTTCTCCTTTCAGGTGCACTGCTGTAAGCGACAGCACATTCATCTTGGCCCATTTGAATAAACGAGTAGACTCCATCACCAGGAGCACCGAATGCAACCTGCCTTGTTTGCATATATAGGCTTTGGCCGTTACGTTGTCCATGAACACCTTTACATATTTGCCCCTCACCAGGTGCAGGCATTTTTGCAAAGCCAGGCAGACAGCCTTCAGCTCCAGATAGTTGATACTGAACCTCCCATCGTCCGCAGACCACTGGCCCTGCACCGAATGGCTTCTGCAGTGGGCTCCCCAACCTAAAAGGCTCGCATCTGTTGTTATGCGTACTGCCTTCTGCACTTGCAAAGGAATTCCTGAAGCCACGTTCCGCATTTGCAGCCACCAGGACATGTCCGTCCTGATGTGCTGTGGCACCTCCACTTTGTAATGCTTCCTCCTTGCAATTGCTAACTGATGACTCATTAGCAATCATTGCAAAAGTTTCAAATGGAAACTGCTCCACTGGACCAACTGTGTTGTTGACATAAGCAGTCCCAGCACTTTCGCTAACTGCATTAAGTTCATGGAGCTGCTCTTCATTAACATGCGAACTGCTTGATGCACTTTCTCCACCCTTTTGGAAGAGAGGTCCTAAATGATTCAAGTCCAATGTTGGGCTCAACATACTCTTTTTGAGGTTGAGTAGGAACCCATAATCTGACAGGACCTGTATAGTCATTTCCAAGTCCTGTACCAACTTGGCCTTAGATTGTGCCTTTATCAAGATGTCATCTAAATATGGGTACAAGTGTACCCCTTGCAGTCATAGAAAGGCTATCAGAGGCCCCAGAACCTTTGTAAAGACTCTTGGTGCTGACGCCAGGCCAAATGGCAAGGCCCTGAATTGATAGTGCTTGTCTCAGTAATTGAATCTCAAGTATCTCCTGTCGTCCACCCGCATAGGTATGTGCAAATATGCTTCTTTCAGGTCTATCGCCGCCATATAATCCCCTAACACCAGATTCTCCTTGATAGTCTACAAGGTTTCCATTTTGAATTTTCGATACTTGACGAACTTGTTGAGGTACTTGAGGTTCAACACCGGCCTGTGCTTGCCATTTGGCTTTGGGACCACAAAGAACACCGAGTACACTCCCGTATACATCTGGTCTTTTGATAACACATCTATTGAACACAGGAGCGATAGAAGAGGTATCTCTTGAAGTACCACTTGTCTCTTGGGCTGCTCTTTTGACACAGGTGATGGAAGAAATCTGTCTTTGGGTGTCTCGCGAAAAAATATTTTGTAACCTTGAGTTACCACACCTAATACCCAACAGTCTGATGTCACTTGAGACCATTTGTACCCAAAAGACAGAAGTCTTCCCTTAACCTTTTGATGTTTGTAGTCAATACTGAGGTTTCCCTAGCCTGGGGTTACCCCCAAGCTTTCCTCGGCCTTGTTTGTTATATTGGTATTGTTTGGAAAACTGAGGTCTAGGTCTGTTCCATTGATAACGATATATAACGTTCTATATTCCAAATTCCTTCCTGTATATCCGTAAGACCTGTTTCCTCGAAAGGAATAATTTGAATTTCTGTAATTCCTCCTGTCTACCCTCCTCTTTTGAAGAGTGGGCATGACTTGTTTTTTCTCTCTAGTCTCAACCAACACCTTCTCCAAGGCTTTAGTTCCGAACAGGAGCTCACCCTGGAAAGGGACGTAAGCCAAGTTGTTAAGTGACTTTTGGTCCGCTTCCCAATGACGCAGCCATAAAGACCGCCTTGCCACTGTCAACATATTTATGTTCCTTGCTGTGTAGGTTACCACATCTAAACCAGCATCTGCTACATATTTAAGCACCCTCTGAATTCGCTCAACTGCCTTCCACAGCTCCTGCATATTGAGATCCTGGGTCTCCAGTATGTCCTGAGACCACATTACCGCTGCCCTCGTGAATATGGAAGTGGCAGCTGATGCTTTAACAGTAGCAGATGCTGCTTCATGTGCCTTTCACAGGACAGACTCTGCCCTACACTCATCTGTTTCTTTCAGTTGGGTGTCCCCCTCCCTGAGGACAATAGCCCCTGAAACCAATCCTGCAATTGGAGCATCCACAGGAGGCACTTTTAAAAATTCCACATCTTCCTTCAG
Organism: Ctenosaura bakeri; assembly: GCA_948474755.1. Taxonomy (NCBI): domain Eukaryota; kingdom Metazoa; phylum Chordata; class Lepidosauria; order Squamata; family Iguanidae; genus Ctenosaura; species Ctenosaura bakeri. Next base: position 646,187 of record CAOLHI010000377.1, on the reverse strand, counting down.
AAAGGAATACAGCTTGTTATTGGATGACAAACTCTTGCGTGCATTCCCTTGTATATTCCATTCTGCCATAACATCCTTAAACATTTCAGGCAGGGGAAACTCCATGTTTCTCGCTTCCTTTCTCCTAATGACTGATGCTAGTTTACATTCCTTATCTCCTTTTCTTAAGGCTTCCTTGTCACCATCCAATCCCAATGTTTGAAGCACTCTTTTCAAAGCTCCCTTAAAGAAGTCTGCTTCAAACATCCTATCTGTTTCTGGTCTATTGTCTTCCTCAATATCTGAGTATTGCTCATCACTTTCTAACCAGAACCATCACCTCCTCTTGATCTATGTCCCCATCACTGACAAATTCTTCCTCTGAAACAGATTTGCTACTCCCTTTATGCTGAGAGGAAATGGTTCTTTTTGCTGTCGTTTCTTCCTTAGAGGAAATAAAACTTGTCTTTGTGGAACCTGCCCGACCCACTTGGTCTCCCATCCTGTTCCATTCTCCTTCTTTTCGCTTGTCTGTCTTCTTGATCCTCCTTGGCCTCTGAGCCATCATCTGCAACCTGCTTTTGCCCATTCAATGGATTAATTATGGGTCGACTGTTGCTCACTTGTTGTAATTCATTCTGGTTCCAAGAACTCAACCCTCTTTTTATGGCTATTTGATCGTTTGCACAATAATTAATTGGCATATGCTATGTAATCATAACTGACTGAAGCTGCGCTGCCACAGCCTCCTTCACCAACTGCTACAAATCACTCTTGAAATTTTCCAGAGAGTGTTGCCTCTGCTCCCCCAGGCCACCCCTCCATACCTCCATCGGTTCCTGCTGAGCTTCAGGCCTGTGCTGTGAAGCACTCGCCAGCCAACCTTGTAAGAATTGCTTCAGCTGCACCGGGCAAGACATGAAATCAAATCTCCGGGTGGCCGGGTCCACTGTGCTATTCTCAGCCCTTGCTGCCACGGCGGTTTTACGCACACCCGCAGCTGCATCAACGTTTGAGGCAGAGCTAGTGGGCACGCGCGGTGTCACACTCAAAATGGCGTTGTCAGCCTTCAAGAGACTTGCTGCCTTACGCGACATGATCTTGGAATCTGAACTTCCAAGATGGTGGCAGGAACTCTCGCTGGTAAGTCTCATCTCACCTACTGTTGTTTTTGGGAGCTTTTTACCCCCTTGCTTATCCTGTTTCCTAACCTTCTTTTCCGATTTCTTCTCTGCTACTTTTTTAACGTCGGAAGGCCCTTTGTTGGCAGTGAGTTTCAAGTCATCTGCCTCACTTTCACTTGAGGACAGGAAAATTTTACGGAGCTCCGCAGCACACCGTTCTTCTGCAGATCGTTGCGAATTTGTTTTTTGTGCCTTCGCTCCAACTATCTCGTCCAAGATCCACCTTACGACGGTCTTCTGGACAGAACTCTGTTTTATAGTGTCCAAACCCAACTCATTGGTGCTACGGATCACTTCGTCTGCCAAGGCCATTTTTGTTGTAGAATTTTTTTCAGATGCCATTTCTCCTCTTTTAAGTCGTGCCTCGCCCTCTAAATCACCACAACTACTTAACTATCTCTGTATTTTCCTAAGTTGCCAGTGAGGGACCTAAACGCGTCTTGCTGCATGCAGGAGAAATAAAGAACTGCCACGAGAGGGACAGGAGTCAGTTTAGCAGTTTTAACATCAAGCTCGAGGACGGCTCCTGCGTCAGGCTGGCATGAGGATCAAACCCAGGTGTCGTGGATTGATCCTCCTGTCAGCCCGAGAATATAACATCATTCCTACTTGTCATTTACCATGGAATAAAGTGACTGGATCTGATTTAGCAGATCAAGTAAGCTCCAAGCTACAGCATCCCAGAGAATTTTTTGACGTCCCAAGAGGAGGTTTATAATCACCTCTTCCAAAATTTTTCTACTATTCAGTCCCCTCGGAAATATCCTTCAGGGATCCCCATCTTTGTGAACTTCCCATAAACACACAGTTTTTCCTCACCTTCTGATGTGCTCCAACTACTACTACATTTTTTAAAAACAAAGCAAGAGTCAGAAAAAAACTAGCAAATTAAGTATATTTGTATGCCTCTTCTTCTTTTTAAAATAGTTAACAGATGAAGACATTTATTTACCATAATTCCTACCCTTTTCTCCTCTGGCTCCCACCATTATTAGAACTGTATTTTATTTGAATAAACAACTAGGAAAGTGTTTTTATATTTGACCAATCAAGATAAATCACATCAATCAGGATGAAAATGTAGAAAGCGTTTTATGGACTGCAACAATACATCAGAAACAGAAAACAATTTGTCAGCAAACTTTAGAAAAAGCACACATACACACATACCCTTTTCAGAAATTAACAGTCAAGCCAGAAATAGAAACACACTCAGCAGTGCATTCATACAAGCAAGTTTGAGACAGAGTGTGCATGTATCAAGGAGCAGATTTCAAATATTCTCAAATGCTAATTCCTAAGAGAGGCAGCAACAATTAGCATGGGAAGAGCAGCTGTCACTAAACTTCAGTGACAGCTTTAAGCAGCTACTAGCTTCCCAACTTACCATCTTCCTTTTCCTTTCTGCAATCTGCTCCTCTGATTCCATTTCTACTTCATTGCTAATAGGAGTTTTTTCTTCTATATCATCAATAAAATCTGGCTCCTGAAAGATGGAAATGACTGCTTTACAGAAGCTCTACAACTATTGCTGCTGCTGCTATAACCTAGGGAACTCTAAATACAATACAATACTAGGGTAGCAATCCTATACACTTACCTGGGAGTAAGTCCCACTGAATTCAATATGACTTACTTCTTAGTAGACAGGCACAGGATTGCTCTGTAAGAAGCCTGCCATCACTACAAGAGCAGCCAATCAATTAGCCAACATGCAAAATCTGCAAGTCATACTTTCTTAGCCAATGAAATGAATATCTGCTGACTAAAGTATTTTTCCTAATCCAAATACAGAAACAGCTATGTGGGGTTTGTCTGGATATATGCAAACTAACAAATTCATGACAACAGTTCAGGGACTGAATGTTCAGCTATTAAGAATAAGAAAGAAAGGGGGGAGAAAAAAAGACAGAAAGAAACTAGCATCCAAAACTACCTCGTCTCCTTTGAGGAAGTTTGTCTCTATGAAATATATTTTAGTTCATGTGCACTATAAGCATACCATCTAGAAGACAAAAACATTCACCAAGTTTAGCTAAACTAATGATCAAGTAGTTTTTTAGAATGCATTTGTGACTTCACTAATAGCACAATCCTATACATGTCTACTCAGACATAAATCCCACTGAATTCAATGGGGCTTACTCTTAGGTAAATATGTAGGAATTCAGCCATAGTTATGTGTATGCAATTGTCTAGTAAGAAAGGACTAGTATTTTGTCACTTGGAATAACTAATTAAACAAGGTGTATTTCAGCTATATATGATTACTTGTATGTGTATGTATATGTATACATATAGGATTTGGTACAATTCTACCTACCCTGAAAAGCAAGTTTTTGAACTAGTACAGAGAATTTTCACAAGTACTGCAATAGGAACAAGTTAATAGTGTCCAGGACACAACTCTCTCTTTGTTACAATACTGGGGCCAACATTCAATGGTACACTTCAGTATCCAGCACTTCAGTATTCAACACCAGCAGAAGTGAGACCTTCTTCCACTGCCATTCCCACTGCATCTCTCAGTTATGGTTGCTAGAGTGAAAACTTGAGGGGGCTCCTGTATCTTTAATGGTTGTGTAGAAGGAAGAATTTCAGCACTACTGCTTGTCACGCAGCCAGGTTAACCAAGCAAAAACTTGCTGAAATTCCCTTTTCTACAAGCCCTTAGAGGTACAGGAAACCTTCCAGTTTTCCATCTGGCAACCCTCTCAGTGACGGCAAAACCCCCGCTCCAGAGGGTTTTCCAGCTCTCTGAAACAAGTTTTTAGGCTACACAGAGGGCTGCTAGAGAGATGAATCACTGACTGGTGGAAGCAACAGGATCTGCCCCTGGATTCTGGTCTGTGACTGCAATGCCATTTCTCGCAACGTTAGGATGTAGTGTTAGAAAAAATTAAAAGCAAAAACTGGACCACTGCCAAACACACTTTCACTGCACTCTCTGTTACGATACTGCCTTAAGCAAATCGGCATTCCCTATTGAGGATCTATATTCTTTCATTTCTTTTGCCTTTCAGTTTTGTTAGGAGTATTTTAATTAGCGGCATTACAAATTTTGCAAATGTCAAAAGTCAAAAGGTATAAATCCAGGGCTACAGCAATGTCATATTTATATGGCAGTTTAGGCCAGAATGTAAGCAGTTCCCTGAACTGTTTCTAAAATGTATTTGAGGGAACATTTGAGTGTATATTTGAGTGTACGTAGCATCTTAGAAAAGTAGCAGGACACTTGTATGTAATGGGTTGATAGGTCCTTCCCCAAAGTACTCTAACTTGAATATGCTGTCTCTGCAGATCAGTGTCTGTAGGAATTGCATGCTGTGCCTTGTGAGATCATTGGAAAAGCAAATAACTATTTTTTTTGCTATTCAGATGCATTCCCTCCAAGGCAACTAGAAGTAGATGTAATGCATGCTCCACATATGCATCATGCACCATTACTGACTGTATCTGCATGCAAAACTAAACTAGGATTCTGGAAAATCTAGACTTCCTGGGAATTGTTTTGTTCCCACTAGGCTCTTTTCACCAACGTGTGTAGCTAAACCTTCTAGGAAAAAAAAGCTTGGAGATATGGGAACCATTAATCCAGGACAACCCTTGCCTGCAAACCAAGAGTTCCAGTTCAGATAACACGCAAGATTTTAATTCCTAGTTAACTGAGCTGCTGTCAGAGGGGCGACTAGGTTGGTGCACCAGCACTCAGCCCATTCAGAGTTAGTTGGAATTCTGCTTGCTGCTGCATCCAAACTTAGCCATTATCTCCTTTACTTCCTGCTTTACTTCCCCCATTTCATGAACGTTTGAGTGGTGGAAAAGGTGGCTAAGCAATAAAATGAAGTAATGTGTATATACCGTTCTATTTTCCTCAACTATCAAATAAACAGTTCTTCAAAAATTGAGTCAAAATTTTAACATCTCAGTTGCTTCCAATAATGTTACTTCTTTTCACTAGTTGCCCTTCCTAAGCTTTTACTGCCTGGAAGTCCTTATCAAAACTATGAAATATTAATGCAACCTAATTTGCAAATACTCATGAGATCCTCATTCTCAAATTCCAATCCCTCTTTAGTAATTCTTCCCACTGGTCTTCTGGTCTTTGAACACTGGATATGCAATCAAGGCAGAAAAGACACTTGCCTCTTTACTAAAGATAAATACCAACTTTTATTCCTAATGAGCATGGTGATACAGGAACTTAGTATCTTACCCTTATCCTGACACATTACAAATTTTTGCTTAAGAATGACTGCTGTATTTACACAATGTGATGATACATCTAAAATTTTCTTAACCACCATTGCCAGATTAGGAAAGAAACTTAGAAAGATGTGGCATTTTAAAATAATGTATGTTAAAACAATTTATATAAATAAATTCTTCTCCTCCATCAACATAAGGTATGTGTCAAATTTTCTGATTAGCAATACGCTCCTACAGGATGATCCTGGGATCCTGAGGCACAGCATGATGTTCGTACATCAGTGATCTGCTAAAATGTTCAGAGCAAACACTCTGATGCATACTAATATAATAAAATAAGGATAGGTAAGTAAAGAAATCAAGAGGTACAATACCAGCACTACTGCATACCATGTAGCCTCAACGGCATTCCCAGTCAGATTATAGTTTCAGAAGCTCCAAAATGCACACATGTGCCATGGAGCTGTACTCCACACTGTCATAAAATGTTTAATTCACTCTAGAAAGCACTGTAATACCTGATTATTTGAGATCGACAGCCTAAGAGGAGAAAGCTTCCTTTGCCTGTTGTCTGGAAACTTTGTTTTGGTGGCTGCTCCCTCACAATCCAAGGTGATGTTCTGGTTTTGAGTTTCCTTCTCTTTTGAGAGATCCCTCTCTTTTTTGCCCTTTTTTCTTCTAGTTTCATATCCTGTATTTATGTTTTCTGTAGGCTCAGAAACCCTCTTAAGAACTGGGCATTCAGGATTTTCTTTGAGGCAAGCACAATCCACTTTGTATTTGCTTTAAAAAAGAAAAGAGTTAAATTGTAAAAAGTGTAACTATGATTATATGATTTACAAACACTGTGCAAAATAATCTTTCTTGCTGTGCAGTCTGATCCTATGTATGTTTGCTGTAAACTAAACTCCACTATGTTCTGAGGGACTGCAGATGCAGTTAATTTCCAGTTACCAAAGAGATGTTTCAAAGCATTAACTGAATATCAAATTGAATCACCAATTTGTCATCAATGCCATTAATGGGCTATAGTCAAGACAGACTCTCACTCTTATGGTGATAACCTAAGAATGTTTTCCTTAAAAACATGATATGGATTAATTTATCATGATGTGCATTATTACTTACCAATTTCCATAATCAAAATCAAATGCAATGGTTATTTCTGTTCCCTTTGGAATGTTTTGGATGGAGTAGATATAAAGATGAATGGTTCCATCTTCAATGGCATGCCTAACCTAAAAGAAAATATGTAACATATTTAAATATGTTTATGTGTATTTAAAAAGAAATTTAAAAACAGATATTCCCCTCCACAAACATTTATCTACTTATTATTTCTTTTGAAAAAGCCACCATGGAGAATTGAAGACTGTTATAAGTAGTTTATAAAATATATGTTGTTGTTGCTGCTGCTGCTGCTGCTGCACACCTTTGAGTCATTTCTGACTTACAGTAACCCTAAGGAGAACCTATCACAGAGTTTTCTGGGGCTGAGCATGTGTTAGGTGCCCAAGGTCACCCAGTGGGTTTCTACGGCTGAGTAGAGAATCAAACCCTGATCTCCAGGGTCATAGTCTAATCCTCAAACCACTACACCACCTGGCTCTGTCGTTTTTGTTGCTTACTTCAAGATATCCCATCAAATTTCAGTTGGTCAGCGAAAGTCAAAACAATACTGTTCTATGGTTTATTCAAACAGCTTCTAATGGAACTTTTAACTACAAATGAATTACAATGTACATGTCCCCTTCATTTCCATTCCTAAATCAATAAACCAAAACATATCTATACTTCTTATGCACAAATGAATTTATAGATTAAGTTGTTCTGTAGTATTTTCTCTTTCTTAGTCTACAATATATATCAAAATTCTCTGTGTTTTATGATCTACTAGAATGAATGATCCAAGTTCCAATGTCAAAAAATATTTCAGAACAATTTTTTCTTTTTTTTTGTAGTAATGAAAATGTTTTGGAACTAGATTTTGAAATTTTGGAATTTTCTGGGCTGCTATTTTATTGCTGGAAAACAAATCTGTATAGCTGAATTTATGCAGTTGTTCTTAACAGCCATCAAACTGACTTCAACTTCTGGTAACCCTATGAATGAGAGATTTCCAAATCACAATGTCATCAACATCCCTGCTCAGGTCTTGCAGATTCAGGGCCACCCCTTTCTTGATGGAGTCCATTCACCTGTAATGTGGTCCTCCTCTTCTCCTACTGCCTTCAACTTGACCAAGCACCACTGTCTTTTCCACTGAGTCATGTCTTCTTATTATATGTCAGTCTCAATTTAGTCATCTTGACTTCTAGTGAGAGTTCAGGCTTGATCTGGTCTAGGACTCATTCATTTGTCTTTTTAGCAGTTCACAGTATCCACAGAACTAATATTTGGTGCCACATTTCTAATGAATTGATTTTCTTCCTATCTGCTTTCTTCACTGTCCAGCTTTCACAACCATTCATAGGAATTGGAAATACAATGGCACAGACAATTCTAACTTTAGCATTCAATGATGTATCTTCACACTTCAAGGTTCTGTCTAGTTTTTTCATAGCTGTCCTTCCAAGTCCTAGTCGTTCTCTGGGTTCTTGACTGGAGTCTCCATTCTGATTAATGACTGAACCAAGGTATGGAAAACCTTGAACTATTTCAATGTCTTCATTGTCTACTTTAAAGATAAGTAAATCATCTGTGGTCATTAATTTTGTTTTCTTAATATTCAGCTATAAACTTGCTTTTTGTACTTTCTTCCTTGAATTTCTTCACTAATTGTTCCAAGTCTTTGCTACTTTCTGCTAGTAGTGTGGTGTTATCAGTATATTTTAAATCATAGATGTTTTTTCCCCTCAATCTTCATGTCTGCTTCCTCTGACTCTAATCCTGCTTTTACATATGATACATTCAGCATACAGGTTAACAAGATAGGGTGATACAATGCAGCCTCGCCCGACTTCCTTGCCAACTGGAAACTATTCTGTTTCTCTGTATTCTACCCTGATAGCAGTCTGTTGAAGTTGAAGTGCACCTATTTAAGAGCGATCTGTAGTTATTTATGATATACACAATCAAAGGATTTGTTAAAATCTAAAAAGCAAAGGTTGATTTTCCTCTGAAACTGTTTGGTCTCCATTTGTTTATGCAATATCTCCATTTAATCAATAGTAGGTTTAGTAGGAAATATACTAAAAAATATAAGACCCTACCTCAGCATTAGGTGTACAAGATCGTCTGATAAATCGAGCTTCATTTCCAAAAGTTCTTGCATCCACACACATTTCTAACCCGTGGAATTTAGAATAGAACAGAACAAAGGGATACGGTCTAAAACAGCAACAACAGAAACAAATCATCATAAGACAAAGTAGCTTTTATTTACAAACATTTGAAAAATCTTCTAAAATTAAAATAAATAAACAAACAAACATGAAGTTACCTATGTTGGTACTTTTATTTTGGTTTTTATTTTAGCCTGCAATCCTATACATGCATACTTGGGAGTAAGTCCTCTTGAACATAGAGGGCTTTCTTCTAAGTAGGTTTAAAATATAGTAGGCTAAGATTAGTGCACTAAATACACAAACTAATTTCAGAATCACTGTGCTACCTCAAGGAATGCTCACAACTTTGGTGTTTCATGCAACAGTTTCTTGATTAAATTTTCTTAAAAAAACTGACTATACCTAGCCAAGCAAGATGTGCTACACTGATGTGACGAATATGTACAACTGACCAATCCAATCAGAGACTGTCACAACTGAGATATAATCAGAGATGGCTGTAGTTGGAAAGAATATCTACTTGAGATAATATACTTCTTTAGCATTCTAACAAGGTCTCCTGGAAAATCTTTTGAAAAAACATATTTCAATATACTATAACAAAATAAATGCTATAGTTTAAATATAAGAATTCTGAATTTCATGAGTCTTAAATTACTAGAGAATATATAGTAGTGCCCTCTTGCTTTCATATTGAGTCCAAGTATCATATCTGAGAGCATAAAAATGTTTCCTTTGGTGGCTGTTGATCCTGGAGGTATGTTTTGTTTTTTGAAATTTCCTTTTTAGAGCACCACATCTCATTTGCTTTAGATCATCTGGATCTATTTTTACTATGTGGTTTCCTTTTCCTGTAGCTACCTTTGGTGAGGTAGTTTGCTGGCTTATGTGCTCTGCTCCTTGCATTGATATAAACTGGATGGTGGAGGTTAATACTGTCAGGATGCTTGGGCACAGAGATGACTATTTTAAGTACAGAGGTAATATATGGGCAGTTTTTCACAGGACTAGGATATTGTACTTTTACCACTTGTCTTTTATTGCCCTTTGTCCCTAGCCCTTACATGGTGAATGAGTGGCCTCTGCCTGCACTGAAATCCCTTAGTGCTATCAGTCAAGATATCTTGACAGAGTAACATCAGAGACAGAATGTGGGCCTGTGATTCTAACATTAATTGTTCTCCTATATGATTGTTAACATCTCTGCCTGATGAAGAAACCACTGAAGTTTTGAAAGGCTGCACGATCCATTTTCTGCATCTTAGTTGGCCAGTAACAGCATCACTCTTTTTTGGTACTCTGTGACTGTTTCAGCATCTGGTTTTCAAAACTTAGCTTTCACTATGACATTTGTATAACATTCACCTCAGCAAATTCATCTTAAATGGAGAAATCCAAATACAACCACTTGTTTGTACAGGCTCCTTCCCCTAAATCAGGAAGGGAAAAAGTTAAAAAGCCCCAAAGCAAATAACACAACAAGATTGTATGCAAATTCAGTTTATGCACATCTCCACATAGTATTTTCTGGATGGCTGTTCAGTGCAATGAATCTGTCTGCCTGAGACTTCTAAAAGAACCATGTATTTCTGTGAGTGATCACTGTGAGCCATGGCAGACTGGGGGATCAGCATAAGCAGGACATAACAGCTAACTGAAAGGACAGACACGAAGTAAGATGCAATTTAATTAAAATATCAGCATGCTGATTTCTAGGAAAAAGAAATGTCTTGTGCATTTCAACAGCCTCATGTGAAAATATATCTTTCCAAGCAAACTCTTACTGTACTCTGACACAACCAAGGAACTCACACTTCTTGTAACTGTGTCATTTCTGATCAAAAGACAATTATCCTGTATCTAGGCAGTCTCTCAAAGTTTCTCTGAAACACTCTTCCCTTTATAGCTGGTTTAGTGTTACAGTGCTACACTAGTGGCTATTTGGACACAGTTTTAAAAGCTATTAAGAAGAACCACCTCATTATTATCTTGAAAAAGAAAAGAAATAAAACATAAAGAAAAGGCGTCCTGAAAAGAACTACCAGGTAGAAGAAGAACAGATGAAACCAGTTCAAAGAAGAGACCTTGGGTGATAGCCCAGCAAACTGATATATAATGAGAAATGCAGAGAGAGAGCTGAAGTAACAAAATTTTAAATGTTCAGATGAGGCAAAATTATGAAGATTTGAAAAATAAGATGTCAAAGGATCTCAGATGAGTCTATGGAGGAACAATGCTATATAATCATCACAGTGAGTAACATTAGGAACCCCGTTCTGAAAGGCAAGTTGATCAACACGTGAAGCACAGAAAGACCAGAAAGAAAACACTATAATTGTTAGGGCAACAAACTTTTACCAGAGAGAAAAAAAAAATCGACTGAAAAACTGTAGGCAATTTAAAAAAAGATTTTAAAGAAAAATACCTCTTAAAGAAATATCCGTTAGCTTCAAATTGTTCTCTCAGCATGAACTTTCCTCGATATTCAATAATAAGTGCATCTGGAGGCAAGTCTTTGGCAGCTTTTAGGATTTTCTTATTTTTTTGAATATAGCTCTAGAAGAAGAAAAGAAGAATGTAAGAAATCTAATTAAGCCGATTGTATTAATGCTATTAAAATACAGATTACAGCATACTCCTTTAAATATCAACTTGGTGAATTTAAATGATATTCTTTCTTTTTCAAAAGCTAATTGACTTTATTCCTGAAAGGGCAACTACCATATTACTTTTATACAGACATCTAGACATCTTAAATGTACATTTTGGAAATTATAATAATTCAGAGTATTTATAAACTCTCCAAACTCATAACCAAGACAAGTGTTTCAAAGTGTATCAGGGAATTCTCTCCTCAGAGATGTTGCACACTCTCTGGTTAAAAAGGTCAGAAACTGGGGTTGGGGAAGGGACAACACATGAAATATGCAGTCTCTTCTCTAATTCGCTAATAAGAACAAAGGACAGACGCCAAGTAAGATGCATTGTAATGAAAATGTCAACATGCTGATTTCTAGGAAAAGGAAACTTTTTGTGCATTTCAACAGCCTCAAGTGGGAATATGCCTTTCTAAGCAAAATCTTACTGTACTCTGACACAACAACTAAGGAACTCACACCTCTTGTAATTGTGTCACTTCTGATCAAAAGACAATTGGCCTATATCTAGGCGGTCTCTGCAAGCAGGGACATTCCTCCAAGGAGTGCGTCACGTGCGCCATGCTGATGCTAGAGGGAAAGAAGCAAAGATGCTTCTTATTACAAGATCTGAGAATGTAACTTTCCTTTATGTTTAGTCTCTCTTTACCAACATTAAATTTATCAAATAGCTTGCAGATTCCTTCCATAGATTGCATAACAGGCAGCTGACGCTAGAATTTTGTATTCTGTGTAATTTATTGACAAGGAGTATTTACTTGGACTGGGTGAGAATATTGCATGACATAACTGAAGGTGAATTAATCTAGCACTTCAAAAAATTGTACAAGGCAAGAGATTTGATTAAGGACAGAAACTTTCTTACCATCTCTTAAGTGCTATCAGTGATAATCCACAAACATAAAGTGAACAGGACTATCCACTGTTAGGTACTGTGACATTATTTAAATACACTGGCATAATGGAAACACACTGCCTTTTCTCTATACTGAGGTGCCAAGAGAGGGAAATAATACCATGTTTGAAACATGGTAAATGTGGGGTTAGATACAGCACCTCTTAACTTTTTTTTGTTCCCATTAGAAGTAGTACTATTATTTTTGTATTGTGATTTGTTACTAAACTGCTATACGGATACCCATTTATTTTTAATGACACCTCTGTTAAAGCATCTTATACATCTTAGTTTTTTGGGGAATTCCAACTGAGAAAAAGCAGTAACAATTTTTCAGAAGAGCAACTGTTAGAGAAAGAATCTCACTACACTGTTTCTAGCTAGCATGACACAATTATGTTTTCTTTTTAAGAAATTGATAGTTGAACAGAATTTTTTTCTGGAATTCTTAGAACTCTCAAAGGCTGAAAAATTTGATAGTTTTCCCTTTCATGAGAGAGATATTTCCACAGAAGAGAAAAGCAAAGCCTTTTTAGTTTTAATTTTTCTTGGGTTCAACTCAGATTGCCCTAGAAACACACTGAGATGTTTTGGCCAATAATTATTTCAGGAAGAATTATGACTTCACAAAGGAAATGAAGGCCATTCAAACAAAGTTAAATCTGTGAACATTCTTTTTCATTATTTTCTTGTCTCCACTGAATCTGTTGCTCTGTAAAAAGAGGCAGACTAGCTAGGGCACCAAACTAAATAACACTAATTATTAACTTTTAATTGACTAGAGGACCTTTATAATATACTTTATTTTCCGCTTCAAGGGTTCTACATGATCTTTGCATCAGATCTGTATGAGTAACTTCTTTAAAAATGTTGTCTTCTTACAAATATATTTTTCTATATTTTGTAAATGGATATACAAACACTTGTTGGAAGAAATACGACTTTGATACTTACTTTAAAACTGGTTGAAGAGGCAGTAACTGAGAAAACTACATCAGAATGCAGATGAAGTTTCCACTGATGTTAACAGTGGAAGAGAGTACATGTTTGGTTTTGAGGCAATACAATTGCTAAACAGCTTCCCAGAACAGAAAAAAACAATGCATAATAGTTACCCACCAGGTAACAGCAACCAACTTTTATCTCTCTCTCTTACTTGTGTAAAATTATTAAGCATTTTGAGGGAAGCTCTTTCTAATTGTCTAAGAAAGATTCATCCCAAAGGCTGGCACTGAATCATAGGCTGGTAAGACTCAATCAGGCCCTCTTCAGGAAGAAACAAACTCTTTCTGGAAACAACTTAGCAATGTATAGTTCTGTCATGAACAGGTTTTAAACGCTTCTCTAGGTATGTTATTAGATATTCCCTCAAAGTAATAAATGAGACTTTAGGAAGATACTGAAGGAAATCAACTTTTTTGTTTGTTTGAGGTTGCCTTGTTTTGTGGGCAGACATAATTAAGCCTAGTGCAAACTATTAATATTATTTTAAAAATAAACTTCAAAGTGCAAAAATGCTGCAAAACACAAACAACCTCTAAAAAGAAGTTGAAAATATCAGTTCTGATAGCTATTGCTCATGACTGGTAATTCACTCTTCATCTGTTGCCGGGAATTTCGGAATTTAAAAAAAAAAAGTTTACCTGTACTAAAAAAATTCAGAAAGTTTTAAAACAGGAATATATGGCTTCCAACATATTGAACTGTTTCTACTTAGTGTTTATTTTTTTTATGAAAACTCACATTTCTGTCACTGTACATTCACTTACCTCTACTGGAGGTTTGAAGACTGAGTTGCTGGTGATTGCTTCTTTTTTGTCATCTCCGTTTCCTAATCTCAAAGCTATTCTTTGTGCCTCTCTCTGAACACCTTCACTGTACTGGTTGTTGTTTGCTTCCTCATAACGGTCCATCCAAGCCTTGATTTTGGTTTCCCATCCAAAGTTAGAACTATCAGAGGGATCTATCTCTGGAGCTGAGCCCTAAAATAGAATAAATAAACAAAAAGTTAGAATAAAACCTTGGACTAAATGTGGAATGGACCCAAAAGGAAACGGGCTATTCTTCTCCCTTGAGAAGGTAGGACCAACACAGAAGTCTACTTTTATTATGGAAAGAAAAAACCCTCCAATCATGGAACTTAAGAACTACAGATTAGAACTAGAACTTGTTAAAAACATTAATAATAATTCAAACCTGAAGACACAGGAAGTCTTATCTACCTAGAGAAAGTTGAGTAACTGCAAATAACTGCAACTGCAAATCCCTTAAGTTTCCTTCCAGCAGGAGTAACCATGAAAATGTGGGACTCTTCGGTCTGCTCTTCACTGATCAGAAGGACACTTCTCAGTCTGACCAATTTTTCATTCTCAACCAGCAGCAGAATGGAGCCAAAAGAAAAACAATGTCCAAGAGAACTATTCCTTTATGGGTAGGTAAGATAACCCATAAAATCTGATACAGAATTTGGCAAGTGAATGATACCTTGGCCAAGCCATACTTACCAATCTTCTAGTGCCAGGTGAAAGTGCAGGGATTAACCCATGTGACTTACTTACAAATCTTTTCTGGGGACAACTGGTGTCTAGAACCACTGTTGGTGCCAAAGCCACTACTGATTCTATCCAGTGAATAAGGTAATGCACATGGTCACCCAGAGGCTGATGGTACATATAGAAAACTGATGGACCGGCTGCCCCAGCTCATAAATAGGGTGTCTGATGACCTAATGTCTTACATGCTTTTGACATAGGTTTTAAGCATTCTATATACACCAAGCTTGCACCACAGTTCTCCTTTGGCACAAGACTTGCTGGGTAGAAATCTAGCTCCAATGAGTTCTCACTACAGTGAAAAGCTGTATTTACCTATGAAAGAACAGCCACATCTCCAACATTCCTACCACAGTGAGTTCAATCAGGAACACCAAACTGCATGTGAATTCTTTTATCCAGATAAGTCTTATTGGTTCAAGTAGGTTCTCAGTGAGGTCTTGAAAAAACATACTCAGGCTCCATGGATGGAACCAATGTACTGCAGGTAAGCACTGCATCTCACAGGAAGTATTTGATTTGGGTGTGACCCATGCTGCAAACTTCAAGAATATGTGATCTGGAAAGGACTCTTGGGCAACAAACGAAGCAGACCAGTAGGGCTTTCATTCTAAGTCTGGAGTCAGTTTTCTTGCTCTCCTCATCAGTAGCAGGGTTAACAAGAGAGGATGCCTTGTCTGTAATAATGGACCTCCTTTCCTTACCACTGTGCTCACATTCCCACTGAATCCAAAAATAGCTGGGGGAATAAGGTAATAAGAGAGAAATGCAGATAAACCACAAGCACTAAACTGCTTCCCACACTTTCACTTGGGTGAGCAGAAAGACTGGCCTCAACAGGTTAGGCAGCAACAACGTAGGAAAAGATACAATGGGACCAGATGGACAAGGTTATCTAACTAGATGAATAATGACAGAAGCTGCCAGGGCCTAAGAAGTGAGCAGAGGTAACACTAAGGCTGACTACATTGGTCCCTTGTGACAAAATACTGGGGATAGGGCATCTATGGCTGTCCCCAGCCCTTTTCAAAATAGTGGTAGAACAAAGTCAAGAATGTCACATTCTAACAGGATCCTTGGGGTAGGGTGAAGCCTAATCCACTCCATCAAATCCACCTCATCCCCAACTGAAAATGAATGGGAGAAATAGGAAGGTGGAAAGAAAAGTGTAACTTAACCCACTTTTCAAATGGCCCAATGATGTTACTCCTATTGTTCCCCTGGAACCAGCCTAGATAATCAAGCTTTTCTTCTGAATAATGAGCCAAGACTGAAGGAGGACTCTGCCACACAGGACAGAATTTTGTATGGACCCTGCCTCCTTGAGCATGAAGATTTAATCCTTAACTGTTTGATCTTTTCTTCACTGAGCAAGAAGATATCTTTCAGAGTAATGTGGGTATACACAAAACTCTATTATAAATCAATTTTCAGCCTAATCATAAACTAGTTAGCACAGATCTATGTGAAATGCAATCGCCTCACTGCTAATTTAGGGTTGGAAATGGCCCCTGGAAATTTACCATCCCCTCTCCCCAACAGCCGCTTTAACCTTTAAAAAAATGCAGGTTCTGATCACTGATTCTCACCTACCTTTGTCCTTTGTTTCCTTATGTTCTTGAAGCTCTTCCTGGTTCTCAGCCTATCCCTGTGCTGGTTTTAATCCCAATCAAACTGATATTTTTCTATTCTTTACACAATTTACACTGCAAAATTTTACTACTCATTAGCATTTAAACAAGTTTAACCAACCAATGGCAGCAACAAGATACAATTACACAGATATGACAGTGCCAGTATAGGTAAGACATGGAAGTCAGATAAGATTCTACTACTATAGGCTCTGAAAATCCCAAATGATAATGAAATCCCAATAATTTATTCAAAGTGTCTGGTATCTGTTACGAACTATCTACCAATGGGTGGATAAATTTCAAACAGATCCACTGAGAAATGGCTGAGATATTGAACAATTTCTTTTCGGAGGTAATTGTCCACAAATTAACTCTCTTCCTTTCTCTTGCCCAAACATATGCATCAAAAATAATATTAAAAGTCCACACTTATGTCAGTTGATTATGTGAAACCAGATCATCTTACAAAGCATGTTCAGTAAATAATCTGAGTTCCCAGGTGGAGCTGGGAACTCTAAAAAAAAAGCCAACTGCTGCCAAAGTCTGGTGAGGAAGCATGTGTTCAAAGTTCCATTTGTCTTTCTCACTATAAACAATATTCTAATAGACGGGATTGCTTAGTGAACATGAGGTTTGATGTAACTTTCTATTCTGATTCTGATTCTTACTGGAAGACAGTCCAGAAAGCAGTATTAGAAGACTGTCCAGCTCCTTGGTTGCTGGCCTCCTTCAGCTTTCTAATCTGGCCTGTAAGCCTAACAGTTAAATGAAATTGCTAGAAGAAGGCATCAGGGGATATGAAGAGTGATACTATCAACATTCAGGTAGTCATTCTATGTTGCCTCAGAAAAACTAGTAAACCTGTGTGTGTCACTGCTTTTGAAGTTGTCAGGAAACTGCAACTGTTCCAATGTGGTGCCAAGATAATCAAATGGTATAAACTACTGGAGGTATATGACTCTCCCACTGTAACAGGTTCACTGGCTTCCAATTTGTTTCCAAGCTGTTGCCTCTGTGTACCTTCAAGTCATTTCTGACTTATGGCACCCCTAAGGTGCTGAAAGTGTGTGATGTACCCAAGGTCACCCAGTGGGTTTCCATGGCCAAGCAGGGAATTTAACCCAGGTCTCTAGGGTCATAGTCCAATGTTCAAACCACTACACTACAATGGTACTCTTGTTTCCAACAGTAATATCAAATCCTGCTCCTCACCTTCAAAGGACTATCATGGTTTGGGCAAGCTTCTCCTCTCCCCTGTATATAATGCCTGTTCTCTTCCATGTCTCAGCAATAAGTAAGTCCTGTTACATGTCTCGCAATAATTAAGCATGAGGAGAGCCTTTTTGTGATTGCACCATGACTCTGGAGCTCTCATATGCAGAAGGACCACTTTACCACTTCATTACTAAACTTGCATCACAAATGAAAGGTATGAGAATCTGTCTTTAATGTGTGCATTTTTCTGTTTTGGCTGAGCTACCTCACTACTTTTACTACTATACTGTAAATAATCTGAAGAGATCTTTGAGGTATTTACTCCTGTTTGTAATTCGCTTTGAATTTTATTTATTCCTTGTTTTTTAGTTTTGATATTGTATACTGTTTTAATAAATGTTTCGTGCAGTGATCACCTTGAATATTATTTTGTAAAAGATTGGTGTAATTTTTTAAAAAATAAAAAAATAAAAACAAATAGGCACTTGTAAATTATCCCAGTACTTCACTTGATATGAATGTATTGTTTACTGCACTAAATAAAACAGGAATGTGTATTTACCTTAACTCTTGAAGATTTCCTAGAACCTTCACGAAAGGCCTGAAAATGTCAAATAACAAATCAAAAATGTCACTTTCTATGATAATTAAAGATTAAAACAAATATTATCTAGGGGAGCATACAGACAACAAACCATTTCTGAAAATGTGCATCTTACACCAAAGAAGACAGAATCCTGCTGCGCTGTGAAAAACTCAGAATTTTTCATTCATACGTGTGCTTTAACAACCTGTACAAAAACATTTAATTTTCATCTAATTTTGTACATGGAGTCCATATTATTATTGTAGCCTCAGTGGATGCTCACCAAACACAGGAACACTGTGATAATGTTGTATACAAATGAGCTGTAACTTAGGAAATGGCCTGGGTTTTATCTCTATGAAAACCTAGGGTTTGTAGTTTAGAGGGGATATTTACAATTCTCAGTCAGAGAGTTCACTACCTTATCAAACTATAGTTCTCAGGACTCTATCAGGTGTAGCCATGGCAGTTAAAATGAAAGCACAGTGCTATAATTGTGTACTGTGAAAGAGCAATTATAATCCAAGGCAGAAAAGACATTCACCATCTATTATTCAAAGGCCAGAAATTCTCACTGCTTTAGCTATTCATGACATGTATTTTATATGTATTAACTTCATGAAAATGTGTTCTTGGACATACAGTCAGTTTATATTAATATACATACCAACCCTATGTTCATATCCTATGTACTTCCCCTACCCATGCTTTCTTTTTTACCCTTTCTTTGAAATCATAAATTTTAGAAGCATAAACAAATTTAATAACTTACCTTTTTACATTTTGCGATGTTTTGCTCTTTCTCTCCACTTTTTTTCCGTTTCTTATCTGTGACCTTGGTGACTCGTGTAGCAGTTAGAGTAATTGTAGTTGGTGTGTGTTGAAAAGCAGTATATAGCTCTACAGGAACTTCATCACCACTTTCTGTTGCACTGGTATCTCCATCTTTAAAAAAAAAAAACAGTATAAAAATTATTGTTCTTTCCCAGTATTCAGATATCCCTTGAACAACTACCACGTTTATTTATTTACAATACTAATGGCAAAAAAACCCCACGAAATTAACCATGTTTTGTAAATGGTAATATATGAAAATTAAAAAACAAAACAAAAAACAAAACAGGAACTCAGTAAATATATATCCACAGGATAAGGCTGTGGGGGGATGGATAGGGGAAAATCATATGAAATCTACATTCTGGCTATTTAACTCAGTGAATTTTCAACTTTTCCAAAGCATTACAAAATTTACACTAAAAGGCACTAAATATAAGTTCAACCAAATCAAAGCTCAAGTAAGAAATGGAATTGTTAGACTAATCCAAATATAAAATTCCACTCTTTCATTTTTGAGGTGTCAAAGGCACTCATAATGTATTTTATATACAAAATTATAAAACAAATACTACATTAAAAAAAGCTTTTAAAATCAAGAGTATGTGCATTTCTCAGTGTCTACTTACAGGGAAAAAATAAAGCTACAAGAATACCAGAAAATATCGTTTTAAGAATGTTGATCGCACTAATGCTATAAGGACGAACAAAGCCTTTGTCTTTTCAGAAAATATATTAATGTAACATGAAAAACCATTCAATTAACAAGCCTTAAAGAAAAAAGGAGATGGTATCTACCTGTGCACAGGGAACAACTGTTTCTGCCCAGTGTTCCTTTCCTGTTTAAGAGAGGTTCTGGTATATAGAAAGCTGTAGAGGATGCATGGGGAAAGTGAGGCTCATGTGATCAGCAACCCCTTTTTTTGCATTCTCTAGAGCTCTCTGCTCCCAACCTGCCGCATTTGTTTGGGGTGTGTGTGTGTGTGCGTATGCACATGTAAACTGTCCCCAAAATGGCAGCCACTGTTCCTGGAGCAGTGGTTTATCTGCAAACATGCCCCACAACTTCCCCAAGTCATCTGCAAATCACACCCCCAAAAGAGATGTCAGACTGGAAACAGATTTCTGGTAACTTGTAGGTGGTTTGGCCTGTTGCAGGTAGGCAAGAGCAAGCATCAGCTGCTGCACGCATTGAAGTTGCTCACTACACTGTAGAGAAATCAAAATCTATTTTGCCAAGACCAGACAGCTTGTAGCAGTAGCATCTATGAGCATGCACATATGTATCACAATCCTCATGCAAAAAGATGGTGACACAATATTCAAAATGTCCTTGAAATTTAACTTTTGGGAATACATGAAATCTGATTTTAAAAAAATCATGAGACATGCTAAATAATCTAGTATAGACAAACAAACAAAAAACAACAGGTAATCAATACAACCACAAAATGATTAGTCAACAAAAATATCACCCTATACAACCTAAGAGCAAATCAGTTATTTTTCCAATTAATTCCTACAGACAGGCTATCAACAGGTTATATATTTGGTACATATGTATGCAGGAGGTAAATCTAATACTTTCCAATGTATGCAGGAGGTAAACCTAGTACTTTGCCTTGCAGCAGAATCCTAGCTAGATTAGTTATTAAATCCTTCCTGATAAGAGCAGCCCTGCTAGGTCAAATCAAAGAGCCATATATATAAAATTCTGGTTTTTAAGAGTGGCTAACCAGTTGCCCATGGGGAGTCCAAATACAAGATGTTATGGAAATAGCCTTTTCTGGCTGTTATTTCTCAGCAATTGGCATTCATGGGTATGTAATTTCTAAACTAGGAGGTCAGCACATAATTATTAAAACTAACAGCTGCTAGCCTTTCTACTGACGCTGCCTAATCCCCTTCTGCTGCAGAATTTCATGGCCGTGACTATATTTTACAGTAATGAATTCCTTTAATTATGCACTGTGATCTGTCCTAAAATCTCCCCAAATTCAATTTCAGTGGAAATGTCAGCACATGAGAGGTAAGTGGCTCCTGAAGCCCACAGCTCCTTCTACTATGCCATGCCAGAGGAGCTTTCCACAAGTTTATCAGGGGTTTTGAGACACTCTGCTTTTCATCCCACCAACAGTGGAACACCGTGGCAGGTCATGTAAAGTTTTCTGTGGGCATACCAAGATGCTTCTAACAGTATGGGTTTCTTGCAAAGACGTCTGAAATCCCCCACCTAAATAAGCATATGTCAATCTACTTATTTGAAATTTTTGCACCAATATTTTTTCAGTGAAAGGATTCTTATTATTTAGGGAACAAATTTCACATCGAACTCCATATATACCCCTTAGAGTATCTGATTATTGAATTTTAAAAATAATTCCCTCCATGTACTAAAATATTAATAATTAGAACAGGATATAACTGTAAAGAAGAGCTAGTATGGTATAGTGGTTTGAGTGCTGGGCTACAAGTCTACAGAGTAGGATCAAATTCTCATTCAGCCACAGAAACCCACTGGGTGACCTTGGGAAAGTCACACTCTCTCAGCCTTAAAGAAAGCAAAGGCAGCCCCCCCCGAACAAATCTTGCCAAGAAAACTCCATGATAGGTTCACCTGAGGATTGTCATACGTTAGAAATGACCTGAAGGTAAACAACAACAACCGTAAAGATACACAGCTATGGAGTATTACCTACCTGACATATTTTCCCTTTTTCTACGCTGCAGCAACATTGCTCTTTCTTTATCTAAACTCCTGTTTGAAAAAAAAGAGAAAAAAAATGAAGCTGAAAATAAGCAATAGTAGCTTGTTTAAAGATTAAAAGTCTTCTAACCAACAGAGCTTGCAATTAAATGGAAGAAATAATTAAAATATAAGTAGCTGTTCCCACTCACTTTTCTATTTGGACTCATTTTCACTTGTTCACAGTCACTGTCTGAAGGGGCTCCCTACTCTAGGAATTTTGTACTAGCTATAAAGCCCAAAGAAAAGCAGGGATGTACCAGTATCAAAGCATAACGGAACTAAATGTGATCACATCTGAATCCCTGCTACTTCAGCATTCCAGTTTCATAGGAAAAAAACATGCTGGATTACTTAGTGAAAGCCATTGGGACAAAATATTAAAATGCAGAGACACACCAACTGTGTGGGATTTTCTGTAAGCTATTTGGCAGAATAACTTCTAAACCAAAATCAAAGTAAAATTTTATAAATAAAACTTATAATGGTAAACAGTGAATGAAAAAGAATTAAACTGCAGTTGCTTATAACCTAGAGAGATTGGTATTAAATGGTGATCGCACTCAACCCTCTCAAGGATGCTATATCTTAGCACTGAGTGAAGTGCAGTCAGTCCTCCTGATGTTGTTAGTCTGCAACTCCCGTCATTCCTCAGGATTGACTATGCTGGCTAGAGCTGATGGGAGATACAGTCCAAAGTCATCCAGAGGGACACACTTTATCCACCCCTGCTGTATTTGTTTGAACTGCATCATATTATTCCAAGTGTTACCAAGTAAAAGGTCAGCTGATTAGCTATGCATGCTCCTTAGTCTCCTTCCCTCATAGATAACAGATCTGCTCACAGTCCCAAGACAGTGAGGAGAGAATAATGAGGAAAAGCTCTGCCTTCAAAAAAATAAGGAACAGCAGCAGACTGGTTATTTTCCTGATCTAGAAAACAGCAACAAGAAAAGCTGCTTGTACATTGTTGGGTGAGCAACTGCTAAGAAACATTCTTGGTTCTGCATTGTTGGTAGATAAAGTACCATAGCAAAGATAAAAGACTTGGGAAGTTTATATACTTTTGCCCACAGAGCAGAATAGAGCCACATGCTCAAACCTTACTATAAATTTTACTTTTCTTTATTTTATTATAAACTTTTTACTTATTTAATTATAAATATAATATAATGATATAAGTAATTTTTGAAGATAAAAAGCAGTAGCTATTTTTTTCTCCAGTAAAGAGGACTTCCCATAAACTTGTGCTATGAACTACTGTTTTAGGGATCCACATTTCTGGTCTGACCAAGAAGTCATTTTGCATAGCAAGAAATTAATAGTAATTTTCAATAAAGTTTAGAAATATTGAATGTATTGTAAATATATGGAGATTGGTTGCATAATCATATCATCATTCTACCTACAAGTTCCAGTAACTATATCACAACAATTAATTACTTACCAACTACATACTACTCACCTAGGTTGACAACGCTCACAGAGGTATGTATCAGGAATATGTTGCCTGTCAATCCCCATGCAATCAATGTGCTGCCAAACACTTTCATTAAAAAAAAAAAAACAATTTTACTTTCACATATTATTAAGATATACAGAGTTCCTTGTGGTATCTCCCTGTGCTACTAGATGTTTTCCTTCCTCAAAAAGCTCCTTTCTATTATCTGAACATCCATACATTGGTTTCTTGACACTCATAACTGCTTGAAAAATTCCACAACCAAATTTATGAAAATTTTAAGACAAGACAAATCACTCCAAGGTTGCATGTGTATTAAGATGTAAACATGAAAAGTATACACCTGCCTGTTCGGCTAGCAAAGGTTCCCTGACAAAACCCTATACAATGCTGCTTGAACTCCTAAAGCAATTTGGCAACCTTTAAGAAACAAAGTTCCAAAGAAAATGACTGGCAATACTCACACTGTATTACTTCCAGCATTTCCTGGAAAACTGCTATTGTCACTTAAAATAATGCTATGTTCATCTGTAATCACCTGGTACCTCCTCCACCATATCACTGGTATTAACATCACAGGCTCTGGGACCCAAATCAGGGCTCTTCAATTGCTGGTCTAGCTCTTCACCACCCAGTTCCTCCCTCTTACCCTTCTGCAGGGTTAAACAATGAGTTCTGAGCTGTGATCCTTTTCAGCATGGCTCCCATTTTGCGGGCTTGGTTGGTATGTCACCTTCCCTGTCCATCCTGAAGGTAAAATGGCAGCTATCACAATGACAAAATGCTAACACTTTCACTTCTTCCATATTTGAGTAATGCCCTGCAATGCCTGTGATGGGCCTAAACATGGTTTGCTAAGGAGGAAAATGGTTCTGAGCGATTAGGGACAAGGAATGCTAGCATAAATGGTACACAATTAAAAAAAGAAATGAATCTGTGCAGGGATTACATTACCTGCATTTGTCACAACAGATCATATATCCATCATCGTGTGTAAATCCACAAATGCACCTGGTTATATCAGTTCCATAGCTTCCATCCTCAGATGTGCTGATAGTAGTAGCACTGGAGGTCTCATCAAAATTTGGAGTTGTATATATGCCTACTTCATTCTTACTTATAAGAACTGATGGAGGAGGAGACGCTGGAGGTGTTGGAGGAGGCCGTGCACCATAGTTATGGTCCTGGAAAATAATTTATATAAAATTGTCTCCATTTTAACTTTCAATACACATAGGGGTCAGTATTCTTAGTGAAAGAGGAGGGCTGGATTCAACGCCTGAGCCATCCGTGGGCCAAAGGACATCAGGGGAAAGGCCAACACCCTCTTATATCACCTGCTTCTCAGATGAAGTGCTCTAATGGAACTCTTCAGCTGGCACCACAGTCAGTGGGAAAGGGTGCAACACGGACTAAATACTTGACACTCACCCTCCCATTTTGGGGGAACACAGTGTGCAATGAAATCCCCACTCCTGTCTCCAATCACTGATCGCAGCTGGCATCAGAGGAGAGGCTTTTTTGGGAATCTCTACAGGCTTGATGAAGAATCTCTATGGTCCAAATTAGGCCCATTAAATTGGACGCTACAGTGAACTTTTGCAAAGAAACCTATCTTACGTGGGGATTTAGAGAGGATTTGATCATTTAGACGGCATCAGCACGTTATGCAAGATCCTAGGCAGGATAGTCTGGTCTAGATAGCCACTAAACCATCAAACCCAGAAAACCAGTGAGATTACTCATGTGGTGACTAAAGAAGTTTTCTACAACTGATTATACAAGTTGAAGTATTTAATATTTATTCACAGAATCCTGCGACACACTTTCAAAAAGGATCACAAGAGTGTGACTGAATGTATTCAGTAAAAGTGCCTTCATTTACATTTTATTCATTTTCTGCTATAGCACTATGTTTTCCAAGTGTCCACTGCTTACTACTGTTTCTGTATTCACTTTGCACGCATCTGAAGAAACAAGCATCTATTTATCACTAATATGTACATCCAGGAAAACTGTTCAGCATCACTAGGCATGATGCTAGCTGAAGCTTTACATACACGTTCGTTCTTCAATCATGACATAACAAGAGCAGAGAAATCTGAATTGAATATAAAGAGGAGTGTTGAAAAAAGCATCAGGAAGGGATTTTACCTAACTAGAAAAAAAACCATAATCTTGCAGTATTGACTGAACTTCTATTCCCTTTAAGAACAAGGCTTATCTTTTACACATGAAGTTACTGTTCTGGTAGACATCAATGATCTACAAAATAAAAATATGACACCCTGACTGAGTTGTCACTCTGTAAAAACCAAAAAAACAAGTGATCCTACAAGATGCTGCAATGAAACCACAGCTGACAGAATCAGGTACAACTGTCACAACGCCACTAACTGTTGAATGGTGTAGTTGCTAAGTTCAATGCACCAAACTCTAGTTCATATTTAGACACGATCAAAACACCACACAAACAGGTGATTCAAAACGACTCTAGATATACATGTTCTTATTTTGAACTCAATCTGCATGTAACATGGCTGTTCTGTACATGAAACTGGGATTGTGTCACTTGGCTAAGATCTCCCTCAACAGAACCAGATAAGCTCTCTTGCGTGCAGATGAAGCAGTGGGACAGCACTATAATCCTTGTAAGGGCAACACCATGCTTCAAGCATCTAATAGGCTGCTGAAAGGCAAGACCCTCAGTATGCTGCCCTTCTGATCCTTTACCAGTATAAGCAATGGCAAGCAAGGTGGACTTGGAAGTGTCTGCCTACTTGACAAACAGAGGTGCTGACTTAATTGATACAGCACTTTGTATCAGATTTGTCACAAGGATAGCACTTTATCTAGAACTGTTTTAATGCATGTTTCTTTAGAAAGCAAGTTTAAAAATGCTTTCTTGTACAAATGCTTTCGAGTACAACTGTAAAAAAGAAAAAGACAAAAGAAACTGAAACCTTTTTATTCTAAAAGGATAATGAGCTCTTGGCTCTTACTACAGTGAATTTCCACAAAGAACAAAAGACAGACAACTCATAAAAATATAGTTAAAGTTTAGATTACTGAAGAAACATAAATACCTAAAAAATACTTACTGCATAGGGCAGACCAATGTAACTGTGTGAATGAGAGCTGTTGTTATATAGCTGGTGTGGGTAACTGTTTGACTTCTCAACTACCACAGGGCTAGCTTCTACAGATTCAGGTCTAAAAATCAAGCAGAAAGGCAAAAACATAAGATTTCATATACAGTACAAAGCATTTATGCATAGGTTCAAGGAACCTATGAAGGAAACTACTGAAGAAAATCTCTGATAAGACACCAATTTTGCTTCTTGTTTAAAACTTCTGCGGTGAATGAATTTGAACTATCAAGTGAACATTTACCAATTCGAACAACGCAGACAACAGTGTTGTGCAACACAACATATCTGCACAAAAATGACTGTAAGACAGAAGTACACTAATATCAATAGACTTATTTTCTGTGAACACATATGAAGTGTAGGCGTTTGCCCATATGCTGTTAGCAAAATCTGAAATCCTACTGAGTCTCATCAATGACATCTAGTGGTAGAATATGCAAAGCACTACAGATTTTGAGAAGCTGCTTTTTTAAAAATACCTTTTTTGTGAAAGCATATGAAAGGAAATGCCTCAACTAGGAAGCTATTTTTCCCTTAAATCAGCATTCTGAATGTCTTCCTAAAATGTTTTTTCCAATTATTAGTGGAGTCTCTAAACTTTAGTAGCCCTACATAAAAGAGGAAAAGTAGTAGAATATCACAAGTGCATGCACTGAAAAAATTCTTAACACTCACTCTAGATGTAAAAGCAAATAAACACTGCATTTGAAAAATCTATTTTTAAATTCCACAAAATTCCAAAAAATAATTTTGCCAGAATATAACAACCTAGCTCCATTCAATACATAGTCAAATATAACTCAGGTCAGACATTCAAGTTGTAAGAAACTATCATTTAAGAATTATTATCTTTAAATTGATCTACCTTGGTAAAGCTCAACAAACATTGATCCTGTCTCTCATGCTCAGAAGTGATTCAAGTGAAACTTGGCAACAGACAGTGCAGGGATGAATCAAAGGTAACTCAAAATAGAACAAATTTTTACAATTTTGTAGTTATGCTATAATACTTACTCTGAGCCTGCAGCCATTTCCAAATATGAAGTTTCTGATGTGTCAACCCCCAATGGGACCACTATGCTCATGACGTTCGTTTCTGATAAATTCGATTACCATGGAGTTCTATGCATTGGTATCCAAAACACTGGGGCATGCCAGCCACAGTGCTCATTGCAAACATCTAAGTGCATCCACAAACTCTGTTTATTAAATGAAACAAAACAGAAAGTGGGAAAACTTGTTATTTCAAGACTTCAGCACATGTTGAAAAAGCTTAATAATTCTGCCCCCTCACAGTATGAAAATAAAATTATTAAAGACTGGAAAAATTGATTCATTGCACACTTCTAATGTGTCAACTGAGGAGTAAATCCCACTGGGCTTGGAAGTGCTTACTCCTAAGTGTTTTGATTTACAAGTTCACTACGCACCTCAGTGCACAACATACTTCAATCATTTCCTTTTACATACCTACAAACATGTGTATGTTAATTTTCTTTGTAGTAGTTCAAAACAAACAGATTAGTTCGGTTTATAAAATGCACAAATAAAAGCAAAAATATGAATATGTTGCATATGGACTTCACTTAAATGCGTATCTTTCTGCGTGTACACACACACACACGTATGTATGTTAATAGGATGTAATTGTGCTTTACTTAGGTTTCTTTAGCAAATTAATACAGTACAAATAGAAAACCTGTTAAGATAATTTCAAGTAAAGAGTTATTACTTGGTGATTTAAAACTAGGGGTGCACAAATGACATCCTGCGTCAGCCCTCTGAAGTAATTTTCTCATCTGCTCCATCTATCCAACAGCAGTCAGAGGACTGGATTTCTCACACTACTTTTAGGCCATCAGTGCCTAATATTTCTGCCTAGTGGTTCAATCTCTCTCCTCCCCCACCAACCTACAGAAACAAGCTGATTATATCAGTGCTTAGATACTATCCAAATTCCAAAGCTAAAAAGAGCTACCTTTGATTCAAATAGGCAATTAATGGTGTAATCCTATCATGTCAATAAAAAAGTATAGTCCCACTCAGTTCCATGGACCTTACTCCCAAGTAAATGAGAACTAAGACAAGCCTGAGCAATTCTACAGGTAAGGGCAGTAAAATCTGAATGTAGGGAAACCACCAAACCAAAGCCCTCCTGTGCTCATACCAGCACAGCAGAGGGGAACAAAGCATTTTTACTTCTCCTTTTTCAGGAAAATAGTGTTGTTGTTTTTTTCCAACAGGAACCTTAGTAGATGAGCTAAGCACATGCTCAGAAACACCACCCTCCTTGCAATGTCCTGGAACTGAGAGGGCTTTAGAGTGTGGAGATATAAAACTTCTCCCCAATTCACCCTCGCATCCCTCTTAATCTGCCCCCGTTTTCCTCTATTGACCTTGCAGCTCAATTATTGGAGAGGTAAGAGCCTCGGGTTTCTGGAAGAAGTGATCATATTTCCTCACCCAAGACGAGATCTACCCTTAATGGGGAGAACTGATCTATTCTGTCCTTCCTGGATTCCTCCCCAGGACAAAATTATTCAAACCCAAAAATGATTTAGGCTGAAAGTAATCTACTTCACTGCAGACTTTGTTCAATGTAAAAAGCTACTTTAAAAATCCCTGTGGAAAAATCTATATTGCTTTGTCTTCATGGATTCTAGTTCATGCTTCTTAAACCCCTTAAAATCAAAGTATTATCTTTTTATAAAAGTCTAGAGTTAAGGCAAGTGGGTTCACAATTAGTTCTATGGCACCAAAAGAACATTAGTTACACTTCAGTTAAATTTATTACACAATGCTGACAACAAATGTTATTTAACAAAATCTGACAAATCTGAATTATATTTTCAGTACCATTTGCACAAGTCATTTGTAGCTCAACAGGTTTGGGTTGTGTGTATGTTCTTCATGAGTACTTGCAGTAAAGTTTTTTTTTAATGTGTACTATACTACATATAAGTATGTCTGCTTAATAATCTTTTACATACATTCATGCCTCAGGCATTTTCCTGTGTGAAACAAGCCAGCTGTCTTTAGGAGGAGCCTGAAAACAACTTGCATAGATATACCTCCTCCAAACACAGCCTGTACAGGGCTCTTTTTGTAAGAGTTTACAATCTGAGCTTTGGATGTAGTCCTTTCTTTTTAAATTGATTCTTCAGAGAAAAAGTCTGTTGCAGTTCTTTAGTAAGGCCAACTACAACTGTAGCACCGGAAGTTCTGCAGCTTTGAGTCTTATTTGGGACTTTTTTTCCCTGTGATTTTCTCTTCCTTTGTTAAGATGTTTGTAAATCAAGCTACTATTCAAATGTAACTGTCCCATCAAAGTTTTGTTCAATCAACAGTGCATCAACAATAGTACATGGCATAAAGGATTTAAATTCATGGTACTCATTCTCTCAGTGTGGAAAACATTCTGCAGTTGTAAAATATGTATGTAATAGGACAGATAAGCACACCTAATGTGTCTGAACTATTTCGCTGCTTACCATCTGTTCTGACTGCCTCAGCAGGAATGAAACTGACACATCTGTCAGAAAAATGCAGAATAAAAAAAGTTGGTTTTCTAAAAAGAGAAAATAATCTGAAAAGGAGACACTAGTTATTTTAGATGTATGTAGCTATTACAAGAATGTTATAGCTTTATAGGTAATGATTGGTTCCAGTTTTAGCCATACTTATACAAGACCCACTGAAACATACAAGACCCACTGTTGTATCTCTTTTAGGATGCACTATTTTCAATGGATCTACTCTGACTAAATCTGAATTAAACCCTGTGATTAATAAGTTCCAGATTTTTTTTAAAAAGTATTTCTTTATTAAAGCTATAATCATGTGCTTTTTAATTTTCAATTTCCTATTCAATGACACAATATGACTATGAAATGCAAAAGAAATTAAGGTAATTATGATCAGAATCTTGTTTGGCTTGAAAGTCAACCAAAATACTACAAAATAACATAATATGCTATATATACTACTTCCTACTACAAATCTTAACACTAGCATTATTTTTGTACTAATGCAGCTATATGTATTTAATACAAATTTTGCTCCTTAATACATTCAAATGTAACTAGTTACACTAACATAGTCTTGCATACCATAAGAACTATGCTTGTCTTTGTGGACTACTGTTCTCAGGGAAGCAAGAGCAGTGCATCTTACTTCTACCTGACAGAAAAAAAGGTTGTCGCTTTCCAGAGGGAAGTTAATTAGCAGCTGCATATTCTTCTTAGTGTTTGTCAAACTTTCTTCCAGGACTCAATTGCTAATAAAGCAAGCTGCATTCACCAGAACCTCTGATCAGACAGGGAAAAAAATTAAAAAACAGATTCTCCATCTCCCCAATTTCTCAGGAGGCCAAATCTTGAGACTCTTCAAGTGAACCAAGGGGCAGGCAGTCCCAGTTATTAAATGCTGTACATTAGATTTCTACAATCATAGCCTAAAACAATATTGTTAGCCAATTTATTGGGGCACAGTGAAATTTTCTAAATTATATCCAATTCATTTGCTAAGTTATGGTCCAACCGTTCATCTCAATCATGAGACACTGCACTGAGAACTGATCCCTGTGGAATCCACTTGATACCTCTTTCCAGTTTGCTGCTGATCCATTCATTATTACTGTCTGGATGAAGTGGTTCAACCAATTGCAGTAACTCATCTTTATTACCTGAAAGCAACAGGCATCCCATAACCATGTTGTTATATCAAATAGCTCTAAAAGGTTTAAACTAGGCCATACACTGCATTTGTAACAATAACTCTTTCAATTCTATCATATTCTCACAGTCAATCTGAAAATTTCAGACAAGGAAACAGTGACTTGGATTTCATACTGACATTTACTAGACAGCACCATACTAAAATGTGGGTTTGAAACTAAATTTGCTTATGCACTAGTACTGTAGGGGTAGTACAAGGCAGTACGTCAAAGCAGGACACAGAGGCCTCTTTATATCAGGCAAAGTAGGATATAGAAAGAAGGTGGAGAGAAGCATTCAAGTGAGAAAAGGCATGCAGCTGGAAGTAATAAGAAGGTGCAGCACCATTGCTAGGCAGGAATCCCATATACCTCTGTCTTACATCTTTCCCCCCTTTCATTCTAGCAATAGGCTGCAGCAATGAGATCTTGTATCCTTATTATTCCATCTACCTTCCCACTACAAAAATGATACTAAAACTTCTTGGAATATTCAGTCCATTTAGTAGTGTTGGACTTACATTATAAAGTGCAAAAACCAAATACAGTAGAAGGACAGTATTCAGAATTTATGTATTTGTAAATCCACTGTGATCCAGCTTCAACATATTTATGAAACAGATCTTTATTTATCTGAAATGTAGTGAAAAAGCAATCTAGAAATGACACGCAGCAGCCATTGACACACATTTTTACTGTTTAACACCACCCTGCCTGCCTTCTGCTGGAAGGAATTCTCAAACCACTATAGTAAGTTTTGCTTATAACAAACAGCATTGTTTAATACTGTAATCCACATCAGCCTAACATAACACAGTTTACACTGTTGCTGTCAAACCCTTCCTGTTTAGTATATCTAACCAACCAGATAGCTTAGTACAGCACTAAGCATGTTGAATTATGAACAGAAACTTAATTCAAATCTTATTTCACCCATGAACTCACTCATTCTTAAGTAATGTAAAATTACTCAGCAAAAATAATTTATTCTGTTACTTATTATGATGATGAAAAGTCACCTTTATTATTTGCACTGCTCATTATTTTTCTCTTACCGTTTGAGGGTTGAAAACCTTTAGGACTGACAATAAATTAGCATAAAATACAAACATTTCCTGTCAAAATGCCTCTTAAAGTAACATCCACAATATCTACCACTCATTGAACCACCAAAATTACTTTGTTCTTACTTGGCACACTGCTTTTAAAATGACTCACCTTGTTGCCAAGTACTAACTAGTTACAGGTATCATGACATATTTCTTCACTACCACTCTCTAGTTATACTAGTTTACGCCACAGAAATGATCACTCAGATAATGTATAAGAACACTTAAAAACCATTATATGACTGTCAACTATTATTACAAATAAAATACAGCCCAGATAGACATGCAGGGCTTTAAGCTACCTGGACTTCTGCCAAGTTGGACTTTACCTAGCACAATTCTGCACTGTGCTGAACGATACCACACTGTAAACTAGCTTTGAACCACGCATTTTTAAATGTATTATTATCCTACTAGCCGCCATTGTGCACAGTGCTGACAAGAAAGTCAAATATTGTATCAAAACAACTATTTTCTTACACTGATAATATTTTTAAACTAAAATTACTAAAGTATTCCCTGTGAAGTAATTAGATATTTTAGCAGGTGACATATAATTTGTACTAACAAACCATGGTTTCTAATCATGGTTTAAAGAAGCAGCACAAGCTATGGTTTCTCAATTCAGATGTGACAGCAATGAATGGCATTTAGCCTCACACAATTACCCTTCCCTACCTTCTCTTTTGGACACTAGAGGGAAGGGAGTCAATGCTCATGCTTTCACTTCAGCAGATACTGTAGTTTTCACACACAAACTTACGGACCTGTTCTGTTCTAATGACAAACAGAAATTTTTTTTTGAAACCCAGGGTTTGACCTTGGTTTGTTTAAGCAAACATTAGTAAGAACAAAACACACTTCTTTAACTCTTCTCCTCAAACCACTGAATTACCCAGCATACACCATATCAAGTCTGACTTTAGAAGCTAACCAAGGTTGGTCTATTCAGTACTTGGACAGGAAGCCACCAGGACATTCTGGTGATCTTCATATAGGACTAGAAAAGAATATTGCCTCAAACCCTGGCTAAATACACCAATGGTCTGACTGGTTATAAGTCTGCTTATAAGGTAGCCAGAACTCATGGTTCAGAACCCAAAAGAATGAACCTTTGTTCATTCTTGAGCATGAAACCACAGTATACAGTAAATATTTAAACACAATCATAAGCTCTTTTCTCCCACCCCACTCCTTTATCAATGCCATTGAGATTGAAGTCATCCAGAAATATGGGGG
Source organism: Ctenosaura bakeri (assembly GCA_948474755.1). Taxonomy (NCBI): domain Eukaryota; kingdom Metazoa; phylum Chordata; class Lepidosauria; order Squamata; family Iguanidae; genus Ctenosaura; species Ctenosaura bakeri. The sequence goes on along the minus strand of CAOLHI010000377.1, from coordinate 612,733 downwards.
AGGGATAGAACAGACAAGGTCTTAATTATCAAGCTTCTTGTATCTTTCTGAATGCTGAAAATCCATTTCCTGATCTCAAACCATCACTGTTTCTTATCTCCTTTTACCTTCCGCATTCTTCCTTTCTTATATCTTGGTTGTCTGTAAATCTTACAAGTGTGATATCCTAGTATACTAGAAACTATTTGTGGCTGTGTGCCTTCAAGTCATTTCTGACTTATGGAGACGCTAAGACAAATCTTTCATGGGGTTTTCTTGGCAGAATTTGCTTGTAGGGGGGCTGCTCTTGCCTTAACTCTGAGGCTGAGAATGTGACTTGCTCAAGGTCACTCAGGAGGGTTTCATGGCTGACAGGGTTTTGAACCCTAGTGTCCTAGTCCAACACTCAAACCAATACACTACACTGGCTCTCAAAAAGTCCTTACACCAGAGTTTTCTAGATCTAAAATGACACTCAAATGTGGTTTTAAAAAATCAGGAGGCTTGACGTTCCATTTCAGCTTCTAAACTAAGTGGAATTTTCTTGTACATCAGAACTCTTACGAGCTCTTGTTTGTTTGACAATAATTAAACAAGCCACCACCAAAAACCAAAGTTTGAAACTGATTTGTTAAAAACAAATTCTGAAACAAATCAGGATTCACAAAATTTCAACACCCCGCCCCCCAAAGTTCATTATTTGACATGTGGTAGATGGCCAGCACGGTGTAGTGGTTTGAGCGTTGAATTATGACCCTGGAGACCAAGGTTTGATTACTCGGCTACAGAAACCCACTTGGTCATGTCACATACTCTCAGCCCTCAAAAACTCTGTGACAGGGTCACCATAAGTTGGAAATGACTTGAAGGCATACAACAGCCACCACTGATGGCACAGGGAAGTACACAACCTTAAGGTTTGCCACAGTTCATATACAATTGTTTAATGCTACTAAGGAAATGGCCCAGTAAGTTCAAGTGCAGACCAGAAGGATTTCCTAACTTCTTTCCAACCATTTCCTGTGTAGCACTTGGCAATGCCAATTAAAATTAACACAAATGAAGTCTCCTTCAATTTCTGACTTTGTTGTCAAGCTGATGATTCCAAGTTTAATCTAGAAGGTTGGAAAAGACTCAGAGTCAATCTACCTCTAACCCAAGTTCATGCTCATTCCAAAAATGCACTGAATCAATCTATATTTTTATTCTGAATTCTGAAACTAGATCCTGAAACTACAGAATTGCCAATACCTCAAATGATTAACCACACTACAGAATCTAGAAACATGACATTATTGCAATCTTTCTTCTGAAGTAGATTCCAGGCTTTCCACTCTCAGAAAGTCATTCTACATAGAATAACCTTATCTTTTTCATGAAAAACTGTGCTGACTGAGAAGAAATTTCAAACTTTTATGGAGTTGATGAATTACAAACTATTATAAAACTTTGGTTCTTGTGGGTTTTTCAGGCTTTGAGACCGTGTTCTGGTTGTATTATCTCCTGATATTTCGCCTGCATCTGTGGCTGGCACAGTCAGGAGAAAATACAACCAGAACACAGTCTCAAAGCCCAAAAAACCCACAAGAACCAATGGATTCTGGCCGTGAAAGCCTTCAATTCTACATATTATAAAACTGGTGATCCCACCAACTCCAGGACAACACATATGCACTTATGACTGAAATCAGCAAAACAAACAAACAAAACCTACAGATATAGAGTACTATCTGTTTACAATATTTCTAGTAGTATTATACACAGTACTTCTAGTATTTACCATACCTCTGTATAAAGATTACTATTTATTTACAATACCTCTAAGTATATCTCTTGAATACATACAGACACATACATGCATGTGCACACACAGACACACGCCCTTTGGGAAAGAGAGATTTTTTTCACCTTTGTCCTCATGAAGTGAGAGGGGAGATTCAACAACAGCCTCCTCCATAAAATGGTAGTGTTGTGTGCCATCAGGTCATTTCTGACTTACAGTGACCATAAGGTGAACCTATCACAGGTTTTTCATAACAAGATTTATTCAGAGGTGTGTTGCTTTTTGCTTTCCTCTGAGGCTGCACTGAATGGTTAAGATGATGAAATGGAATGGTTATGATAATAAAAATGCTATAAACAAAAAGGAAATTAAAAAAAAACAGTTCTGTGGCCCCATGGCCCTTGCCTTCTATAGCAACAGTAGACAGTAAAATAAACTGCTATCCCCTTACCCTTCCCTTTGAAAATGTAGGGCATGGGTCAGGATCTACATCTTTCCGAATCCTATTACATTCTATCCCACTTCCATTACTGTATAAATGTGTGTTCTTTATACCTGAGACTTTACTCGCAGGTATTCTGTATTGCATCTGAAGAAGCAGGCTTACGTCCTTGAATGTTCATGCTAAAATAAAAACCATTTAGTATTTTAAAGATGTGGACACATTCCCCCTCCCTTGTTTGTATGCTGTAAGAAAATAACATGGCTACTTCTTTGACAACTAATATAAACTGGTCTCATTATTTTATTAATTCACTGGATAACGCTTTTGATAACTTAAGATTAATCTAACATTTATTTATTCATTCTGTGTATTTGTAAAATAGGATTCTTATTCATTCTGTAAATTGGGCTTTACTGTCCATAATATCAATTTTCTGTTTGCTCTGACAACATCCAAGAGCAACAGTCACTGAGCATTTTACTGCTTTGCTTTTTTGATGCGCAAAATCTTTCTCACCCTGATAACTTCCGCTCTGTGTCACTTTTGTCATTGTTTCTTTCTTGTTGTTTTGGAGTATTAGGTATAATAGCAACATAACACTTACAGTCAAATATGTGCAGCTAAGAATTTTACATAACATCTGCACTGAGAGAAGTATTAACAAGGAACATTTTAATCTTCTCATTCTATGTTTCACTTCTTTACGTTACATGCCTCCTATCATTCCTCCCCATTCTTCAACAGCAAACTCCACTTCTGGATGTGAGGGTTGATTGTGAGGCAGGTGCTCCAGCAAAGAGCTACTCTGATTAGGAACCACGCCAGAATCAGCAAATTTCTTAGGCCAGACTCCTATCCTATTGGCTCCTTGTGTCACCTGATACTTGCTGAGCTGGAAGCTATAGTAACTTATCCTAGCTATGCAAAGCCGTGCCAATGCAGCACAACAGTGATCGGGCTGTCGGTTCCCTTGCCTTGTAAGCTGTTATAGCAATGTAGGACGTAAAGAGTCAAATCAGTCTCTTACACAAGACAATTAATTCCTTTTAGCTGTTTTCACATTCTTTCAGTTAAGGGAACATTTACCTGGAGCACACTACCATTGGAATCCCGCCCCCCCATTTGCTGATGAAACTCTACTGACTGACCAACTTATCTAAAGAGAATATTGGCACTCTTCTGTTCCCATCACAGAACACAATGGAAACCAAGCAAAGAAATAGGTGCACTGTATATATATATTTAAAAATAATCTTATCACTTGAACTATGCATTGCAAGATTTAATGACTGTGACTATAAAGTCAGGGCACAGCACCATATTAACCTACACAAGTTCTGAAACTAACTTATAAAGAATACAATTCTTATACAGTGAACACAATTATTCTGACTGGTCTTCATGATACTAATACTGCTGGATCAAATGAATAGTTAAAAAAAGGACAGTGAAACACTTTTTTTTTCTGAATAGTAAAATAACTTAAAACACCTTAATACAATTAAGCTCTATTCTACTTCTAGAACACAGTTGGGATATTTAAAGCAGTAACAGCTGTCAGTTTCAAAATAATAGTCATTTGTTTTGCAAACAGAAAGGCTTGAGGACCTTCCAGAGCTATACAGCTTTGGGGTGCATTTCACCACATTTAAGTGTTCGAATTGAGTTTCCTGAGCAAAATTTGTGACAGTCTAAGAATTCTAACTTTCATCTGGAAAAGAGGGGGGAGTTAACATCGATTAGATGTGCTGAATCCATGTGTGTATCTCAAAGTTAGAAAATCAGAAAAAATCTCGTGCAACTCTTAGCACCAGTGAACAAGACATCCCAAGGCAGCTATGCAAATTGCATCATAGCTACTATTCCCTGCCCCTTTATCTAACCCACTTTTCTGCGGCATTTCCTTCCACACACTCCTCCTTTCTAAAAGTTACCATTCCAATTTTTAAAAAAATGATTTTGAAAACCATCATTCCAAAAAGGTAAAAAAGTAGTACAAAGTAAATGTCACTGGCACAATACCAGTTTCATTTTTAATGCACTCTGCAAAATTTCAAATTTGCTAGGATGCTGCCATGTTACTCTGTTTCAGTACAAAGAACGAGCGATTAAAGGAGCAGTTTGGCACCTTTAATAGTAGCCCATCAATTTTAGCATGAGATTGGAAAATCTAAGTAATTTCACAGAATGTAGTTCACAAAAGCCTGTGCTAAAATAAATGGGCTAAAGGTGCCTGCCACAATTATTCACCCCTCCAACTCTTTAAAGAGAACTGTGGCTTTCTAGAAATTTAGAGCCCACAAGCAAAGATGAATCCATTTTAACATGTGGAAGTAAAATGTAAGCAAGAGAACTTCTAACAACTGTGCTAATTCATTTTACCATATTTAGGGTGATTATACCATAGGCCAGAAGATATATAACTTCTGTCCTAAAACAGAAATACATTCAAGATAGTACATTTCAAAAATTCAAAGAATATCCTATGGAACACTGGAAGTTGCAGTTTAGGCAGGAGCATTCAGACTTCTTAGACAGTAAGCTTTAGTGACTCACCCTACTACAAACTCCTCAATTCCACAGGAGACTGCTGCAGCAGTTAAATTGGAATATAGTAACATCATGGTTTAGTGACAACAAATTGGAATTCTGTTTTGGACATTATTTTGGACTTTCCTTCCCACATAAAAAATATGTACATACTTTTGAGGGAGAGGAAAAGACAGAGAACTGTGCAGTGACCTTTTAATGTTCCAAAAGGCAACACTGTGAAGAATACAGTATTCACTAATTTGACTATAGATATTGACAAGCTGTATTGTATTATTGCAATACATAATGTTTCAAATGCGCAAATAGTTTATAACTCTTTCAACTATAAAAAATGCATACAAAAATTCCCATCAAAGTTAACGAGTTTTTCTTACATTACACTTATACCATACTCAGAAACAGAAGGACAAATTCCTCCCAAATTTAAATAAAGGTTATTTTAGTTCTAGAACAATTGAATGTTTAATTTTATGACAAATGCACATACACTGTATCACATGACAAAAACCTTTCAAATATCATAGTCTAAAGTGAACAAACAAAGTTCTATATGCGACTTTAAGGATATGTGCTGTTTAATATAACACTACCTGATCACTGATACAAAAGGCACAAATTTTGAAATGCATACAAAATTCTAAAACCAAGTAAAGCAAAATCTAACTGCTAAACAACAGGACTAGTCACTACCATAATTTTCCTTCAGGTTACAATGCACTGAAAGAAGCAACAATGGCATACTATAAGAAACCTAGAATGCAATAAATTATATGCCTTCTACCACATGTGGGTTTTTGAATTTTTTTCAACTAACACAGGACTCCACATTAGTTAAAGGTTCAGAACTTTCAACATGCAGTTTACTAGCAAGAAACCATCGTTTCACAGACTAATTAAAAATTAGCACTTGGGCTACATATTTGATAATTTAAAGAATAATGTGTTTTTATACTCCAGGAATGTAACTATCCAACTGATTGCTGTCAATTACACTCCATGTTACATAGGATTTCTATCTGTGGCATTGCCCTGGTGAAAATCTTAAGGACCAACAACATGTAGCAGATGTCTTACATGGGCTAGATCCAAAGGCCTTATTGTGCTCACAGAAAAAGCCCTTCCAATCATCACATAACACTTCTGAGAACAGAAACTCCTTTCATGAGCAGAATGAAGCCTCCGGATCAATCAACCCATACGTTTGGTTCACCAACATGCAAAAATTAATGTACCGTGGTAAAGATTCTAGACCATCTTCAATTGCTACTCTCAACCAGACCAGACCCACTTAATCAGTGGGACTTACATAAGTGCTAGATTCTCAGTCAACAGTTCTACTCTAGTTGAGACTAGCAGTTGGCTTTAGGCCTTGGTATTTTAAAACTCCTCTAGAGCATGAGTAGGTGAATGTCAAACTTCAATTTGTGTGTGTGCAGTTGTCAGAATCCTGTGTTTCACCTGGGGTCTAGAGGATTGGCCTACACTTTAAAAGGAAAAAACAGGGCACCTCTGAGCACATGCTAAACCCTCAAAAATATTGTAAAGACCAGAACTGAGGTTACAGTTCCTATACATACTCATTCCAGATTCTCAGTTTAACTAGCTGGGGGAGGAGAGAGAGCACTGATGCCTTTGTCAAATAACTGTGAATTGGAAACCCTTGCCAGTGTGCTGCCCATCCTTGTTTAGAGGTCCAGTAACAGCAATATTCTAATGAACTCTGCCTTTATTTGGTTTAACTTGTTTTATACTCTATTGTCCAGCATTTATTAAAATAAATTTAATTATAAAAATAACTATCAGAATCTAACCAACGGTTAACCACTTGAATATTTCTAGATTTCTGACTAGTTCTTCTGATGTCATTTATGATATGAAAGCACAGATCAATCCACAATCAAATTAAAGAGTTGTTGCGCTTATTGAGAATATTAAGAATAAAAAAGCAACTTATGTTCACTGAACTAAAAGCTCTTATCTTCTGAAGTCTGTATCACAAGTTGCTTCCCCCCCCATTACTACGAGCAGGAAAAAAGGCATGTCTTATTGTAAAAGACCAAGGAGGCAATCCTGTACACACTTTAGCCCCACTGAATACCTCTTAATTCTAAGTAAACATGCATAGAATTGATCTACAAGTGAAACATATTAATATACTTCCATATATGGAAATAAATATAAAAATGTAGTATTACCATGACCCCCATGTTAAAATAAAGTGTTTGGTATACTGAATTAATACATTTCAGGGTGACCAACACTATAGTGAGGTTGTTTTCTCTAAATTCTAGCCAATGCTGTGTCTTCAAATCATCTGTCAATTGATTACCCTTTGAATTTCAGGATCTTCTTATGCAAGGAATGCTCAGAAATGGTTTTGAAATATAGTTCAAGTACTAACTGACCCCAACCCTGCTTAGCTTCCACAATCAGACAGGATCTGGTGCTTTTTCCATGTAGCCAATGGTTCTTGCAAATCTTCAACATACTTTCTTATTTTAAACTTCACTGCATATTTGTATAACCTTGGGAGATGGCTGTTACCACCTTTGAACTCCACATATTTTTCTGTTTTTTTTTTAAAATCTACCAGCAATTACATTTTTACTGTAATGACACATTAGCCATCATCTTATTGCCAAGGACCTGCCTTAGAAACATCCCCAAAGACAAGAGAGAAGCCACCCAATGTCTGAACCACATAGACAGGAACAAGTGAATCAGTAAGAGGCCATACACTGAGCCCACTGACGGCTACTTTCTAATTCAGTTTTTAAATGGTAATTAGAGTATTATTTAGACTTCAGTCTTAAAAATACTTATCTGACAGTAACTACCATTGAGAACAGGGAGAATTATTTCTCAGGATGTGTGCATAAGGATTGCATTGTTACGCTACAATCCCATGAACAGCTATCTGAGAGTAAGTCCACTGAATAAAATGGACTTATTTCTAAGCAAGCATGTGGAGGTTGAGGCTATGAAATGAATAATTCCAAACTGGTAGATCAGACCCACCAGCAGGGATGTAACATTGCCAGCAGTGAAGGTTAGGAACAACGTAGAACAAAGGGTTTAAGATGGCTTCAATTCTATATGAAGAGATCAGATTGACAGGTGGGTTCTGAACAAACACAAAATTCTAATGATGGCTCCTTTCAGCATATTGTTAAGAAATTATGGAACATGTAACAAAAGAACACTCTTGCCAGGGCAACAGTGTTAATGTTATTTATGTTGGAATCCCATTTGGATCAAAAAACCAAATGTTGTTAGCATAAGCAGCAAGATAAAACTGGATTTTTTTATACATGAAAATTCAATGAGTAATTGAGCTAAAACTTTATACTCTATGAATACATCACAAGTTTTTAAAAATATAATCTTGCTGTTTCAAATGCATGAGATACACATATCATTAAAACAGTAGTAATTTTGACAAGGGTAATATTTCTGGACAATTATTACGCTATACTATGCTTAAACCATCAAGTTCTAGGATTCACAACACACTTGAAGGCATACCAGCTTTGTAATAATACCTTGTTCTCTCTCTCTTGCATACCTAAGAAATAGGCTGTCAATTATGCAAGACAGTGAAAGTTATCATATGCAAATTACTGCTGTTAAATGTGGGGAAGAGATCCAGTGCTAATACTTCTTTTAGGGCTTTTAAAGTCTAGAAGTCCCAAAGATACCCCAAAGCTTAAACATGGGCCTCAACACATTTAAACTACAAAAATCATAAAAACATAAGGAACTCAAACTTTCTGAAACTGAAACAAATACTGTTACATAAACCTGGTACTCTTCATTGTATTCAACAAAAGTAGAAATACATTTCTTTATTTATCCAGCAGGTAGTGGGGGGAAGGCTTATTAGCTATAAAAAGTGACTGCCTTTTAATGAAATCTCTATTCACTTTTGACCTACTCATTTAGGGTCTTTAAAAACATCACTTTTCATAAAGAAATATGTATTCCGTGTGCATACAGAAAAAAATAGTAAAAAAATATATATACAATGTGTAGTAAAAACCCAAAGGGAATGGGGGCAAACACAGAAGTTCTAAATTTCTCTGTATAATTCCTTAGGGACCAAACAAACTATGGAAATACACATCCAATAGGGCCAGGCTATTAATAGATTAGACATTATATTGTTTGACAGTGATATCATAGACTTAAATGTAGTATCCTGTTCAGTCATGTTTAAATTTTTCTTAATTTTTAAAACTGTCTTAGGTAGGCATCATAGCACAAGGCTAGTAGATGGGGCAGAGAGGAACTTGTCCTCCATTTTACAAACAAAAGTGAAAAGATTAATATGGTATGCATATGAACTCATTTCAAACATCCACAACCACAGCAGCTACACCAGTCCCTCATCTTTCTCCTCCCCTAAGACTGGTCTGGTTGATTTGCCTTTCATGCACATAACCAATAAAATTAATCAGCTGAAACGCCGCATTTTAATGGAAGTAAAGATGAGACATGTTTTGTTCATGACTAGAAGAAGACAGCTTTTTGAATTAAGCATATTAAGCCTATAATGGGCTGCAGACAAACGCACTGCATGGGGTGTGGAGGACCCGAGCTGATTAGATTACCACAACATCAGCCTGGGGCCGCCATTTTTAGAATCTCTAAAGGACAAAAGAGGGAAATTACAGTTTTTACTCCACTTTTATTGAAAGTAACTTTAAAAGTACTACGTGTCCAATCCCGCGGTCATTGTAGGTCATCCATTTTTCAAAATATTGTTTTAATTTCCCTTAAATATGCCTTTACAAGGAAAAAAAGCGTTCCATTAGTAACCTTTTAAAAGGTAATATAAATAAACTGAGGCGAACACACTTAAAATTCCAACGCCTTGTCATCAATGTAGCGTTTTAAAAAGTGGTCTGTATTAACTGTGAAGCCCTTTGCTTTTAATCACCGCGCATTCCTCGATGATTGAGTACTGAGGGCTACAGGACCTTGCTAATTGGACTGTATTATGTTTCTTCTACCCTATTTAGTACTACACAGTGGACCGTTTGTTTCTCCTCCCCCATATCTGCAGCAATGGGGTCTATTCCACAAACTCTTTTCAAGAAAGAGGCTTTATTTGCTTCGTTCAAAGGATGCGGACGCTGATCGGAAGAGTAAACTACAACACAGTGATCCTGATAAATATAGCCGCGTACTACCAGCTTCAAAGATGGGGATCTGGGATAATCCCCACCTGCCACCACCCCCTTTTATATTGCCACTGAAAGTCCTCAGAATGGTTCGCCGTTTGTCTGTATTACCCCACAGCGCAGTGAAATGAAAACATGGAAGGTAAATGAGGTGGGGGTGTGTGCGTGTGGGAAAGGAAGATTAGGCCCCTAACGAGCCATATTAGTACTATAACAGGGGAGGCACACAGAATAAGCTTTTTCTACCCCTCTTTCTCTCACAAATCCGACGTTTGTTCCTAAGGCCAGACAGCTACGGAAATGCAGTTTTACTGGGCAACAACGTCCTCGCGATTTCTTTCTTTGAACAGTGAGCGGAAGGCTGGCATAAGTGCCACACACACACACACACACACACAAATCCCTCAGCAACTCCAGCTACAATAACGCGCCATATTCATAAGATACAGAGATTCCTTTTCTTTTATAAGTCAACCACACGGTACGACGAGGCGAAAATCCGTAGTAAAAAGCACATTCCCAGTTCTGAATAGCGGGGGGGGGAGAGAAAGGAGAACTGGGAATCACAGTATATAAACACATACACATATTCATATACCAGAAATAATGAGATGCTCCTATACTTTTAACCTTCCTTTTTAAAAAGGTTCCTCCCCTCTCCCGTTCCCTCTCAACCACCCATCACAGCGCATGATAGTCACAAAATAAGGAGGATAATGATGGCAGACTCACCTGTATTGATCACAGGCCAGGCAGCTGCACCCCCTTAACTGAGCCCCTCTCTTATCCCAACCAAAACAATGCAACCGTCCCACTGCGGATGTCCCTAGCCTCAACAGGACGCAGCCTTCAACAGCCTGTGGGAAAGGGGGAAGGGCCAATGGCAGGACCCCAAAGGTTGCTCGCTGCACTGAGCCCCGCGGGGACCGGCTCAGAAGCGACTTTGCCTCAGGACCGCTGCACAACCCCCTAACTGCCGCCGCCGCCGCTGCTCTTGCTCCGTGTCTCCCTCCTCGCAGCCGCCTACGCTCCCTCCTATGTCACTGCCTCTCTCTGGGAAAATGGCGTCGGCTCTCCCCCCTCCCTTCCTCCCACTGCACGGGGTTCACCCGTCCCGCCTGGCAGGGGCAGGGTTACCAGGGCGAAGCCAAACAGCCGCCATTTTGCTTATGGGCTGGAGTTCGGTTTGTGCCCGTGAAGGAAAGCCCTCCTTCGGGTCCATTTTGCAAAAGCTGAAGGAGTGGGGCGGATGAGGGGGAGGATGGTTTCCTGGGGGAACAAAAGCTGATAAAATGACGGGCAAAAGGCGAGATAAGACCGAAAGCCGGGCGCGGGGGGGGAGGAGAGAGAGCCGCTCGGAATGGAGGGCGGGTTGTTGTCCTCCAGAGAACTGCTGGGACTGCCGGGAGGAGATGGAGGAGGGGCCCGGCTTAGGGGGAGTTGTTTGGGTTGGTGACCAGGCGTCGCTCCAGCCTTCACAGACGGTGGGGGAGGGGCAGGGCGCGAGCGGCGTCCCGAGAGGCTATCGGGTGACTGACGGAAGGATTTACTGCCTAAGAACGGATGAGAAAACCTTGCTTCCAACTCTTTCCGTGGGTGCCTTTTGAGAAAGACAGATCCTATTACGAGCTGCAAAAAAAATAGTTGAAACTGGTTCAAGCGCTCCCGGCGTCAGTTACGTTATGGCCGGGCCGGAGTGCGAGAGGTCTGTTCTCCCGTCCGCTGGCGAGGGGTATCGTCTGTTAGGGCGCTCGCCACAGACCGACACGACACAGAACAAAAGCCAGCGCTGTCAGGAAGTGCCCTTGGGGTGTTAGAGACCCCAAACGTGCTTACTCAGAAGCCCCACGCGATGGGGTTGACTTGCTAGTTAGATAAGGCGCCTGGGATGGGATTCTAGTCTTAACGCTTCTAAGAATCATTACGAGAAGCTTGGGATTCCTGCAAGAATCGGCGCTCGACGTTTTTTGTGTGGCTGCTTCCCATTAAACGCGCTGATCTATGGCTCCCGGACTGGTGCGCCTGAAATGAGTCATCGTGAGCCTACATCCCCTGTCTTTGAAGGGGTTAATACACTGGAAGAAAGACACTGTTTTGGGGGGAGATTTCGGAGCAACTGTCGCCGAGAAAAATCATTAACTCGTCCCGAGTTAACCATTCATAGCAACGCTGTCTATTTTGTGCGTGGCAATTGGACAGACCATTTAAAGAAGGGATCAGAATCTGTATGCGGAGGCTCAGTTGTCAGGATCCTGTCCAAGCTGGCACAGACACCCGCGCCTCGATCTCCTTTCCCTTCCTTCGTGTCTGCCTTTACCTATCCACCGACCTAGATTCCCGGCCGCCTAATTTTAATCCCTCCAGCGAGAGGCGAGCGAGGGAGGGGAGGCGGGCTGGGGTTTCATTCGACGCCCACCAGGGGCTGAGTGAGCCTCCTTCAGTGCGCAAACTCGGGGCACCAGATAAAAGCTGGGCTGGCAGCTCTTTCTGTGCCTTGATGGAGCCGAGACAGCCGAGTGGCGAAGGAAGGGAGGCTGGGGGACAGGGTAGGGTAGCTCACTCCCAAGCGCGCCTGGCTCGAGCGTCCAAGAGGGGCTGTAGGGGCTCGCCGTGCCGCCGGCAGGAGGAAGAAGCTGAGGTGGAAAAAGGCTCTGCCTGCTGCCCGACTGGACCCCGAGAAGGCGGCTGTAATGGGCACTGAGTATGGCGAGGGGTGAGAAAGGGAGGGAGATTAAATGTCTTGTGACCATGGTGGAGTGTGTGGATGTTTTTATTATTTTCATTCCCCTCGTTTAATCCCAGTATGTATTTTTCTTTTCTTTTCTTTTTTCTTTATAGGATGCTTGGCGGGGCTGCTCTTTGGGGGCTCTGCCTGTTGTAGTTTGAAATGGCGACTGCCGTCTCGGTGTGGTTGGTGATTGTCGTGTTGTGTGGTTGCCCCCCTTCCTCCTCGCGCTTTCCTCCTCCCCCTTCCTGCCGTGGCAGTTTCTCCGCAGCGAACCGCGGCGAACGCACTGAATCAGGCGGAGGAGGTGGTGATGGAGAGGGGGGACGGTGGAGAGGGGAGCCAATTGGCTCTCTGGATGAACCACGGAGGCACGCTCTGATTGGTAGGCGCTGACATCATCTTGCGGTAGGGGCAGACGCAGCTTCTGGGCAGGGCTGAGGGGAGCTGTCAGGGGCGGCTGGTGCAAAGGGAGAAAACGGGCGCCATGATAGCAACTTGGGATGAGGGGGAGGGAGGGTACTCAAGTGTTTTGCGAAGGACGTTAATGAAGAGACGAGAAAAGGAGGGGCGGCCTGGTTCACCCCAGCTTCCCTCTTGCCGATGGGGAAGGGGGAAACAGAGGAAGACTCGCGCGGCGGCGGCAGCATTTTGGGGGTAGCTGTAACTGCGTCAGCTCAAGATGGCGCAGGGTGTCCCTGGAGAGGGAAGAGAGCTGCACGTCCGCCGGAGGTCATGTGACTGTGTTGCATTCTTGTGTGGGGCTTGGCCGCGCCTCAAGCTGGCTCAGGAAAAGGTGGTGGCGGCGGGGTTGGCGGCGGTGTTCGTGGCTTGTTTGGCCGGCCGGGGAGTCTCCCTTCGTGCGGTTGGAACAGTTGTTGCGTTGGTCCCCTTCCTCTTTTTCACGTACACGCCCTCTCCCGTTTAGGGCACAGCAGCTGTTCTGGGAGGCTTTTGTCTTTCATCTCCACTCCCCTCCCCCCACTGAAGGGCGTTGCTGCTTTGGGAGTTCGCTCCCCTCCCCCTCCTCACATCTGCATAAAGCTGTGAAGCTTCTGCGAGGGAAAGTTCTCGTTCCTTTTCCACCCCGCGGAGGGGGGAGAGGGAATGCGCACCTCGTGACAGCCCCGGCTGAAGGGAGGAGGAGGAGGAGGAGGAGAGAAGTTGGAAGCCGGACAAACGCACTCGATCGCATTTGTGGGATTAAGGTTGCGAATCACTGTGCGCTGGGGAGCAAACACATGAGAGTTCGGACTGTAGGGGGGGTTGCAGATTGACTCCATTTACCTGCATTTTGAGGGCCCAATTGAGATTGATTGTTTACTGATGCATGTCCTTTTTCAGTTACCGGTTAGCCATGTAGAAGCCTGATGGTAGTGTCTTTCGTTCTTTTATTTTTTCCTGAAATGTAATCCTTGCAGGGAAAATACGGCGCATTTAGTGTTGTTTATCTAAGATGCAGCAAATAGGAAGTTGATCGGCTGGAAATTTAATTCTTTTGAGTTGTGGGTTTTCTGTTTTGTTTACTCCAACTGCTTTGCAGAAGATAGGAAAGAGACCCTGCCCTTGCTGCAGGGGAATTCCTGCTTTTCCAAGTTCATAGGGTGGAAGGCTAGGCCTAGAAGCTGAATCCAGTTGGTGGTGCCAACCGGGAATCAATGTATTGAATTAGCTGTATTTGGATGTTTTCACTAATTCAACAGTTGATTCAAATGTGTAGTTGAGACTACCAATAGGATTCAAGTTCTTGATTCCCGAGTTTAGAAAATCCTACCTGAATGGCTCCATTCGGTTGCTTATCTCCAGGTAATGTTCTTGGTTTACAATAGCTTTCCAGTTCAAGCCATCTATCATCAGGTACAGGTGGAAAGAATTTTACAGTTGTTGAAAGAAACAAAAAAGACTATTGCTCCATAGATATAATGTAACTAGCAGTATATTTGTCAACAGATTTCTAGGTCAGTGCTTCTTAACCTTTTCTTTACCAGGGATCCCCTTTAAATATCTTTTGTTGCCATGACCACCCGAGATGATTTAAGATCCTAAAGTGTATCAAATATTTATTTAAAATTGCTCATCAAGGTTCTTGGACATTTCCCTCAGAGGCATTCAAGGGGCAGTGAAGACTTTTCTCCTTTCTGGTGGTTTATGACTGGAGTGGATTGAAAAGCAGTGTGCAGGCCCAGTCAGCTTGCCTGCCTGATTACCTTTCCTTGGTTCCTGTCAGGTGGATGCTTTCTTGTGGGGAGGAGACAGACTTCAAGGGGTTGCGGACCCTCTGTGAGAGCGCTGCAGCCCCCAGGGGTCCATGAACCACAGGTTAAGAACCACTATTCTAGGTAAATCAGTGTTTTCCACCTTGGTAGGTTCTGATCTTTTTCATGGTCTTTAGGCCTTAATTTGTGGACAGTTGAGCTAGTCATGTTGAAAATGTGCTTTCTGATAAAATGTCATACTACAGTTACATACTATAGTTAGGAGTAATACGGCATCTTCCTGTTTTAAAAACTTAGAAAACATTAGAAATGGGTTTTAATATAGAATTGTAGTATAACTTCTTGAAGCATCATATTTTTTTAATTGGAAAAAGTAATAGGTTTAAAATAAGTCAACAAACCCACCTTTCCTTTCAAAGGAAGAAAGATAATAAGATAACAAACTTTTTCTCTTATTATTTTCTAGATAAGCAGTTTCATACCAGCCTTCTTTTTTTAACCATCTTCCAGTGGAAAATCTTGATTACTAACTACAGTCAGCCCTCCAGGTTTGCCGGGGTTAGAAACAGAACACCCACACAAAAGTGGGAAAAAATGCAAATATCAAAATGTGTCTGTGTGTGTAGGGACAGTCCAAGGGTCCAAGAGAGTCCCAAACCAGGTTTCGGATTCTCTTGGACCAAACTTGGTCAGGGGACAGAAAGGGGTGGGTCGGTACGGTGGTTCTATACTTCCTTTCTCTCACCCATCTCCATCCTTGGGTGTGTATGGGGGCATTGAGAGAGTGTTTGTGCTGCTGAGAAATTGGAAAGCGGACCATCCTTAGCTGGCTAGGTAGCAGCTGATGGAGGAAGAGAAAGATGACCACCACCACCACCAGAGACTGGTTTTTAAAGGGCTGTGCATTTTGTTTGGAGCCACTGAGAAGGAAGGTTCCTACAGAAAAGAAGCACTTGAAGTGAGGGAGAGGGGGTTGGGAAAACTTGCAGATAATCAGATCTATGAAAGTTGAACCCATGAATATGGAGGCAGTATATTATATACATTAGTGGCTTTAATTTTTTTTTATTAAAGTCCCACAGTTCCAGAAGATGAGTGACATCTTGGATTGCTCTTTGGCTGATAGGAGTACTGGCTATTTTAGTTGTTTGGGCCTTGTTGTGTAGTAGTTTGAGCATTGAACCATGACTGTGGAAACCAGGGTTTGAATCTCTACTCTGCCATGGAAACCACCTGGGTGACCTTGGGTAAGTCACACTCTCTCAGCCTCAGAAGAGGGCAAAGACACACACCCCAACTAGTATTGCCAAGAAAGCCCCATGATAGTTTCAGAAATGGCTTGAAGGCACACAAAACAACAAAAATCCAGTTGCTCGTCTGAGCTAGAACAGACTTATAGAATCAGTGGAACATACTTAAACATTAACTAACCAATTTTCGTGTATGTTAATACATTCATGCAACTTGGGAGCAATAGCTGGATTTAGGTCTTGGTATCCAGAATTTAAAAAGATAGATCATTCATTGTTAGTTTCCTTTATAAACTTATTTTGTAGATTTGAAACACAACATTAGAATTGGTTCTGTGTAGATTAAAATCTGACTGTGTAGAGCAGTTATTGTTAGCCTTGTAAAACTGTAGAAACTAGAATGTGCTGTTTTGATAGTCATAAAAAAAACATCAGAAAGCACAAAAATGGCTTTGAGGGAAAGCTACCACATTGGAAAATGAAGGATTCTGTGTTGCTAAAAGCACCCATATTGCTGAAAGTAACTGAATTTGAAAGTAACAGCATAATCTATACTTTGCTATGCATCAGGCACTAAATGATGGCCCTTTAGTTATAGATCGTAGTTCTTAGTATTGCCAAAAAGTATTGATCTGATCATTATGGAATCCCTACAGTGTGTTCTGCATGGGGTGAAGAAAATAGCTTGGAAAATAGCAAGATAACAATAACAAAAGGTGCAAGTGTAGGAATTTTAGTCTAGAATAGGTCATATTTTGGATGTAGATGAACAAAGGGGAGGTGGTAAAGTTAGTGTAGATGTTCAGAATTATCAAGTACAACCCTAGAGCCTCAGGAAAACTGATCAGATTTTAAGTGGCAGTGTTTTTGTGGAGAGCCAGTAACTATTGCAACGTTGTATAGCCACCCATTCCAACAGAAGCCTTGCAGTGAAATAACATTGATATTATCTGTTCTGTTCATTCCATGCGTAAGAATCATACTGATGAGTTGGGATGGACTGGTTATATTTTGACAGACTGCATAATAGACCTGATTCCAGCCAAATGGCACTATCATGACTGTTTGGCATGCTTCAGTCATTTAGTTTTGTCACTACCTAGCTTAATCCATAACTGAAGACTCCATGATCATCCAGGCAAAGTGCTATAATCTGCACAGATTATTCAGGTATCTGGAAGATCATAATAAATGCCAATAGATATTTATACTGGCATTGTGGAAAACTTGGCCCATCAGGTTTCTCATCCAAAAAAAAAAAAAAAGCATCTGAAAAAGCAGCTGTGGAGGATCAGCAACAGCTTGAGTTGGGTACTATATAATTTGAGTTACTTCTTGGCTTGCCTACAAGATTGTTGCAAATCACAGGTACAAAGACGAAAGGTGGCATTAAAAAAAGAAGATGAGGGAGTGCAAAGACAAAGAAGTCAGCCCCCCTCCCCCATAGGGATTGTAGGACAACATATGGAGAGCCATACCTTTCCCTCCACTTGTATGGCCACTGATTCTAGTCTAGCAGAATGAATTATCTTGAGGCTATGATAAGCACTCACCTATAAGATGCACTTGAAGAAGATGCACTGAAACCCATCAGAAAAGCAATAATAATAATATTTATTTATTTATATCCCGCCTCTCGGATCGAGGCGGCGAACAACATGAAATACATTATACATTACAAATAGCATGTATGGCTTACAATGTGTTTTAGCTAATTGCCCCCAACAAGCTGGGTACTCAGGATGGAAGGCTGAGTCAACCTGGAGCCCGGCAGGATCGAACTCACAACCTTGTGGCTGCAGTACTGGCATTTAACCACTGTGTCACCAGTTTAACTATCTTGTGGCAACCTTGTTGTACCGTCTAAGAAGTAGTGAATCTGGATGGCTTTCTAGATAATTAGTAGAAAACGCACTTTCAGTAAAATATGTGCCTGTAGTCAAAACCAAAGTGTAATAGGAGAATTTTCTCCACAGATTTTCAGCATACTGAATCATTTAGTGCTATACTATGTATGAGGAAACTTGTTCTTTAATTTTGTCATCCATTATAAACAGCAGAAAACCATTTTACTTCATAAATTTGCACTACATAGATGTATTTATATACTGCTATGAAACTACAATTTGAATAGGACATGTTTTCTGAAACAAAAAGCACTGCAACAACTCTAGGTTTTAAAACCTTGCCTAAAACTCTTTTCAGAGCTTTTACTATTTTGAGTGAAAAAATGTTAAATTCCATTTATTCGAATAGTTTTCAAGAGATGGGTGCCATTAACTAAAAAAAAGTCTTCTGGTTTCCATCTATTTTTTTAATCTTTAATCTTTAATCACTGCAGCTGTTCTATTTATGTGTGTATTGTATATCCCTCCTTTTTCCCAGTGTGGGGAGCAAGGCTGCTTATAACAGATGCAATTGAGAATACCACAGTTAACCGCAGTTAAACAGTTTATCTAAAATTATTATTAAAACAGTTTAAAAAAATCATTTACAAGCACATTGAAATTGACTACAGAACCCTCTTCCTTAGCAATCAGTCATATGTCAAAAGTCTGGGGAGGTCCTTCAGGTGGAATGGTGACTAGGCAGCTACCTTCATGGAAGTACTACACTTTCTGGGGAATGCCCTCCCCAGAGTTGTTTACATGACATCTATTAATAGTTTTTATGCTAGGTGAAACATGCGGTTGCTTTTAAGGATTATGAATTTAGTTCTTTCTTTGGCTGCAGTAGACAGTGGTGGCCATCTGGATGTCAGAGGTTTATGGCAAAGTTTTGGTCTGGCTATGGGCTTGCTAGATGTTTGGGAACCCAGTGAATCATAAACAAGCCCACACATTCATGCCTTCTTCCTCAGAACTGGTGATGTCAGACAGTGGCATATCAGCTTGTCATTGCTCTTGCTGGACACTAAAATGTCATCCTGCTGGTGAGTACAGGGACAGCATGGGATGAAAAGAAGTTCCAGTTTCACACATACTTTGAGGCTGCGAAGGAGTAGTCCCTTGAGGCTTGTCACATCTGCTAGAAACTTGCTGGCTGTTTTCTGTGGTAAGCAAAAAAGCTGCAACAGTAGGTCTTACCACAGCTGTCGGTTGTCTGGTTAGGGTAGGAACCTGGAGAATTTTTTAAACCTTGTCCAGTGTTAAAAACACATTATATGCTACTCCTGTGGGCCATAGAGAGCCAAAGGGAAACTTCTTCTCAGCAGTGAGTGTGGAGCACCCAAATGGATTGATTCCCTTCTTAAAAGGTGGAGGCTAAATCAAAGTCTACAGACTTCTAATCCAACCTTCTGAGAGGCAAAATCCTGAACCTTCGGCTCTGCCACCTACGGTGAAAAAGAATCTTGTTAGTGCGTGGCCTACTTTATAAGTAGAACAATCCCTAGTCTTTAGAAAAGAAAGAAAAGAAGAAAATGTGACGTTTCTTGTGTTGCCTGTTCCTTCTTACATCTGGCAGTCATGGTACAGGAATACAGTCAGCAGGACTTCCAAGCCCAATGTGCAGTGTCCTTTTTGGAGCTTATCAGATAGTTTGTTGCTAGGATATCATGATTTCAAGAGCTGCAATAATCAGTTTTAAACTTTTGACTACCAAAATACAGTCAGCCCTCCACATTTGTGGGTTCCACTTTCATGGATTTAATTATTTGTGAGTTTCTCGTATGCCTGCCCCCACCCCAGTGCTTCTTTTCTAGGGGAGCCTTCACTTTAAGTGGCTCCAATCAGGTTGCACAGTCCTTTAAAAAGCCACTTCTGTTCTTCTTTCTCTTCTACCAACTGCTGCCTGTCCAGCTAAGGATGGCTCACAGCCTGATTTCTCAGCACCCCAAACTAATTTTAAAATTAAGTTGCACTTTTAAAGTAATATTTTGAACAAACTTTCAAAGGTTAATAATTGGTAGACTTAATCAAGTTGTATGTATTATCTGATTTATGGCTTTTAAAACACATTTTATATGTGCATAAACGCCTTCTAACCACCTGTTGACTTATGATGACCCCCTGTATTTCATAGGGTTTTGTTTGACAAGAAATACTCAGAGGTAGTTTTGCCGATTCTTCCCGCTGAAATACAGTCTATAGTACCTAGTACCTATAGTACCTAGTGTTCATTGGTGGTCTCCCATTCAAGTACTAAGGAGCCCTGGTGGCGCAGTGGTTAAATGCCAGTACTGCAAGCCGCAAGGTTGTGAGTTCGATCTTGCCTGGCTCCAAGGTTGACTCAGCCTTCCATCCTTTCACAGCTCGGTAAAATGAGTACCCAGCTTGTTGGAGGCATGTATAGAAATGTTTCGAAATACATACTATTTGCAAGTTGTTCGCCGCCTCGATCCATATGGAGAGGCGGGATACAAATAAATAATAAATAAAAAAAATAAACAGGACTGACTGTACTTAGCTTCTAAGATCAGATGGGATCTGGTGCCTTTAGAGCAGAGTTTTCCATACTTTTCACGTTGATGACACACATCATTTTGTGACACAGTAATTCAGTTTTACTAGCAAACCTAGAGGTTAAACTAACCCCTTAGAAGAGATGCAGACACATACATAAATTGTAATAACAAAATGCATGGGGA
Organism: Ctenosaura bakeri; assembly: GCA_948474755.1. Taxonomy (NCBI): domain Eukaryota; kingdom Metazoa; phylum Chordata; class Lepidosauria; order Squamata; family Iguanidae; genus Ctenosaura; species Ctenosaura bakeri. The sequence goes on along the minus strand of CAOLHI010000377.1, from coordinate 592,011 downwards.
CACCACATATCTCATGAAAACCTTTCATATATATTTAAAAATATATGATTTATAAGTAGTAACATACATTTCCAAGATTGTAGGTGACACACCTACACACTTCAGGCAACACACTAACATGTCGCAGCACACCGTTTGGAGAGCCCTGCTTTAGAGTATTGGGGAAATAGGCTTATGCAAGGATATAGGAAAAGTTGGACTGTTTCTCATTTGTCACAACTCCCATGTTCCTCTTAGCATTGGCTGGCTAGGGTTTGTGGGACAACAAGAGCCATACCTTCCCCTCCCCTTGTAAGGCTACTGATTCTAGTCTAAAAAATTCCCAGCCTACACCACTGAATGTAAATAAATGTAAGGAAAGAAAGTGGCTAGCTTACTGTGTGAGCCATATCTCGGACATGAATGGATTTTGTAATATTTCTTTCATGCTGAAGTGTATAAAAATGTCAATTTTTAACATTTTTACATTGATACATAAGTCTTAAGTTTGAATTATCTGTAATTGCAGGGTATATGTAGGGAATAGGTCTCACCATTGCTAGGAACAGGCAGAACAAAGATTGTAGTCTTTCTCATATCAGCTTGTTTCAAACTGTAGAAATGCCTCCTCCCGCACGTGTAGAATTAGATACGATATCATTCCAGTTTGTGTCTTCCTCCTAGTCATTCTTGCAACAATATGTTTATATTTAGCTGAAGTGTTTCCACTATCCCAAAAGTCACTAATATTTCTTTCCTGCTCACCATATACTTAAAACTACTTCCCAGACTTTGTGTATTACTCTAACTCTTGGAAGACCCAAATATTTCTGTGCAGTCTTCAGTTGAATGACCTACTTATCATGTTCTACCCCCCATAAAGAAAAACCCAACCGTAACCAGGCTAAAGCACATGTAGTGAACTGTCTGTCTATTTCCCTGTTCGCATTGCTTCCCTGTGCATGCAGCTGGGGGACAAGACATGTAGTGTTGGCGTAGGGATCCATGAGTCCAGGACAGGTAGACATACTTGCCTCCTCAAATATTTCTTGTACAAATACAGGAAGAGAAATAGTGCACATGCATCTGCGCATACACATAACAGCTTCTCTGCCAACAGCCTAGTCAGGGTTGCTGTTTTGTACTGCTGTCAACAGCACTCATATCAAAACTCCATTTTTCAACTATCCAGCTAATTGGTTGGGAATTATAGAAAAGCACATGGGTATCCATGGACCGTACAGAGCTACTAAGGGTCACAGCTTGTCTACCTTGTCCAACAGGTAAACTGCTTCTTTGTAAGAGAGAGGCACCAAATAGGAATGGGATGAGTTATGTGCTTAATGCCCTACTCATTAACAGCAGTCCAGCATTAACTAGAGTACCATGCAAACTCGGGCAGAGAAAGTGTGACACGATAGCCAACTGATCTCACAGTATACAACTGGTATAAATTCAATACTTTTATTTAAGTGCAGTCTTTGTAGAAGAATTGAGCTGTGTTGCCCAGTAATGTATGTGTTTGTATTTATCTTTTATAATTGTTTCTTTCATGTTTTTATATGGCAGAGTTCAGCCAGTTTCTTTAAATGTCCTCATCACAGGCTGTCAGAATAGTTCATTTGTAATGTATTCCAACACTGAAAAGTAAAATTGGGCACTAAGAATTTGTTGAACTGCCCTTGTGATTTTCTTATTTTAAAAATCTCTGTAGTATTATTGCCATAGTAGAGATTGAAAATAAGGATGTAAAATCTAGCTGTGTAAGCATTTGTATGGTTGCCTTTTAAATATACTGCAGTTTACTAGCATGACTTATTTAAATAAGAACATCAGTGTTCTTATATTCTTAGCTTTCATCTGTATTTGGAGTATGGGTAGTAAATCTAACATTTTGCTAAATTTTCAAATGCTGACATGGAGTTCATAGAGATGGTAATCCTTGATGTAGAGAATTTTTTTATTGGAGGGGTTAAAGGGAGTGTGTTTAGTTTCAAAAGGTTTTTTTTTTCCAGGAAATGGCAGGTGGGTAGCAATCTAGTTGTGGCAGTTTCAAGACAGCTGTACAGATACTGTTTGTTCTTACAGAGGCTCTGTGTGCTTTATGCTCTGGTAATAACTCATTATTCTTTTCACTTCTTACTATGCTCCAGTAACTAAAAAAGGAAAACCGGGCAGGAGGATCTGCAGATACCCAAGTCTGCACTCTATAGAAAGATGCCTGTTCTATTTCTTTACATAGTGGCTACTTTTTTTCCACTCTAATGGTCATGAACAGAAACTCAACTGATGCAGCTTTTCTATTTTCGATCAGAAGGAATAGAATCATTCACCTTTTGAATTTCTGAATGTTTGTTAAAATCATAGAGCTTTTTTTCACCACCACCACCACCACCACCCCCCGATGAAGGGGACACCTACTTATTATTAGAATTCATGGATTTTCCCTGAAAATCCCAAAGCAGAGCAGTGCAGTTTTACTGACTGTAGAAGTGGAGTTTTCTGCTGGTTTTAATCCTCACTCATTGTCTCTGTATTAACTGGAGTGGCCTTGGACCAAACACTATCTCAGGATGTTTCCTTGCTGCATGTTGTAATTGTGTAGTGTAGGTATACCATCAGTCTTAACTTTATGTACAAGATTGGGTTGTTGTAAATGTACAGAGTACAGTTACTTTAGTTGTCTTCACAAGAGAAATCTAGTTTCTCAGGAAGTTGTCAGGTGGTGTGTTTTTGTGGCACAATCTAGGTCCAAGCTGTATTCATAATTTCCACTCAGATTATGGAGCAGACCCTCGTACATGGAAATTCAAGAGAACGAAGCAAGTTTGGGACATACATAGCTTCAACTTCAGTGCTCAAACTGTTTATTTTAAAGAAATACCTGATTTACAAATGATCAACATAAATTGCTTCAGGAGGTAGATGCCATCTTGGATTTTGAACATTTGGGCAGAGCCCTTTTTCAGGCTCATTAGTCATTTCACTATTTTTATTGTAAGTCTAGTTGGTTCTCTGTAATAACACTATCAGAAATAGTAGACTGGTAGAGGAAATACAGCCATAGCCAACTGTAATGGCAGGTAAGTCTTCAAATATGGAGAAAGCAAGAGCAGTTGATGAGAAGATGGTGAGGTGTGCATAAGCCCTCCACATTTGTTGTTTGAGGGCATAGGACCTCCACAAAAGTGGAAAAAATGCAAATAAGGAAATGTGTGTTTGTCTGTGAGAAAGGGGCCAAGGCATAGTGGGGAGAGTGGGGACCCAGGTTGCATACCAAGCCAAGGAAGGAAGAAGGAAAGGGGGTGGGTCAGCACAGTGGCACTGTACTTCATCCCTCGCACACATCTCGTTCCTTGGGTGTCTGGGAGGCATTGGAAGAGGGTTTGTGGTGGTGAGAAATTGGGCTGCAATCCATTTTAGCTGGCCAGGTGACAGCTGGTGGAGGAGGAGGACCAGAGTTGGTTTTTAAGGACTGTGTAGTCCGATCAAAACCACCAAGAGGGAAGGTTCCCCGAGAAAAAAACATTTGAGTGGGGGATGTGGATTGGAGAAACTCACAAATAATTGATTCTATGAAAGTTAAACTCAACAAATGTGGAGGGCTGACTATATGCAGCCATGAGATAAAATATGACAAGTAATGGATGGGATATATGACTTGGCACAGGGAGACTTGGTTTAAATCCCTACTCAGCCATTGTATTCCCTGGGAGAGCATTCCCCATAAGGGAAGTTGATAAAGTTTTTGTGAGTATAAATGGGTGGGAGATTTGTGGTCATATTTTTTTTAATTTTTTTTTATTCATCCTATTTTACAGAACTTTATTTTCCTCCTCACCTGAGGACTCAGTTGATCATATACAGGGAGAGGATTGCTGAGCTGTTTGTAGCATTGCTTTTATTTGGCTAAATATGGGCAATCTTTGTATTAATGTTTCTCACAATGAAATGTAGCTGTTACTTTTCCTGGGTTTTCTTAGTCTCATGTTCCATTTGCCATAGAGCAACACCAAGAGTGCTCTAGGGTGCAGAAATGGGGTGGCAGTGGAGTGTAGCAGGAGAAATGAAGGCCACATCTTTCCCTGCTGTGGGTTTGTCAGGTCACAGTAGAATTACTTGGACCTGTTTTCTTACCAAACCTGGTTTAATTACCATCATGCACTTCTTCCAACATCAAGTAATGCTCTCTGCATGAAAGTGCCAGACCAAGCTTTACGCTGCCTAAACAAGATATTTGCAAGTGGAGGTCTGCTGCAGCCTGCTGCAAGTCATCAAGAGATGTGTGTTCCTCAATTGAATATTGCCGTATGATTGAGAATAGTCTTTATTCTTCAGAGCGGCAGTTTTCAAATTGTCCTGGAGATCCTCAAGATGGGCAGGGGTTACTGTTGGTATTGCTAGCCTCCTAAACTACATTGCTTTAGGCAAACACTGGGTTTGCTCTGAGCTATCAGTTCACATAGAGATGTAAGGATCCTGCAAACTGATTGACCAGTACTCTTGTGATCTGTGTTTGAATGCTGTATTCTGGAATCTAGAACATTTCTCAATATTTCCTAATGTAGAGAGTTCCTTTGTAGACAAATTGATACAGAGAAAGGTTTCTTTGATACAAAATAAATAAAAAAATACAGCTATGTGATAAACAATTTTTTCTTATACCATAAGGAAAGATTAGTTGAATGTTTAACTTCAGCTTACTGACGTTGGCTCAGCTTAGTGTTCATGTATCCAGTTGCACAAATGAAATGGCATGACTTTGGGTGACCAGCTGCCAGAAAGCTGAGAAAAGCTGGCATTAGTGAAATTTTTTTCTTCCCCACTACTATTAAAGATACAGAAGCCTACCCTTCTTTGGGAATTGGTTGACCCAGAATGTATTCTTAACAGTTTATCAGAGATTTGTTTTTCTTATAAGTGTGTTTTAGAAATATATTCTCCATAGCTCCTGTAATGAAACTGAACAAACTTGCAGTGTGTATATGCGTGCCAGCCCAACTATTCATTAGGGAGAGGGTTTCAGACAGATTACACAAGTTCCCAAGACATCCTGCCCAGAGAAGCAGCTGACAGGAATGCCTGTTGTTATGCCTTTACTTTTCTGCCCTCTAATCTGATTTTTCAAGGGCCATGTGGAAAATGTAATTGGAAAGGCATTTCAGAACCTTCTTGAGGGCGCAATCATATGCAAACAAGCAAACTAACTGGGTATGCTAACTGCTAAAAGGCATAGATAGGTCTGTAAATCAGATGTAGCACACCAATTGGGGAATTTTCTCAGCATCAGTCATTTATGCTAAGAATACTGTCCATCTAGTTGAGTGCAGGGTAGGAGGTATAGGCCTATATCCGGAGTAATGTAAGTGGAAGAAAAGTGTGTTCAGAGTTCCATTTTTCTCTGCTGGTCAAGATGTAAAGCGTTCATCAAGTGATATGAATAGGAAATACTGTAGTGTTGGATTCTCTGTTTGCATGTAGTCCAGCACTAGATATCCCGGAATACAGTTGTTTGCACTAACATAATGATACCCCTGAATGCTGATCATAGTGACTACATGTTGTTCTTGATGGATGGTACATTTGATAGAACATTAGATGTTCAAAACCTGAAGTGCTTCTCTCCCTTTCACATGCAGGAACTTATATGATCAAGTACTGACACCAGTAGATACCTCCCTCAATATAGGTGACATCTGTCCAGTGCCCATTAGCCTAGCCTGGGAGGCCAGTTGTTAAGAGAGCTATAGTCCAATATTGGGTGGGGGAGCACAAGATTCTCACATTTGCTCACATCACTGAAAATGTGATGCCAAGATGACTGATAGTAGAAACATACAATGCATGTAACCCATACGTATCATTTCAGAAAGTACGGAGTTAATTTAAATTAACCTGGAGAGTGGGACTAAATAATCTTTGATAACACTAGCAGCTTTCCAGGAAACATTTTGGGGTGAAGAAGATGTCAGATGGCTCTTCAAAATATAATCGGTTTGCACAGGAACCTGGCATTCTCTGAGACTCATATCTTTAACTGAACATCATGGATATCAGCCTTTGAAAAATCCCATTCAAATGTTCAACTTCTGCACTCAACTTTTCATACTGTCACCCTCTCAGAAAAGGTCACTTACCCTAATCTTTTCTAAACACACACACATACACATATAAATATGCATACATGTATGTATGTATCTAGCCAGACCCACTATGCATCACATAACCGTATCTTTCCTTAATTTCTCAAATAAGTGCATCAACATTTTTACAGAAGCCCAGAACATCACAATATGTGTTTTGAGGCCCCTTGATAAGAGGACCAGCCCATACATTGGGTAATAAAGAAAGGAAGGCCAGAGGCATCAGTGGCCCTTTTTGCTAGGGGAAGATTTGAGCAGGGTTTTTTCCCACTTTTTCTTACCTTTCTATTTTTCACCTTTGTTGACTAAGATTAATGTATCTCTGATTTTTCCTGCTTCTTATAGTGATGACACTTCAGAGTTGAAGTAAATAGGTTTGAACTTTAACATTCTAATATTGATATTTATTAAGCTACTGACAGCTTAAGTGTTTTGGAGTAGTAAGTGAAGAGTTTGCTAGCTAGATGTAGATAATTTTGTGATAACTATCACCTAAGAAATACTTTCTTATGTATAAGTGGATATCAGTTTATGTTGAGGTTGCATTCCTGGACTCACAGTGTAAACCTAGACTGATACAAATGGGGGGAAAGCCAGTTCCATAGGGAATCGTTGGAGATCAAAAAGATACGTTTCAACAGAAATGTAGGAGCCATAGAGTTAGCAATTTTATTCAACCCCTTCTAATTTTAAAGAGGTTTAAAGCATAAAAGATCAGAGCTTACCTTTTCCAGGCTAGATAAATATGCAGATACTCTCCAGAAGAGGCAGCAGTGGCTGATTCCAAGGAGGCTTAACTGGAGTGAGCTGGCTTGCCATTAGTTGACCATTCCTCTTCAGAGGAGCACACAGACAGAGAGTAGGTAAGAACTGTGGTCTTTTGCTGTGCCTTCTCCAGCATTTTTCCCAGGTGGAGACGCCACACTGGAGAGAGAGGGGGAGAGGCAATACATCTGCTGTGCCTTCTCCAGCACGCATGCCAAGTGAAGAAAAGGAGAGTGCACTTGCTCACTTCCTGCCTATGCAAGCAGAGAAAACTCCATCCAGCTACCCCCAAAGTCCAAGATTCCAGGTTCTTTGTGCTGCTCGCAGAGTCTACTTCTGAGCAGGCCAAGGAAATCCCTTTTTTCTAGTAACACCAAGACTACATTTGCTTTTTCCCCTTCCCCATTCTCCCAGCTTAAGTAAGTAAAAGAAAACCAGTCTAGTCACCTTTTCTTATCACTCAGAACACCATGTCAAAACTTTATAAATATCCTTAATCTTTCACCTCACCCTCTTTGTTTTCAACTGCATAGGCATGCTAGGAGAGCAATGCCTTGTGGGTGAGACCTTCATTTCTTTCTAGAGAAATGCAAATTGGGTCAATGAAAGGAAACTTTGATAATGTGGATATAGTATCACAAATTGTGCTATATACCTATGGTTATGTGTTTTTGGTTAAGTAGTTTGTTAATGCTGCTTGTGAGCATAATTTCAAGAAACAGCTTGCAAATAAATGTGATGTTGAGACTGACCTGTACAGTGAATAACTTCTAAATACTGCTGTTTAGACTTCAGCTTTGCCTGTGGCTAAAGCATACATACCCCTTTCATATATCACTTTCAACATCTATTTGTTCTGCTGCTAGTCAGGTGCAATCGAAGAAGAATTCTCCACAGCAAAAGTGTTTTTTCCCCATGAAATGAAAATGGGTGTTGACTTGAGAGATAAGCCAAAAAAGGGTATGTTGATTAACTTCATGCGTTTTATGTATGTCATCTCTTGCTCAGAAGGATTTCCTGCAGAGCTTGAAATGTTTTCCTGACAGGGGTGGAAGTGAGACAGCTTCACCCAGATAGTCCTGTGCACTCAAGCACTTTTACTTACACTAGAAAAACAAGCCTAGCCCCAGGAAATGTGCAATGTTATTAATAGGCCTCTTGCCACTAAGGAAATGCTTTCTTCTGTAACCAGCTCAACAGTGCATGTCAGGCTTTTGCAACTTAGTGTCCTCTGGATGTGTTGGACAAACCAGAACCTTACATTAACTCCCTATCTTTTAGAAGACCAGCAGAGGCTGCTGTGGACAGGAGAGGCCATGGAAGTCTGTTCACCTGAATATATTTGCACTTCAACATTAATCCAATGCAGTTATTTTAAATCCATCAATGATGGAGTGAGGGCACCATCTTGGCACAAAAAGCAGTTTTGACTGTATGAGATGGCCAGCTTCCTACTCTTTATCATATCTCACTGTATTTAGTACGTTATCTGAGGGTGGAGGTTGGTACTATACATAATCCATCTGTACATGTGTGGCCCTTCCTCCTTGCAACTGTTCCAGAAAAACATGAGCTAGAATGCAGAAATCAAGTAAGTTGGTATACGCCTATGGGGTAGATAAGGTCATGAGGAAGTGCATTTCTCCACCTTATTTGCATAGTACACTATTCTGAGATAAATTAAGGCCTGGACTAAGACTGCTGAAAGAAGTAAATGCATCCAGTATGCCCCCGCCTTTCAATAAAGCTGATCACAAGGGATCATCTTCCATTGCACATTGCGGTCAGATTGTGGCTTACTGTAAATGTGCAGGATTTGTTATCAAGAAGGTTCTTCTCTTGCAGCAAGTCAGGTCAGCAACTGGAAGGCTAGGGGCCCCGCATTAGCCCCCTAGGAGACTTTGGAAGGGTGGTGGTTATGTGCCTTCACGTCATTTCTGAGTCATGCCAACCCTACAGCAAATCACAGGGGTTTCTTTGAAGAATTTGCTCAAGTGGGTTTTGCCCTTGCCCTTCTCTGAGGTTGAGCAAGTCTGACTTGCGTAGGATTATTCATTGGGTTTCCATGGCTGAGTAGGGATTTGAACCCTGGTCTCCCAGTGTTCTAGTCCAACATTCAAACTGTGCTGGCTCTCGGAGCATCTTCCTTGAACAGTCATGTCAGGTTGTGTGTTATAAATACTGCTGCACCTGTTCTGAAAAAAAAATCCAAATAAGTGTTGTTATTTTTTGCCACCAAATGCTGTTATTTTGTGGCCGCAGGAGCCTCTGAAATCATAAATAATTTCTTGTGCAAAAGCAAACCCCTACTGAACAAATTCTGCCAAGAAAACCCCATGACAGGTGTTCCTTAGGGCTGTCGTGGCTTGAAGGCACCCAGCAACAACAACCAGCAGCCTTCCAAGGTCTCCTAGGGGGCTAATGGGGGCCTCCTAGCCTTCCATAGTTGCTGACCCCTGACATATAGCAAGCAGACCTTTGATATCAAATCCTGCACCATTTACAAGTCACAGTCTGACTTGGATGTGCAAGAGGAGATGATCCCTTGTGAGCAGCTTTAGTGAAGGGGGAATACCAGCTGCTGCTGTAAGCCATTTTAGTCCAGGCTTTCATTTCTTATCTCAGTGTCTTCAAATGCACTGTAGGGGATATGGGGATATTTTCACTATGTTTTGGTTTCAATAAAGGCCTCTCTTGATCTTAAATTGGCCTGGGGGGATGTGGTGGATATGTACTCCACAATAATAATGATGATGATGATGTTATTATTACTACTATTACTATTACTATTATTATTGCAGACATTGGCCTCCAAAAGCACCTTTCACACATCCCAGAGCCAGGGGTATATTTTATCCCCGGGGTAAAAAAAAACAGTGTTTGCAAAACAACAACAACAATAATAGTAATATAAACATTTTTCAAAAACAAATATTTTTGACCCCAGGGGCCACAAAAATGACACTTGGGCCTGTATGTGGCCCATAGCCTGCACCTTTCACAGCCCTGTTATAAAAAAATGAATAATACCATATAATAAAAAGTTTGGAATGATACAACTATTATTTCCTAGGAAAAATCCTCTGACATTTCATAAACAGAAAAGGGATATGGGATAGTGAGAGGCAGCTTCCCTTTTCATCCTTTCTGCTCATTGCTCCAGCTGTCCTAACCACCTTCCAGATGCCCAGAAATTATTCAGCAGATGCTCCCTCTCCTTTGTCGTGCTGATTTACTACAGCCACTAGTTGCCTCTCTTCCTTGTCTCAACATCTTGCCTTTTTGTTCTTTACCATTTCTTATAGTGATAAATATTTTTGTAGGGGAAAGTATGATTACTTCCCAATTTTGTTATTTGTGGATCTTGGTTCTAACGGGGATGCATTTTGAGACAACACTGAGATAGAAAGTGAAATTAAACCAATTGCTTACTATTACTGTGAGTTATAGTCCCCGCTGGACCATAAAACTCACAAGATTACCTTGGGCCAGTCCCACCCTCTCAGCCTGACATACCAGTAAGATTTGATAGTAGAAGGAGGAGAGGCATACACACTTTCTTGAGTTCAGTAGGGAAAAAGTGGGTTATAAATATAAGATATACCTGTATAAATGAGCGTAAGCTAAATTTTCAGGATTTCTTGTTTTCAAGGTAGAAGAACGGATAAACAGGCAACCTGATAAACAACAGATATTTTGAGCTATTCTCATAATTCCTCATTAGTGGCTGTGTTAGTTAAGAATTGGAAGCCACATTATTTGAATGGCACAACTTGTGTAACCTCTGGTTTAAGAGGCTGAATCTTGCCAATGTTCATACTGGGTGAGGGCTGATTTCCATTCAGGCCTCCCATCTTTTGGTGAAACACTCACCACCACATTGAGGCTCCTTTTGTTGAAGAGTGTGGGTTGTAGAAGGGGGTTTCCTAGAAGCATAATTCTCTATTTGGAAAGTATCCAGAAAGGAAGGAGAGGGTGACAGGGATGGGGCTTAGAAAACCTATTTATTTAGGAGTGGTCTGGTGCCCTCTAGTGTTCCTTTTTTGTTTCAAAACCCTGTTCCAAAACTTAGCAAACACGTGGGGTGGGCGGGAGGCCGCATAGAGCCATTTAATGAGAGAAATATTTTCTTATTATACTAAACAAAATGTCTATGAAGTGCATAAGCAGTCTATCCAAAGCTGTCCATCGATTGAAAGATTTTGACTGGTAACCATGTGGTTTTTATAATACATTGTTATTATAGCAAAATAATACAGGTGTCATTGAAAGATACTGGTGGAAGTAGTGAGATACCGTGATTGTTTGCAATACGTATCAGTAATATAGGACTGCAGAGATATAGGTGCTAAGGGCTGAAGAGTGAGGATTACACTTAGGAGGAGATCTGAAGCATTAAAAACACTCAAGGGATAAAACCATTTGGGGGAGGGTTGTGAGACACACATCAGCAGTGATTAAGGTCAAGAGCACTGGGTAGGACCAAAGTGGTTGGAGGGTAGATGTAGTATGAATTTGGCCATTATCTCACAAACATGCAAAGCATAGCTCAATTCTATGCATGTCTCCTTAGGAGTAAGTCCAAGTGCAGCAGCCTTAGGATATTAATTCTGTTTGTTGTTGTGTGCCTTCAAGTCATTTCTGACTTATGGTGACCTCAAGGCAAACCTACAACGAGGTTTTCAGGGGCTGAGTTTGTGTTGTGCCTGAAGTCACCCAGTGGGTTTCAGTGGCCAAGCTGGTAATCAAACTCTGGTCTCCCGGGCTGTAGTCCAACTCTCAAAGCTCCATACCACATTGGCTCTCAGTTTTGTAGTTACTGCATTCCATTTTGTTGTCTTGTGAGGAACAAATGGGACTGGTTAAATCAACGCATGACAGAGTAAGTTTTTCAGAGTTCTGGAAATGTGAACTTTAAATATAGGTTTCTCACTACCATTGGGCTAGTAGGTGCTCTGCCCTGAACCTCCAGCCAACAGTGGGGTCTCTTGCTAACACATGCTCTGCCTTGGTGTCTTCACTGACAGACAAGATGGTGGCAGCAGCTTCATCTGAGTGGACCCATTTGTATTTCTTGTAGGTGGGCCTCCAGGCACTTATCTGTGATGCTGATTAAACGGTTGGTTTCCCAATTTGATACCTTCTAGGCGTACTTCAGCACATTTGGAAAAGTATTAAGTTACAAAATGGTGACTAACCCTTGAATTCTGTAATGATCCTGTTTTATCCACACTGGAGAGATGAAATTTCAGAGAAAACAGGACATCAGGACAAATGTAGGGGAAATATAAAGGGCAACAGAACCTTTAACACATAGTAAAGCTCATTTTACCAGAAATAACTTCTTCAGTGAATTTTTCCAGCAAATCTTCTTGTTATTCAGTTCCCTTTCCTTAACCAACAAACCAGTCATCAGATTCACATGCTCATTTCAACAAGGAAACAAACCATAGAAAGAATTTTACTGTTCTCAGGCCCATAGCGGCCTGTCATTCTCTCTTATGATGTTAATAGATTGTTTGTTCTTTCTCCCTTCCCTTTCAGTTACTTCTATGTTTTCAGGCTTATAAAACATTTCCCCAGATGTCCTGAAATCTGTCCAGGCTTCCTCTATTTTTAAAAGCCATTTCCTCACTATTAGCAAGAAATACCAATTAAATCTTCAGCTTTCTATTCTTGGATTTCCAGTTGTGGGGGGAGGAGCTAGTTCTTTGACCACCAGGATTTTATTTGTTGGACAATTGATAGGTACATTGATTGATCTCTTCTATAAGCAGACATTGCTTTTCTGTGTTTATGATTTGTCTATGTGCTTATCAAATTATACATTGATATTCATCCAATTATCTAACAATCACCAGTCATCTGCCTATTTCATTACCAAAATATTGTATGAGTTGAGAATCCTTATACAAATTTGCACTGGATCCGGATTCAACCAGAGATGCTTAAATTGCCTGCAGAGCACAAGTTAATTGTGAGCATTTTAAATCTTACTGATTTCACTCAATTTACTCTAAATATGATCCCACTCATGGTGTAATGTAGTTCTTTCTTTACAACGGACAAGAACTGTAGGTCTGAATTTATGTTAAGAAATAGCCTTAATTGAGACTGTCCACACTGACCTTCTTGGACTGGAATACCCTGGTAAGGAGAATCAGGGAGAGAGGAAGAGGAGGAAACACATATAAAGCAAAGAATTAGGTCTCTTATTTTGTGTGTTGTCATTGAAGATGAGTTCTCACTGTGAAAGGTCTGGACTACTTTGCAACATACTACTGAAGTCTCAGCAGACATTCTTCACAGCTTTTTGCCCAGTAAGTCAGGGTGCAGCATTTCCATTGTAAATAAGATAACAGCTTGTTTGCACTGTTAACTACAGTACAGAAGGCAAATAAAAGGCCATACCTCAAGAGTGACTTTTCAATGTAATCCCATTGAACTGAAGTGGAACTGAAATAACTGTATGCCTTCACTTACTGGACAGGTTCCCCTCTGCTTAACTTCTGGAAACCTGAAAAGGATCAACAGTTGAAGGTCTAAGCCTAAAGACCTTAACTTTGTAGCAAGAACTGTTGTATTTTTGTTTTCTTTGACAGGAAGGTGAGGCTACTGGGAAAGTAGTTGAATGAGCTGGAAAGTTGTTGTTTTTTTTAATTACAACTCAGCCAGCATAGATTAAATTATGGAAACTGGCAGGAGTGTTTCAGCAAGGCTGCCATGCTTCAATCCAAAGAAGAAGCAAGTAGCCATGCACTCTATGGCAAACCCCTAGCTGGGTGGCAACCATCAGCAGAATATGCCTAGGTTGTGTGTAGACAACTGTAATGCAGAATTCTCTGAATCATCCAGAATCTTTTGAAAGAGCTAAGATCACCAAATCTCACCAGCTTTCATTAAAACAAAAAACAAAATCATGACACTTTAGGCAAGACTTGGAAGGCCTTTTTGGGGCCTGGCCGCTGATTAGTTTCTGCACGTAGCTCTGTTGGCTGCTTCAGATGCTGTCTTGGAGTGCCTAGTAACGTAGTGGGAAACATAGTGCTAGAGCTCCAAATACTTAAAGTGCCTAAGCAGTACACCTTTTGAGAAACTCAGTTTGTAAAACCTAAGGGTAGAAATACCAAGCTGAAATGTTAGCCCATCCAGTTTAGTATTGTCTACTGCAGTGACTGGCAGCAGCTGTACAGGGTTTAAGACAAGATGTTGCCAGCCGTATCTAGAAAGAGATACTAGGGTCTCTGCCTGAGACCTTTTGCATGAAAAAGCATGTGCCTTGCCACTGGACTACAGATTACAAAGATATCCCCAAAGATAGTATTCTTGCAGAATAGAGAATTCCTTCAAAAAGCATTGGTCATTTCCACACGCAGGATGTTGCTATTAACGATACGTGTGGTCTGTGGCTGTTTATTATTTCAATTTGTTTACTCCCATAGAAGGCTTCTAGTTGAAGACCTCAGTCTCTTGCCAGAAACTGCTAACAAATGCCAAGTGTTAGTGCTGTCCTGGCTGCAGGCAAAAGATCACCCAGGAACTGAATTTTATGCACTTTCCAGCCAAAGCAAAAGAAAAACATGCAGTAGCAAGCCATTAGCTTTCACATTCCTTTCTCTCAATTGCTAGCTCTTAAAGAGGAGGACTTGGATTTTCAGGAGTGTGGAAGATTCATAGCCACATTTCAAGTACACAAATGAGTGTATTTACAATTGGCTTAGCATAGCATGCCACATTATTAAATACCCTGATGGAAACATTAAAAGTGCAGTGATAGACATATCTACTCAGAAGTCTGTCCTCCTAGATTCATTTGGACTTACTCTCAGATAAATGGGGATAGGATTTCAGTTTAAGATAGCCAACAGCAGAGACGTGCAAATCAGTCATCCGTTGTATCATGGTTTACTGCTTGAAGGGCACAAAGAAGTATATCTCAGTAACACTCATATATTTCCTCTACATCTCTGTACACCTACAGTAAAGGATAATTCATAGTGCCAAACTAGTGTGTCTCCAGCTAGATTAAATAGATTCACTTCATAGCCCCAAAGATTAGGACCTAAAGGTCCAGGGCTTACAGCTGAGTGCTGCAATGCATGAGGAAAATCCCTTGAATACCCAATCAAAAGTATCTCAGGCTGCAGAATCAAGAAAGACCTGACATCTTGGAGAGCCACTGTCATTTGGAACAGACGGCAGGTTGCCATGAAGGCTAATGAGTTGACAGTGTAAAACAGCTTCATCTATTCAGATGTGATTATTCAGTATGTGTCTAGCTCAAAATTCAACCCGTATGTAATAAGATCCCCACTCAATTCCACAGAAATGTGGACTTACTGAAAAACATGACAGTTTGGTTGTAAGTGCTCACAAAATCCAAGTTTTGGTACTTCATGAATTCCATTATTGGTGCCATTTCTGTTCTGTGCAATGAGTATATTTCAAGAATATAAATAGGAATAAGCAGCCTATTCGAGATTGTTACATGTGATTAAGTAAAAGTGCAAGAAATCGGTCAATCTCTTGATTGCGGCTTCTGAGGCTACATGTACATTTTCCCGGCACCTCTGGTTACCAACTTCAGAACTAAACTGTAAGGAGGTCACCAGGTTAGAGGCATGGTCTCAATTAGTACAGTAAAACTTCAAACTGCATAGCCAGTTACAGGAGCTACAGTTCTAGCAATATCTGGAGGGTCATGCATTTCCCACCAGTTGCAGAAACTTAACCCAACAGCTCAAGAGCAAGTAGCATGTATTTCCCTATGTGAGTTTTTAGGCCCTCGTACTGTGTATTTATCCCACTGAAGTCACTTTAAAAAGCTATATAGTACTGAGCTTCATACTCAAAACAGTGTATGTTTGCATATGGGGCACCCTAGGTAGCCTAAATACTAGTTTTCCTACCTCTTTCCCACTATTTATAGGAAATGTCCCTTATGCAGAAGGCTCTCTCAATGGATTTCTTCTAGTTCCATCTTAATGAGAATTTATTTTGAATTAAGTCCCACTCAGTTTAATGGAGTTTATTTCCAACTAAGTGTGCAAAGGGCTGCAGCTTTCACTGACTGCAAATCATTATACTTTCCACCTACTATAATTATGTCATCTTCTCAGTGCCTTACACTGGAGTATGGCCCTTTGTGTGATAAAATAAAAAGAACAGCTTGGTTAACGATTGCCTAGACATTAGAGTAAACCACAAGGTGGAAGTTCTTCGCCAGGACATCTCATTGTGAGGCAAACTGCATTCCAGGTATCCATCTGCATGTCATCCTTGAGATAAAATAAGTCTGTGGAAGAAGAGAGCAGACAGAGCACACCCATGGGATTCTGATACTGAGCAATGAAAGACCACCTGCAAATTAGCTGTCAGGAGAATAAAATGCCATCCATGCTTGGTCATCAATCATGGTTCTTGCCATCTGCAGATATGTTTATTTGTTTTTTTTAAATGCCAAATTGCCAATAGCACCATTCTCTTCTAAGGTAGCATAGGGAACATAATTTAATTTTGCGAAACACATACTCTCACTAAGATGTGTAGCAGTCCAAAAGCAAACTCAGCATAGCCATCTACTGTGGGATTGCCAACTCTTTATCTTCACAACCCCATTGAGGGACCTATTAACATCTGACGATCCAGATAGGAATAGATGGCATAAATGTTTGGGGAAGCCACATTACAGAGCAGATCAGACTATCCTGTCTCCACTCACCCTCTGTGTTGATGAGGTCTGCTACTGCTGGCTGTAATACAACTGCCTTTTCATATAACGAATGAGGAAACTGTGGTTTGGCCAGTGGGAATCTAATGCAGCAGCAGTTTTGATTAATGGTCAGCCAGTCTTGCAAGGCAGCCCTAAACATCTATTCAAGACAGCCAAAGGCTGTCTGTGCAGTACTGTGTATTGCCACAATACACACCCTCCATTTAGAGCCTACAAACCTTCCTTGGGCAAGTGAATACATCTATCAATTCAGGAGAGATTAAACATTCCTGGCACAATATGAAGACGGGCTCATTCTCTCCCATCATCACAGGTAACTATTAATGTATGCTGGAGTCTGACATAAATTTGCATACACTTAACTGTTAGTGAATTGTGAAGATGTATAACTGGACACCAGCAAGAGTGCCTGTAAGTCCACTCACAGACACAACTCCTGTAAAGGAATCCAGCCGTAGTATATTGCCATTTAGAAACAACAGGCCCCCCAGATTCATTTACAAAGGACTTTGTTCATTGTGTCATTTGCTGTCACAGTATCTCTTCTTTTATACCTCATTGAAGGCCCCCTTTTCCTTGACAACAAAGAAGGAATTTCATTTTGTTGGTCTGGTTGTTACTGCTCATAGAGTGGGGTGGTGTTCTTCAATCCTGAATAAACAACTTGATTGGCTCAGTTCATTTTCAGACGAAGACGTCTTCATCTTGAAGATAAAGACATGATATTGAACTAGCTCAGTCTCATTTACCTCCTCTACAACCAAATAAATGCTGCCTGGGGTCTTTTTATTGAAATGAGGTGAATTAGAGTTAAACGTGTTCTAGATAGATAAAAGCAAATGGTACCCATGAGACACGCGAAAGAGAATTTGGCAAGGTGAAACGGGCCTGTACCAGATGATATGAATGAGCATGCCTTAATCAGTTCACTACTCAAGTGCCAAAATATTTGTGCCAAAATATACTTTACCCACATGATTTGCCAGGAGATTTGTCTATATGCCAACATAGTCCTGAGGAAGCTTAAGATACAGGGAGGTGACTAGAGCAAAGCACTGCAGTGGTCCAACCTCTCCTACCTGTTTGAGTTTCCAAGACAACTGCCAAGAAATATTGGTGGTGTTCTTTTCAATCAAACCAGCACAAATGGCAACACACCAGCACAAGCACACCTCACTAATTATGTGATCAACATACTGTGTTTGCTATCTACCTGGTGTGCATTTGCAGCTGGTAGCTCTGCTATCAAAGGGGTGGGTGATCTGTTTTCAACTTTAAGGAATTACCTAAGGTGCCAAATCTCTGGGAGATAGGGCTCAAGTTCAGAACTAAAAATCCTGCCCCCCACTACATTGGAAGCAACCTATGGAGGTGGGAAGTCAATCATGCCTGGAATTGCAAACCCTAAACTAGGAGATGTGAGGTATCAAGCAACTAAAAAGACAAAATACTTGGTTTATGGGTTGCCAATTTTGTGGGCCTGTTTTAAACAAATGTGTTCTTGCCTGTATCCTGCAACAGCATAATCAGCACTGCATTTTCATTTACCTTATGTCTTTTGATGCACGTGTGTGTAAAAATTTTGTCTGCAGAATTCAGAAAAGCTGCTTTTTTGAACTATAACTTCCAGAATTCTCCAACCAGCAAGATTGCAAAACACATTGCAAAACAGCTATAGCTCTGGGGGAAAATAAAATCCTTGCTGTTGAAAGCATTTCTATAATGTTCTCAGTCATTTCTCTGGGAATGCAAAGCAGCAGAATGCATGCAAACATACAAGTGGCGATGGCCCTCCCATCTCTTCCCTTGGCCAGAGAGTAAACAACCATTGGGGTGATGGTCTTAGGTTCCTTCACTGTTTAATATTGATAAAAAGGTTGGATTTTGCCCAACCACACTGTTTTGCAGTGTGTTATGCAATATAGCCCATAGACTTGCCATACTGCATAATTGTGTGATACAGCAGGCAGTGTGTGAAGAGCAGTTCTCATTATGCCGAATGCTACGCTCCATGAACTAAATAATTTAAACATAAATACAAGAAGTGAATCTGCAAGCTTTGTAGAATAATGCCAAAGGTAGTTTTAAGAAAAAAGATTGAGGAAAAATATGAATTTACATTCAAGCCAAGGGCTGGTCTCAGCATGTAATGACACGAAGCAATTAATGCAGGTGGCAGATTCCAAATACCCTTTTTTCTGCCTTCAAACTTCTCCTAGAGGTAAAACTAGGTGTTATAAAAAGCAAAGTACAGAGTTCATTTCACAAACATTTTTGTCATCTTCCTCTTCCCATCTCATACAGTGAATGACTTGAGATCATGCTGAATGGAAAGCCTGGGGAAAAAACCTTTTGGATTATGCTGGCTGTGGGATTTTGGAAATTGTAACCCCACCCAAATTTGCCGTCTGTTCCCCCACCTTGCATCACCAATACTGCAATGATCAGATGAGGGCTGTCATTGGCAGAACTTACAAAAGTTACATTTGGGGACTACAGCTCCTAGACTCCCCTGATAGAATGGCCAGGTTGGGCAATTCCGCTCCCAGCTGATTGGGCCGTGGGGGAACGTGGGAGTTGTAGTCCAAAAAGTTAACTCTTCTAAGCTCTGGTTAGTTGGGCATTTTGCATCTGGTGTATAGAACTGGACAGCACTCTTCAAGTCCCAGAAGGATGAGAGTTTTGTAATACCTCATAAGTAGCTTATAGTCACTTTATAATGGCTTTCAAGCTTCATAATAGCTTATAGACAAACTCTATTCTTTGCTTCTCTCTGGAGTCTTCATGTGCTCAAATGTGCAACAGCCATGATGCCTGGGCAAGCATTTCTGCAAAGGTTATCGCCACAAAGCAGCAGCTGGAACACTGGGGAGTAGACATTTTACATCTTCACAACCCCCACTCCAGGCCCCTGCTTATTCCTTTGTCAGTCGCGCCAGCCCAAGAGTCTGGAACTGCGGACTGCTCAGCTAAGGAGATGCATTAGCCTGCAGGGATGAAAACATCCGATGGGGCCTGCCTCTGGTTGCTAGGCAGCAGATTTCTAGGTGGGTTCTAGTGCGGATGTTTCTTCCCATGGTTACTTCGAAACCTCTAAAGAACAGTGGTTGACAAAGTCATAAGAGCAGTAATGGTAGAGAGTGGACTTTTTCCTCATCTCCCTCTGCTCCCCCAGTGTTTTCACTGCTTACCATTGCTTTTTAAAATGATTGTGTGTCAATTTCCTCATATCAATTCCCTTGGTCCTCATCAGATAATATGAAAATGTTTTCAGTAAAACTGAAAATAATATCCAGGGCTATAGGGGTCTCTTGTAAAATGGAGCCAGGACCTAGAGCACTGAACTGCCTGTAGATCTCAGAGCCTTCTTCAGGCACAGATGGAGGATGCAGCACTAGCCCTTACCATTGATAGCCAGTGCAAAACCTGAAGTTTGGCTAATTCTAGTCTACATATGAGGGGGCCAGCCAAAAAAAAAAAAAAAGGCTGTGCCTGTTCCAGTAAGTGCCCTCAGGCCTCCCTGGTTAGAGGATGCACTAATCTGACCAAGACTAAGCTTCAGCCACCAATTGCCTCAGCACCCCATTGACAGTCACTTACTTGAGTTGGATAAGGAATACCAGCTCTGATTAACAGGAGTGGAGAACCCTGGCTCTTCAAATGTTTCAGACTACAGCTCCCACAATCCCTTACCACTGACCTGGCAGGAGCGACTCATGGGTGTTGTTGGTCCCAAAATCTTGTGGTCCAAAGATTCCTCACTCAGGCAGAGAGTGTTTGTACAACCAACAGGGCTTAATATGTACAAGTACCTCAATTAAGAAAACCTCTGACAAAAAAGCTCCTTTTTACAGTATTTTTACAGGAGCCCAGACCAGCTCTGCCCCATTCTTGTCTTTTGTCTAACTGGAAGGGCCTTTTTTGCAGCACTGGCATTGGTGAAACGAGAACTGGAGAAAGGCAGGCTTTCAGTGTTGGGTTGCAGCAGTGTGTCTTCAGGAAACAGTGCAATAAAGCTTGACCGGAGGAAGAATAAGCCTCTACTCTGTGTAATCCTACTGGAGCTTTGTGTGGTGACAAACAACAGGCAAGGTATCCAGATGTCTCCAGAATCACTTACTGAGCATGTGTGAAGAGCAACACAGAAAATAAAGGGGAAAGGAGATTAGCCTGCCTCACCATCTCCTTTGGCATATTGAAAAGCGTACATTTTGCCACCAAAATGGAAATTGTAAGAAAAATGGAGGCTGTTGAAAGAAAAAAATAATAATTCCAGGATATATTTTGGAAGAAGCTTTTGGGTGGTATCTAGAAGATTAAAATGTTTTTGTTTACTCATGCAAAGCTTATCTGACCTGGTTGTTTCATTTCACATGTGTATAGTGTTAACAAAAAGTTTGCTGAAATATGTTGGGAATGCTCTTTTTTGTTGTGTACCTATCCTTATTCTTTCCATATTATTTTGACCTCTGGTACTGAAGTTTCTGTTAAAGAAGTAAAGCCTTGGAACACATCTACTTCATTAAGTGAGCCATACCTGCACTGTTTTTATTCCTTTGTTGGTGTTTAACTTCAGAATTAACTTTGTGAAGCAACAGTATCACCAAAAAACCAAACCAAACTCCTCTGCAGTAAGAGCCAAGCAAGAGCAACTCAAACAAACACTAACCGTACCTCAGAACCACTGCAGAACCACTTCTTCCTCTATGGCTTTAGATATTTAGCCCTACAGAGGGCTAAATTTAAAATGTCAATGCTGTTCTCTAAAACAGAGTCCATATTGACAGCTAAGGTCCACAAGGTGCTATATGTTACCCAGAGCTCAGAAAATTTTTTAGACTATAGCTCTCAGAGTTCCCCAGGTAGTATTGGTTGGGCAAATCTGGGAGTTTTACTCTAGAAAAGCTGTGTTTCCAAGCCTTGCATCTCTGTTACTATTCACATTCCCAAAGGGAGGGGGGAGTTTTGATCACAGGGAGAGAAAATGGAATTATATTCATCACCATCTTCCATGGCCAAAGAGCAAATCCGTTTGTACTCCAGCTCCACTGGAGAAGTCTAGATGAATGGTATGTGTTTATATTGCAAACAGAGCCTCAGGGGAATGTCAACTTGGCTGCTCTGAACCTATACACTCACAACCTCCAAATGCCAGCTGATTCAAGGCCCTCATGGGCGGTTAATGCTGGATGAATGTGCTCTGTGTGTACTAAGACTTCCTGTACTTGATGTGGCAACAAGCTCAAACCAAGCACTCTGTGCTTGTGGAGTCTGGACATATGCCTGTGGGAACAAGTATGCAGTTCCAAGCCAATGGAGTCTTCCTGGTAGGAGACGGTTGGCCAGCACTTTGCATTGGTTTAGTTTCAGCTCTGTGCTGCTAGCTGCTGCAGCTGCACAAAACAGAAATGACCCAAGGTGAGCTGAGACAGGGATTACCATTCAGAGAAGATGGGAAGACAGAGAAGTTGAAGAACAGGTAGAGAACAAAGACAGACAAATGAAAAAGGTAGACACAAGAGGGTATAAGTATCCCATGGGAGTGGGAAGCCCTGTTACATTTCCTTTCCACTTGCATCTTGTGCACATCATGTGAGATGTGTCCATATCATGGGGGGAAATGTTTAATCTAGTGATACCTGTTCTATTTTCATCAAGCATCTCCTCTCCCTCAAATAATACTTCCCCCTTGCTGGAGTTGTGTAATTGAGTGTTGTAGAGTGTTTGTGTTGTGTTGCAGAGTGTTGGACTGAGCCTTGGAGGATCCAGGTTATAGTTTCCATTAGAGTGAGCCTGGATCAGTTCTTTTCTCTCAGCATGCCCTACTTCACAAGGTGGTTTGGAGAATAAAGTGCACAGAAGGTGTGCCAAGCATGCTGCCTTGAGTTCATCTGGAGGAAGGATTTACGAAATAATAATCCACAGGCTCACAGTTTAAATGCATATAACATTTGCCATCAACCAGTCTCCTTTGTGCTTTCTCTCCCTCTTCCCCTCTTGTCCTCTGTGAAATATCATCCAGGAGAAGCCTCTCTTGTTTGCTCATGCTGTAGAATGCTACATCCATAATGTACAGAATGCTGTAAAATGTTGTTATAGTGGACCCTCTACATCTGCAGTGGTTCCCGTCCAGGATACTCACACCCGTGAATGCCAAAAAACTTGAATGTGCATGTTCCATTACATTCAATCGAGGTGGTCTGTGGATGGATGCTTCAACACATCTACATTCATGTTGCTACCATTTTAGGCATAGGATTTGATGCTCCGAGTTAGCTCAAAGTTGCAGATGCTGAGGCTGCAGGCAAGGAAGGTCCACTGTATTAGTTTATCACAGAAATCAGTGAGTTCAGCACATTTTTTCTACTCAGGACTGAACAGCTATCATTTGGTGTTCTATGTGCAAACCTAGGTACCACATTTCAAGGGGACTTGGTTTTTCTTCCAGTGAAATTAGTTGCTGACCAATGTCATCACATACATGCGCACACACAATTTTAATTTTATTTGCTCTTTAGCATGTGACAACTCACTGAATGAGTCATCTGGGCCTCTTTGTTCCACAAACAACTCTCTGGAAGGTAGAGGTGCTTCTAATCTGCAGGTTGATCTGTGGAGTTATTGGGGAGTTAAAACCATGGCAATACACAGAATGATCAGATAGATTCTCTTAAAAATTTAATTCTATTGTTACAACTGCCAGAGATTTTGAGGAGAGATTCAGCCTCAGAAAGATACCTAGATGACAAGCAGTTCTCTTTGCCTAACTGAGATAATCACTGAAATCTCACACAGGAAGAGCAAAACAGATTTAATCTGTTTTCAAAACAGATTTAAAGCAAAAATTTTTTTCAAATATGCAAAAGGATATAAGGAAAGTTACTGATATTGGCCACATCACATGATGACAAAAAAGATGCAATGAGTTAAAATTGCAAATAGACAACTATAGATTGTTAATATATAATCAAGCTATTGAAAATCTCAGCTTCACAATAAAGAGACATTGTGAAGCCATTTTCTTCGGACTTCTCAAGGTTTATTTGGGTTTCCCACTGGGCACTGGAGCCCATATGGACACTTTCAATATGACAAACATGAATTTATTACAGTGGTCATTAGTCGCTACCATGCCTGTGAACTTGATTTTGGTTCAAACTTTAAAGAAGCTCTCTAAAATGCTATCTTGTAATGTAAGACTAACAAATCTTGCGACTGGGTGCACTGTGTAATTTTTTTGGAGGAGTGTCTTATTCACATAAATGTGCCTTTATTTTCATGAGCACATCTCATGCTCCCTCTTAGGAATCTGCTGAATGCTCAGTCAGCTGTTGGGGAAAGGATGACTTATACAGTCTTGGGATCTTCTGTGACTACTGGTATCATGAACTTTTTCTTTGACTTTGACAGTTTATCCAGATTTGCCAGCGTGCCAAAAGACAGATGTGGGAGGAACCCAAAAGTGTTCACCAAAGCTGTACTTGCTTCAGATAAACTCTTCCTGAGACATCTCAGAGGTGGAGGCTATAGCAGGTGATAGATATGGGAGTCCTGAAAATGAAAGAGGTGCAAATGCTTACACCATTGGAGAATAGATCTGACAGGCAGTTATCCATC
Organism: Ctenosaura bakeri; assembly: GCA_948474755.1. Classification (NCBI taxonomy): domain Eukaryota; kingdom Metazoa; phylum Chordata; class Lepidosauria; order Squamata; family Iguanidae; genus Ctenosaura; species Ctenosaura bakeri. The sequence continues at coordinate 567,774 of CAOLHI010000377.1, read as the reverse complement.
AATATGCCTTTGAAATAACAACTTATCTGTAGATCTGTGTGAGTGAAAGACAAACTCATGCTCTATAGCAAAGACACTGACCACCCAGTGCCCTCAAACTGTTTTGGATTACAACCAGTCCGCAGAATTCCTAGCCACTGGCCATGCAGGGTGGGGCTGATGAGAGTTATAGTGAAACATTTGGTAGTCATCCAGTTACTTACTAATGGTATAGCTAAAGCTGGGATAGGAATTATGTCATCCTCTGGATGTTGCAGCCCTGCATCACCTAGCATTCCTCATCTTTGGCACAACTGCTAAGTGCTGGTGGTAGTTTCAGTCCATCAGCACCCAGAGGCTCACATAATTCCCTTACACTTGAGCTAATGGAAGGAGAGGATAAAGGAATCATAAAATTGACAAAGTGGAATGAGCAAGAAGGCTTTTGGGTCTTAGGTAGTAGCAAGTCCAGATGAATGTCCTTGTGCATTAAAAGAACTTGAGGGAGCCCATCTTATACAGTCAGAGTTGTCTGTGATAGCCCTCTACCCACCATTGATACATATACTACATTATAAAGGTATCATAGCAGCCTTACTTTTTGCTTCCTTTCTTATTGAGCTCCAAGACAGAACTGGCATTTTTCACATCTGTTGTGTGCAAAATCAAAGTTTTCATTTGGATAACCTTAACATCTAGTTAAAATTGACACTGGAGGTGTTTGCATTTCCTTTCTCAAGTTGCAAGATACTTGATTTGGTGGCCTTTTGAAGATATTTGGCTCCAGGAGTATCACTCTGAATCCATACAGCAGTGCTCAACCCTTTCAGGAAAACACACTTTCTAGGCTAATGTGTTACAACCCACCAAGGAGAACCAGTTTCAGATCTTCAGTCAGTTTTATTTCAGCCTAACTTTTAAGATTTGCTGGCTCATGGGAGGGTTATGTGTCTCAGGTTGCCACAGCAAAAGGTATGCTGTTTTACTGTCAAGGAACCATAGATATCTATGAAGCAATCTTGAAAAGTCCAAAATGGCACCTGAGTTTAATCTTCTACTGAGCTTCCTTGGAAATGAGCAAATGTTCTTACTTTTAAAAATACTCCTAATTTAGTTTACTTATAGATGTGAAATTTTGAATGGAACAATGCAAATCAATGCTGTGTAATGAAGCATTTTCTAAGAGTCAATTCTCATTTTACTTGCTGTAACTGAATTAATATAGTCAATATTTTTAAAGAAGCTACATGCATCTGGAACTTTTCATGTTCTTGTATCTAGAATATGGTGTGTATCTCTTTAAAAACCTAGAACTACAAACAGAAAATGAACAGACTGCCTCCACACCAGGATGTCTAAAACACACACACACATACACATCCTTGTGACTTCTGCATATCCATGATTCCTACATAGCTCCTAGTCTAGGGGCTACGTAGAGATTGTGAAAGTCCCCCAGTCCTCACTTATTGGGCAGAAGCTGCTGTGATCAATAGGGTTCTGTTCTCTTGTCAACCAGGAAACAGTTGGCTGATGTTCCCACCACCCCTTGCAGAAGCAGCCTCTGGTGTGAGGGGGAAGTGCAGTGGGTCCTCCTTTTGCCTGCCACACCAGAGATTGCTCATGGATGAGGGTGGCAGCAGTAATCAGCTGCTTCCCAAGGGACAGGGGAACAGACTTTGGCTGTTTTCCAGTAAAGAGACATGGAGGGGAGGTGTGTCAGGCCAGGATTCACAGTGAAGCACTACAAGTCCTTACGCATACGTATCTCCCCCCTCCACCCAGGATTCTAGCCATTGACTGTGCATATAGATTTTTGTATGCTGAGTACCAAAATCATCCTCATTAAGTAAGAAGCGGGGCTCAACTATTAGAGAAGTTAACATATTTCATTGCAAAAATTAGTCGTTTTGACTGGTTACACTATAAAATGAATAAATATAAATCCAAGGTTTGCTGACTTCACTATGCAGGTACATGCACCATAGGAAGTCTGTTGATCAGTAATATAGCAAGCCATTTTACAAGGCGAAGGGCTTTTTAACAGTGGATTTGGGAATGGAAAAGAATGGCAAGAAAATCCCTTCTTATGGTTACTACAAAACTCTGGATTTGCTCCAGCTCATTTTTCTCTCATCAACACTGGGCTTCCAAAGCCAAACAACAGAGCTTGCGTGCTAGGTGGAGATGATGGGAGTTGTAGTCATGATAAAACTTTTTGAAGTTGAGAGTAGGAGATAACTTTTTGGGCAATATCCTGGAACAGTCTCTCCCAACCTGGTGAAAGTTATTTTTTCAGATGTGGGCCAAGCTGACTGAGGAATTCTGGGGGCTGTAGTTCAGAAAGAACTTGCTTCTCAGGAACTGACTAAACCATCCCAACTGTAACCTAGTCAAGCAGCAAGAGACCTCAGCAGCAGTGACCTCAAGTCACTGCCACATGTGTTGACACTGGCATACATCCAAAGGGCACTTGGGAGAGGCTGGAGTTTCCAAGAGACAGAAAAGGTGGGGCAGCATTAAGGGAATGGGTTGTGGCTTCCTCTACTGCAAGGAAAAGCACCTACAGCTGAGCAACAAAGGAAATGAATGCCAGCACTGCCCATAACCAAGGAGAAAAAAGGGCATGATGGCAGGGGAGGCCCATAATATTCTCACTTTTGTATTCTCAGCCTGAGATCTTACATCGTTTCAGTGTAGTGTGACTACCTACTAGTGCAGTTGCATGACTGAACACCACCACAGCACAAAGTGTATGGATAAATGGTCACTAGACACAGCTGAGGTCCCACTGCAAAATGGCAATGCACAGTACATATTTGCATGCTAGTCTGCAATGGTTCTGCATGTGGAACTTCACTTATGGTGCTGTCACAGGGATACAACTGTTGCATGTTGCTCACAAAATTCACTCTGTGGCTGAGATTCCACAGGACTTCACACACAGAACTTCACTATGGCTCCCATGTCACCAGCCCCAGAACTGTGAAAGCATCCCTCATAGCTGTCCTATTGCTGCTAGGGAGTAAAGGGGCTAAGGAAAGTATTTGGCTATATTCCAGATGCAAACCAAAGAGCTCTCCCATAATGATCCACCGAGGTCCTTCTGAGGCCTCAGCAAATGATTTCTTCAGTCTGCATCTGCCTATGGGATCATAGCCAGGTACTTCTCCAATCCCTTCTGCTCTTCACTGGCAACAGAATGGCTGGTGGGAGCAACTATCTCAGCAAGATGGTGAGTTGAGGGGGCTTTGATCATTTCAGAGGGAGGAAGGGAATACCAACTTCTGCAATGACCCAAAAAATAAAATAAAAAAATACTTATGAAAGCATAAGGCAGAATTACACTTGCATGTGTCACAAGCAGGACATTGGTTTTAGAGTAAGGAGAAAAGAAAGAGAAAAATAAACAAGTAAAAAAAAAACCCTGGCCTTAAAAAAAAATCACAAAAGCAATAAGCATTGTGCTCTCCTGTTACCAGATCTTGAAAAAATTGCTTTTTGGGGGCCACAGTGTCTGGAACCCTCCAGTTGGCATAGCCACCCTACCACAGTCAGATGAACCCTTTGCACCCATCAGCTCATTTGATGGCTTTGGGCAAAGAGCTGCTTCTCAGCCTCACCCACGTCATAAGGTTTTTGTGATTCCATCAGCACTGCCCTCAGCTCCTTGGAGGAAAGGTAGGATATAAATATGATTCATAAAAACAGAAGATGAACACTTAAGAGTTTATTTTTATGCTGTTCAGTGCTGTAAACTGGCATACCTTCCAGAAGAAGAAACCAACAGTGGTAATTGTTTTGTGTAAATGGTGGTTAAATGATGAACCACACTGGAATAAACAGCATCCTACGTGCAGAGAAACACCCACTAGCACACAAAGCACTCAGACACTTCCCACTCTCCTTAGAAGGAAGGAAGTAAATTTGGAAGAAAGGTCTATAGAAACTGCTAATTGGAGAATGTTTGACACATTTGGCAAAGTAACAACATAAAATACTATAAAAATGACATTAAGACCCCACAAATGGAATACTTTAATTATGGATTGTTAAAATAAAAGACATTCAGAAATAGCTTACCATTGTCTTCTTCTGCACAGTCCTAACAAGAGTTAGCTAAAGTTTTTGGCTGTGATTCTGTGTCATCTATTTAGCTATTTCAACTACCCTGGTTATGTAGCTGAGTAGCGACTCTTGGGTTGCATGCCACAATCCCCCCCTTCCCAGGCAGCAGCTGCTGTCTATTCTCTTGTCAACTGGGAAGCAGTTGAGTGATGTTCCCATCCCCTTCCTCTGGTGCAACAGTCAGAAGCAGGATCCCTGTCATAATTCCCCCTTGCACTGGAGATTGCTTGTTGGAGGGCAGTGGGAGCATCAGTCAGCTGCTTTCTGATTGACAGGAGAACAAACCACCATTGCTTGTAGGGGCTGCTTCCCAGTAAGTGGGGACTGGGAGCCTGTGGGGTCTCTATATATTCTCTAAACTAGTGAATACAAAGGGATCATGAATAGGTTATGCATTTGTAACTGGATAGTGATATCTGGTCATTGTCTGTGAGAAGTTTTCCACAAGTTTCACTTCACACTATTGCTACTGCTGAGCAGCTTTCCTTCTGGAGGTTTTTAAGTGCTTTCAGTGTTGGAATGATCAGCTCCCCTTCACTGATGTGGCTGTTCTCACTAAATAACTAAACTGAGGCCATAATACTTTGAACATAGGAAATGACGCAAGTCATTGGAAAAGACAATAGCAGTAGGGGAAAAAAAATGAAGATTGCAGTACAAGTGGATTAACTCAATCAAGGAAGCCAAAGCCTCAAGTGCAAGACTTGGGCCATTTCCGCACTAGCCTCTTATAGTGATATGATTCCACTTTCAACATCCTATGGAACCTGGGGTTTGCAGTTTCGGAAGGGGCCGGCTGGCCCCTCCCAAAACTGCAAACCCCAGGATTCCATAGGATATTGAAAGTGGAATCATAGCGCTATAACAAGCTGATGCGGAAATGGCCTTGATAATATGGAGGTCTCTCATGCATAGGCTCACCATAAGTCAAAGCAAACTTGGCACATAACAAGAACAATAGCAACAAGAACAAAAGAGTGTGGTATTGCTCCCAGTCAGGATTCCCCCTACTCTATTCCACTATGCCTCCCCAATAAAGTTTTCTACACACCCCTCCCCAATAAAGTTTTTCACACAACCCTACCAAAAGGTGAACAGCATTCTTTTCAAATTTAGTATGCTCATTTCATGTCTCACTGTTTTGGGAAGTGTTTGTTTCCTCTATTTTTTTGTACTTGTGCAAAGTTTGGAGTTATGCACAGTATATAGATATACTAGTGTGTGTAAGTTAGTGCTACAAGAATTGAGTCCTCTATTTGCTTATATAAGGTTATGTCAACACTAACAGTATTCCAAACTAAAGAAATGATGGCCAATGATAATATTCTTTTTCCAACCACTAGATGGTAGTATTAGATTGGCTCTTAGCTTAATATCAGCTGACTTTTTTTTTTCTGTTTGCATGCCAAATTAGATTGAAAATAATAAAATAAAGGAACAGCCAGACGGAGAAATTGTTGGTGACCAGCTGAGCAGTCCCAGTATACCTTCTCTCGAAAAACAAAGGAACTTGATCTCAGATACAGAATCCATCAGCTTTTTCTCTTTCCTCTTACTCATCAGTCCAGTTCTTGTGTCAGAGCAAGTCTTTATGGGCCAAGATTTGGAAAGGATCTGTGAGTCTTTGTTCCAGGATTCTATAGGATGCAGGCCCCTCCCTAAACTGCAAACCCCAGGATTCCATAGGAAAGTGGAATAATCGTGCTATAAGAGTGTAGTGTGGAAATGGCCTATGTCACGAGCAGGACTCTGGCCTGTGACTAGAATTATGTTGGTGCAATATGCTAACAGTTGCACTTTACCTAGGGCTGTACAATGGCAGTAGGGTAGGACAGACAGAACCTGCCAGGTCTGAGGAATCCACTTCTCCAGGGCCTTGCTGTGCCTGAGGCTTCCTTTGACTGGATGGCACTGCCTATTGGGTTTAGATCCTGCATCAAGCAGGCAGAGTGTGGCATGTCCTCCCCTTGTCCTGGCAACTTTCAAGCCACAGTGTGTGAAAGAAATACACACACACACACACACACACACACACACACACCCCGGGTCAAGATCCTATACTGAAACATAAATTTGGTAAGTTCCCTACCTCCCCCTCCCTACAGAAGCTGTCAAGTCCTAGGAGGAGCTGCTACTGCTTACAGGTGGGGGAGGGGAAGTACAAAGGAGGTGATTCAGATGAAGTAGTAACTGGACTCAGCTTGAGGGGTGGAGAAGAGAAATGAAACTGCACTCATGGATGGAGTGTATCTACCTGAAAGCCCAGAGCAGCCACAACCTCATTTTCTGAATTGTCTCTTTCTTCTTCGTGGTCTCTGTGCCTTCATACACTAGGAGCTTTAGCGCCTGCGCGGTAGCGTTCGGAAACTTCTAGAGCTTGTTCGCTTGGCGGGAACCCCTCCCCCACGCCGGTACTGCGCATGCTCCTCCCGCCGAGCAACGGTCTCTCCTCAGTTCTTTCTCGTCCGCCGCCGCGTACGGAAGGTTCTTCAGTTTGTTCCTCTCACGTTGTGCTTGGCTTGCTGTTTTTTCACGGTTTTACGGACTTTCGGACTGTCTTTGACCTCTCTTTCGGACTCCCCCTTCGGCTTTCGTCTTTTTGGATTTCGGAGTTTGGCGTTTCTTCGTCTTATGTCCGCGCTCTTTAAGAAGTGCGTGTCCTGCGGCCGCAAGGTTGCCCTCAACGACGGCCATAAGGAGTGTCTCTTCTGTTTGGGCGAGTCCCACAATATCCGGACTTGCCAAATTTGTAGGGATTTTACTCCCCAAACTCTTCGCAACCGCTCCGCGAGACTCAAATCTTTTTGTTGGGAGCAGTCTCTGCGGGCGATAGACGAGACCTCCACTTCCAAGATGGCCGACAAGAAGACGACCACGCCATCGACGGTATCGGCGGCTGCCGTTCCGTCCACCTCGTCGGTATCGGGCTCGGTACCGGCGAAAACGCCGATCTCGGCGTTACCGAGGATCCCGAAGCTGTCGGCGGCTGCCAAGTCAGCTAAAGGATCCTCGACGGCGAGGAAGGCTGAGGCTCCCCTTACGGAGACGCCTGCAAAAAAGCGCCCTGCTCCGGACGGAGGCAAGGGCAAGGAGAAGGAGAAGAAGAAGAAGAAGAAGGAAAAGAAGCGCTCCCCGGCTGGGGACGCTCAACCTCCTACTCCTCCTCCTACTCAGCAGCCTTCCAAAGGGCGAGGCGAGTCCGTCGACCTCTCGGAGGATGAGATCGAGGACGTTCCCCAACAGCGCCCGGACTCGCCTGTGGCAGACCCTCCAACCCTGGTGGAGGAGCGCCACCGCCCTCTTAGCCGTCGCAGGTCGGCCGACCTGCAGCAGAGAGAGCCCTCTGCTTCTCCGGAGCGGCGTTCGACCTCCTTCAGGTCCCGGTCCCGCTCTTCCGAGCGTCCGGTGGCCTCGCCGCCTCCGAGGGAGACAAGAGAGGAACAACCTCGCTCGTCTGCCTCAAGATACACCTCGGCGTCCTACGTGGCCAGGTACGCGAGGGAATCTGAGTGGAGAGAGCGCCCGGCCTCCTATCGGTCCCATTCACCATCGTACCGGGATCGGTACCATCGTGGCCCGAGTCGCTGGGAGACCTTCCGGAGGTCCCGGTCACCTCGTCGACAGCGCGAATCGCGCTCGCCTAGAGGGGACGAGGCTCGGTACCGTCGACGCCGAAGCCGATCTCCGTCGGACCGCCGCTCCTTCAGCCGCTCTCCCTCCCCTCGATATCATAGGGCGAGGGAGCCTTCACCACGGTATCGGGCGATATCGCCACCTCCTAGGGTCACGGCAACGGCGACGCGCCCTACGGAGTCGGTGGTGACTGAGCGGGCTACGACGACGTCAGCCTGCCAGACTACCCCGGTCACCACCAAGAGGGTGAAGTCCGTGGTCAGCCATCCCAAGCGGGACGCTGCTGCTACCACCGCCCCGGCTGCGGAGAAGCCTAGGAAGGCAACACCTGCGGCGACTACGAAGGAGCCGGAGAGCGAGCGGCGAGAGGACTCACCGAGCTCGGAGTCGTACGACTCGAGTGCGGAGTCTGAGGTGTCTGAGGCGGCCTCCCAGGAGTCTCCTCCGTTGGGATTCGGGGACCCGATCCCAGATTCTGCTCCAGAGGACGTCCACCAGTTCTCTGCGATGCTGCTCCGCATGGCCACTACCCTCGGCCTTAAGATCGCCGATGCGGAGCCGGAGGATGACGATCCAGCCTTCTCCGTTTTCGAGGAGAAGCGACCTTCCACGGCCCCGCTGCCTCTCCTGCCCCGGGTATCCAGACTGGTGAAGGCCGCCTGGGATAGACCGGCCTCGGCGCAGCCGATACCGCAGCGGTTAGAACACCTCTACAGGGTGCAGAAGGATAACGCCGGTTATCTATTTAATCACCCTGCACCGAACTCTGTGGTCGTCGAGTCCGCGCAGACGAAAAGGCTCCGGCAGGCAACACACCACCCCGCCGGACAAAGAGGGCAGGAAGTTGGACGCCTACGCAAGGAGGTTCTATTCGGCTGCCTCCTTGCAGATCAGGCTGTCCAACACTCAGGCTTGCCTCGCGGCATACCTGAAGAAGGTGCTCGATCGCCTGCAACCAGCGATGGAAGCGGTACCGGAGGACATCCGCCAAGCCTCCTCCGTGATCTTCAATGAGGCTATCTCCATCGCTCGGCACCAGATGGCCTCCTCCCGGCACGCAGTGGAGATCGCCTCCCGGGTCATGGCGGATCCGTCGGCCTCCGCCGCCATGCTTGGCTTCGACCGGCCGACATCCAGGAGGACACCAGAAGGAGGATTGAAGATCTCCCCTTCGACGGTGAAGGCCTATTCAATTCGTCCACAGACGAAGCTTTGGACAATCTCGTCAAGGCGAGACTGACCGCAAAAAAGATCGGGCTGCAGCCGGCCACGCAGACCCGCAGGGCCTCCACCTTCCGACCATCCTGGCGACGATCTTCCACCTCGTCGTTCCAGCGTTCGGCCCAGTCTGGACAGTCGAGACCGTCCTCCGGCTCATCGGCCAGACGCACGATTAGGCGGCGCCCGCCTTCGTCGAAGAAGTCCTCCTCCGAGACAAAGTCTCGGTTTTGACGTGCCTGGCAGGACCCGCCAATACCCACTCTTCAGCCTACCATCAGCGCTCGGAGACCGACCGACTCTCGCTCGACACCTAGCGGAGTGGCAGTATGTCACTACGGACTCTTGGGTGCTTTCCATCGTCCGTCTTGGCTACGCCATCGAGTTTCTCGATATTCCTCCTCGCGGCGTTTATTACTCCACGCCGTCGAGTCCGGCCCTCCTGGAAGAGATCCAATCCCTCCTCCAGAAAGGGGCGATCGAGCGGCTCCCGCAAGAGGCCAAGACCACCGGCTTCTTCTCCAGGTACTTCACGGTACCGAAAGCCGACGGTACCCTCCGGCCGATCCTAGACCTCAGAGGGGTGAACTACTACATCCGCCCCAAAAGGTTCAAGATGGTCACGATACCGTCGATCCTACCCTTCCTACATCGAGGGGACTGGTTCGCCTCCATCGATCTCCGAGACGCATACTTCCATATCGCCATTCGCCCGCAGCACAGACGGTACCTCCGCTTCGCAGTCGACGACACCTGTTACCAGTACAAGGTGCTGCCGTTCGGACTCTCGACTGCCCCAAGGGTCTTCACCAAGTGCATGGCCCCGGTGGTATCCTACCTGCGGACGAAGGGCGCTTCCGTCTTCCCCTACCTCGACGATTGGCTGTTGGTGGCGTCCTGCAAACAGAGACTTTACCACGACGTCCACATGACGTTGTCACTCCTGACCCGCCTTGGTCTACGAGTGAATCCGAAGAAGTCCCACCTCGAGCCGGCGAGGATCTTGGACTTCATCGGGGCGACGCTCGACTCGACCTCCGCCAGGGCGTACCTACCAGAGTCTCGAGCACAAACTTTGATCCGGGCCGCCGCTCACGCTCGTACGGCCCCGACGTTATCTGCGAGAAGCGTCCACAAGCTCTTGGGCTACATGGCTGCGACGACCGCTGTGACATATCTCGCCAGGCTGAGAGCAAGACCTCTTCAACACTGGTTCGTCCGCATATTCGACCCCCTGCGAGACGAACAGACACTCCGACTGCAGCTGCTGGGAGACGTCCGCTCATCCCTCCGATGGTGGCAGTCGCGACGCAATCTCATGTCGGGGATGCCTTTCCAACAGCCGACACCGAAGGTGACGGTAACGACCGACGCCTCCCTGTATGGATGGGGTGCCCACTGCGGCGATCTCAGAGTCCGCGACAGATGGACCGACGACGAGACCGCTCTCCATATCAACGCGCTGGAGCTGCTTGCCGTCTGGAAAGCCCTACGGGCGTTCCGCCATGCCGTGGCGGGGCGCACGGTCCTGATTCTGACGGACAACACCACCGCCGTCTGCTACATCAACAGACAAGGTGGGACTCATTCCACGACCCTGCTCGACATCGCGCTCGGCCTGTGGGAATGGTGCATTCGCCTGCACACGCATCCCGTGGCGGTTCACCTGGCCGGGCAGGAGAACACCACGGCAGACGCCCTCAGCAGGGACACCTCATCCCATCACGAATGGTCTCTCTCCGGAGAGGCGTTCAGACTGATTCGGGACCGCTGGGGCGAACCATCGATCGACCTCTTCGCGACCAGGGAAAACGCGAAGTGTCGCCGATTCTGTTCCAGAGCGGGCCACGATCGTGCCTCCATCGGGGACGCTTTCCAGTTTCCGTGGACCGGGGAACTCCTCTACGCGTTCCCGCCGTTCCCGCTGCTCGGACGGACGATATCGAAGATCCTCGCCGACCGAGCCGACGCGATCCTGGTAGCCCCGTACTGGCCGAGGCAACATTGGTTCGCACCCCTGCTACAAGCCGCGCGAGACGACCTGCTCCGGTTGCCACCAACACCGGACCTGCTCTCCCACTCCGGCGGCCGAGTCCTCCATCCGGACCTGCCACGCCTGGCCCTCCATGCCTGGAGGATATCGCACTAGACGATCCCGTGCTCGGTACCGTCCTCGTCGCGGCCAGGAAGGAATCCACCCGTCGCAACTATCAATACAAGTGGCGACGCTTCCTGACCTTCGCTAACGAGAGGAGTGAGCCGGTATCGCCCGCGGGGCTCTCGACCGTCCTGCACTTCCTCCTGCACCTCCGGCAACAGGGCCTGGCGTTTCCATCCCTGAAGGTGTATCTCTCCGCGATCGTGGCATACCAACCGCCACGATCTCCTGCCTCGGCCTTCTTCAGGAACGATACCGTTAAGCGGTTCCTGAAAGGACTTCATCATCTCTACCCGCCGGTATCGCCGCCGTACCGCCGTGGTCCCTCTCGCTGGTGCTCTCGCAGCTGACGAAGCCGCCCTTCGAGCCGATGGCGACCTCGGATGACAGGCTCCTGACAATGAAAACTGCCTTCCTGGTAGCGGTGACCTCAGCGAGGCGAGCGGGTGAGATCACAGCTCTTCGTTCCGATGAGCCCTTCACGGTCTTCCACAGGGACAAGGTGGTCCTGAGACCTGACATCTCGTTCCTGCCAAAGGTGGTGTCCAGTTTCCATCTCAACCAGGATATCATCCTGCCTGCCTTCTTCCCGAACCCGACGACACCGTTGGAGCGGTCCCTCCACTCCCTGGACGTGCGTCGGGCATTGGCTTTCTACAAGGACAGGACTGCTTCCTTCCGACAGACGCCGCATCTCTTTGTTTGCTATGGGCGACGTCGGAGGGGCCTAAAGTGTCCACCCAGCGCTTCTCCAAGTGGGTGGTGAGGACTATTGAACTGGCGTACGAGCTCGCGAGGAAGCCTCCGCCAGTCCTGCTTCGAGCCCACTCCACCAGAGCTGTGGCTACTTCTGCGGCCCTCCTGCGAGGAGTTGACCTGCATGAACTCTGCCGTGTGGCGACCTGGTCCCAACCATCGACCTTCGTGCGCCACTACAGGCTCGACTGCCGGTCGCGCAGAGATGCCCGGTTTGGACGTGAGGTGTTGGCTTCCGTGCTGTAGGACCTGACCCGCCGTCCGACCGGTAAGCTACACAGTCTCCTAGTGTATGAAGGCACAGAGACCACGAAGAAGAAAAACAGGTTGCTTACCTGTAACTGTGGTTCTTCGAGTGGTCATCTGTGCCATCATACACACCCGCCCTTCCTCCCCTCTTTCTCAGGTCCCTGTAGGTTCTACGGCGGACGACAGAACTGAGGAGAGACCGTTGCTCGGCGGGAGGAGCATGCGCAGTACCGGCGTGGGGGAGGGGTTCCCGCCAAGCGAACAAGCTCTAGAAGTTTCCGAACGCTACCGCGCAGGCGCTAAAGCTCCTAGTGTATGATGGCACAGATGACCACTCGAAGAACCACAGTTACAGGTAAGCAACCTGTTCTTCCAAAGCCTGACAGCTGCCAGGGGAGGACGTTGGGAGATAGAGTGAAGGGGAAAAAGAATAGCCTCCTGTGACCCATCCAAGAAGGAACATATATACGTGTATGCTGCAGTTATGTGTTCATCTTACTAACAGGAAGACCACCATGGAGTACATCTTCCTTTCCTTTCCCTTTGGTGCCCAAACCAGCCTCTTCTTCACCATCTGAATGTTCTCCTTCCTCTCTTTCTCAGTGATAAGTGGTAGCAGTGGTGAACCCTTCTGTGGCTTGACAGCTGTGGGGAGGGTTTGAACAGGGCACACTTGGCTAGAGAATGGTCCCTCCCATGCCACATGTGTATGTCACTAACAGGATACTAACCATAGTGTAGAATTTCAGCCTGAAAATGAATCTCAAGGTGCTCAGAAGTAGCAGCTCTTGATTCTGGCAGCTGCTTCAACCACTCATGGAGAGCTTCCTTCCAACGTCTTCTTACCACTGTGACACACTCCAGCCCAATTATCCATTTACCCTCTGGAAATGCCTAGTTCTTTGTAGCAGTCAGGAGGAGCAAGCACTTGATCAGGAAAGGAAAGTCATGCCAACTTCCATGTCTTTCTCATGCCAAGAATCAACCAGCTGGTGCTAGATGAAGTTTGGAGAATTTTCATTTCATCCAGAATTTTGATCTGCAACTCCCACAATTTCTTTGGCTTATCTGAAGGGGCTATAGGTCAAATCAGCAGGGCAAAGTCTTACCAGCCCTAAACTACAGGCTGAGCAGGCAAGTAAGTGAGCACCAGAAGTGGTACTGAAAGATGTATGGAGGGGAGATCTCTGAAGCTGGATTTAACAGATGGATATTTGCTATAGTGGCCTGGAAGAGAAATGTGAGATACACCCAATTCTCCCATTCCGCACAATGGCCAGGAAGATCACTGTGGGTCATGCTATATAACAGAGCTGGGGGACCACATACAGCCTGCAACCTATTTCATGAGGCCTTTGGTTTAATTTTAAATGACAAGATCAGAGAGCTACTTCTACAAATCATAGCTGAGATTCTGCATCAGGGGCTATGCTGTGTAACTTTACATTAATGGAGCTACATCACTGACACAATAAGCAGCCACGCATGTATGACAATGCGCAACTGGCCACCACGCAACATGTCCCGCTGTGCAATGGGGACTCCCACTGCACAATAGGATACGTTGTGCATTGGGGCCACTGTACAAATGCCATGCTGTTGGCTTCATGTGGGCAATGGTCTCAGTGGCTATGTCTTCTGAGAATAGAAATGTTGCACAATAATGCAGTTCAACTTTATGTGATCTTAAGTCAGTTTATGATGGTGTAATTTCCCAACAAGATGCCAGCTAATTAATTTAGAGAGCTACTACAGTCAACCAAAGGCTTCTGAACACACAGAGAGCTCAGGGAAGAGCTACTGGCTTCTCCTCCACCCTTCGGCAGGGTCAAAAAGAGAGAGACTGAGAGAAAGAGGGAGAGAAGAGGATTTTAGGGAGAGAGTGTGATCAAGCAGGGGAGAGGCATACAGAAATGGAGAGAAAAGCGGAAGCCACACAAGGATGAGAGGTGGTTTCCATGTCAGGGATGTGGTGAATCCACTCTGGGTTTTCTTCCAGATTCCCCAGATAGGTTCAGGACCTTGGATAGCTCCTTTAAATTCTTGAATAAAACCTAAAGTGGAGTTACATCCATGTTAAATTTTACTTCTATCCATTGTTGGCTTCAGACACAACTTACTAGCATGAGGTCCCCTACCAGATTCTAAGGGAATGCAGACCTTGGCAGGGAAAAAAGTTCTGTATCTTTGTCTTCTTCTGGTCCCTCTTACTTGCAAGTTCTGCAACCACACACCTTAGGATATCACCTCTTCTAGATAGCATTTATTGTGGCCAGTCATACCCCTTTAACCAGGAAATTAAGGCTACTTAATTACGCTCTGTGGCAAGGAAGTTCATTCACTGAGCGCACTAATAACATGGTGCACTCCAGCCTCACATCCTAACTGTGATTAGAGGGGCTGAGTTCCATTCCTCAGCTTGCCATGGTAAAGCTGCTTCTGTTTCGTATGTCTTGTCAGATTCTTTGGCTCAGCATTCTGTCTCTGGCAGAGGACGACTTTCTTTCCACAAGCAGGCAAAGACCTTTTTATTTAGTCAGGAATTTGGCTCTTAACTTATCACAGCAGAAGGATTTTTGAGTGGGGACATGTTACGCTTTTATTTTTTTGCTATGTTTTAACAACACAAGTGGCTTTTAAACTCTGATGAAATAGAGTAGGTGAGTCTTTTACTTATTTGGGCATAGTTTTTTCTTCTTCTACAGGGTCTTGGACTCCTCAGATAAAAAAAAAGTGAGTTGAAAGCAATAACTTGTGCCCAAACTTTACTTTTCAATGATATTTACCCTTACATCTAATCTTGAATATTTATAAGGTAAAGGTGTGGTCAGTATTAAGTTTTGGTGCAGAAATCTGGGGCCTCACCAATAATAAGAAAACTGAAAGGGTTCAGAGCCATTTTCTACCCTGTTTAATTGAATAATTGGAGATGTATCAGGTCTGAAACAGCTGTTATTCCAAATTAAGGTTTAATTATATGAGCTGGGGAGACTTTTGACATGCCTAATACCAGATCTGAATTTGGAATAACAGCTGTTTCAGACCCAATATATCTCTGATTATTCAATCATTGGTGTAAGCTCGGTGAAATGGGTCAAGACAGGCTTAATATTTGCTTAAACAAGCAAATAATAAAAACGACAGAAAAATCTTGGCTTTCTAACTTTTCTAAAATGCTATCAAATTACTCTCTATATCCCTCCATATTTGTGGGTTAAACATTTGTGGATTTGATTATTCATGGATTACTGAGGGGAAGGAGATAGGACGGGAGGAAGGCGCATGCGTGCATTCACTCTCTCATTCACATGGCTAGGAAGAAGGAAAGGGATGGGATGGGAAGCCAGAGGGTACATGCATTTCCTGACTTGCACAGATGGGGAGAAGGAGATGGGTTGGCAGCACACACACACACACATATTTTTGCACACACACAGTTTACTCACAGAGGCAGTTTGGGGGAAAGGAGTGGGACAGGAGGAGGGACAGCACCACTTATTTGCTCATTTGCTCTCTCATGTAGGCAGAAAGGAGGAAGGGGGTGGGATGGGAATCCCCTTTCCCCCTCCTTCTGATTCCCAGTCCCATCCTCTTCTCACCTTGAGTGGGTGTAGGAACGAGTGTGAAGCTGGGTGCAACCAATACAGGTACTTTTTTTTGTATTAAATACAGTTTGGGGGAGGGTTATGACATTTGCAGTTTTCCCACTTTTGCAGAGGTCCTGCACCCCTAATTCCCCATGAAAATGAAGGGCCAACTGTATGGTTTTAGCATGGAAGCCTTGGTTGTTTCCAGTTCTAACATTTTTAAACAAAGAATATTAGAGCACAGATAGATATGTTGACCTTGCCAAATACAAGATCTATGAAATGGACAGCAAAAGCAAAAAATAAATTTCAAGAAGAGAAATATTTGTTCTTCCCAATGTAACATGAACTATGTATGGCCTTTACTTATCTTCGATTTGAGCAACAAGAAAGATTCCAGGGCATCCCAGAATCAAATAGACTCTGTATATGTGGTACAACTGAAGTGGAAGATTCTGCCCACTACCTAGTGGAATGCTGATTGTATTCCAGTCCTGAAGAACATCGTTTATCTCCTTTTATAAGACATACAGGAACCTGGAAGGTTGACAACAAATTTCTTTTTTTTCCCCTGGAAGGCTCTAACCATCTAGTGCCACAGAAGGTTGCCCTTTTTGCAGTTAAGGCAGCCAGTTTAAGGAAAAAAGAAAAGGAAGAATGTCTGCAACAAACTGCCTTTCCTTTTGTTTTCAGATTTATTACACTCTGTATGTATTCAATATTTTTATTGTCTGCTTTTGATACAGTATGTTGACTTATTCAATAAATTGTTTACTTATTTGTTATGTTTTAATGTATTGTAATTTATTTAATGATTTTTTAAAACTTTCGTATCAAACAAATTTTAGGTATACTATCTTTTTAATTTTACATGAGCTGTCTTGTATCCTGTACCAGGAGAAATGTGGGACATAAATTAATTAAATACATAGAAGATCTAGGGTTTAGCAGTTTTGTTTCAGTAAAAAAATCAAGTCCATCTGTTCCTGGGAGAACTGGCTGGAAGACAACAGAATCTCCCAGGTTTCTAATAAAAGACACACAAGACCCCTGTTATTATATCCCTCTTAATTTTGACCACACAAGGGCCTTAAAAACACTAGAATGTCCTTCAGCTATGCTGCCCCTGTTAACGGCCTTAAAACTTCATTGTCCTAACTGTACCAGCAAATGCATGTTTTTTAGCATGTCTTACAAACTGACAGAATAATAATACTGTCTGAACTTTAAACCCACAATGACTTATATTTTGTGACCCTATTATGTTACTTTATCTACAGCATCCCCTCCTCTTCTCTTGCTACTCAGAGCCAATTGTTGGAAGAGGAGAAGGTAGATTTCATCTGGAAAGCTGGGGGAATTACATTTTCAGATTTAACTACTCCATGCCACAATCTCCTGTGGGAAGTCAGATTCCATCCAAGTTTCACATGCTCATTTTCCACATAGAATTGCTTTTTTACTTTAAAAAAAAAAACCCAAACAAACAGGGAGATATTGCATGCTTAACTGTAAGCTTTTGCCCACTAGGATCCAATCCTATGAAATATTTAACTCACCACCAGTCTTTCTTATAGTAAAGTCAATTAGTGAATGCCAAGAAGATTGTAATCAAAATGGACCCACAGAAACATAAGATGGAAGACAACACACATACACAGAAACTCTTTCTCTCTCTCTCTCTCTCTCCCACACACACACACACAAGCACACATCATACACATACTGCCAAGGCAGTGGGATCAAAAGGTAAAAGGAGGACTGAACATGCCCTCAGTGGCCACAAAAAGTTAAGGACTGAGGATGGACAAAATGGAGTGTTGTGGAAGAGGGCGTAGCTGGCTGGTTGGCACTTCAGGCAGGCCCACTCTACACCACCACAATTTGTTGCAGCTAACATTTGTTCCTAGTTATTATTGCAATTTGGTAAAATAAAGTGCTCACTGCCTTTCCAGCACTATAAGCACTGTGCAATGAATACTTATACAAAATAAAATGAACTCGATATAGTTGCAAAAATAATTTCCCCCCTTCTGCCCACTCTACATCATTTCCAGGTTCAAAAGTCTTGAACTGTCAACAAGCCATTTTCCCAACATTTTGTTTAGTCATTTTTTAAGAAAAGGGTTTTGCTGCCACCGGCTGGACAAAGTGCCATATTGAAGCTCATGCATAAGCAGCAGCATCCTACGTGACCACAGAAAGGCTTAGAAAAATTCATATTTCACAATAATGGATTTATAGTATACGTTTGGCAAATATCTTTGGCATTCTATCAGTTGCAAAGAAGTTTTTAAAAAGCTAAGAAAGTTTCAGTATTTACTGAGGCAGTTTTTACTCTGGCTCAGTGCTTACATTTAGCTAAGTCTGATTACTAAATAAGCAGTCAGGCTTTTTGCTAACTACTGGAAACCAGGGCACTCTCTGCTTTGCTGTTTGACAGTGTGTCTTTAACAATTCCACATAACTAGAGAAAGTGCCACAAGGTTCTGGTTCTATCAGCATAGCACATGTGGAATGAGGGAAAACCAGAGCCATTTCTGCACTAGATTGTTACAGCACTATGATTCCACTTTCAACATCCTATGGAATCCTGGGGTTTGCAGCTTAGGGAGGGGCCTAAACTGCAAACCCCAGGATTCCATCGGATGTTGAAAGTGGAATCATAGCGCTATAACAGTCTAGTGTGGAAACGGCCCCAGATTCTTTTTGTTGTGAGAGGAAGGAGAGTAGTTCATGCAGCTGGGCTTTGTCTTTGTTGGTCATCACCATCACCATGGATATGACCTTTTGGATTACTACTTCTGGATGTTCCACAGCCAAAATGGCTATGGTGGTACTGGCTATGGGATTGTGGGAGTTGTAGTCCCAAGAAAGTAATGTCTGAGATCCTGCATCAGGCACAAAGCTATGATGTGGTTATATTCCATCTCCTGATCTGATACTCTCCAAATGACTTTAAAATCCAGGCAGCCTTACCAAGTGGTAGACTTCCGTGGTGCTGGTTAGCTGGGTGCTGAAGTATGACACATCCAGCCCTCTCCTGCCAATGAGTGGCAGAGAGACAAGAAGCAGAGACCTCTGTGTGGTCCTTGAAACTCCCCAGTGTACTGCAGCTCATTGGCTGGAGGGGCTGGACATGTCATCCTTCAGTGCCCTGCGTGCCAACACCAACCTCAATCTCTCAGTACTACTGCCTGGATTTTAAAGTAGGGTTTGGGGGTATTTGCAGTTGCGGCAATGGTACCAGAATAACAAAGATACATGCCAAACAGTTACAAGGCCCTAAGCCTAGTCTATGACATTGTAACGGACTAACATTTCTAAGCTCTTATTAATGTGCATGACACTGTACAGAGTGCAAGTCTAAGTGACAGGTCCCTGCCCCAAGGTGCTTTCAATCTAAAATTTGATACAAGAGGAAACAGAGGAACAGGAAACTGGGCAAATAAGCAGTCACAAAGGGATGTAGGGCGATGGGGGCGATGGGGGCGGTGGGGGCGGTTCATCCCTGGCAGCAATTTTTTGGGGGTGTCCCAGCTCCTTGTTTGCCCTCCCCCCATATGCCGTAGCCCCACCCCCACACTGTAGCCATGCCCCCACGTGCCATAACCCCACCCCACACACCATAGCCAAATCCCACGCACTGTAGCCACACTCCCTCCTGCCTCCCCCCCATGCACTCCCAAGCTCGGCCACTGCAAATAAGGAAGACATACAATTGTTTCAAGTTACATAGCAGAGGATATATGATAGGCAAAGCTTTATTCCTGGAGCTCTGCCTTTTCATCCCATAAGCCAGAATAATGCAAGCAAGTACTCTGGTGGTTTCTACAGGGTCTCACTGGTGTTGGGGTTGGAAACTCCTGCAGAGTGGTTCATTGGTATTAGTAGAATTATAGAAGTTATGAAGAAGCACAAATGAATAGTATGGAAGCAAATCTTAACAGTACATGCTCTGGGGGATAACAAAATCATGCAACTTACAACTAAGGTCAATCTTCTTCAACAGTTGCCCTTAATGGGCTTGATGGGAGCCCAGACAACAACAATCATTGCAAAGGGTATTTGTAGGAGATGCTTTACAGGGAAAGCACTCTTCACTGGAACCCTGACTTCTTCCAGACATTCATAGGCCCTACGGCTCTGAAATCCCTGAAGTTTGGTGCAACAATCAGAAGCAGGTTCTCTGCCACCAGAGATTGCTAGAAGGAGCAGGTAGGATGTCATCCTGGAGAATCCCAATGACCAGCAGAATAGACTTCCATCATTCAATGCAGCTGCTGGCTGTTCAGGTAGGTTTGCAAAGTTGGGTTGTGAGACAAGATGTAGTTACCCATTCATAATGATGCCCTACCCTGAGATCTCCTGGCAGAGGGTGGAATATTTGTCTTTTAATACATAAATGAAAGTAAATTAAAATATCAGTCTCCTACTCGCCTCTTTCTGGGGAACCCCTGGCATTTCGAGATATTTTTTGGACTACAATTCCCAGAATCCTTACAATTGGTCTTACTGGTTGGGACGGATGCAACTTGTAGTTCAAACCATTTGCAAGGCCAAATGTTCCCTACTCTTACTCTAAATCAAGGGTAGCCACCTGCCTAGGGCACTGCTGCCCCCCACAGGATAGGAGAAGACTGTATCACTGGCATGTCCCCATTTCTTAAAAAAAAAAAGAAATCACAAAAAGTTCCTGCTGAACCACATACGGGCCATGGGGGAGAACCTCATCATGTTTTGGGGTCTTCATGGGTTACTTCTATTAGCAATTTCTTCAGGCTGATGCTCAGATTGCTATTTTGCATTATAATGACTTGCTTTTTGCTTGGTTTGTATCACACTCTCTTCCTGAATCATTCCACTTTGTTGCCATTTTTTTTTTCTTTCCTCTCTCTGCTCTACTAGACCATGTATTTGTTTATGCATGAGCTTTCATAGGTAGCTACTTTTGTATGTTGTACAAGGAAGGGCAAGTCTTTTATTTTCGTGGGGAGAGGAGAGCAGAGACATGTGACTGATTTGTGTCCAGCTTCTGCTTTGCCATACTCTCCAACATTTCATAGATGAAAACTGAGACATATGTGGCCAAGCAAAATCAGAATGTGAAGATGGCAAAAGCTGGTAATGAGAAAGGACACACAAGCTAAGAAGCTGCAGCAGTTTGCTTTTGCCTGAGCCTGCCGGGAAGGGCAAGATTCCACTCCCCTCTCTCCCTGGATGAGTTAATTGAGTACAAACTACTATTGCATTTTGAACTCAGTTTGCAGCAACTGAAGTAAGCTGAGCACAAAGGCAGAAATTGGGAGGAAGAGAGAGGAACTGAGACATTTTAAAAACAGCTGAAAAAGGAAGAGAACAGAAGATTAATCGAGACAGTCTCTGCCAAACTGGGAGAGTCGGAGGTTATGCCTTGACAATTGATTACTTCACTTCTGAGATCCACTACTATCTCTCACATTTCCTAACAATTCAAGGTCTAGGAAAGGGCCTTTCTTCAGCATTTGCTTTACTTCCTAGCTGATAAAAAGGCCTCTTCTGGACTTAAAGAAGCCTAAACAGGGAAAAATGCCTCTCTCCTTTTGTACAGTGATTGAAGATAAGATTTTAATTTTTTTAAAACTGTGAAAAAAGTTGTAGGGAGTTGTTGGCAGGCCTTAAAAGCGGCCTTCACCAACCACGTACCTCCCTCTTTCCCTTACTCTTGATGAACTTAGAAAGATCACTTACAGGGCAAAAAATGAAATCTCCTTTGGGAAAGGCTGTTACACTCAGTGGCATGCTGGACTGCTGGTAGGAGTAACATTATTCATTCTTTTTTTTCTTTAGCAGAATACACTTATTTTTGTTTTGGGTTTCAGAACAGAGAGAAGTTACACTTGGGCTGTGAGCCTAGACTTGATAATAAGAGAGCCTCAGGTCAGGCTCAATAGAGTGATTTTTTGGACTAGATTTCTCACAATCTATGCAAACTGGGAGAGTCTGGGAGTTGCAGTCCAAAATTTCACTGTTCCAAAGTCTGTTGAAGGACTGGGGTGAAACAGCTGATGTTGGAGGTGAAATGTCAAAGCAATTAATTCAGACAAAGACATGGTAAAGGGAAAAGGTAGGGAATGGCAATGTAGGTTAGGACAAAAGGCAGGCTTCAGCTTGGTAAGACCAACAGGATCTGTATTTCCTCACTGCAAAGTTCATCTGCCATATGAGAACCTCGTCTCACAAATACAAATGAGAAAATTTCACAAAATCTGTGTAAGCCACCAGAGGGCAGCATTCATGTACAGAGTACCCCTAGTTTGCTAAAGCAACACGCAATCTCATGAAGAGTCTTTTCAGCTGTACTGGCTTGTCTGCTTACTATCTGCTTCCATTTGGCTCTGGAAGAAGGCAACATTTTCTGTTCCATTCCAGATGTTAACTAATTCAGCAGTGATACCATGGATCGGTAGCACTTTTCACTGTTATTGTGTAGGGATACAGGGCTTATTTTTCATACATTCAAACTCTAATCGAACTGTCTCTAAATGTGTATTTTGGATTTCATTTTCTTCTAATCCTAGTACTTACCACGCCCCTCCCAGACGTGTGCCTATGTACATATATGCACAACAAGATAAAACTGCATGTACCTGATAACAAAAGCTAATGCTGTAATACATTTATTGGTCTTTAAAATGCTGGTTAAAAATAACCATAATAAAATAACAATACAATAGAGAGCCAGTATGGTGTAGTTGTCTGAGTGTTGGACTAGGACTCTGGAGACCAAGATTCAAATCTCCACTTGGCCATGGAAGCCAATTGGGTGACCTTTGGCAAGTCACATTCCCTCAGCCTCAGAGGAAGGCAAAGGCAAATCCCTTCTGAACAAATCTTGTCAAGAAAATCTCATGATAGGTTTGCCTTGGGGTCACTATAAGTTAGAAATGATGTGAAGGCACATAACAACAGCAGCAAAATAACATAGTGATTCCATGGTAAGGTAGCTCCACTTACCTTATGATTAGCAATGGATGGATCTATTTTCTTTTTCTTGATTTTCCTCCCAAGCACACATCTATTCCACTTTGCCTCTGCATCAGTTTGCAATTATTGCCTGAAGTCCTGCATTAGAGGCTTTGATGCATAACTTTATGATGATGGAGCTTTGTTGTTGACATTATACACAGCCATGCTAGTGAATGATGCACGATGGGGGCACCATGCAAGATGTCCCATTGTGCAACGAGGCTCCCACCACCAGGACACGTTGCACATTGTGACTGTTGCACAACAGCCATACTGCTGTTTCTGTATGCAACCTCCCAAAGAATGTCAACCAATATTAACTGCTCCACTCCAACATCTGTAAGCATATTTGGTGGCATTTTTGTGCACATGAAAGTTTAGCTGCAACTCTGATCAAAACCAGTCCTCATGTAATCTAGAGCATTTAGGGAGACTCAGCCTGTAGTATTGCTTTCAGTGAAGCTATTTCTGCCCTACACTATTACAGTGCTATTAATCCACTTTCAACCTCCTATGGAATCCTGGGGTTTGCAGTTTAGGGAGGAGCATTTAGAATTCTCAGCCAGAGAGCCCTTTGACCTCAGTAAACTATAAACCCTAGAATTCCACAGGATGCTGAAAGTGGAATAACAGTACTATGATAGTGTAGTGTGGAAACAGCCTGAGTGTCACAATGACAGATGAAAATCAAATAGGAGACAGGCAGACAGTCCTGAAATACACAGCAGATCTAAAGGCTGCTGTTCCTCATGTTCCTCCCTCCCTCAATTTGGTCTCTTTCAAGTTAAATAAAAAATTATTAAGAAATGCTTTTATCAGCCTCTACCCTGCTCATTTTTCAGTGTAATTTCTGTAAACAGACTGAATCGATAGTGTACTTCTCTGACATTTTCTATAGGGGCAACAATACTTCATACTGGGAAAGTCTCAAGGAAGAAGACTGGCAGAAGTCAAAAAGAAGGAAGACAGAGAGAACAGAAATAAATAAACAAACAAACAAACAAACAAACAAACAAATAAAGAGCCACTTCCTGAAGGAACTGGAGAAAGGCACTAGCACACTTTATTCTAGTATGCTACAAAATTCATTATTGAACTTTATTAGGTACCATAATACCAAGCATACGTTAAAGTAACAAAAATTATTGTTCTTTGTTTCTTCAGAAAGTCAGGTATTCCAACAGTTTTCTTTACAATTTATTGACCTTTTTTTCTTTTTAAAAAACAAACAAACAAATAAACCAAAGCCACATTTTTTTGACATTATGATGGGATGGGAGCATGGGGGTAGGGAAGTGTTCACATTTTAAGAGCTTTAAAAACATACTTCAACTTACATTTAATGATGTATGTACTTAAAATGCTTTGCTTCCTTTATATATATATATATACATATGTATATATACACACATATATCTACACACAAATGGTAATGGAAACATCCACATCAGTTTGCAAAGTTTTTCCATTAAACACTACTGGGCCACAGTGAGAAACAGAATACCAAGAGGTATGAACTTGCTCTAAACTTCGCTTTTATGGCCTGTGTCTAAGAATCACAACGCCATTTGGGTGTCAATAAATTGAGTTATGTATGGTTTTGTCAGGACCAGGTAATGAGAAATGGTGAGTCTTGACCATCTTGGGGATTTATAGGAACTTTGAATGTACTGGCAGCAATACATTGTGGGAACATTCAGAGTTGCCAGTCAGAAAGCACAGTGAAAGGGTACTGGTCAGAGCAGAAGGGTTCACTTATGGAAGGTTAAGATGAAAGTACAGAAGGGAAGCAGGCTAAGGAGGAGACTGGTAAAGAGAAAAGCACATTTTGTAGGGCTGTGCTAGGCAGAAAAACACAAATACCGAGCCAAAGAGTGAGATTGCTCAGAAAGATCTCAGCCAGAGTTGCCAAGGGCCAACAGAAAGCAAAGAAAGCAACCAGTCATAAGCCCTAGGCAGGTATTCATTTTCTGTGTAGCCTAAACATGTGACAAAAGACAGCACAGCAGCCCTCACATGTTTCCACCACTCTTTTCAGATGGATAGTGACTTTGTGTAGAAGACAGCTTCTTTTACCTGGGGAGGCTTGCCACATTAGTTCTGGAACTCATGGAGAGTCAGCACAGATGAATGAAATTCTCCTCTTCACAAAGTCACTCTCCATGTGAGAAGAGCAATAGGAACAGGCAACATGGGAGTAGGACTGGTATCCTTCACTCCTTGCATGGTGAGGCTACAAGGGAAAAAATATCCATATAAGCCCAGACTCAATGAAAAGGCAAAGCCTATTCTCATTTTTCTCCCAAGAAACTAAAAGAATAGTAGATGCTTAAAAGGAGGAGAAGGGGATTCAGGTTGAAGACTAGTGGGCTTTGACAAGCCACAATACAGCAATAGCAATTAAGCTGACCTTTCAGTGTTATTGCCTGCTCTCACACATGATTGAAACTTTGATAAGACAGTGAATGCTCACATTTGTTATTGAACTACTGAGGATACCCTATGAGGAGACCACTGAGAAGCATACTGGAGTACTCACAAGAATCGCCAAGACACCCCAGCATCTGAGGGATGCAACAGATCACAATTCTGACTGATGTCCTTTCCCACTTTCCCTTGTGAGACCATTCTAATAGTCTGACAACCCCAAACAAGCTTCTTGTCCTATAAGTGTCTCTGGAACAATGCAACTTGGTCATTCCTGCTTTTCTTTTGTAACACAATGTAGGTCCTCTGGGATATGGAGGTCTCTTTCCCAGGGCAATGGGTTAGATTGGAGAAGACAAGGGTGGGGAACTTGTGGCTCTCCATATGCTGTTGGCTCCCCAACTCCCATGACCTCTAGCCATTGATTATGGGAGCTAGGGCTGAAGGGAGCTGCATGATTCACTAACCTGATATAAGGTGTAGCCAAACAAGTTTTCTTCAGATGCTTGAGATAACAACTCCAGAAGTTGCAACCAGGATGGCCAATGATAAGCAATGATAGGGACTGTAGTCTAAAACATCTGGAGGGTGCTAGCTTGCCTATCCTCTGATTAAATATAAATCTAGTCATTTCTGACCCTAAACATTCTATTTTAGCATAGATTAAACTTTGTTTAAGGAGGATTTTTGATAAATAATTAAAGCTAGAATCCTTATTTGGGAGTTAGCCTAACTAAACATACAACTAAAATAGATTGCAAGGATTGTGTTGTAAGGGTTCAGTCCTATGCACACTTAGGCCCTTTTCGCATGGCATTTTCCATGCAAAAGGGTGCCTGGAGCGTCATGCGATTGTGAGGAGTGATCTGCACGACGCACTCACAATTGTGCAATGCTCCAGGGGCCGGCAGGCACCGATCGCACACCTTTTCATTTTTGGCTGGAAGCCAAAAATGGTGCACAATTGTGTATTGCTCCCAGGCCCTCCGCACACTTACCTAGTGTGTGGAGCCTCTGGAGCCACACTGGTCACGCTTCCTGCCCCAGTGCAGCCTGGGAAACTCCTAGGTTGCACTGTGGAAGGAAGAGGTGGGGCTCTTGCGTGAGCAGGCAGCTCGTGCAGAGCTGAAGCAGCAGGGGCGCAAGAGCCTCTCGCCAGAGGCTTCTCGCGTGATCCCTGCACCCCAGTGCCGGAAAAAGGTAAGGTGAGGAAAGGGCCTTAGTTGGGATAAAATCCACTAAATTCTATTTATTTCTGAAGATAGCTAGGATTGCATTACATTATGTAAAACGTCATTCTCGTGACTTATTATTGTCACTTTGCAGTAGAATTATGCCTGTCATGATGCTGAAGCATTACATGAAAGAAATAATCAGGGTAGGACTGGAAAACATTCAGATAGCAATCTTGTTTACAACATCTGAGGCTAATGGGTGACTCTAGCATAGCAAGGCTGATAAATGAAAGTAGGAATCAGGACATGATAGAAAAACTCACATAACTAGTCCATTAATCTGACAACAGAAGGATGTATTATTAGAAGCACAGTGATTGTCAATGAAAATTCTCTTCTTCCTCCTCTGTAATATCTTGATCAATACAATTCATTGGGCTTAATGCAGAATGAGTCATATTCAGAGTGGATCAAATTGAAACTAATGGGATTTTGGTCATAAATGAAGTCCCATTGCTTTCAACAGGCCTGCTTTAAGTAAGATTAACTTTGTCACCCTGATTTCTATTTGATCCATTCTATAGTGACTACATCTGGGTCCAACCTGTTATGCTGTGTTCTTCCTTCTCTCCTGTTCTACAATTATTCTACATAATTGGTTTTTGTCAGTAGACACACAGTAAGCACCAGAATGTGGAATAAGTTTTGCTACTCTTGACTGAGAACTCAGTGCAAGACTGTCTTTTTTTTGTCAGTTGTCTAATGTTTAATCATATTTACCATACTGTTTATTTTGAAACATCTAGATATCTGGATTCATCGAGCATTCTCACTGCAATCAGTCATGTACATGATTCTAAGCGTACCATTTCTTCTTAACCAACTCTTGAATTTTCTGGAGATTTTAGGAGCTCCTCTAGGCTGTTCAAGAAGAAAAGTAAAGGTTTCTCATGGACTTTAGTTCAAGCACTTGACGGACCACTTTGTCCTTGGAGCCCCAGAAGGGAATCACATTATGCAGCTCAACTGTAAAAAGAAGCTAGGAATATCTATTCATGTTGCATCACAATGTTATCAGCAACTTCCTCTGGCAAGCAATGAACAACACTAGAAAACTACAGTGCTAGGGGCTACATAAGTAGCTAGAGAGAGAAAAGAAGTAATTTACTTAAAAACAAACCCTTATTTATATATTGATAGCACAATCACGGGTGTTTTCAAGCAGACAGGTGATGATCTTTAAACACAAACTGCTTTCTACAGATTTATCCAAATCTATAAAAATGTAAAACCTAGTTCATCTAAAAAGGCTATTACAGTGCACTTCTTTTACACTAGATGCAGCAATAAACATGAGTCAGAAAGAACCAATAACGTCTTGTAGAATGGTATCTGTGGCAAACAGTTACCAGTTTCTGTCTCATATAACTAATTTTAAAGTCTTGTGTGATCCTAAGCAATGGGTATGCATTGTTATTAAGGATCTGAATTTGTAATTCATTATACTTAAGCCAGGTTTTCTAAATGCAACATTGGAGCAAAAAAGATGGGAACTTTAAAATCTACTGAAGCTAATTCTACATCAGTGAGCATATGTGACAATCACCATTTTTTTCCTCCTATGTATTTATCCCGTTCAAATCAATTTCCAGAACGAGCTGGCATGGTGTGCAGCCTTATAGAACAGCAAATGTTGCAATGGAGTCACAGAAGTTATAGAAAGACATGCCTTGGCCTGCAAGATACAACAAAAAAGTCACTGTCACAGTTGTGCCAGCTGTATTTATTTTGTGTTTTGAGTCTTGCCAAGAGGGTAGACCTCTGAGTCTGTAGCCAAGAAGCTTTTCATTGTTACTTGAAAAGGAAGTTCATTGATTATCCACAGAACAGAAAAAAATTGCACAAGTGTCATGTACTATTACATTTCTGATGCCAAAAACAAACAAACCAACCCCCCCCCAACAACCCTGTGTTGCTTATGAACTTACTGTGTTATGTTTTCCAAAATGGTATCCATTATGGTAGTGGCTCCTAAACAGTTCAGGGTGTGCGTATTTCACAAATATTAAGTCAAGCACGTATCCGCTCTCCAACAATCCTTTCCTTATTTTGAACTAGTGCTAGCACAGACATGAGTCAGAACGAGGTAGCTGCAATGGGGGAGGGCGTTAAAGAAATTAAATTAAATTAACTAAACTAAAAGACTGTATTTCCTTTCCTTTTTTTTTTTAAACCAGGAAAGAGACATTTGGATGTTTAGCTCGAGATGCCAAAAGGTCCTGGGACTGCCATTGTTACCAAGAACTCTAGCTGGATCTTATCTTAGATCAGGATGGGCAGCTTGCAGCCCTCAAGTTAATGTCATGACACCCTCAACCTGTTTTTGAAAGCCCTTTGCTTCCAATTGATTCAGACTAGTGGCAAGATGTTTGCTTCAGCTGGCAGCCCACTGGGCAGGGACAAACTGAGAAAAGAGGCAGTCCCAACTTTTTCTTAACACTGGCCTTGAGAATCACTGCTTTTAGCTTTTATCTTAGATTGGTGCTGACATCGTTCCCAGCTAGCCCTCCAAGACTGTGGTCCAGGAAAAAAAAAGCCTTACCACTCCACTCTTGCTTCTTAATTCCTGTCCCTGCTTACACTGCAGCTGAGAGGCAACAAAGGGAATGCAGACATAGAACATAGTACCTTTTGGGTTAAAGATACTACTTTGAGGTGAATATGGAAAGCACTATGGAAGGAGATGGGGTATCCATCATTTTCCAGGGGTATCATCTTTCTGCCTCTTCTTAATTTGATTTGGCATTCTAATACACTTTGGGAACCACCATCATATGGTGCATGTACCTTCACGGAATGAGAAATCAAGTCAGAAATTGCCACTGCATTGCACATTTCCTACACAGCAAACAGAACACAGAGGTTAAGAGCCACTGAGAGGTGTTGCATTTCTAGCTAATTGCAAACACGAAGGCCAAATGACATGTGCCAAAATGGTAGATCAAAGGTTACATTATTTCCTCTGTACCATAAAGAGTTTTATTTGTAAAGACGTTCATCTGAATGTGATGTCTCATCTACTTCCTGGCTACTGGAACACGAATTTGCTGAGTTAACTACCTCTGCCCTCTAAAATGTTTTATTTCAAAATATTCTGCTTTTCAGTCAATTTTTTTGTTTTGTTTTAGAAAAGTGTACAAACCTCCTTGATGCATGTATATTAATATGTTTGCCTAGCAACGACAGCCCCTTTAAAATTTATTCCCCTTATGTGACTTTTCATGCATGCCTTTCAGAATGTTGCATTCAGCGACAGTTTCTAATGAGCTGGTGAGTAAATCCATGATTGAATCTCTCTCCAGAGAACCACTTGCACGTCTGGCTGATCTATGTTTAGAAGGCAGCTTGTGGAAATCAGACATTTTTACATTCGTCAATGTTCTCCTTCATCACAGGCTTCCGTCCAAGCTTCTTCTTGTTTAATGTTGATGTACAAAAGCTGTTTACTTGGTTTTGTTTTGTGCTCATTCTAGTGAGGATTGGCTTAGCAGAACTGCAGAACACAGAGAAGGGGAGGGAGGGAGAGAGAGAGACAGGAAAGAGGGGGAAGAAGCAGGTTTAGTGCTAGAAGACATATTAACAGAAACATCTATAGGGTTTCCTCAGAATCCCTGGAACAGAACAAGACACTGCATGCATATTTTATTCAATACTTTTAGCTCATTGTTTTAAAATATGAAGCCACTGGGAAAAAAGCAGCTGGTACTTAGATGGAAGCAGTGGTGGTTTGTGGGCTGTGTTTGTGTGCAGTGCCTTTTCTCCAAATGGCAGGAAGAAGCACCCCTTCCCAAGAGACTTGGCCCATAAACTGCCTCTGAATGAAAGACGAAGAATGACAGAAAAAAGGAAAGTCTGTTCATGGATTTATTTAAAGCGTTTTTACGGCACCCTCTAGTTTTTTAATACTCCTATGCTGGCTTACATTTGTGTTAAATGTAAATCCAATAAAAACATCTAGATCAAGGAAGGAGAACAAAGAGCCAAGCAGAGTAGGAAAGGGCAGTGGCACCAATTTCACTCGGTGCCTGTTTCCTTGAAGACAGTTGGCTGAAAGTGAGAGCCTTCTGTTGGCCTGAAATAGAACCAGGCCAGAGTTCGTGTAGTCAAGTACCATCTCCTCTGGCGGCCAGTAGCTCTCTAGGGGAATCAAGGCAGGAAAGGGCTTTCATAGTGCTAGGCTGAACATCCCACTTGCACCACAATGTGCAGGGCCTTTCACACTTCAAATCATGGCAGACCTGCAATCAGTAACCCTGAAAGTTTTCCTGCTTCCCATCATGTGGTGTAAGTGGAACAAAACAACATCATGCGGTAATATTGTGAACAGGGAGGGACAAGCAGTGGGTCCTGTGTCAGTGGTACATCAAATCTGCCTTGGGTATTTCAGATATTGAAAGAGCTATTGAAAGTGCTGGACATGCTTTGGGGACAAGGCTCGTCACCTTTGATAGTTCATTTAAACTTTGGAATAAAACTCAAAGTGAAAACACCATGCTCCTGACTGCATCTGTGAGCAGGGTCACTGCTGGGGAGGGGGATGGGTTTCCCCACTTTCCAGTGGAGGCAGTAAAATTTCTTCTCCCTAACATGGGCATAATGCTCCTTCTTCCATGGGCATAATGCTCCTTCTTGATGAATGTTGTTCCTATTAGGCCATTCCAAAGGAGGCAGGGACAGCACAGGGCTGTAGATTTTGTCTCCCATGAAGGAGAAACTCCCAAGGGAAGTTGCAGCCCTGGAACACGTTCTCATCTTGACATACATAGATAACATATAGGGAGAAGCAGAGGATGGCAGAGACAGGTAATATCAGGTTCTTATCTTGTAACAGGAGCTGTGAATACATTCCTTTCTTACATTTATACTACTGCCAGAGAACTTAGCAAGAAAGGCCTCTCTGAAGCAGAGGCCTACATAGGGTGGGGTAAGTAGGCTATGTGCCCCAGGTGCCAGTGCCAGGGGGTGCAAAAGAGTCACACATGTAGGGGGTGTGTGTGGGGTAGGGGTAAGAAGGTAGGGGCGCAACTTCCACGCTTTCCCTAAGCGCTGTTTACGCTAGATACACCACTGCTCTGAAGGATTCCATCTGGCCATAGAGAGGCCCGAATTTTTTTAGGATCTACTCTTCTTTACCCACTCCTGAGATTCTCAACTGGCATCAAAGCTCTTTGTTGATGAAAGGACCATGGACTCTTATTGCAGTAAGTCTCTCCTCAATAAGCCTATTCTCCTCCCATCCTCTTTTATGGGGGATATAACAATTCCCCTCCCAAATTCTCTGGGAAGTCCACACTCAGCACTTGTCTCTCCGATCACTTTATTCCTTCAGTGGGAGATTCTAAGATACTGAACCTGGACCTTCTGCACAGAGAGACCAAGACACTACATAAAGAAGGAGTGTACTCTCATACTCATGAGTGTCACAGCAGTTGCACAACACCAACTTGTTAGTGAATTGTAAAACTGCATGGCAGAATGCACAACCAGTTCCCAGGCACACTTATGTGCCATGAGCAGCCATGTGGCATGTGCATGCATAACATGAATCATGTGCTACCATGCACAATGGCATTGCACGTGCAGCTCTGCTTCTGTGATTTTGAACCAAATACAGCCATTTGTATCTGACAAAAATGCACAACTCCTTCCATAAGGAAACTTGCACATGAATAACACAGCAATAGGTTTCTAGCCAAAGTAGGTGATCAGAGTCACAGCTCAGCTAAGGGCACTCTCCCACTTTCTTTCTCTGGTGCTAAGCTCAGCATTTGATGCTGACACGACAAAGTGAAAACATCTCTGAAATGGGATCAGTAGTCTTCAACCCACTTCATCTGTCTCTCTCTGCTCCCAGCCATAACTGAATCATCTTCATGAGATGCATATGCTTGTTCCCACTCCTAATGCCACTGCTCAAAAGCTGTCCTCACATAATAAGGATGGTTGCCGATCCTATTTCATTCTCATATCAGTCCTACAAAGCAAGTTTGCCTGAAACACAGTGATTTGCTCAAGCCTGCCAAGTGGATTGGTATAGAAGGGATTTCTCTCATGCAAAGGAAGGCAGTGGGATTCAACAGATCCTCTCTACTGGAGGATGTGTGCGTGTGTGAGTGTGTGGAGGTGATCTCTGTGGATTCTTCCTCTGTCTTGCAGCCCCACGGTGTCATCTTCCCTGCTGCTCCAGAAGATGCCATAGCCCACCAGAGAAACTTTCCAGGAGAGATGTGTACTTGTGTGTGTGTCCAAATGGAAAACAAAAAAACAAAACCCTGAAGATAGCCTCTATAGCTACTTCCTCCAGCATGAATGAAACACTGCTAAGCAACTAAAAGCTCCTCAGAAGCCTCACTGGCTTCTGAAGCGAGGTCCCAGTCCATGTCAAACATTTCATGGCATTAGTTTCTTTTGTCAAGTGTTTGGCACAATTAGCCAGTCATCTGTTTGGACATTTAGTTTTACTCCATAGATAAAGAACAACTTTGGACAACTGTGTGAGGGTCAGGGGCCAATTACTTCAGACCCACCCTCACAAGACACCAACCCAACAGTATCTGGAGAGCCACAGGTACTCCACTCTCATTTTTTTAAGCAGTTGGAACTTTTTTCTGTAGGGCAGAAAGATGATTATGGGAGGAGCATGGTACATGCCTATGAATGACACAAATAGAGGATTCTGTCCCCCAACCCTGCTTAAAAATTCAGTATCAAGGAAAAGCCTCGATGGGCAATCGATTCAGGACAAACAAAAAGAATCTAGTTCTTTCTATAGCTGAACATATTTCAGTTTATTGATCTCACAAACACTCTTCATAGATAGATGGATTTGGAAGTGGGTTAGAAAAATGCTTCGATGTCAAGTGTATTAATGCAATATCTAAATCAAAAATTCACATTCTCAGGCAACATTCTGTCTCTCAAGAGCAGCTGTGGGGTACATAAGCAAAAGGAAGAGGTATTGCCAGGATGTCAAGATTTGGCACCAGAATACTGGATGATCACCCAACACCTCCTATACAACCAAAGTGATGTAGGGTGGGAAAGACAGCAATGTGAAGCACAACCTAACATACATTAAGAGGGGAAACCTACCAGCCAAGCACCAAAGCAGAATTCTCAGAAGCTTCCTATGATGTCACTTCCCAGGGTTCTTTCAGTAAACCATGATAGTTGAACTTGTTTCAGATGTCTTTACACACACAGGACCAATGCACACATTGCCAGGCCTGTAGATATGAGGGAGGGGCTGTGAAGTCCTGGCATCCCTAAAGTTTCTGTGGCCTCCTCTCCCAGAGCAGAGATAGGCCATTTCCGCACTACATTGTTATAGTGCTATTATTCCACTTTCAACATCCTATAGAATTCTGGGATTTGTAGTTTACTAAGGCCAAATCGCTCTCTGGCTGAGAATTCTAAATGCCTCTCCCTAAACTGCAAATCCCAGGATTCCACAGCACATTGAAAGTAGAATAATAGCACTATAACAGTATATTGCAGAAATGGCCATAGAGTGGACATTAATTTCATCAAGCTTTGTTTGCCTTACCTGAATGTGTACAGGCATGCCTCAGTTACCAAAGCCTCTAAGAAAGAAGCTTCTTTTTACAAAGTCTTTTATGTTTCCTCATATGTTCATCTTTCTTCCTTGTCCTCTATCTTGCTAAATGTTTTTTAGCAGCATCGGCACTGGGAAGATGGTGAAGTAGGATTGGAAAAACACAAACTTCTTGTGTTGGACTGCAGTAAACAATGCAATAAAGCTTGAATAGAGAAAGAGCATGATTCCACACTAACCAAACTAACTGTAGCCATGTGTGTTTCCTTACAACAGGCAAGGTAAACAGCAGCTATCTTCGGAATCTTTTATGCAGCGTGCACAACCAGCAAAACAAAAGGACAAAGGAAGAGCAGATAAGCCCTGTGGCATGTTACAAAGTGTATCTATCTAGGTTTGACCACCAAAATGGAAATTATAGAAAAATGGAAGCTGGTCAAAGGAAAAAAAATCATCTCTGGATGCATTTGGGAAGAAACTTTGAAATGTTCTCTAGAAGATTTTTAATGTTTTTTGTTTATTCATGCAAAGTTTACCTGATATTTAGTTTTGAATAAAAAGTCTGCCAAAACACATTTAAGGCTGTTCTTCTTTTTTGTGGTCTAGAAACCTATGTCTATTCCTTCCATGTTTTCCTGCCTTTGATAACTACTAAAAAGTAATGCCTGAGGAACACATCTACATCGTTAAAACAGAGGTATACACGTATTAACTTCTGTGTGCAGCCATGATGGAATAAGAGAAAGACGGTGTATGTGGGTCTATACACAGATTACTCAGTAAGGGGCATTTTTCATTTCCTCCACCTTATCTCACCTTTGCTTTGTCTCCCTGTTGGTACCTCAAAGGCCCCTCCCTAAACTGCAAACCCTAGGATTCCATAGGATGTTGCAAGTGGAATAATAGCATTGTAACAGTCTAGTGCAGAAATGGTCTGGGAAATCAGGGCTCAAACCCAATAGGTGACCTAAAGCAAACCCCATTCTCTCAGCCTAAGAGGAAGACAATTTCAAACCTTTTCTGAATAAATCTTGCAATGAAAACTGTATGGTAAGAGTTGCCATAAGTCAGAGTCAACTTAAAGACACATAACAACATGACTTAGACATAAACATTGATTAAAAATTAGCAGGAATTAATCAAAATTAATTATTTATTAAGTTAGCATTAATGGCATGAAAATTCCTCCCACTCACTATTAACAAATAAAACCACCTCATTAATACTTGATTCCTTATTAGTAAACTTATATTCATAGTTAAATGGATAGCGCTTTTTGTTCATTTCCCAATAATTCCAGTGCATTCAGTGATTTGTTGCCAAATTTCAGCAGCAAACTGTGATATCTTTTTTTTTTTTAAAGAAATAACAATTCTAGAAAAGCCACAAAAAGTTTTGGGGTGGCACATTTACCTACTCCTGATACTGACAAGTGTTTACCATCCTCCTAGCTAGGGGAAGAGCAAGAGTGATAGATAGCATGACAGCCACCCCTTCCCCTTTTAACTATTTAACCTTTGCGACACACAGGAATGCCAAAACAAAACAGTTCAGCTTCATATTTGTCCTCTCTCATTAGGAAAATAGTCCCTGCTTTGATGGGTCCGTGCCCTGAGTTGGGAGCTGCTCATTCTGAAAAACTGGACTGATGGCCCCATGCTGTGATTGGTGGGACCTAATCCAAACTTCTCTTTTGGGAAATTGATAGCCGGAGTGATAACTAGATTTGTTGAAGTGGGAAGACATAGACCTTGATTTGACAAGTGAGCCCTTTTTGGGCCAAGGGTGAATTGTTGTTGTATACCTTCAAGTCATTTCTGACTTACAACAGCCCTAAGGCAAACCTGTCACAGGATTTTCTTGGCAAGATTTGTTGGGGGGAGGGCTGAGGCTGAGAGGCTATGACTTGGCCAGGATCTCCCAGTGGGTTTCCATGGCTGAGTGGGGATTCAAATCCTAGTCTTCAGGGTCCAATGCTCAAACCACTACACCACATTGGCTTTCTCAAGGCTGGTAGATTTTTAGTCTTCTCAAAGACGGAAGAAATACTACATTGTCTCTGAAGAGCCTTCTCAGTCAGATTTTTTTTACCCCATGGTTAACAAGTACAGCTTGAGGTACTTTATATCATGGGTGGGAACTATGTGGCCTTTGGGATGCATAAGCCCCACAAAGGCTTTTGGTGCATCCCCCAGAGCAACCCCAAAAGAGCAAATTGTGTGTCCAGACCTTCAATCCAGTGTTAATAAGGATCTCCTGTACCTTGCTTTATCCCAAATTGGCCCTTAAAAAAAAACAAAAACCTAGAACTTGCTCACCCCTACTTTTTTTCCAGTCAGTTTTCCCTTGAACATATTTAATAATTAAATATAGTATTTGTGTATGTCTATGTGTTTTGTATTTTTGTATTGCCTATTTTAAATTCAAGCCCTTTAATATGTATTATCAAACACTGAAGCCTATGAAGTTCCATTTCAGGGACAAAACACTCTGAAAGCTTTATCTGTTCTCCTGCAAAGTTTTTATATACTGAGGTTATGCAGATGAAAAAGGGAACTGCATAAATGTCACAGGCTACTAGTTAATGCTACAAGGATCAAGCACAGTGCAAATAAGTCATGCCTTTCAATCAATGTTGCACATGCTGTTCTGGCCTTGTATGATTCATCATGCACTCTGGAATCCTTGAAAGTTTATTTTCATATGAATTACCTCCCCGCTCCAGAGGTGGTGGGTGGGGGAGAGAAATCTTGAAACTGTCTCAGGAATCACTGTTAATGAATGTAGCATTTGGGAAAGCCACATTGTCCAAATTAGGCCACTGTTGTACAGTGTGCCTTGTTCTGTTTAAAAGGTCCTGAAGGCCTTCCTGTCATGCTTAGCTCTTGGTAGGATGTTGATTCCTTGCTGCGGACCTATTCAATTTGAAGTCATGTCTGTTGTTAGTGAGAAGATCCGCTGCTGTCAGGGACTCATCTCATTCCTCTGTGTTAAAGAACTCTTCGATAATTCTAATATAGGCTTGCGAATGGTGCTTATTCCAACTCTATACGCACAGAAGCATGTGTGAAGCACACATGCACATGTACAGGCACAAACTACAGACACACACAGAGAAGGTGGAAGTAGTCTTCTGTATGAGAGTTTTCAGGTATTAGCTCTTGTAGCTACCAAACAGCCTCATCTGTGCAGTCTGAATCCTATTTATTAGGCCTAACCTGCATAGTCAATTGAATCAATTGTTGAAAGGAGAGTCAATGCAGAAGTAAATTCCATTGATTCAATAAGCCTACTCTAGTTGGGACTAACAATGGGCTAGATATAGATATACAGAGTCAGGGCTTGGAAAAGTTCCTTTGAGTGGATTAAAACTCCCAGAATTCCTTAGCAAGCATGGCTACTGGGATTTTGGGAACTCCAATAATAGGTGCTTCTTCTTGATAGAAGACAGATGTCCACAATCAAGTCAAGTACATTTCACTATAATAGGTAAGAGGACAGAAGAGAGAAGGTCTATTGGGGGATGGCCTTCAAAGTAGCTAATGGGAGTCACAGTCTCCAAACATCTGGAGGGCAGCACAAGTCCCACTTCTGATCTATAATATAGATTGTATACAGCCATCCCTCCACATTTGGTAGGGTTAGGAGCACAGGACCCCTGTGAAAGTGAAAAAAAAAACGTGAATAACTCTAGGCCCTCCCAAACCATATTTAACACACAAAAACACACCATAGATTCCTTTGAGGCATCAGAGTTCCTTCACAAGGCAGAAGTGGGGAGTTGGTAGAGCTTACTGCCACCACCAATGCTGCTCCACACCATTTTAAATAGGAACTTACAAGCCTCATTTGCAGTTTCTCAGTCTCAGGAGGCTTGCAGTCCCTATTAAAAATTGCATAGGGAAGCAGCAGAGATGATAGCACATAATCCATGAATAATCAAATCCGCAAAACTGAAAACCGCAAATGTGGAGAGCTGACTGTATATCAAGTGGATTTCCACAGGGGAAGAACAATGCTCTCTTGGGAACACAAACAGACTGCTCCCAGAATTCTCGTACTGAATTCTGGACCAAATACAATGGAAGGTGGAAGGCAGAATTTGCTGGCACTGAAATGTTTCTAAACACAGTGGTTAATCTCCCTTTCAGGCCAAACAGGTATGAATGAGAGCTCTGCATTTATATGGGGAAAATGAAAGGGGTACACTGGCCTCATCACAGTGTCTGAGATGAAAGACAGACAAGGTCTTCTTTTAGGTATGTCTCACATTGTGCCCTGTTTATTTTATCCCACAAAAGTTAGCGAGAGCTTCATACTCTCTGTACTGGCCATACTGACTGTTGACTTACATCCTGTTAGTAACTTACAACAGTGTAAGTTGGAGTTATGCCATTGTAAATGTTTTTGGTCATTGCAAGGTTGAATTTCTGTACCAACTTCAGGCATTGACCAAATCCTGACCACCACTGGGATCCATCTTTTAGGTGCAGCAGGTCCCACTCCACAGCCATTTAGTAGCCAGTGGAGTGTTGGGGAGTATTGGTGAAGCATCTGGCTATGTCTTTATAGCCAGATACAGAATTATGATGTCATCCAATGGGATCTGCAGTGGAGCTGGTGAGGAGAGAGATGTCTTGTAGTTCCATATGTGTAGAGCTTTATGATACATCTCCTGATGCAGGATTTCAGTCATTGCTTATTTAATTAATAAAACATTCATGCAACTCATCTCAAAAACCCACAGGCAGCTAACAATATGCATATTCAAACAAATGCCATTCAGTTTTTTTTAAAAAGCAAGTTAACCCAGATTAAACTGCAGCAACAATTAATTATACAACAGAAATCCAGCAGTTGCATACCATTAGACAACACATTAATTGACCAGTGAATCAATCTGAAGCATTCTTTAGCTTGAGGGATTCTGAGAGTTGCACTGCAACACCTCAAAGCTTTGGAAACAAGCCCTTCTTTGTCTGTTGTCTGAAGACCAACAGATGGGGCAGATAGGGATGGCACAGTAGAATTCAGCAATACAGGTGCCACAGCTGAGGAGCACTGTCCTAAATAATCACCAATGATGCTTCAGATGGTGGAAGCCTTTCAAGGAAGATCTTAATATTTGATGAGGCTCACTTGGTAGAAAGTAATTTTTTTTTTGACCTATGCTATCTGAGGCTTTGACTGTCAAAAGCAGCAGTTTTATGTGGGCCTGGAAACCAACTGGAACTCATGTGGCTAGCCTTGGACAACCTGTCTGAATCTGTAGAGGCTTGGTTCTCTTTCTTGGTATGATACTGGGACTGATATAATAATGGTCACTTGAATCTGCAAAACAAGGATGAAATGACTATTGTATTATCAGTGTTTATCAACCTGCTGCCTTCCTATCACACTCAGTTGACATGAGCATTGGGGAAATCTGGGATACATGAGAAATACACAACTTTGCATACAATGGGAGTTGGGTAAGAGATTGTAGTCCATTTTTTTAAAGCCAAAAGCTGATTGAATGAGAAGGCAGGATCCTACATTTTTCAGAAAGAGATACAGACGATATCTTCTTATCTGTAGACATGAATTTAAATCCAATTATTAGTCTCAACTCAAGTAGACCCATTAAATCAATGGGAATCTGAGAAGTCAAAATTTAGGGAAGTTCCATTGTTTCAATGGGTCTACTCTTCATTGTTGTAATTTGCCATTGTGTTAATTTTGATTTACAGTGAGCTAATGCATAAAAGATCTCTTTAGCTGAGATTAACAACTGGCTTTAAGCCTGAGGTGGGTAGGAATCATGTGGCTTCCCCCAGATGTTACTGGGCCGCAATTTCTAGCAGTCCTAGCCAGCTAGTTGTGGGGAATGCTAGGAGTTGCAGTCCAACAACATCTGGTATCTTTCCCCTCCCTACAACTTAGGTCATGGTTTTAAGTGGATTTTCATGAAAATTCATATTACAAGAAGATACAGCATTCATCAGAATTCCTATTACAAGAGCATTGAGCATTCATCAGAACTCATATTACAAGAGCATTCAGCACCTTTTTATTCGGAGCTGCAAAAATTTGAGATTCATTCCCCAAAAGTCTGAACACATGCAAATAATAGACTTTAAGCTTCTTGGGAAGGAACAAGGAGTCTTTGCAGTGAATTACTATCTATTTCTTCATTGGTCTATATACTGTTCTACTCATTTTACTGTCCAATTGTCTAGCATTTTTTAAAATGCCAGTTTTCAAAGGGTTAATTCCTTTATGCTCTTTTCTCCAACCTCCTGTGAATATTCTAAAGGTTTACCAAGATACCAATAGGGAGCAAATGGCTTTTCTGATGAGGTCAAGCCCAGTGCCATTCCAGCATCCAATTATCTGTCAAGAGGTCCTTTAATAATGTTCAAATGGCAAATTTCCTCTTTGCCTCAATAACGCACATAAAGGGATTGCAATGATACGAAGAGCAAAATGGAGATTATTTACTAAATTATGGCAATATATATGGGGTGCAAAAATGAGAAAGGAAGCCAGGCATGCTATCCAAGTGTCAAATAAAGATACAGGCCCTGAACAGGAAAATGCTTGCATAAGCAAATACCTTTCTTGTTGCTTGAGTGTTTATGGGCTTTCCAGTGATATTCTTCCCCAATCCTCATTTTTCTGGTATGTCTGGTCACTGCTTGATTTTACCTGTACACTTCTTACTTTTAAATCCTACCTTTTCTCCAACATACAAGGTTCTCACTGCCATAGTTTTATCCTCACACCAACCCTGTGAGGTAGGTTAAGCCAGGAAACACTGAATGTATTAAAGTCAACTAATGAGCTTGCAAGTCAAGTCTTTCCCAGTCCCAGGTGAATGTGCTCGGGGCTGGATAACCTGCGACTCTCAAGCTGTTGACTCTCTCCACACTTCATTCTAAACGAATGAATGCTAACTAAAGCTGGCTAGAGTTTAAGTCCAATAAAATCTGGATGACCACAGGTTCTTCTCTTTAACTCCAACCAGTATACCACACTGGCTCGCTGTCATTTATGGGAGTAACTTGTGATAAATACTCTCAGGGAACAATTAAAGAGTTTCATGAGCCCAAAATATCTGCAGCCAAAGGAGTCTGCTAGCTGGATCTATATGATTCACTATGCACAGCTTGCTTACATGAAAAGGCATACCCAGGTGCCTAACTCATACAGAAACACAGAGGTGGAGGCTAACCTAGGTTTAGGTCATAGTGACTTGCATCTGCTTTAAATATTTCAAAGGTAAAAACAGATACAAATGAATCTATTCAGTTTGACTCAATTCATTTCTCATTTTTTCCAACATGAAGTTAGCTTGATCTCATTTTTCTGTTAGGGTTTCTTTTTTAAAATTAAAATAAATAAGTAAATAGGACACATGAAAGGATGCACAGAAATTTGTGTACATTTTGAGTATCACTGAATTACATATATGCATTTTCGTAGGCCATTTCTGCACTAGACTGTTATAGTGCTATTATTTCACTTTCAACATCCTATGGAATCCTGGGATTTGCAGTTTAGGGAGGGGGCACTATAACAGTATAGTGCAGAAATGGCCACAAACATGGGTATGGTTGCCCCTCCAAATCTGCAAGGTTAAACATTCATGGATTTGATTACATGTGGATTACTGGGGTGAAGGGCATGGGATAGGAGGAGGGTCTGTGTACATGTTCACTCACATGCACAGGTGGGAAGAGAGAAGGGGACAGGACACAAGGAGAGCAAACGTGCATGTCTACTCACTCACTGGAGCGGGTGGGAGGGGGAAAGGGAATGGGATGAGAGGAGGGTGTACAAGTGTGTTTACTCACTCACGTAGGCAGGGGCAAGAAGATGGGTCAGGAGGAGGGAGGATGTGCACATTCTCCCACTTGCTCACACATGCAAGGGAGAAGGGGATGGGGCAGGCATCCCCTTCTCCCTCCTCCAACGACCCCCATCCCATCCCATCCCATCCCATCCCATCCCCTTCCTCCTCTCCTGCCCACACGTGTGAGACAGTGAGTGCATGCACAGAAAGACCCAGCCACCCTTCCAGTACTGGTATTGTTTGTGTGTTAAATATGGTTTGGTAGGGCTTATAATATTCACTTTCCCCCCCTTTTTGCTGGGGTCCTGCATCTCTAACCCTGGGTGGAGGACCAATTGTATTTTTGTATATATATTTTCAAAATCATCCATTTTTATGTCCTTTTACAAAAACATATATTTAACTGCAGTGATTTCCTCAAACGTAATGTAGTTTTACACATACCAATGCCAGAATTTTTGTGAGTACTTTTCCCCATTTCATAGGATTTTGAATTTGAGATTTAGGAAAATCCCCATATCATTATATGATAAAAATGAGGAAAGTGGAACCCGTGAACCACATGTGGCTGATTGGGCCACATTTTGAGGCTCATTAAGCTCCTCCAAAGCCCCCAGATTCCATTTAATAAAATCAGGTAATTTTTGACCCCTCAGGTCTTCAAAATGGCTCCAAAATGCTGCAGAACGTAGCGGTTTGGGCCTACCCCAAGATTCTCAAATACCTTGCAAAGCAAAGAAAAAGAAACAAACACCCCAAAATAAAGGAAAAACATCCAAAAATGAAATCAGAGAAAATAGACATAATAAAATAGAAATAAGATAAAATAGAAGAAAACATAAGTGAAGAAGGAATAAAGTAGAAAATAAGATAAAAGTGTAGTAAGGACATGGCATCTGGACAGAAAAAGACTGTCACATCCAAAATATAGCAGAGATTGCTCCCACAGCTTTGGAAGCATGCCCAGCAGCAGAGAATAACTTAGCAGCAATGCACTGTAGCCAGGAAAAACTCACCCACACCAATTGTTCTCTTCCATCAAGGAGGCAATTTATTCTTCAGTTACAATGTGTACATATTTACAAGAATCTCCAGAAAGCATTCCAGCATCCCTTTGCTTGCTCTTTCTGACAGAGCCTCCGGCAGCCACATCAAGCACCATGTACAACTTATTGGCTAGCTCTCAGCTACATTTATACTCACACTAGCTGATGCAATCCTGCCAGCCTTTGCATTCTCCCCACACCTGATGCAACCTTCTCCCCGATTGCTCATCAGCATGACTTAGCTAAAGTCACAGGGCTCTCCACAGGTGCACTTAACAACCCACATCACAAAGTATTTTCTACAGGTTTGGTCCAACCTTTTCTTGACAAAGACAACACAGCTTCTTTTACACACACAAACATAGGGAAGAAGACCATCAATAGAAGGGAAAATAATGGATCCGAATATCAGAATATTTGTGGAAGAAATTCAAAAATTAAGAAGTGAATTAAAAGAAGATCTTATTTGAACAGAAATAAAACACAATTTCAAAAAAGAAATGGAAAATGTAAATCAAAACTTCAAAAAATTAACACAAGATTAGACAATCATAGATAAAAAGGTAGAGTTATTACAAGAGAAGACACAAGAAATAGAATCAGAAACTAAGAATTTGAGAAGAGAACAACAAAAAGAAGGCGAGGCAAGGTGGAAACTACAACTAAAATATAGAAATAAATGTGTGAAAATAAGAGGATTACCAGAACAAACAGGGGAGAATTTGTATGAGAGAGTAACGGAAATGTTGGCAACATTTCTAGAACAAAGAGTGGGAAAATTTGAATTAGAGATAGACAAAATGTTTCGGGTGGATTCACCAATTGCTAAAAAGAAACAATTACCATGAGATATAGTTGTTTATTTCACTAGAGAGAAGACAAAGGATCTTATACTGGAACAGAGCTACAGAGAAAAACTGATGAAAGAAGATAAAGAAATAAAGATGTTTAAAGATATACCAGCAGCATTACTGCAACAGAGAAAAGAATACTCTTTCCTAATAAGACAGTTACAAAGATTAAACATAAGATATAGGTGGGAGATCCCAGAAGGGATCTTCTTGTACTTTAGAGACAAACCACAAAAAATTACAACAACAGACCAAGCAAAAGAGTTTTACAAAAAATACATGCAAGAAGAGCAGATGGATAGAACAGAAGAAAGAAAAAAAAGACAGAGTGATAACAAATCAGAAGTACAAAAAAGAACTTGGTACTCAAAAAGAAAAA
Source organism: Ctenosaura bakeri (assembly GCA_948474755.1). NCBI lineage: Eukaryota > Metazoa > Chordata > Lepidosauria > Squamata > Iguanidae > Ctenosaura > Ctenosaura bakeri. The sequence continues at coordinate 523,731 of CAOLHI010000377.1, read as the reverse complement.
GAACAAGAAAGAAAAGTGGACATTGTAAACTTATCAGACCAAGAAGAGGAATTAAGTAGAGAAGAGGAAGAACTATTAGTAGAAACTTTGGACTAAGAGAAGAATAAGGAATAAAAAAGGATGAAGATAATAACCTGGAATGTTCACATTATAAATTCACAATACAAAAGAAGACAGGTCTTTCACCAGTTAGAGAAGACAAAAGGGGAAATTATATGCCTTCAGGAAACTCATATAGATAAGAAAAATGAGAAATATTTGAAGAACAAAAAATTAGGAGAATGTTTTACGGCGCTTTACGAAAAGAAAAAAAGAGGAGTGGTAGTATACGTTCAAAAAAAGATTCCAGCGAAACTAATATTCAAAGATGAAAAGGGAAGGTTCATTGTTATAGAGATTCAGATCAATAAGACGAAAACACTATTTGTTGGAATATATGCACCTAATAACAAAAGGGGGAATTCTATAAAAAATTAGATGACATGATTCAAGAATATGAATACGAGAATTTGATCATGGCCGGAGACTGGAACGGACTACTGGATACAGAAAAAGATAAACAAACAATAAAGAAAAATAAGAGGAAAGTTCAGGGGAGAATCCCAAAGACATTTTTTGAAATGACACAAAACTTAACAGTAGTAGACTCCTGGAGATTTCTTCATTTGACGGATAAAGACTATACATTCTTTTTGGATATACACCATTCATTAACAAGAATAGATATGATTTTAGTATCTTAAGAATTTACTAAAAGAAATTAAAAAAGCAGAAATACTCCCAAAATTATTGTCCGACCATAGTCCGGTATCTTTGACTTTGAAAGAAAGAAACAAGCAAACAAACAAAAAAACACAACCGTTCAATTGGAGATTAAATGATAACCTCTTAAAAGATGAAGAAATTTTTTAAAAGACAAAGGAGACTTTAAAATTCTTTTTTCAAGAAAATATTAAAGAAGGAACTAAAATGAGTATCATCTGGGAAACAAAGCAGTAATGCGAGGCTTCTTCTTACAGCAGCAATACTTACAAAAAAAAGAAAAAAGAGGACAAATTTAGAAGACTGTCATTGGAGTTGCAAAAAAACCAAGAAGAATGAAAGGGAAATGTGAATAAGAAAAGAATAAATTATGAAATTAAAATAATTAAAAAAGAAATTTCCGAACTGATGACAGAAGAAATAGAAAGGAAATTGTCATACTTGAAGTGTTATCAGTTTGAACATGCTAATAAAATTGGGAAGTGGTTCTCTTATAGACTTGAAGAAAAAGAGGGAAAGAACTCAATTACAGAACAGGAGAAAATTATGCAGATATTTGTGAAGTATTATGAGAAGTTATTTTCTGAGGAAGAGATAACCCCTCAACAAAAAAATCGAATTGAGACATATTTAAAAGAGCAAAAAATTAACAAGGTTTCAGAAGAACATTATAAACATTTGAATTCTCCAATTACAATGAACGAGGTCACAGAAACAATTAAAGAATTGAAAGAGAGGAAATCCCCAGGTCCTGATGGATTTACGGCAACTTACTATAAGAAACTACAAGATGAATTGGTAACACCATATTACTATATGTTAAAAGCACTACCATCACAAGGAAGACTGAGTACCTGGGGAGAATCAAATATCATTCTGATCCCCAAAGAAGGGAAAGATACTAAAGATGTTTGGAATTATAGACCAATTTCTTTATTGAATACCGATTATAAAAATTTTACAGCAATATTAAGTAAAAGACTGAAAAAGATACTCCAAGATTACATTCATGAGGATCAAACACGTTTTCTACCTGGAAGAAGTCTTAAATAAAATATAAGGACAGTTATCAATTGTATAGAATACTATGACAAAAACCTGGGAAAGAAGTTTGCAATGGCATTCCTAGATGCAGAGAAGGCCTTTGATAACATCTTCTGGAAGTTTATGAAAAATTGATAGAAGAATACGGATGTGGAGGAAAGTTTAAAGAACGGATAGATATTATGTACAGAGATCAGAAAGCAAATTTGATAATTAATGGGGAAAGAGCAAATCAATTTGAGATATCTAAGGGGATGAGACAAGGTTGCCTGCTCTCACCTCTTCTCTTTATTATGACACTGGAACTCTGAATAACAAAATCAAAGAGACAAACCAGATAAGAGGGATAAAAATTAAGAAGAATGAACATAAAATACGAGCTTTTGCAGATGACAAGGTTGTGTTCTTGGAAGAACCAAAAGATACTCTCCCCAGATTGCTACAAGAATTGAAAGAATATGGCCAAGTGGCTGGCTTTAGGATTAACAAGAATAAACCATCATTATTGACAATGAATCTGACAAAAAAAAGAAGAGGAAGAGCTGAAAGAGTTCTCGGGATTCAGTATAGATAAAAAAAGTTAAGTATTTAGGAATCTATATTACAAAGAAAAATTCAGAACTTTATGACAATAATTATCAAAAAACCTGGAATCAAATTAAAATAGATTTACAGAAATGGAACAAACTCAACCTCTCATTACTAGGCTGGATAAATACAATAAAGATGACTGTGCTTCCAAAAATTATGTTTCTGTTTCAAAATCTTCCAATAATTATTAATAATAAACCATTTATAAGCTGGAACAAAGAACTATCAAAATTTATATGGGCAGGAAGGAAACCAAGAATAAAAATGAAAATACTTCAAGACAGCAAGGAGAGAGGATGATTCAGACTGCCACACTTGGAAGTATACTATCAAACATGCTGCCTAGAATGGATTAAAGATTGGATTCAATTGAAAAATCATAAACTATTAGAATTAGAAGGATTTAATGTTAATTTTGGTTGGCATGGTTACCTCTGCTACAACAAAGCAGAGGTAGATAGAGAATTTAGAGACCACTGTGTGAGAAGAGCTCTAGTTAGAACGTGGTAGATTATCACTAAAATTTTTTACAGTAAACTGTCAACTTGGACATCACCCTAAGAAGCCTTCAGAATATCAGAACCAAAACCAGGAGGAATACTAAGGTATAAGGATTTAATACAATGGGAAGGAAGAGTACCAGTGTTAAAGACTAGAGAAGAACTAAAAGAGCAGAACATCGAAATGAATCGGTTCCCATATTGACAAATAAAAGAAAGGTTTAAAATGGATATAAAAACCACAGGGGTGGAGTCAGAAAAGAACAAATTAGATGAAATCCTAATGAAAAATGGGAAAAAAACAATCTCAAAAACTTATAGAGTTCTACTGGAAAGAGAGTTAGAGCAGGAAAGAGTTAAGGAATATATGGTAATGTGGGCCCAAAATATTGGTCATAACACAGAGTTGGAAAAATGGGAAAGAGCATGGAGTGAAGACATAAAGTTTACTCACAGCTTGAGTTTAAGAGAGAATTTTTATAAGTCAATGCATCGATGGTATATGACCCCTCAAAAATTAATGAAGATACACGAAAAGGGAATGATCAATGTTGGAAATGTGGAAAAACAACAGGAACTTATTTTCATACATGGTGGTTATGCCCTATAGCAAAAAAATATTGGAAAAAGATTCAAGATAATGTTACTAAGTTGCTTCATATGAAATTTGAGATGACACCAGAAACATATTTGCTAACCATGATTATGAGGAATAGCCAAATGAGGACAAAAAGGAAAATATTATTAAATTTAATAACAGCAACAAGATTGAATCATGCAAAACACTGGAAAGAAGGAACAGAACCCTCCCAAGAAGAATTAAAGTGATGGATATCATTGAAATGGAAAAATTGTCCAACATGCTGAAAGGTAATACAATTCAACCATTTGAAAAGCAATGGAAGGAAATTATTAGATGGGTGAAAGAGAAGTGAGAGGAAGGTATAGAATTTGGATAAAGATTGAAAGGGTACCACTTATATTAAGGCGGGAATATACACTAAGTAGGAAAATTAAAGTAAATTACAATAACAAAAAGAGATTTCACACTAAGGAGGTTTAGAATAAGAAACAAAAAAAGAGAATGGAGGATGGAAAACGCATAATAAGGAAAGGAAGGTTAGAGGGGGGATGGGGGAAGTGACAGAGAAAGAGAAGGGAAGGGGAAGGATACATTGATTGCAAAATATATTGTCAATATATAATGTATTGGGGGGACAGGATAGAGGGGGGAGGAGGCGGTGATTAAACAATACATTAGGGAATATTTAATATGGTACAGAAAATATCAATAATAATAGTAAAGTTATGTAAGAATGGTGTTCAATATGTAACAATGTAAACAATATGTGATATATAAATTTTAGTTTTTATTGAATTTTAGTAAAATAAAAGTAAAAACAAAAAACAAAAATGAAACCAGGAGCTACCTGACATCACTTCTAGTTGTACTGGGCATGTTAGTGCATGCTCTTGATGGTGAAAAATGGCCTTTGTCCCCTCTGCAGTTGCCTAACCCTGCTATATAAATACCTTCCAGTTCATGCTCTCATGTTTGAAAAGGGAGAATTTGGTACACCTGCATTAAAATGCAAAATCAATGAATTTCTCACCCACCCTCAGGTAAGAATACTTTCAACTTTAAGTCAGAAAATCAGTTTGTCGGGTGCAACTTACTAGACACACCATGAAAAAATAATTACAAAAGCTGAAGTTATGTTCCAGAGCAGCAGCCTTGCAAGGATTACTTCAAACATGACCTTAGCCATTTCCGCACTAGCCTGTTATAGCGCGATGATTCCACTTTCAACATCCTCTGGAATCCTGGGGTTTGCAGTTTCGGGAGGGGCCGGGCGGCCCCTCCCGAAACTGCAAACCCCAGGATTCCAGAGGATGTTGAAAGTGGAATCATCACGCTATAACAGGCTAGTGCGGAAATGGCCCTTGTTAACGGGGAAGGTATTGGGTGACAGCAGTGAGTAGAAGCTTATCTTTTAGTTTACCTTTAGCCTCTATGGGGATAATTAGGACTTATCTCAAACTGACTGCTTCTTTAACGCTATCATATCACCACATAGCATCAGGTAACTCTTCAAGTTGCTCCCATTCACTCACTCATATTCATTCATTCATTCATTCATTCAATCTTTTGCTCCTAAGAACCAGAACTGGCACTGCATAGGTGGTCCAAGACCATATGCCACTTGGGAGTGGCTGAGCTAGGAAGAGGCTGAGATTGTAGGTGGACTGTTGCTCTTCTCACACACAACCTTCCCCTCCCAACCATTCAAAGGCCATTTCTGCACTACCCTGTTGTAGTGCTATTATTCCACTTTCAACATCTTGTGGAATTCTGGGGTTCGTAGCTTACCGAGGCCAAAGAGTTCTCTGGCTGAGAATTTTAAATGCCCCTTCCTAAACTACAACCCCCAAGATTCCATAGGATGTTGAAAGTGGAAAAATACCACTATAGCACTCTAGTGAGAAAACAGCTTAACTCTACTGAGAGAACTCACTGGCAGGAAGCAGGTTGACAAAGCAAATAAAAACACTGAATTTGGAAGCTTTATTTTCTGGACTACTACTTCCACAATGCCCCAACCATCCAGGCCTCTAGCCATGCTGACTGGGAAATTGTGGGAGTTGTTCAAAACAGTAATATTCCCAAGCTCTGCAGCTGTACTACCATTGGTAGCCAATAGTGATTTCAGAGGGCAGCCATTCCACACCATAAAAAACCTTGGCCTTGCCTAAAGAGAGGTGAAACTGGCATTTGGGAGAACAGGCAATCAAGAGCCAAACTGCAAATCTTGTTAAATAGGTCTTCACATTTGCATCCATTTGTTGTTTTTCACTTCTTTAATAGCTGGGGGTCAATCCAGGTAGGATCCCTGTATAGGTAGAGGATTGGTTTAACACTCCCCCCTTGCTGTATTTCTGACACACCACGTTTGTGACACCCACTGCCATTCTTGCCACCAAAGTAACCATCTGTATTGGGAAGGAAACTGCTGTTGGCTTTCACTCTAGTTTAAAGAGGGTTTTATTCAAGAATGCGATGATGGTAGAAGGGTTAAACTACACTTGCACCTAAACAACACCTTTACCTGCACAATTCTAGAGAGGTAAGATTTCTGGAAATATTGAAATCATGAGGGGGGTATTTTCCCACCCAGAAAAAATGAACATTTTTGACAAAATTGAAAAAAAAATTAACATCCTTTACAGGTTGAGAGTCATTTTGTTATGTTAAGAACGTAAAATGCATTATGTATAATTTTGTTTTGTGTAAAATTGTGTTAAGATGTGTTCAAAGCACAGTTTATTCAGACAATAATTACAAACTGAATTTCTTTTTTCAAATTCTCACTTGTTATTATAGTGAAGCTGCAGATTCTGAACTACAGGGAACTTTTGGACTACAGAGAACTTTTTGGGTTTTGCCAGTTAGCTAAGAGCAAAACCAATAAAACAGAGGAAACCATCAACATGATTGTTTTATGCCTTTAAGTCATTTTTGACCTATGGAGACCATAAAATGAACAAATAATAGGCTTTTCTTGGCAAGATCTGTTCAGAGGAGTTTGCCATTGTCTTCCTCTGAGGAAGAGAGTGGGACTTGTCCAAGGTCACCTAGTGGGTTTCCAGAGTGAACAGGGATTGAATCCTCATCTTCCAGAGTCAATGTGCAAACCACAACAAACCATGGCAGCAAACAACATCAGGTTCTTCACAGTGTCAAAAAGATTTGAGAAAAGGAAACTCAACACAGGAATTGCAAATATCAGATATTGTATATAGTCTTATTAAAACCTTTCCTGTGATACATTTTTTAAAAAAATAATTTGTGTGGGGGAATAAATATATAAACACTTTGTCTTAAACATTTTATTCATCATTCTAAAAGAAAATATTCCATAATCCAATCTGTCAACTTTTCTTTTCAACTTTAAACCTGTCTTTAAGGGGTTAAACTTCAAGGGACTGACAGGATGGGCTGTTGACAGGCAGGAGAGAAAGAAAGAGGAGGAGGATTGAAAATGGAGGTTGATGGGGAGGGGTTCAAAGTCTGGCTGAAGGATTGCTGAGGCAAGGTGGGAAAGGAAGTGACAGGATGGGGCTTTGATTTTCTAGTTATTGAAACGCAACCCCTTTCCCATAGGACTTGAGACTCAAGACGTGAAAGTAGGGACTTGAGACTTGACTTGAGACTTGGAGTAAAAGACTTAAATACATCACTGCAAAAAAGTAACCTTTTCCAAGTCCTCTGATCTGGTGTGCATAAGGCATCTTCCTCTGGAAAATGGACAGTATGATGTGGTCTCTGGGAGGCCCATTCTTCTTCCTCCAACTGAGTATCATAAAAAAAAAGTGGTGAATCTGCATTGCTCAGACAGATTGCCTTATTGTGACGTCATTATGGCCACTCAACTCTTTTTCAGCAGGAATCAAGCAATTTCTATCTCAGTATCCAAGTGTAGGGTAGTGGTTTGAGCACCGGACTATGCCTCTGGAGACCAAGGTTCAATTCCCCGCTTGGCGATGGAAACCCACTGGGTGACCTTGGCTGCGACACACACCCCAGCCCAGGAAACGCACTGATGGGTTTGCCTTAGGGTCACCATAAGTCAGAAGGCACACAACGACTTGAAGGCACACAACAACAGCAGCAGCAACAACAACAAACCCAAGACTGGCAGAGGCAGGGGATGTGCTCACAGCCAAACTTTCTCCTATTGAGGCAGAGAGAGGCAGTGCAGGGGTGCAGTTCCCAACGGGGACTTTCTCATGTGGCAGAGAGGCCTCAGGCAAGGAGCAAGCGGAGAGGTGCTGGCAGGCAAGTACTTTATGACAAGGCATCTACCAGCATGGCCTCAAAAGAGGAGGAGAGCATGAAGAGGTGCACAGGAATGTCAGCAGCACCCAGATGCCACAGGATAACCCCTTGCCAAGCCTGTCAGAGTCAAGCAGTGCTTGAGAAGCAAGCTGGCAGGCAAGTGAAGAGCCAGCAAGGCACAACACTCTAGCTATAGTAGGGCATCTACCACAGAAACAGATGGAGTGAAAGAGAGACCAGATGGCAGCAGGAAAGCGGGTGGGGAAGATCAGTAGTGGCAGAGGCAGGCCCTGTCTGGCACCCAAGATACAGTATGTGAGGAATACAACCCAGGAGACAGACAGACCAGATGGTGACTGGTGAGCACGGGGGTATAAGAGAGGATTAAAACGAGATGGAAATAGGAGGGCTTTGATAATGTAGGCTGGAATAGCAATGCTAGAGCTTGGAAAAGTAACTTTTGTGAGCCCCTATATTGGTTAGGCATCTTGGAAAATGTAGTCCAGTAGATAACTTTCCCCAAATGACTCCACCTCAGAAGGTAGTTCAAAACACCTATCACTGCAAGATTTGTTGGAAGCAATGAGACACCAACACTTATATATAGAAATTAGTGGGGGAGGGAGGTCTAGATAATCCCTTCTCTCAAGATGTCAGTTAGCCTCTTTGACTTCCTGAAACAATAAACATAAGCGTGTTTTTTTAACCTTACTCCTCCAATTTCTCCTGTTTCTTACCACAAGTTCATGTTGCACTAGCTCCACTGCACTCTACTTAACTTAGGTACCAAATACTGCTAAAGATAATCCTCAGAGAACTCCATCACTGGAAGCAAACTGGGTGTTAGGCACAGAAAGCAATCAGATGTGCCCAGGAGATAGTGGTATGCTCATAGAGAAACTAACAGAAGTAAGGGCAATCTGCAGGAGCTGCTGCAATGGAGTTTATTGCTGGCCCTCCTGAAGCTGCTCTGAACGGAATGTGAGCTCTTCCAGTGTCAAATGAGGATCCAAGACTAGAACAGCACCTGCTCAACTTGGACCAGGCAGAGAAAGAAAGACAGTAAAACCCAGCGTATATATGCCACCTCCTGAAGGCAAAGCCGCTGGCCACCTATGATTAGAGGTTGTTTATTCCTGATCTAATAATTCACAAAGAATACATCAGGTGAAATTAATGATTTTGTTATGTCCATGGAGAATGACTTCACTTGCTACAGCCCCATTTCTGCACTTTCTTTCAGGTTGTATTTTTTTCCTCCCAGAAAGGTGAACGAACGGCCTGGTGAACGAAGACTTCTAAGGCACTGTAGAAGTGCAGGCTATACTCATGGAACTCTAGGTTGGTCCTTCCTGACTGGTGCCTTTCAGATGTACTGAAGCTCCATTTCACTCAACCCACATGGCCAATGTAAGTCATCTTTCTTATAAAGGATCTGGAGGATGGCTTTAAGCCAGCAGGGACAACATTTATTGTCTCCATTATCATGTGGAAATCTGTGTATTTCCAGAGTGGGCAAAGTGTATCTCTGGCTGTTTTTTGTGGTTCTGGGCCTCAACAGATTCTCTGGATCACCCTTTCTCTGGCTAAAAAAAGAGGGAGACAAGAGACAGAGATGGTGAACTGCCTCCTCCTGAAGACCAACTGTAGAGGAACAATTTGCCTTTTCAACAGATTTCAACATCCTCATGTACTGTTCAACATTTTAAAAGATGATAATAAAAAGCAGCAGGAACTGGAAATTAATTAATGAATTAATTAATTAAATGAAAAGGAAATGGAAACATCCAATAAACCTGATATGAAAGAGACAGACGGTGTCTCAGGATGTATTTTTTAAAAAAAATATTTCGGGGAAGATGCTTTAGGGTCAGGTTTTGGTTCTTTTATTTTTGGCAGTCTCGTTTGTCACCAAGAGGTCCCAGGGGAAAATTGTCCTCTGGATTTGCTGCAGTTACTTAGTCTGGTATATGTAAATGAGGCATTACAGGCATATGAATAAACAGCTAGGTGGGAAAATGAAATGTTTAAAAATATTTACGGGCAAAGTCAGGGGTGGGAATCATGCAGCCTTCCAGAGGTTGTTGGACTGCAAATCTCAACCTCCATTGCCATTGGTTGTGCCGGATAGGACTGAGGGGAATTGCAGTCCAGCAACATCTGAAGAGCCACACTACATTTGTTCCTACTAGGACAAAAATCCAATAGCTCCAAGGATGGTCTTCATTGGGTCTATTTTTATTTCATTTGTATTACTGTGAAATTTTTGTATCACTTTCTGATACTCCCCTTCCAAGAAGGGGGCACAATCACAGTGTCTTGAAGTCCCATCCTAGTGTCATGAGAAATCCATTACAATAATTATAATGTACTAGCTGCATTTCACACAATGGACCTATGAATCAGAAGTCTAAAAGACTGGTCTTTGTGCAAGTAGACATGGTAGAAATATTAAATGTGCAGGTCAGAAGTCTTCTTCTGGACTCATAGCCAGAAATATAAAGACTGGATAAGACAAGAGACTGCCAAAGTGTCCTAGTTATGCTCTTAGAAAAAAAACAGAAAAGTGATGGAGACTTTTTTTTTATAATGTTGAAATCATAAACATGAAAAATGGATGGAGAAGGGTTTCAGCCCCAAATGGGCACCTGTATAAACAGGTAAGAGGCTTCTGAGAACAAACACAAATGAGAGGTTAGGAGTGTCAGTCTTGACTCCCCAGCAGGAGTTAGAATGAGAGGGAAACACCTCTGGATCTCCAGAAGAGGCGTGTCAAGGTCCGGGGCATGGGCAGTGAGGTTATTAGATACAGGGGCTGGGGTTGGGACAGGGAACAGGGACTAGGTCAAGATACCAGGGTCAGAGCTTAACAAGAGTCCAAGGCAGCAGAGTTCTACCAGGTTTCAAGAGTCCAAAAGGATCAGAGGAAAGAGGCAGGTCCAGGGAACAGGCCAGAATCCAGAGTCCGGGGGTCAGCAGTCAGCAAGCTCAAGAACACAGAGGCATCTGGAGAGGCTACAGGCAGCACAGAAGACTGCGGCCCTTTCCGCACCTTACCTGGTTCTGAAGTCAAAGGACGGGGATCCAGTGAAAGCCTCTCCCAGGAGGGGAGCACTCCTGTCATGCTCCCCTCCATGCCGGTTGCCTGCTGGAGGGGAGGAAGCTTGATGGTTCTGCCCCCCCTTCCATAGTGCAGCTCAGCAATTAGCTGAGTCAGTCCAGCCTCTTTCAGTCCAGACACGTTTTGTTTACTTTGCCAGAGAGCAATTAGCACTCACCCCTTCAGGTGGGAAAAAGGGTATAAAAGCCCTAGCTCCAACCCTGGCATTTTGCTAGCATTTTGTGTGTCATGTTCTTGTTCCTCTGTGCTGCCCTCAAACCGTCATGTCTGAGCCATCTCTCTTTGATTCTCTGCCCTAGGATTGGTAAATATCACCCTATGTACCCAGAATCTCTCTCCAACCTTTTTCTCCTTTCCTATCACTAGCTTGTTTGGTTTATGTGACTGTTTGATTTCTTGTGTGTGTTTGTGAATTCCCCCCCCCAAATTCTTCTGACTCTCAACTGGTATCTTGCAGTTAGTACCGGTACACAAAGCTAAAAAGGTCCTGTAGTTACTCTCCCCTAGGTCTCCTATTGAACTATAATTCCCCATCTTTTTTAGGAGTCTCTGGCACTGCTGGTGGACCTCAAAGTCTTTTAGGGGTAATAAAGGCATTCTGGTGATTTTTTTTTTAATATGAGAAGGTGTGGCTCATCAAGGTCCTTTGGTAAGTCAAAGTGGCCCACAATTCATGACAGTCACTCACCTTGTCTAGACTAAGTAATATTTATGAAAAAATGTACCTATATGTAGAACGTCTATATGATGTGATGAACTTCCACAAGGAATGTATGATTTCTTAAGCTAATTCTTTAACATAATAACCACATAAATCCACATGTTGATTATCCTCCAATACAGATGTTCTGAAAGCATCACATATCTTAAGAGGAATGCTGACATTCATCTGTTTATTAGACAATACTGTTATCTGCAACCTTGGAAGTCCTGGTTACCAAATGGTGAAAAAGGGCATTTGGTGCTTTGTTTCAGGAAGCAAAAAGACTTGGTTTGACCCTGATGTGGTAGCAAGTCAATGTCCAGTTTTTCACATATGACTTGTGCCATTTTGCTGTGTCATCTTGTAGGGAAATAACTTGCCTCTTATTTCCAAGAGAACACAGGGTCACAGTTCATTGGTTCTTCTGCCCAGCACTGTCAACTCTAACTGAAGGCTGCCTTCCAGGATTTTAAACAGAATCCCTTCTGTGTTCCATGTGAAAGTCTACCTGAAAGCATTCCCTCGTCGTCTCCTAGCCAAGTGGAGCAAGAGGAAGATGAATGAGAGAAGTGAGAGAACAAAGTGAGAGAACAAAGAAAGGACAGCAAGTAAAGAGAGAGAAAGATCACCCCTGTACTAGTTTGGGGTACCTATCTGCCAGATCTATGCCTCTTGCTCACTCTCTGCCTCCGCACTGCCCTTGATCTCTGTTTGTGATCTCTTTGAGACAGTTCCCAGTGAGCACCATGTGTCTACCTCTTTTATTCTAGAGGCACAATTTCCTCTTTTAAAAAAACTAAAAAAACTTCATGGAAAAATTAGAGGCTCTGAGGACTGTCAAATTAGCCTTCGGGTGGGCTAACATTGAGGCCACATGATTCAAACTCTTAGGACCTTTTCAACTACACAAGTATAGCACTATAATTCCACTTTAACTGCCATGGCAACATCCTGTTGAAACCTGAGATATGCTGTTTGGGGGGGGGTATTTAGAATTCACAACCAGATTGCTCTAGTGCCTCACCAAACTATAAACCTCAGGATTCCATAAGATACTAAATGAGAATCTTTTTTTTTTTAAAAAAAACAATTTTGGAAGTAGATTGAACTCAGCAGTTTATTTAATGACACAATGCTGGGTGCACAATTGCTTGCAAGTCCAGGTTCCACCCTGAACAAACAATTAAACCAACTTTATATAGGATTCCTACAAATTCCTACATGTATTGAGAGTCTTTGGACAGCTAAAGACTATGACTGATCATGCAAACACACCAATAAGGAGCAGGTGCTGTTTCCAAACCATGTATATCACAACAAAAGGCAATATGGTGGCACTGGGGTAGCACTGTCTGGGCAAAGCTCCCAGATATATTTATGTCTGTTTGCGTTTGCTTTTGGTTTGTCTCTGTTAATTGCAACCAAACAAAGATAATTTGGAGCAAAGAAGTAAGGACCTTGAAGCCTGAGTACATGACAGCAGAAGGGTGAAATCAAAGTGTAAGAACACAGAGTTTCACTCCCGGCAGAAAACACTGTGGAATTTAAAGTGTGGATTGCAAGAAAGTTGTAAACTTACTTACTGCCTACTTGATGTTGTTGGCAGCTGGGAGTTGAAAGAGCAAACTGTTGATAAGGATAAGAGGAAAGAGGCAAAGTTGTGACTTATTTAAGAATTTGTGATTGACTTCCTAACACAGCTGCAATGTCTGCCATTACAGTGTTACTGCAACCATGCTTATGATGTTTATGGCATATGGCGTACTCGTAATCAACACCACTCTTGCTGCTTAATCTCTGTTCCCTTATCTACCTTATTGGAGTGTGTTCCATTGTTATTGTGGAATGCTTGCCCATTGGTTTTAAAAGTGGAATGCCTGCTCATTGGTTTCAAAAGCAGGATTTTGGGCCAGCTATTTGTTAGACCACAGAATAGCCCTAGCTATCGTCAATGAGACTTGGCTGTTGGTGGAAGATTTTTTTCCTCTGGCTATCTTTAAAGCATATGGTTTCTCTTGTGTACACTCTCCTTGAATGGTAAGCCAAGGAGAAGGGACTGTGATAATTTACAAGACATCATTGCCCACTAAGCCCTTGCCATGAATGGTGATATTTCATTAACAACTTTTGAAGTGACAGTGCTGCAAACAGATTACTATTAGTAGCATTAGCATTATAGGCCCCCTGGAGTGAATGGGGTCTTTCTAGGAGAATTCTTGGAGTGGTAAATCTCCATTTGTGTCTTCAAACTCTGTTTGTATTATTTATGGGAACTTCAATATCCATAGACACGTCTTCATTTTCTCAGATTTTTTTTCTACCTTCTGAAAGTTTTTAACCTGGAAATTCTAGAAACCTGTCCCACTCATACAGCTGGAAGAACTTTGGACCTGTTCCTGTTTGGGAATCTAGATATGAGCTTGGTGAGGTTAGGGATGTAGAGATGTCAGATTATCTCCTGGTGTTCTGTAAAGTTAGGATACCATCTACACCTCCTCCCACTAAACAAAAGAAGGATTGTCAGGATTTATCTAGGATACCTCTGGATTCCTTTTCTCATGCCTCCAGTCAGTTACCCAGTGATATTTTAGGTTCAACCTTAGAGCAGTGGAGGAAGGAATGGAGGAACAGAGTACGAGAGAGTATGACAGAGCTAGAAGACATTTCAGTTGAACCAGAGCTTTGCAGAGGATGCATTAGATCCAGATGTTCTGGCTAACCAATTTAACAGCGTAAGAAGAACTGCCCTAGAGGTCATGGCACCATCAAGAACTCACTCAATCATATAGTGTTTGACCAAGACCTGGGCCACATGCTGAACAGCATAGAGAACAAACTATTGTCCATCAGTTGGAAAGGTGGTGGACACAAAACCCATCAACTAAATTGTGTCAAAGTCTGAAGCTTGCTTGCACAACTTGTTATTCTCTTTTTGCTGAATCTTTACAATCTTACTTGCAGAAGAAGATTCAAGCTCAAGTCTGTACACCTCATCAATTATTTGCCACCTTTGACACCTTATTGAGCCCAATGGCTGGTTGAGATGAGGGTCCTTCATTTCAGGATCTCTCTGCAAGTGACTTGGCTTCTTTCTTTAATCAGAAGGTGACCTCAATTGGTAATTCATTTTTTCTGAATGGATCCCCATCACCACTGTAGTCAATCAATTTACCACAATTTACCATTGTAGTCAAACCAACTTACTGGCCTGAGCAGAGTTTCACTTTTCCCCTGTTACAGAGGCAACCATGAGTCAGATGGTGATGTCTTCTTCCTCTATCACCTGTCCTACTGATCCTATCCTTTCTTTTCTTTCCTCAATTCTTCTGCCTTATATAACCTATTTGATGAACTGTACTCTCCAGGGGGTATTTCCCCAGGCTGCTTTAATTATGCTGTTTTGTGTCCTCTATTAAAGAAGCTTTCTTTGAATCCTTCACTTTGTGCCATCACCCTGTGTTTCTTCTCCCATTTCTTTCAAAAATTTTGGAGAGAGCTTCCCTTTCTCAGTTGATGCCTTATCTGACTATACATGATTTTCTTGACTCATTTCAATCAAGGTTTCATAGAGGTCATTCCACCGAAATGGCCTTGACTCATGTAGTGAATAATATTCTAGTGGCCAAAGTGCAGCGTCAAACTTCTGTGTTAATCCTGTCGGATTTTTCCACAGCCTTTGACATGTTGAACCATCAGATCCTACTGTTATGGTTGGTAACATTGGGAATAATAGGGAATGCTCTGTCCTGGTTTAAATCTTTTTTTGTGTGATCATTCCTCTTCTTTTTCATTTGGGGATCTACGTCAAAAGCTTTTCCTGTAACGGTAGGGGTACCACAAGGATCAGTCTTGTGTCCTCTTCTTTTTTCATTTCCACTTGGATTTCTTATTGCTGAATCGTGTTTTCAGCATCACATTTGTGCAGATGACACTCAGTTTTAAATCAATTGATGCACTGTGTGAAAGTCAGTGATGGACTGTCTGTCACCTGTTTCTTTGCGGTGATCACTCACCATCTTAAATTGAACATGGACAAAACAGAGGTTTTGGTGTTTCAGCCTGACTGCCCGGTAGCCCCTCTCTCATGCCCTCCACTGGATTTATAGGGTTGCACAGTGGCTCCCTTCCTGGCTGCCAGGAACCTTGGCTGGATGAGTGCTTATTTTTGCATTTCTCTATCGGCGTGACATCAAAGGCATGTAATTTCTGCCATCTGAACATCTGTAGGATCCGGAGGTTCCTGACTGTTGAGATTGCCCATCTGCTTGTCCAAGTCTTGGTTATCTCATGCCTGGATTATTCTAACAGCTTATTGGCAAGTTTGCCTTCCTGCTCAATTCCTCCTCTGGTTTTAGTTCAGAATAATGTCACCTGGGTTGTTTTAAATGTCCCTAAATATTCACTTGTTTCTTCTCCCCGTAGATCCCTTCACTGGCTGTGAGTTTGGGTCAGGACATGCTTCAATCTATTGATTTTGGCATTCAAGGCTTTGCCTTCTAACCTCCCTTAGTACCTCACAGCTCAATTAGCATGGTATGTTCCATCCAGGAATTTCAGATCTGCAGACAAAAGATTACTGTTTGTTCCACCAATGCACACAGCTCTGTCAAGGCTGTGAGCTTTTCAAGATAAGATCTGGCTCTGCATCTGGGGAATGGTCTTCCTTTGGGCCTTCAGCTGGAGGAGGATCTCACCCATTTTCATAAAGGGCTGAAGATCTTCCTCTTTGATTCACCAGCTTAAGCCACTCAGTTATGTGGTGACTGCTGGTTAATTGATTAATAACCACTGGCTGTGCATGTTCCAATTTTGGTGGGATTGGAGGACACACACTTGCATTGGTTTTTGAGAACTAGCATAACATGGTGGCCAATGAAAACTCAGGCTGCAAAGAATATATTAGCCTTCAATATACTGAAGGAATTTCTACTGCTTTCCGCTATAAGAGAAATCTCATGTCAGCCATAATCTTACTAAAGGACCTCAGACGACCTACTACTGCTTCAGTCCCTTCCCCTTCTATTGTAATATGAATGTTTCTACCAGAATTTTGAAAAAGGAGTTGTGAGTGAATCCTGTGAATCACAGTAAACCTTTGGCTAGATATCCCTGTCTTCCTCCTGCACCACTAAACTACCTGGCTACCTCTTGTGTCTCTACTGCCTTTGGCATCACTAAATATAATTCTCTTTTTGTTCCACTTCCATGTATATTACATATACATGCCAAGTTTCTAGATTGCTTTCTGAACCTGACAAAATGGATTCTAAGCTTATGTCATAATACCATTTTTCCCTCTAAACATGGCATATGACTTGTTATTTTTCTAACAACTTGAAGAGAAGAACTGAGGCTCAGGGAGGGGAATGACACGAAGAGATGCTGGTATCTCCTCCCCACCCAGCCCCATAACAATCCTCAAGGTAAAGATATTCAGGATGTGCTCCTTAACTAATGGCACCCCTCCTTTTTTTTTTAATAACAGCAAGCTTACATTAGCATTTATTTGCTAAAAATAAACATAATTCAAATTCAGTTCATTATATAGCGCATTAAACTAAAGACTTAATTCACAGCTCCCAGTCAAGAAGAAATTGTTTTAAAAGGCAAATTGTTTTATGCAAATACTCACTGCATGTGTCATCATGTAGCTAAGCTGGGCTTTGCTTTCTTAATGCTGTTGAGAAAAACCATATCCCAGGAACTGAGGGTAAATTCTGGTCAAGAGCATTATTTCATGGGTTGCAGTGGTTTCCCATCTTCCCTCCCTCCTGGGACATTTTCCACAGTGATCTCTCTGCAGCAATGTGTATCTGCCCAAGAGTCTGGGGCACATGAAGCCCATGTATTCACTTTTGCAATGGGTATCAACGGAGTCTCTGAAGCTGAGTTGCTGCTCCAAGAACATGCCCCATATTGTTCTGTCACTCACCTTCTTGCACTAGAGGACTGGGAAGCTGATTTTTATAAAGAGAGACCGCTATTACTGGTCTTCTTGTTAAGGAACCTCTTCTGAGGAACGCTAGCATTCTCCAGCTAGACGCTTACTCACACTGTGCAGTTAGGGTGCTATGATGCTTCTTTAAGTGCCATAGCAGCACTCTGTGGAATCTTGGGGTTTGTAGTTTGAAAAGGCACTGGAACTCGCTGAGAATTTAAATACCCCCTTCCAAACTTCAGGTCCCACGATTCCATAGGATGAAACCATGGCAATTAAAGTGGAATCATAGCACACTATGAAATTATAGCACACTGTGTAGCATGAAAGAGTCCCAAATTTGACTACCACTGATGCCTTGCCTAACATTTACAAACCATTCAGTCATGGAAATAGACACTTCTGATGTAATCCTATTTCCTACTGAATCCAGTGGGGCTTCTTCCCCAAAAATCATACACAGGGTTACTGCTAAATTACTAGCAGCCCCACATGATGAAGCAGTTAAGAACACTTAACCATCATACTTTTGCAGGCACTGTTGAAGTCAATTACAAAGTAGGAAAACAAAGAGCAAAGCAAAGCAGGGAGGGATTTGGGGGACTGTGAGCTTGATGGTAACCAATAGCAATGGGTCTTTCCATCCTTATTTGTTCTACTGACATGTAGTGGAATGTAATTCCTAACTATATAAAGGAATTGAACTAAATGAGGATAGCAGGATTTGGTCCAATGCTGGCAACATTGCAGCAAATCTGCAGCTGACACCTATTTCCACACTACATTGTTACAGTCCTATTATTCCACTTTCAACATCCTGTGGAATTCCGGGGTTTACTGAGGCCAAAGAGCTCTCTGGCTGAGAATTCTAAATGCCCCTCCATAAACTGTAAACCCCAGGATTCCATAGGATGTTGCAAGTGGAATAATAGCACTATAACGGTGTAGAGCAGAAAGGCCCATAAACAGACGAAGTTAGCTATCTTCTCACTGAACAGGAAGGTCCTTTTGTACTATTTTGTGAAGTATAAAAACACTTGCTCCAAGTCCTCAGTAAATCACAATAAATTATTTCATTGCTGGTGAGAGCCACTGGACATTCATACCAGATTCTTTTGAGTAGTGAGTAAACCTCATTTATCTTGGGGAACAAGTGCTTTTAAGGCATCTGAAAGTGGCCCAAATGATCTCGCGTTTATGACTGAAATGCCTCTTTTGTGGTGTCTGAAAGAATACAAAGAGATGACAGCTTTGAGCCCCCACCATTCAGCAACACAAATGGTAGTATCCAACACAGATGTGTCTAAAGCTTTTTGGTGCAGAAGATGCTTAATGAGAGACCAATAACTGATGGCAAACACATTATGCAGCTACATTTTTTTCCACCAGAGGGCAGCAGTATCCACACTGCTCTATAGTCTGCTAGGCAAACTCTTTTAAAAATTGTTTTAAGAAATCAACTTTCAGTAATGGAACTATGTTTAAATTCTAACACTTCCACTTGTGTTTCTTAGGCGAGGCATTCAGTATTAGATAAAGACTCTGACTCTGCTGTATAAAGCATATTATTAGGAAGCCTATTCACATTTTTCTACAAAATCGCATCCACTGATCTCATGACTATCATTTTTATATGTAACTCATCTCTGCTGTAGATAGAACACTTAGAATTCAGCCAGCCATAATTGACTTAATCTCACCTATCATATGGAAAACTCTTCAGATGAGTCACAATCGTATGCATAAAGCAACACTTTGCTTTCACAAAATGACTTACCAACAATCATACCAGCTAGGGCTTGGGTAAGCAATGTGGTGCCCTCTAGATCTTGCTGGATAAGAAGTCCTATCAGCCTGAGCGAGCATAGCCAACACAGAAGAATGATGAGACCCATAGTCCAGCAACATCCGGAGAGTGCATGTTGCCAACATCTGGCACAAAGTTTTGGTGACCAGCATTTTGTTTTCATGGAGGGCCAATTTATGAGAAAGTACATCTCCTGAAAGACAATAGAAGAGACTATTGGGTGAGAATGGTGGGGAAACCCTACGACATAAAATAATGAAAAGAAGGAGACTAGCAGACAGAACTTAAGGTTTTTAATCATCCCTCTCTTACAAAGCAGAGCAACTGAAAATACAGCTGTTTTCTATTTTGGACGTGAGGTCTGTTATCTGCTAGCTACTTATTTCTGCAGGGTTCCCATTGACCTAAGATAGCTGTTACAGAGTAAATGTCTTGGTGAGCATTGATTAAAATACTGTGAGCCCTGGGCTCTGAAGCTGACAAGCTAATGAGCAGATGAAGCCTGTCTGCTGTTCACAGTGTGTGGTGGAATAGTTCATGTACTAAGCAGCTATGGAAGAAGAACCCTGCAAGAAACAAGATTTGGCAGCCACAGACTAGGAACAGGAAGTGTGTGGCTCTACAGATATGGTTGGTCTATGTGGCAGGCCACACTTTAGCTTCTTGCTTCTGCCATTACAGTGTGGCAGGCTACCCTTTGGTGCCCCATCAGTATTCCTGCAATGGCTGTTTCCACACTAGACTGCTATAGTGCTATTATTCCACTTTCAACATCCTATGGAATCCTAGGGTTTGCAGTTTAGCCCCTCCCTAAACTGCAAACCCCAGGATTCCATAGGATGTTGAAAGTGGAATAATAGCACTATAATAGTCGATTGTGGAAATGGCCAATGTGGCAGATCACCTTTTATCTCTCCTTATTGTCCTTTGAATCACGGAAGCATTCCCACCATAAAAATACTTCTAAATCTGCCTTAGGTAGTAGTATCCTTATGATGAAACAGATTACGATTTCCAGAATAAAAACATATTTTTTATTTTAAAATGAGTATTAATATTTTAACTTAGATTTTATCCTTGAGGTTTCTAACTCCACCAAAACTAAAGTTCTTTCATTTGGGCTACAACTGGCAAGTTTTACCTAAACAGCACCTGGAAGTTTTTCCAGATGTAACAGTCCAGAGACTTCTTGAGAAATTCAATATTCTCTGCCTAAGAAAGAGGCTGGTTGCCTCATACAGGATCTCAAGGAAGGTTACTTTGCTGCTGATAATGGAGCTGAAATTTTTATCACTTAGCTTTTCTCACCCTTTATTCCCAATCTCCACATGGCCAAGAAGGAGAATGGTCTCTGGCTGCATCAATATCCTTCTAGATAATCTTAACTGACAACAGACAAAATGTAGTCCTGTGACTCCAACATAGCCACTTCTCTTCTCCTGTATGATTTTTGACATCTTTGTCTGGTGAAGAAGCCAGAATAGTTTTAAAAGCTTGCACAATGTATTTTGTGCTTTTTAGTTGGCTCAATAAAGGTAACACTGTGTTAGGGTTTTTGGATTTTGTTGCATTTTACTGCATGGCTGACATGGCTACCCTTGAATATTTTATCTATTCAGTTTATCTATATTACTAATATAACAAAATATTAATAATTACCAATAGTTTTCTAACTGCTGCTTAAAATGATGAACAGACTAAAGTTTTACTCCTTCTTACATTAACAGCCAATTTTGCTGCCAGGGAGTTAACTCCCAAGTATAAGCTTGTTAGTCTTATTCAATTCCTGTTGATTCAAATGCATGGGTTTTGATACCCCTGCTTGACTTCTATGGCAATTGGAATCTCACAGCAATGGCCTTTCTTCCAGAAGCCTTTGTGATATAATGGACTTTTGAGGCAAAAAAGTTGCTGCATGGTTATGTACACAAGGTATAGTAGAGGTAATGCAGTAAGGATCTGTTGAGAGCAAGTGAGAGTACAGAATGTTGGAATGACTGGAGATTGTCTGATTGTCGTTCTCTATAGATTGTAATGCTCATTAATTTTCACTAGGCTGTCTAGGCTGATGGAGCTGCTGTCCAAGAACAGAATGGGAAGAGATGTTGTCAGGAATGAGGGGGCCAATCTTCATCTGCTACCTCTCAGTTCTGGGATCACTTCAGTGATAATTGCCATCAAGTTGTCTTCAACGTATGACAACCCTATGAATGAGAAACCTTCAGGTCACACTGTTATCAACAGCCCTGCTTAAGTTTTGCAGACTCAGAACTGTGGCTTCCATAATTGAGTCCATCCACTGTAATTCAGGTCACTTCTGCAAATTGCCTTGCTCTGTCTTCTTCTACTCACGATCCTGGCAGTGCCTTTGCTGGGAAGGAGCATGATGGGAACGCTTTCCTCTGCACCTGACTGGCTCCCTGTGGAAGGGAGCGCAAGGGACATGCCTCTTCTTTCCGCTGTGCATGCACGTTTTCCCATGCTGTGCTGGGGCAGGGAGTGCCTTCATCATGTTTTCAGTCCTTCTGCATGGCAAGTAAGTACGGGAGCGTTGCATGGTCATTGACAGAGAAACTCCATCAATGATTTACCTCACAATCACACCAGCTGGTGACAGGAGAAGGGTGGGAACCATGAAAACATCATGGTCCCGTTCGTCTCGCATCCCCATGCCAAGAGGATGACATCATGCAGAAAGGGCCTCAGCCTTCCACTTTCCCCACTGCCTTCTACCTTGCCAAGCATTACTGCTTGGCATATTTCAGTTATTTCTGGTTTGGTATGCTCTACCAATATGCCATCTGTTCCTGGTGATTTATTTCCCAAGAGCTTTGAGTGCAGCTTTCACTTCACTTTCTAAAATTATGGGTTCATTTTCAAATGATTTTTCCTTGCTGAATCTGTCCTCCTTTCATCTCATTGATATAGTTCCTCAGTGTATTGTTTCCATTGGCTTTTTATTTCTTCTCGATGTAGTGTGCTCTATTGTTGCTTGTATAACATCCCCACTCTTATTTTAAGTTTCCCTTTGATTTCGAGGATCATGTGCAAGAAGTCTCTTGTTGTATCTTTTTGTAGTTCAGTTTTCCTGCACTGATTGTTACAGTAATTCTCTTTTGCTGAGCAGTTGTGTTCAGGATCCTAACCCTATTTTTGTCATCCTTTACTTTTGCTTCTCATCTGTTCTTAACTGCTTGAACAGTTTCATCTGTCATCCAGTGAGGCTTTTCTTTCTTTCTGGCTGGAGATAGTATGTTTTTGCATTCATCCCTGACAATGTCCCTGGCTTCTGTTCAGGGTTCTTCTGGCTCCTTGTCAATTAGGCTTAATACTGCAAATCTATTTTTACATTATCTTTAAATCCCACAGAGATGTTCTTCATATTGCATTTGGGCATGATGATTGTTTGTTTTTCTTTAACTTTACTTTAATTTTTGATATTAGCAGTTCATGGTCTGTACTACAATCTGTCCTGGTTTTGTTTTTACAGAAAAAATGGAGCTTCTTCATCTTCTGCTTCCAATTATGTACACTACTTGATTTCTATACTGGGCATCAGATGAAGTCCTTTTATACTGTCATCTCTTTGGGTTACTTGAAAAATGTGTTTGCGATGAACAACCTGCTGGCCTCACAACCTGCTGGCCTCACAAAACTCTCCTGCTTCATTTCTTGATCTTAGGCCAAATTCTCCAACAGTGTTCAGTTCTGCTCTGTTTGTACTTTTGTATTCCAAGCACCTACGATAATCAAAATGCCCTGTTTTGGTATGTGATCAATTTCCTCCTGGACTCCAGTGTTTTTCAGAAATCTTTCAGTTTCTTTTCTTTTGCCTCTGAAGTTGGAGCATAAACTTGGATTAGGGTTATATTGATGGGTTTTTCCTAAAGTCTTATTGGTATTATTTGGTCAGACGTTGCATTTTATCCACTGACTGTTTTTGCTAAATCTGTTTTCATTATTAGTGTCACACTGTTTCTTCTCAGATTTTCATTTTCTGAGTAAAGCGCTGTGCAATTATCTAACTGTAAATGTCTCATTTCTGTCCACTTTAGATCACTCACTCAAAGTATTGCAATGGTTATACATTTCATTTCTAGTTTTTCAATGTCCAGCTTCCCCAATTCATGTTTCTCACATTCCATGTTCCTATAATATGTGTTGTGCAGCTTCAGACCTTCCGTTCACCTCTCAGCATGTCAGCAGCTGAACGTCCTTTTGGCTTGAATTCAGTTGCATCATTAGCCACAGTGTTACTCATGTTTGTCCTCTGCTCTGTTGAGTACCTTCCAACTTGGGAGTCTCATCTTCTGGAACTATCCTTTGATTCATTTTTGGATTGTCTTATCATAGGCTCTTTCTGCAGCTTACCTCTTTGCGGAGCTGGGGTGCAGAGATAGTGCGAGCAGCCTCTTGTGAGAGGCTCTTGTGTCCCCGTTGCTTCAACTCCACACCCGCTGCCTGCTAGAGAGCAGGTAGTGTAAGAGCCCCTCCTCTCCCTTCCTCAGTGCTCCCTGGGATTTTCCCAGGTTGCGCTGGGGCAGGAAGCACAAGTGCTGCGGATCCAGAGCTCTGCACGCATAGTAAATGCATGTGGGACCCTAAAGCGATGCGCAATCGCACACCATTTTTGGCTCAAATCCAAAAATGAAATAGTGCACGACCAGCGCCTGCCAGCCCCTGGAGCATCATGTGATTGCTAGTGTGTCATGTGGACCGCTCCTCACAATTGCACAATGCTCCAGGGGCCCTTTCACATGGCAAATGCTGTGCGAAAAGGTCCATAGAGTTCTCACAGTAAAACACATTCAAAAGTGGTTTACCGTGCCTCCCTCTGCACCATACTGTTATATATGGTGCCACTGCCATTGTCTCAGAGAGATCCTCCACTAGCGTCAACTCCCAACTATTGCTGCTGCCCAGTAGCTGTTTGGCACATTTTACCTGGCTCCTCAGCAAAAGCCTGTCTTACATGGGGGACCCCACTACCAGTACTACTTGCCTTACAAGAACACACAATCCCACTACCGCATAAAAGTAGTGCCATGGTAGGTCTGGACCACTATTTATCTTAAAGCTGTATCAAATGTGGTAATGCCCTTGCAGAGACAAGCATATAGAATTTTATGGGTTGCAGTTTGCCAAAGGACAGTTAGTTTCTCATTGCTACTGAAGACAACAGTGACCTAGATGGGTGAAGAACTGGCTCAATAGAACATCAGTCAGATCCCTGCAGAAATTCCCTCTTGTTCTTTTCTAAAAATCAAAAAGTTGTCACTAAATTAGGGCAGAATATCCATTATATATCCACTATATACAAAGAGAAATCACATACAATTTGACTGAGGAGATCAGTGAAACTCCCTGGCAGCAAAATGTCTCAGGCCATCTCTGCACCATGCAAAACTAGGAAGCAAAAGCATCTTCACATTGTCCAGAATTTCTTTGAGTAAACAGATTTTTCCAGCACATTGTTAAGTATTTCCCTTCCAAGGCTTCACAAAATCTTTCAAGTTTCCTGGGGCTCCTTCACTTTGTTACTCTTTTACTCTCACAATACCACTCTCACTGCAATTCACTACGTTTTCTGTGACTTATTTCTGTTCTGAGAGTTCTTCTAAGCTAGCAACCTGCAAAGTCCTGAAGGAAGAAGCAGAAGAATTCCCTCCTCTTCTCACGAGATACTGTGGCAGCTTAAGTTAGAACAATCTGGTGCTTCCAAATCTTAGAGAGTAGCAGTTGCTCCTTTTTTATGTCATTGCAGAACTATATTGCCAATAATTAGCTGCACTGTTCAGAAATGCATATGGCTTGTTAATCTCCTCAAAACAGAGTTTAGTATCTGTAAAACCCACTCTGTAAACCAACTCAGCCTAGAATCTCAATTGCAGGAAAGGCTGAGGTTGAATTCAAAAAGAAATGCCATGCATACTAATGAGTTCATTTTGACAAGACTGAATATATTTTAAATAATAAGAAAAAGCAATTTCCGCCTGGCTGAATAGTTTGCCTTTCCCATCCTGTCTTAAAAAGACTCACAGAAAAATACTTGGGAAAAATCATGCTCATGCAGCTACGCTGGTCAGATAGCAATATAAAATAAATCATAACCACAAACACGAGTCAATGTTATTAAATGTTAATACAATCCTCTCAATTATTCTGTGGGAATTCCAAATTTGTCTGCTGTAGTTTTAGAATCAGTATCAGGCCAAATCCTCAAAAGAATATATACAACTAGTCAAACATCAAAGACGCATGAGGTTAGCTGGGCCTTGTACTTTTGCAGCTGCATTTTACCAGTAAAAGCCAGGAAGGCAGAGTACAAGGAAAAATGTTATGCTCAAAGGGTATAAATAAGGACTTCATGTTCAAAAGTGTCTCAACACCAGACAAATGAGCTCACAGATCCGTCTATAAAGCCGGTGAAAGTTTATGGTGCTTGGGCATGGAAAGACTCATGACCAGATTTCAGGGATAGGATGCAAATACTTTTGCTGCAAACTGTGCAGACAAATGACTTAAGACACCGAGGGTCACCTCAGCCCTTAGGTATTGTTCTCTTAATAATACTTTCCCATAAACCATATTCTTACCCCCAGAGTGTACTTTAGGGTATTTGTAGCAGCTTGACCTCTTACACTGAAGAGTACCCAAAGGTTGAACATCTTTTGGAAGTATTTTAGGAAATCTCTCTAGAAAGAATGAATGAATTTTTAATATGTAGACTTAAGACAGTACAGAAAGAGAGATTTTAGGATATTGTATATGAAATTAGATTTTAACAGAAAACTAGAGGAAAGAGAGGTGACCTTCCAGATGTCTCTGACATCTCTCACAATCTCCTGCTATTGTGCACGTGCACATCCAGGAGTTGACATTTAGAGATCCAAAGGTACCTCACCTTGTTTCTATTTAATTTTAACCAGAACTGTTTCTAATCTCAAGACTAGTAGAATAAAGTCAGTTTTGAGACTTGATATTTTAATCTTTCAGAGCTTTTCTTCCTGGAGAGGCTGATGCATGGATAATTCTGTTTTCTAGAACAATGATTCCCAAATGCATGCACCTAGATCTTCTGGACTACCACTGTCACAATCCCCCACCATTGCCCATGCTAGTTGAGGCTCCTGAAAATTGAAGTCTATCAACATTGGGGAACACAAGTTTGGGAAGCGTGGGTGTAGATTCTTTGGCTTTTACAATTGATAGGCACTTTGTTACTTTAGGAACATAAAATGCTTTAGGTATAAATTGACTTGGCAGAAAGGCCTGGCATGTTTGATATATTGAAAGTACAGTTTTCTTCGAAAAATGATTCCAAACTGAATGTACTTCTTTAAATTTCATATTTTTTTTGTTGCAAATGGAGCTGCAAAAAGCCCCTTTTTTTGCTTTTGTCAGTTTATGAGGAGCTGACAAATAAAAAGAAAACAATAAAAACAGGAGAAACCATCTTGCATTAGTAAAATAAAAACACTTATTTCATCTCCTTTAGTCTTCCACAGTACCAAGGAGACATAAAGCACTCATTCCCATGAGAAGAACTGAGAAAAAGAAACGAAGACCAAGAACTGCAATGACGTAAGATACCATAGTCTTACATAAAAGTTTGTCTGTTACATAGCTCTTGGAAATAATGTAAAAGTCAATATACCTTGTCTTAAATATTTTATTTTTTACTATAAAAGAGAATATTCATTAATGCATTTTCCCCAAATTTTAAAAAAAATGCTTTGGGAAATTTCCAGCCCTCTCCTCCCTGGCTTTCACACCTCTATTCCTGCTAGAGTGCATATCCTGTATGGTCTCTCCAAATGGAGTTCACACTTGCTGCACGGGATGTTTTACTGCCCCTGTGCTGCTGTTGAAGACTATGGAAGGTTCCCTGCCTGTCCTCTGGGAGTTCTTTTTCCCTGACCCTGCATGGCTGCTGCCAAAAGTTACATGGCAGGGAGGTACATTAATTGTAACACTGGTACTCTGCTCCCTGCCTCTCTCCAAATGGCACAAATGGGCACTTGCCATCTTTCACCCAAATCTTCTTCATTGTTCCTAACCTTGTACTGCACTAACATGGCACCTATGAATTCCTTCAATATGAGACAGAGGGATTTGGATCTGGCTGGGAATGGATGGAAATGGGTTTAAAGTCACCATATTTATGAATGTTAACTTTCTTCCCCCTCCAGTGCTGCTTGCCCTAAGATTTGTCCCCCCTCCTAGAGATCTGGAAGAGCATGGCAATTCATGAGGTCTTTGCCAATCCCTCCTGCAGAGACCATGGACCAATCCTTGGGCCTCCTGCATGCATGTTGTGGGCTGTAGTGCTGAGTTACATCCCTCTAGGACTTTTCTAATGCACAATAATTAAACTGTAATTCTAAATGACATTCTACATATTATGAAGAATGAGGGAGGAGAATTTTACAGTATACCATATGGCAGGCAAAATGTTAGACTTTTTGATGCTGTCCCATCTTCAAAGCTTTCTGCATAAAGCAAACCAGCATGCTACAAAGAGCCAACTTAAGGCTGAAATCACACACCCAGCGTGCCCGGGAGCAAGCCTCACTGAACTCAACAGGAGATAGTAGAATTCCAGAGGATTCTGGAATATTGACAAGCTTATAAACTAGGGATGAGTAAGCTTTGGGGGGCATTTTTGCCCTCCCCTGCACTGAAACAGGCTGCACCCCATGCCCTTCGCACCCTACAAGGGTAAAGTGCGCCCAGGAGAAGCTCCGGGGATGCTATGTGGCCTCTAAATGCAATCTCCTTTTGGGAAGGGAGGTTGGCACCCCAAGGCCTTTTTAAGAAACAGAACCCCCCCGCAAGTTATTTCCTGTTTCTTTTTTTTTAAGCTTTTTTTTTTGCCCCTCCTGATCTCTGGGTGGGACAATTGCATTTACAGGCATACATCAGTTATTAAAGCCTCTGACAAAGCCCTTTCTGCATCCCACTCCCAACCTGCAACGGTGATGGGACTGCAATGGGACCGCGACAACAGTTCTGCATGACGTTGTTGTGATCCCATCAAATAACTGCAATTGCGCCGTCCTCCCACTTCCATCCTGCAGGAGGGAAGTGTGCTTCCTTCCCCAGCGTAGCCTGGGAAAGTGCCGGGCTGTGCTGTGGAAAGGAGGGGCAGAGCCATCATGCTTCTTGCCTTCCAGCAGGCAGTCGGTGTGGAGGGGAGTGCTTCTGTTGCGCTCCCAGGAGAGCCAACCCCGTGATCCCCACAGAATGGATTTCCCAGCAGGTAAGCTGCAGAAAGGGTCAAAGAGGCTCCTTTTACAAGAGCTGAGCCTAGCCCCCCACTTTTCTTGTCTTCTGCCTCTGGAAGGTTTTTTGAAGCATTGGCATATGGATCGTGGTGAATCTGGGCTGGAGAAACAGAGCTTTAGTGTTGGATTGCAACAGTGCATCTGTAGTAAACAATATAAGAAACCTTGACTTTGGAAAGAGTGTTTTCATGCAACAGTCAAGGTAAACAGCTGCCTCCAGAATGATCCACTGAGCAAAACAGAAAGAAAGGGGGAAAGCAGATGAGCTTGCCTCACAAGCTACCCTGGCATGTTGAAAAATCACAGGCCTATAAGTTCCACCACCAAAATGGAAATCATAAGAAATGGGGGAGGGGTGCCATTGAAAGAAAAAAGATCATTGTGGAATGCATTTTGGAAGAAGCTTTTGAGTGGTTTCTAGATTCAAAATGTTTTTATTTATACAAGGCTTACCTGACCTGCTCATTCTTCATTGCACATGTGCACAATATTAGTTTTGAATAAAAAGTTTGCCAAAACATGTTGAACTGTTCCTTTTCTTCTCTTCTCTTTTTGTGATGTGGGAACCTAACTTTTCCACGTTCTTTCTACCTCTGGTACCAAAATTTCTGTTAAAGAAGTAAAGCCCAGGAACACAGCTACTTCATTAACTGAGGTATACCTGCTGAGGCCATAGTGCAGAGCCCAGAGACTTCTCAGTTTGCTGCTTTTTGGAATTCAAGTTTTTTTTAAAGTGGTTGTGGTCAGAGGAATTTGAGGGGGAAAAGATGGATGGGGTCAGAGGACTTTGAGGGTACTTGGGGGTGTGTACATGCTTTGCTTACCCTTATTGTAAAAAGTTTGTGACTATAACTCTTCTAAAAAGTCACAGAAAGCTACCACAGTACTGGGAGTGGCAATGCTGCACTCACATATGTAAACGAAAGCTCTGCTACTCTTCACATTAAAGAGCAGAGCAACAAATGAACATTAGCACTGGAAATTTCCCCAGAACATTAAACAGGCATATGCTGTAGATGGAGCTGTAATTTTATAACATATCAAAACTCAATTCTAATTTTACTGAGTGTTCAAGATGGTCAACATGCAGATTCTGTACACAATGGTTCTATGCCAGTAAAAAGGTTTAACAAAGTATTCCAAAGCTCATTTTGAAATACGGTGCTCAGTTGAGGAAACACAAACCTAAGGTGAGCCCTCTGGGTTCAGAACCATCCCATTGGATAAGTCTGGTCCCTGATATACACAGCTTTATTACTTCTAAGAAAATGATCACTTTGTTAATTGGATGGGAATGGGTTGAACTTGATGTTCCTTGCGAGGTCCTTGGATTGGATTGTCTACTTAGGCATTTCCACTTTTTCTGTTCCACAAGAGATTTCTGGCAGAGTACAGAACGTCACCAGAAATGCCACAGCCATTCTTCTAATTAGAAGTTAGCTATGGATAGCAAAATGTGGGCATTACTCCCTCTAATAAGAATCTTCCCTCATTCCTGGCATTGCAGAGTAAGACATCTAGAACTCTTCTATTTACTGTGTTAACATTCCCTTGGTATGTTTGCCTGCCTGCCTGCCTTCTTTGGAAGGCTAAATTCTGTTTCTAAATGCTTAAAACTAAGTTACTGGAAGGCCAGAAATTTTGGAAGTTTCATCTGAAGAAACATTTCTTTTGGGGGCAAAATTCTAATGGGGTAGGCAACACTCTAATTTTGCCCCCCTCCCCCAATAGCTACAGCCCTGTCTCTAAAGGAAACCAAGATAGCTCATTTGTAGGAAGAAGATAGTCAGGTTGGTGGTGTCTGGAGCTCTAAAATGGCAAGCACAGGAACTAACCTTCTGGACTGAAGATCTTTGGACTGCTTGCTGTGCAGCCCACCAGCTGGATTTTCACCCAATTCTCTGCAACCTGGGTTCACCAAGTGTGCCTCAAGGGCATGGCCTCCTGTTGCAGAGGTCCCTTCTGTCTCTCTTTTTTTACTCTGATTTCTTCGATTCACTCCCTCTTCACCCACTCTAAGCTTCCTCTATTAGCAACAAACAGCTGCTTCTGCTCTCTTCCATCTGCCTGGAATCATGGCCTTCAGTTCTACAGGTTGACTGGCAACTTCCTGTTCTGCAGCTCAAAACAGGAGTGATCCATGGTTGCAGCTCCCACAGAGCCACAAGTTCTCTTTTTTTCTCAGCATCCTTCTCCTGGATATGTCCCAGTGGTGTACATATTAAAGAAGTATGTATCACTCAACGTGTTTCTATACAAACAGCTCCTAACACTACCAGTCTGTGAAGCGACACCATTTCTCCTGGTGCAACAACTATGGGAAAACATGATGGGGTTAAAAATGGAGAAAAATACTGTTAGAGACCTCCTGCTGATTATGTGAGCAGCACAAAGAACACTTCACGAGGTACTGAGGTTGACACAGTGTCTTGTGAAAGCCTCTGCTAGTGACATTTAATCTATGATGGCTGTTTTGTATATCTAAATCATCATGGGAAGCTGCCTAAAGCACTCTTAAAGATTGAATAAAGTAAACCAATGAGGAGAGGGACTGTATTAGCCCATCCCAATCAGCCACCATTTCTGTCACCCTCCACATATAGAGGGCAAGAACCTCCCCTATGCATGGAGACTCTCCATTCAATCAGGAATCTTGGGGAAAAAGCATTCCTAACTGCGGGGAGAATCTCTGTGCACAAAGGAGGCTCTCCTCTTCAGAATTTTGCTGTCCACATGAATGAAACTGAATGAAAGTGGAAGTGGAGGAGAGAAGCTAATGCATAATTCCCTTCCCATTAGTTTATCTTGTTCAGGCTTTAAAACCCTTTAACAGGGCTCACATAAGTAACAAATATACATATAGTCCTGTAAGAAAGGGTGCTCATGTTCTGTGGACACATCTTTCTTAGGTTGTGTCATTTTGTAACAAGCTACCACCCATGGTTGACCAAGGTCATTTACAGGTCAGCTTGAAAATAAATGTGAGAAGGGACAGTGCTATTCCAAGGTTACTCTGTCTGCACACAATCCCTCAGCTTTGCCCTCAGTCAGTGTCCCGGACTGCTCTCATTTCTTGCTAGAAACACCTTTTAAAAAATTCTTCTACAACCTTTTCCCTAAAATCTCTACCAAGACCCCAGTAACAGTTCTAAGCTTCTTAGAATTTTTCACTCTGTGCTTCCTGATAAGAAGTTGAGTAGCATGACTGCTAAGAAAGTGGAGTTCTATCCTTTGTTGCATTTCCCCCCCAGAGAGACGCCTATTACAAAGCTAGATACAGATATGGCATAATTTGCAAAGCAAGCAACTTTAGCATTAAAACCTTTAGTGGGGGGATCATATGCAGCAATTCAAAGGCACTTCAGAGGGGGCTATTTACATGTTCCATTAAGACAAATATAACTAAGATGACACATTTGCAGCCTGAGCTGCTGTAACCACAAACTGTACTGCTATAGGTTCAAGTACCTATCCGCATTATGGAAGGATTTTGGTGTCCCTGGAGGGCCTAAATACCCTAAACGAACTAGATCCCACCTGATCTTGGAAGCTAAGCAGTGTCAGCTCTGGTAAGTAGCTGGGAGACCGCCAACAAATACAAGTGCTGTGGGTGATATTTCAGATGAAGGAACTGGCAAAACTACCTCTGAGTATTCCTTCCCTAAGAACAGCCTATGAAATTTATGGGGTTGCTGTAAGACAACAAGTGACTTGAAGGCAGCTATAAACACAATGTAGTGAATAAAGTTGGCAGTAATAAAATGTTAGTGTACCGACATCTGCTTCAGAATCCATCCTTCTATTGTACTGAATGGATTCTGAAGGTGTGTCCATCCCCCCTGCGCATCCTATGGTCTATAGCCAGTAGAGGCTCCAGTGGATGAAACCCTTAATTCTCTCCCATTGACAGTTTTCCACCTCCTTCAACTGTCATATTAAAATGCCATAAGCCATGGACACTCAACATCCAAGCCACATTTGCTTTTCATTCTTTTTTTAATTCCCTCTTTCTCTTAATTTACAAACACATATGCACCTAGCAATATATTTGCATGAAATCACTTCCAAATTTCCCATGCTTCCATTCTGTTTCTAAATTGGTAGGCACCAAACTGCACAGATTAGATTATGAGAAACAGTGTTCTCTACCTAAGAGGGTGTACCACTTGCAGATCATACCTATTTGGCTGACCATTTTGAGATTAGGTTTTAACATTTTATAGGCATCTACTGAATGTGGATGGTTTGAATGTTTAGGTCTCTGGGAAGTAAAATGTGTTGCTAGCATTTCTATAGCACTTCTGCTCCTCAATGAGATTACAGTAATAATCCTGACAATAACCCTATAGGATAAGCTTCCCTAATCTAGTACCCTTCAAATGTTTTAGATTTCAACTAAACATCCTGTAGAAGATGACGGGAGTTACAGGCTAAGATACTTGAGAAAACAGGGGTGGAGTGGAATTTCCTCTAAGACATGGTAGAAATATTATCCCAATACAGCATACAGGTGCTGAGGATGAAAGAGGATGACTTACATTAGGCCACCTTGTGAATTCATGGCTGCTGTGAGATTCAAGCAAAGGACCATCTAATCCATAATTCATTCCCTGAGTCACCACACCACAACAACTAACACAGACTTTAAAGCAGCCACTCATGCAGTTTGGCTTGGCAAATAATAATGCCTCTTCCATGTCATCAATACTGGAAGCTTTTATAAATCTACAAATCAGTGAAAACAAGTTTTGGGTGGGGTACCACATTGGTAAAATTTGTTGAGGGTCAGTAAGTCTATGGACTTGCAAGCAAGACTGCCACCACAAGCTACGTAGAGTTTACATTAGGTGAAGAACAGTATGGTAGGAAATAATATATTTTGAAGTTAATATTTCAAACACTCTTTGGCAGTGTACATTTTCACAGAGGTAACCATTCATTATCAAGTATGAATTCCATGCTTACAAAGCAAATGTATGTGTCCCCAGGAATTCCCTACTTTAGAATGACATCTCAATTCATTTATAATGGGCAATATGCCCAGAAGCAGAGTTGCACCTGGACCTCAAGGATTTATTCTGGTTAATTATATTAAAATTCTTACAACATAACACCCTGGCATTGTACTCTGGCAAATTACATTAACAACCATCTGAGAAGTAATTCCCTACCATCTCTTTCTTAGCTGAACTGAGGTTCTGTCACTGGTGGCTTCCATGTCAAGTGGGCAACGAATCTACTCTGAGGTTTAACCAATAGTTAAAAAGTTATCAAAGATGCTGATGCTATTTGCTTTATTGTATTCTCTGTCTTTTTATAAACTGCTTTGAGGAAGAAAGATGGGATATAAATAAAGTGATGGCAGGCTGGACAGGTCTAATTCAGCACCTTGGACAGTTTCTCACTTAGATGAAGACATCAACTGCCTTGGGTCCTCCTCAGCCTATTATTGCAGATGATTCTGCATATTGAGAGAATGGATGATTCTTTCCTTCCACCACCTCTCTGATCAAGGAACTACGGAAGGTGCTGTTTCACCAAGTTATTTGATAAACTAATAAAGGAACTAAATCATGCTAAAGGCTAGAGATTCCATTTTCTGAATACTCAGATCAAGGAAGAGTTCAGGAAACTCAAAAGCTTACTCACCACCTTGTGATATTTTAAAACTAGGCCCTAATAAAAGGTTGAGAGTCAGCTTGGTATAGTCCTTTGAGTGTTGGACTAGAACTCTGGGAGACCGAGTTTGAATTCCGGCTCAGCCAAGGGATGACTTTGAGCAAGTTACACTCTTTCAGACTTACAGAAAACAAATGGCAAACCTCATCTAAATAAATCTTGTGAATAAAACCTTCTGATAGGGTTCTCCTGAGTTGGAAATGACTTGAGAGCACATAATAAGAACGCTCAAGGACTACACTGCTGTTGCTTTTAGTGCTTACACAGTTCTTCCTAATTTCCCCCGAACAGTCACTGCCAATTTTCTGCCAGTCTACAAGATTCCCAAAGTTTTCTATACTCTTCCTCGAACTGCAACCAGTTGTCTAATAGCAAAATATCCTTATAGTCCTCTGGGGTTGCAAAGCCCTCATTCCATTTATCTTACCATTTCATACAGATTTTTGGTTTTGTTTTGTTAAATTTACCACAGAAGCCTTGAAAAATCAGCTCTTCCTTGGACACAGTACCTGTGTTGGAAGTATTTTTAAGGAAAGAACACTTCATGACAAGCTTAAGTGAGCCAGTCAGGGAACGAAGGCTCACCACTTCAGGGACACACACATGAATACATTCCAATGTGAGGGACAGCACTGGCCAAAGTAAGGATCCATAGGAGAAAGTGGGACTCAAGGTAAGACAAATAGCCTTTTGGTTTTTATTATCTATATAGGCCAGGATTCCCCTTTACAAAAGGAGTATTTCCACCAGTTTCTACACTGACCATAAGCTTATTGCATGCTCAAGAATTCCAGAAAATACAAAGGGTGGGGTGGGGATATGTGATCCTCAGGCTGCATGTGTCCTTTATGCACTTCCTTGCCTCCACAGCCCCCACTACTGAAACTGCCACTCTGCTGCCTTCCAATATTCACCAGCAGGGCAGTGGTAAAAAGGAGGGTGTATTACTCCTTCAAAACAAGGTATGCAGGGAGTACTTACATCAGAGCACATTCATATTTCCAGGAGGCCTCTGAGAACATGAATCTTCTCCAGTATAAGGTATATCCTCCTGACATGCCTTATTTTTAAAGAGAAATGTGGTTGTTTCTTTTACTGTGATAGCACTGCCAAAACCTGGTTAGCATAGCAGCACTTCTAAGGGGAATATAGCTGTTGCTGCTGCTCCTCTTCACCCTCTTCCTCTTTCTTCTTCCTCCTTGCTGCCATGACACTGAATTATACCAATGGCAGGGTATGATCCTCATTAGGCTGTGGAATTCATGGTGGCTTCCCCATGAGAAAATGCCCAACTATCACAGGCCAAATGCCTGTCAAATAAAATAAAATAAAAAATATATAAAAAAAATTAAAAGGTCTTTATAGAACAGCAAACCTGTCAGAAGCCCATGCTAGGTTGAGAAAAAGAAAAGACCTTATGGATCATACTGCAAGCATGTGTTGAATAATGGAGCACACCAAATAATTAAAGAGGAAAATCAGCCTGTGTTTTATAGATTATAGTAAAGCCTTTGATTGTGTAAATTAAGAAAAACTATGGATGACTCTAAAAGAAATAGGTGTGCACACAACAGAAAGACCGAATATGGAGAAACAATCGTTTCCCATTGTCAAGGGGGCCAAAAAACAAAACAAAACGCAGAACATAAATAAAGAAAGCTGTATTAGACTCAGAGGAAGGAAGCATGAAAACAGGAGGAAGAAATAGCAGTCATTTAAGATATGCACACAACAGCAAACTACCAGTAGAAAATAGCATAGGTATTAAATCACTGTTGACAAAAGTCAAGAAAGGAAAGGCAGAAGCAGGGTTACAGTTAAATATTAAGAAAACAAAAATAATGACTACAGGTAACATTAAAATGGATGATGAAGAAACTGAATTGGTCTCCCGGTATTCACTGGCAGTCTTCCATCCATGTATTAATGGATGGATACTGATACTGCTTATGATAGCTGATACTGCTTAGCTTCCAAGATCAGACAGGATCTGGTAACTTTAGGGTTACTTCCAAGATAATAATTTTGGAATCTGGTTACAAGTCAGGATGTGTCTGTCTATATGCCTTCAAGTCACTTGTTGACTTATGGTGACCCCAAGAATTTCTCAGGGTCTTCTCAGGCAAGGAATAATTTCTCCCAATGGAACGTATAGCACCTTCTCTTGGCTCCACAATGCAGTTTGTAGAGTATGTTCCCATTATGTACATGTAGCCTTGTTATCAAGAGATGCAGCTTTGGTGGTGGGTGGAACAACCTGTGTATGTCTATAACCTATGCGGCAGATTGATAGTCTTTCAATTCAGAAGGTATACTAGCAAGATAACTCTTTTCTCTAGCAGGATACAGAAATATACCTAGGTGTTGTGTATGTGAACAAAACTGATAACTATAATATAGAAGAAGTGCTATGGTGTTAGAAGAACACAGTGACCTGGATGATTCTGTGTCGAACTCTGGAAGTTGCTCTTGGGAAGATCTGCTTACTCAGTTTTGTTATTCCAGAGAAATAATGGTCCCTTCTGCAAAAAGAAGGATCAACCCAGTTCCCTTTAAACCAGTTCTTATGTCAATTCTTTAAGACTCACTTTATTGCAGAGTGTGATAAAAGAGATCATGCTTCAGTCTGAACAAACACCAGGGACTTTTCAAAGGCAGTTGTCATTCAATGCTTTTGTAAAAAAAACTGTGGCAAAGTATTGTAGGAGATGTAAGAGATCACCTCTTTCATTTTTGACAGCTATTATTTTAAGGTATTAGCTCAAGAAACAGCACTGGTTGCTAGATATATGCAAAGTCATCTAAGGATAGAGAAGCTAACAACTCAACCCTTTTCAGTTTAGTCAGAAATAAACCGCATTCATCTTAATAGGATCTGTTCCAAAGAAGTTGTGCGCAGGACTTCTATTCAAGTTGGGCAGCTCTTTTGTATGCTGTTTCGTATCACTGTGGTGAAGAGTTCATTCCAGGTTTTAACCTTAAGGCGCTGATCCCCATCATCCACATCCGAAGTACTGAATCTATTCTGAGGAACATTTCTGCCCTTATCTGAAAGGCAAAGAAACCCCCCACAACACTGCAAGTATAATTGTGGGAGATTTCAGACAACCCATTGAGTTCAGTGAAGCTTATCGCTAAAGTATAAGATTACAGCCTTAAGTAGCAATTCTCTAAATACATATTATTTTTTAAGTCTTCTCAGCTTCCCTCCTGCCCCACACCAGCTATTGTAAGGAAGCTGCTTTGTAGCATTTACTTTCTTCAAAACACTGAAGTTCCTTGAGCCAAACTTTTAGAAGGAGATTTAATCTATTCTATACAACATGATCAACAGTGTAGCACTAAAGACTCTTGTCCCCCATGGCAATCTTGAAACACAGTACCACAATAAAGAAGTCACATCTAAGCATATAAACGTGGCTTGAAATATTTTAACATCAACTCATTTCAAGTGCACTTAAAATGGCAAGAACAAAATTACTGCATTACATATGGGATACCTCTTCTCAAGCTCTCAGTTGGGCTCCTTTGCCAAGCAGCTCTGGGAAAATGAAAAGAAGTTCAGTCTAGGTGCTAGAATTCAGACTGTGTGTGTATATGGCCCTAACTTTTGTTCCTTGGCATCTTCAGATAAAATAGTACAAGTAGCAATGTAGCAAAAGAGTTTCACTGAAGCCGAAGTGGAAACAAAGCCAGTCAGGGTGGCCCAAGCAGTGGGGCAGTTAAACTGATCACAGTTTAAACTGACTTGGTATTTTTAAGCTGTAGAGCTAGGACAACATAGGCCCTTTTTGCATCTTACCTGGTGCCGCTGGCCTCGCGTAGGGATCACGCAAAAAGTCTCCTCCAGGAAGGAATTGCATCCCCTGTGCTTCCCTCCACACCAGCTCTGTGCTGGACGGAAGGAAGCGCGATAGCTCTGCCCCCTCCTTCTGCAGCACAGCTGGGTACTTTCCTAGGCTGCGCTGGGGGAGGAAGCGTGATGGCCGCACTTCCTGATGTTCTGCATGCAAGGTAAGTGTGGGAGGGACGCAGGAGGGACGCGCAATCGTGCATCATTTTCAGCAAAGAGCTGAAAATGATATACTGTTTGACTGCTGCGTGATTGCTACGGGAACAATGCGCGATCGCGAGGATGTCATGCAGAACCATCCTCATAATCCCGCATCATTCATGTGGCCACTTCGCATGGGAAATGGCATGTGAAAAGGGCCATAGTGAAGTTGGCTGAACTTGGAGTGCACCAATATAGGTTCAACCTACCCTCTGAGCCATGAAAGGTTCTTGGTTTGCTACTCTGGTCCTGAATAAGAATGAAAAGAATATTCGAAAATATTTGAAAAATGGTTGAAAACCCCTGATAAGGAGAATCCTTTCTTGACAATAATCTTTGTAGTTCAGGACCAATTCTGAACAAAATTTGCATGTGGTTGCTGTGTATAGAAAATAGCATTTTCTGTGCAGGAAACAGCATTTTCTGCACACACACAAAAAAGGTGTTTCCTGGGCAGAAGATAAAGTAATTGAGGATTTATTTTACACAGAATTCACACATTTCATTTGCCTAGAAAACAGCATTTTCTGCACAGGCAACACTTTCCTCTGCACAGAAAAGTTTGTTTTCTGTACAGAAACAACAACATGTGAATTTTGCACATAATAAATCCACTTTGCACACAGTACAAATTCACATGTGAATTTTGCGCAGCCTTGAAAGCAGCATGGTTTTCAAAGACTTTCTCACAATGGGAAGAAAATTGCTGAAATTACTTTTTTGGGGGGTGGGGAAAGAAAATTAGTCCTAAGTCTTAAAATGGCAGCTTCTACTTCTGTAGAATGTGAAGCCCTTTGAAATGAGAATACTGACTCCTTTTTGGCCCCAGCTTATGGAGTGCAGTCTCTAGTTCAAGTACAGGTGGCTCTGGTGTATTGAACATAAGGGTCCCTAGTTCAGAAGTGATGCTTGGGCCCACTGTCTTCCTTGTTGGCATCATAAGAACAAAAGAAAAGCCCTGACGAATTAGACCAACAGTTTTATCAGTCCAACATTCTGCACACACAGTTGCCTATGAGAAGTTTGTCAGAAGACATGAGCACAATTGCACCTTGTACTTCACACTCGTCAGCAACTGACAGCTTCTTATATGGGAACCTTTTATAATGGACATGTAAAGCCACCTGTGTTGGCAGCTATTGTGACATCCTGAGGCAGTGAATTCTACAATTTAATAAATGGTTTGTGAATAAGTATTTCCTTTTATCATTCTGGAAGCTCCTACCATTCAAAGATTCTAACATTATGCAGGAGAAAACTATTTTTTTACCCGTACATAATTTTTCAAACAACCTGAAGGAGCCCCTTTCCTCATAAGAAAATTACTCCAGCCCTATGAACATGTTCCTTACCTTTTTCTTCAGTGTTTCCACCTCTACAACATCCTTCTTCAAGTATGGCGACCAGAATTGTACTCAGTTTATTCACAGTCAACCGTGAATTTTTATAAGATTTT
Source organism: Ctenosaura bakeri (assembly GCA_948474755.1). NCBI lineage: Eukaryota > Metazoa > Chordata > Lepidosauria > Squamata > Iguanidae > Ctenosaura > Ctenosaura bakeri. The sequence goes on along the minus strand of CAOLHI010000377.1, from coordinate 483,952 downwards.
TATAAGAGCTATATCTTATTGTCAGCTTCCTTTTTAATTCCTTTTCTAATTGTACCCAAAACAGAATTCATTTTTTTAAAGCAGCTGTATTACTGGTCACTTTCTGGGCTTCAGGATCAGGACACTTAGTGATCTTGGATCTGCCACATTTGCTAAACTGAACCCTCCTTACAGGAACATTCCAGTTTTCTACACTTGATGAATAAGGGTGAGATACAACTATTTCAAATAACATAAGCACTTCTTTTCAAATATATCTTAGTGAAACATGACAAATCTCATGTTTAAGATTCACCCACTGAGTTCCTCAAGTTTACCACTGCTGCCAAATATCACCACTCAATGGTGAAACAATTGTCCTTAGATATTTAAAAATATTTCTACACTTCTTAGAATAAAACAGATGCATTTAGATCTGTGAATAATCTTACTTTTTTAAAAAATCATCCTGAAATACTCATTGCAATAAATATGGAAACTCTTAATACCACAACTAGTTTCCACATTTTATTTTTGGAACATCTCCCATCCATCTATTCTGTTGAGAACATTTTCTGGAAGCAGTATCAAGAAATACTTATTAATTAAACCTGTTTTAACACATTGCTATTGCTAGACAGGGCAGTATTTGAAACTCACAAATCTAGAATAAGCTACTGCTGGGGAAGCATGGATTATATAAAATATCACATATCTTGCAGTTCTGCGTGAGCAGTTTATTCTCAGCACAAAACATCTGAAGAAAAAGAAGTCTTTCACAGTTAAAGATCTCTGTTCTAGAGCCATGCTAAGTAAGTTATGATCTTCTGGTAAAGTTAGAAACTGTGTATATGAATAATTGCATAATTATGTAATCTTTCTCAGTGGGAGGAAAAAAACACTGCTTACCTTAACAGAAATATTCTAAAATACTATACCTAACTTTAGAGAACTCTACTGGTATGTACGTGTAAATACGCTATAAATTTGGGTCATTAATACCAGATTTTCTATTTATCTTTTCCTTCTGTTGAGACAATATCCTAAGAGACTTATGGACTTAATAGTGGCCAACACTTAATGCAAATCTGTTTCTTCAACCAAATCACACTGATATATGTAAGCGTGGAAGTTATAACTTTCTAAGGTGGAATGGCTAGCCACTAGGACTGGGGAGATCCAGGGTCATCTTCACTCTTAGATGTGAAAGTTACTAGGTGACCTTGGGCCAGTCACTGCTTCTGAGGCCATTTCCACACTACACTGTTATAGTGCTATTATCGCACTTTCAACCTCCTATGGAATCCTGGGATTTGCAGTTTGGGGAGGGGCATTTAGAATTCTCAGCCAGAGAGCTCTTTGGCCTCAGTAAACTAAAAACCTCAGAACTCTACAGGATGTTGAAAGTGAATAATGCCACTATAACAACATAGTGCAGAAATGGCCATAGATACCTTATTATAAGGATGCAAAATGTAGTCTTTTCTACTTCTGTTTTGTTGATGCAAAAGCACTGGCAAACTTTGTATATGATCCTTACACCTATGTGTACACTGGCAGGAGTCAATGGGACAAGGAAAGTAGGCATGGAGACCCATCCTGGAGCCTTTTCAAAATGCCATGTAGGGGAATGACCAAAAGCGAGAGCTAAACCTCTAGGCTGACAATCGTGGCATTATTTTTATTCAGCGTTTGTTCTTCTTAGTGATTTCCCAGTTCAGTAATAGATATAACTTCTCAAACTGTATCATTTCCACTGAGTTTTGTTTTACAGCAGCAGCTAAAACAGATTGGACAAAACGGTTCTCCATTTTTTTCACTTATTTGTCCCTGGTGCTTCTGATTTACCTCTGAAGATGTCCTTGGGCACAAATAAGGTGGCAGAAATATTATTTTCCTCTGCCTAGTAGAACCAAGAACAAGAATTCCTTAGAGGATAAGGTGTTCTTATCTCAGCAATAGCTTTAGGCATTCAGGAAGTCTACTGGATAATTTTCCAAAGATACTGAATTAAACAGGAGACCTCAGCTTCAGCAGCCCCATTAGACATATCCATTTCCCTACCTTGTTGGCTGAGCCAGGGAATTACATCTAGCTGACATTTCACCTATGTATAGCAGAAAGGTCTGTGACCCAGATCTCCTATTACATCTCAGAAACTAGGGGAAAATATCATTTAGAACCTAAAGATGTAAAGAATCACATATGTATCATTGTGAATGAACAGGCAAATGCAGCTGAAATTGTAGATGGACTTCACAGCTAATAAGTTCTATTCAGTATAGTGAGACTTATTTACAAGTAAGCATACACAGGATGGAATGCCACCACAGAATTAACCGTATGCAGCCCTTAAATGCTTGAGTAAATTGTGCTTCTTGTCCTTCTCTGCCATTACTGGCAAGCAAAAACGGTTAAAGCACTTAGGCCATTTCTGCACTACACTGTTATAGTGTTATTATTTCACTTTTAACATCCTGTGGAATTCTGGGGTTTGCAGTTTACTGAGGCCAAAGAGTTCTCTGGCTGAGAATTCTAAATGCTTCTCCCTAAACTGCAACCCCCAGAATTCCATAGGATGTTGGAAGTGGAATAATAGCATTATAGCAGTGTTGTGCTGAAATGGCCTTATGTAACAACAACTGTAAAAAAGAGCTGGTTCAGAGCCTCAAAGACAGAATGCAAAATCAAAGAGCTCCTCAAATAATTGTAGATATATATCATTCTCTAACGGCACAACCATGACTGGGGACCAGGGTACTTGCTAGATTGGCTCTTGTCACATCAAATCTACACATGCACTGAGGTTGTTTCCACAGGCCTTCGCATCCCGCACATATGTCAGGTGCTACTAGCAAAAGGTCCATGGAATAACAGCAGGGGATGGGATGACAAAATGATGGCACTGTTCCTGACTAAGAATTCTGCTCTCCCTATGAAACCTTCCTTCAGTTCTCATAGTTCTAGCACTGCAGAAAATGAGACACTGAAAATTGTTCATACCTAGAAATCTTACATTTGATGTGTTCACATTCCATGGTCATGTTGCCTGACCCTTTTCTCTGGACACCTAAACTATATGACTGAACGTTCAAATTAAGTTTTCAGTTAAGGTAATAATAGAAATTTGGGACCTGAATGAAAATTTGATATGGGGCTCAGGGAGACTCTCTTATTTGAGAGGAGGCAATGCCCTTATTTTGCCCACTCCCCTGTAGCTACATGTCTGGATAATGATACCCTCATTATGGAACACTTTTCTCAGTGAGGCCTCCTTACCCTTTATTATGATATATTTTCAGTAGCAATAGCAGAATTTTTCTTCTTCCCAGGTGATAATTTTTTTTTAAAAAAAGGCTTCCATTATGTTGCTTTTTCCGCTGTATTTTATTCTTACTGAACCCAGTGTCTGTTGTCTATTGTGTGTGTTTGTGTGCTTTCAAGTTGCCTATCGGTATATGGTGACCCCATGAATTTGACAGGGTTTTCTTAGGCAAAGAATACTTAGAGGTGGTTTTGCCAGATCCTTCTTCTGAGATATAGCCTATAGCACCTGGTATTCATCTCCCCTCTATTATATTGTATTTTATTCTAACATATTTTATAAGCTATCATCATATAAGTTTAATTAAGTTATGACAAATACATTGTTGCACTGTATTATATTAATGTGTAGTACTCGAGATTGTACATATCAGAGGTGGGCCAAGTCTGGCTCTGAGGCTGCATGCAGGTTAATAGCCCTCTCCCAAGGGTGCCTTTTCAGCCCTTTAACCTACCAGACTCTGTGGACTGCTCTGCAGGGACACTCTACAAAAGTTTTTGAAACTTGTAAGTCATCTTCTGTTCACTTTTTTTTAAACTAGGGGGCATTTTGGATTGTCTTGATGCCCTCCTGAGGGTCCCTGGTGCGGAAAAATAGCCTCAGACTCATTGGATTTGTCCACTCACTACATATGATGATCCAGATGTTACCTTGAGATGGCTTTTTAAGGAGTGACCTCAAGGTGCCAACTATGTTTTATGGATCTGGTGTTCTTTACAAGACACAGTCCTCTGCCAGTGATCTTCTTGGGCAACACTGCTCAGTGGGATGTGATCTTCCTATCACAGTCTGGACATTCTATGTATTTCTTTCCCTAGTTCTTATGTTCAGTTCAAACGTGGTTAGGTTGATAGCTATTGATTTCCTACACTCTACAATCCAGTTTGCTTCTGAGTCCTATCTCTTTTTTCACTTTCTGACTGACTCTCTCATCCTCGCTACTTTTACTATGTCTCCTGGCTCTCTTCAGGCTGTTCTCTATGGCGAATTCTGACAAAATTTCCCTCAAAGCTTTAGTTGGGATGGAGAATGTGTGTCCCCCTAAACAGTGTAGCACTCAATTCCCATCATCTCTCACCATTTGTATGTTAGCTAGAGTTGATGAGAACTGTAGCCTAGCAACATCTGGAGGACCATACAGTCTCCATCTCCGCCTTGCAGGTTGTTGTAAAGATAATTTAGATAGCAATGCTAAGCATTATTGTCAGTCATGCCACTAAAAGGGATAAACAGGGAACATCCTCCAACGGGTGCTACCAAACTCTAGTTTAAGCAATGATAGAAGTTTAAGTGGGTGTACAAGTTGTATAAGCCTGTATTGTGTCCAACTCAAGACAAATGAATGCAACTTAGAGCAAATTAAGCCTGATCTCTTACTAGAAGCCAAGATGACTAAACTGAGGCTTTCATACTTTGGATGTATCATGAGCAATGTGACTCACTGAAAAAGACAATAATGCTGGGAAACGTGGAAAGCAGTAAGAAAGGAGGGAGATTTCATTACAAGTGGATTGATTCAATCAAGGAAGCTGCAGCTCTGAGTCTGCAAGAGCTGAGCATGGCAACTGATGTCTGGGGATCTTGGAAATCTCTCATTCATAGAGTCACTACACCTTGAAGTCAATTTTACAGTAAATAACAACAACAAGAAATGTCCAACTCACTGATTGAATTCTGGCTAAATGTTTTATCTTCAAAAGTTTCCAGTGAGTCAGTCATTGGCTTTCATTTCAATTTTCTGTTTATGCACATGCCATGTTCTGTGCAGGGTCTTCTTGAATCTGTTCCAGTATGGCAGTTCCCCTGGTCATGCTAAATTCACGCTGTTTGCCCAACCCCACCAGCAAGTTCAAGGAAACAACATGACTGGCTGCGCAAGCAGGTACAGGATGCATGCTCCTCTAGATCAAAAAGCCAGACATACCATTGTCCTATCTCCTAATAAAAAAAGATACAGAGCAGAAAGAAATGTCTCTAAAATTAGGGTACTTAGATGATAAGCAAATGGAAAATGCAATATTTAGATAACAAGCTAGTTTCTACAGTGTGTACATCACTGCAGTATCGTATCCAGTCACATGCAATTAATTGCTAGCTTAATTTATTTTCAATTTAATAAAATGCTGACTGTTCTGGGTTTCTTCTCCCACCTTCTCTTCTCATCTAGTTGTGCTGACTGAAGAGGGGGAAATGATTAAAATAGAGAAGAGGTGATATCATGTGATTCCATGTTAAGAAACAAGTTTTATTATCCCTTTCCTTTCTTGCCAATAACAGGAAGCTGCAAATTACACCTCCATATGGATTATTATTATGCTGTCATGATGGAAAATAGATGGCATATCATTTGCTCTGGACACTGTCATTAGGAAATTTTGGTGCTGGTCTTAATCACCATTTAATCAGACAGCAAGGCCTCAAGGCTGTGGAACTAAAATGCATTATCTAGATTTTTCTCTAGATCTCACTTCTCTCTCTCTCTCTCTCTCTCTCATATATATATATATATATATGTATGTGTGTGTGTGTGTGTGTGTGTGTATGATATTAAGCATTTTTCTCTACTGTTGATATACTCAGGTATGTGGGCTGTCCACAAGTGAAACTGAGGAGATACCTTTCTGCGAATCTGCCAGCCTGCTTTCCACGTTCAGCCTAGCTTCTCTCTGACATACTAGTTTACACTCATACATGAAATTCCACAAATTAATATATGCAGCTTTCAAACTGCAAGCAGAATAATGCACAGAATGCTTTGCTACCACATGGACAAATTGACATTATATCATAGTTCAAGAAAGCTACTTTAAAAACTACACCTACCAAAATTCCACTTCCAGCATGGTGGCTGGGAAATTCTGGGGGCTGTAGTCCTGAAATGGTACAGGTCTCTGCTAAATGTATCATTAGAAAGGATGCCAGGCTTTGTTTTCTGATTTTGTAATATGGGTCATCCTGTAATTTTCACTGGAACTGCAGCATCTGGGGAGTGCTGCTTCAGACCTTCTCAATCTTTAGCTGTTTGCTCAGTGAAAAGCCACCCGGCACTGTTGCTAAGGTAGGAGGGAGGTGGAAGCAGCCACTGGGCATCCTAGGAGAATAAGAGCAATTTACAGTGGGGAAAATTTCACTAAGACTACAAGTAAGGAGGGATAAGTTAAGACCCTTCCATCCCAAAATGCTACAGCTTTTATAAAAATGGGGGGAGGAGCAATATGTTTTATTAAATAAAAAGAAACGCAGATGTGTTTCCTAATGATGCATTTAGCATGATGTGCAGTTTGGCTGTCAGACTGCCAAATGTATAAACAGGCTATGAAAGCTTGCCATATGTCCTGTAGATGCCTGTCCAGCTGTGCCAGCCACAACCATTCAGAGGGCAGATGCAGGCACAACATATTATTCTGCAAACATACATAATGTCTGCCACAATTTCACCTGCTCTGACAATATGAGGACTGAGTGTAGAATTGCGCCTTTAGTTAACAACAACCCAGCATAACTATGCACTCTTCTTAGCCGCAGTGAAAAGCCCAAAACTGCATTTTGCTTTGATTTGTTAATGAGGGGAAGAAAAAAGGGGATAGAACAAAGTGGCACAGCACAGTGACCTGTCAACTTGAACAATTTGGTCTCAAATTATAGCTTGGGACACAATGAAAATGAGGTTGGCAGTTCCATTCCATTCCTCATTTGCAGATTTCACAGAATCGTGATAAGGTTTAATGGGAATGGGAGGCTACACTTGAGAGAAAATCAGGTTGGAAATTGGAAAAACAGTGCAGGAATCAGAAAGGAGCTCTGGAGATGCAGCCTAGGCAGAGTATTTTTTTTCCTGTGTCAAGCCCCTGTTCTTTTTCCTCATTCTGTTGAAAAATGTGTTCACTTGCAGACATATGGACTTACAAATAAAAACAAAAGCAGGGGGCTCACATGGATTGCCTAAGCATCGTAGGAACACAAAGCCTCCATAACCATGATTTCCACCCAAAAAAAAATGTTTTTTTTAGATGTTTTGGGGAATCTTAGGGCTTGATTCAATGCTATGCTCTTGGCAATGCCGAGACTTTCTTCCCCTGCATTCCCCCTAACCTGAGGTGTGGAAAACCTGCTCCGTATGTTTTCTATGACTTCTGGTAAAGTTTCAGGGCACATGGAAGGATGCAGGAGTAAGGAGAAGGGCAGTTACTCCTGTTTCTACTGGTAGAAAAACACCACTAGATTTTGTAGCATGTGGGCTTTGCATATCAAAAAAAAAAAAAGGCTTCAAGCCCTGGCAAAGGTAATGCAGGAGGTAATGTGAAAAAGCATTTCTTCCAGGTCTGAAAGAAACATTGGCCAATGTATCTGCCTTTTGGGCCCCTACCACCATCACTGGACCCTGATGGACTCTCAGCATTGGTAGTGGGTGGAAGGAGAAGCAAGAGCATCCCAAGTGCTCTGGGTAGTGCTCCAAGATTCTAGAACTTATTTACACTTCCTACTGTGCTCCTCAGGTAGCTTGAAACATCCATTGTGGACATTAGAATGCCAGCTAGATTAAGCCTCCTCCCTGAACAATTTGGGGCATTTAATCATACTATTTTTTCAAAGAGAAGAGGACAAGGGCAGGCATTAATGAGAGGGATGGGAGCACAGAGAAACGTCACTGCCCAATGATGCTGGGTTATGATGTGGCCAAATGGAGGTGTGCACAGGACAGGCTTGGACCTCAAGCTCAAAGAGGAGCTCCAACTGTCAGATTTAGAGAAGTTTCATAACTACTGGACCAAGCAAAGCACTACAACCATTCAATTACCAGGCAAGACCATTTGAATGGCTATGCATGAAAGCTATATTCTTCTTCAGCAGAGTATCTGTGCAGAAAATGGCTAAAAGGGTAATAGTTACTTTTAAAAAAATGAAATAGTGCCTCATTCTTTTTTTCTTTCTTGTTTTCCTATGTTGTCATTTTTTTTATATTGAGGGGTTTCAAATGCTTGCATCTCCAAGAGTGCCTGGATGCTGATGTGAATGAGCTCTGCTTGATACCCATGGAGAGGCATTGCCAGAGCTGACGGCTTTGGGCTAGATTGAGAAGGAACCTAAGCTAAGATCAGGCGTCTTCTTCACATGGGGGTTCTTCAATAATACAATCAATAATGAACAGGGCTGCACAAAGGTAGCAGAGGATTTGCAGTGAAGGCTTTGGTTCACATGCAATCTATACTGTACTTTTGCCAGGCCAGCTGAGCTTTATTTTCATTTTCTGTAACACTAGAATGCACTTTGGTAACATATCCAACTTACTGTAGAAGACTGGTGATGGTGGAGAAATTGCTGCCATTGATCTTGTCACTGGGGAACCAGTGGTTTACAAAGAATTCCTGGGGTTCACTGAAACAGTTAGAAAACACTGCCATGTGCTTTAGCCAGCAAGCAGGCTCTTCAGGTTACAGAGAGGGGTGGAAAAAGAGCAGTGGCTCAAAGGCGGCCACTGGTCATGCTGGCGGCGTGAGGGCTTCTGAGATTTTTATGCCAAAATTCCACATATGTGTAACTAAGTAATATCTAATGGCCTGAGACCTCCATAGTCCACCATAAACAGCCAGCAACCAGACTGGGGTGGAGGAGGTCTGTTCAGCTTCTGACCGGTAGCCAGAATGCAGCTTCTGATGTCCCACCAGCGAGTGAGGCTGTGACAAGGACTTGAGACAGGTGTCTTGCTTCTGACTGCTGTTTGGAGAGACTGGAAATGTCATTTTCCTTGTGCATTCATCACAAGTTGTACAGACCTCCTACCCTCAATCCTGCTGCTGGCTGTTAAGGTAGAGGTGGGTAGCATTTATGCAGGTTTACAGTAAGACTATGTTGTCTTATTGAATACAGAGTAATTATGGATCTGTAACTACACTCCGAATCCATCAATGAAACACCTTCTTTCAAGTTGTTCCTTTTTTAAAAAAAAATCTCTTCTTTCTTCTTAAATTAGACCTTATGGTTTTACAGGTGGTTGTCTGTCTGTCACCATGAAGTGCAAGAAGAGACACTGAAAAGCATGTATTGTGAATCAACAGAAAAAGGAGATCGGTTTGCACATGCTTACTGATGGTCTAAATTTCTTCTTTAAAATAGCCCAACGCATTTCGGCCTGTACATAAACTGATTGGCCTTCTACAGGGGCTACATTAAAAATAAACACAAATACTCATATTAACTTAAAATCTTTTACAAAAGGACAACACATAAATAAAAATATGGTTATAAATGACCACAGTAATATGTACCAATTTAGTGTTAGATTATATACATACCATTAATTAAATTGACAGCAGAAACTTCTGGAGTTGCAAATATGCTTTCTCCATAAGCTGGACTAATAAGCAATAAAAGAAGACAGTCTCATTTTTTAAATTATTATATATACATTTTGACAGATGGTCAGAAATAAGGGAGCACCTTGAAAATGTGGTTATGACCAGTTTCAAGGACACCAGATGCAATCTGTTACCACGCTTGTTTGTTTTTTATGTGTGGGGTGGAGTGGCTTTATTTTAATTAAATGAGATCCAGGTCTTCGTTGAGACCTCCTGGTATCAAACTTTAAAATCCATTCCACTCCCTTTCTCATCAGAGCTTTTTCATCATTGTTAACTATCTTTTACAGCATCCCAAACCTGAGATCTGATGCAGGTGTTGTAGTTCCTCAAAATGACTGACCAGAGGAGCACTGATTCTTCTGTTTCTCAAACTTGAAAGATGTCCCCCTATTCATTTTTTTAACAGTCTTGATGTCCTCCCCATAAACACATTTTTTACACTTGCACTGAATGGCATATATTACAAAATTACTATTGCCAGTGTTAAAGTGGGTCGACATGTTGATCATCATGATTTATAAATTCAGTCATTTTGGGCATGTGTTTGGAATATGCAATGACCACACGGGTGGTGTCCTGTGGGACTAGCTACATCCATTATAGTATTCTTTGATATTTGGTTGTTGCTGCTTCTGCTGTTGTGTACCTTTGTTTCCAACTTACAGCAACCCTAATGCACGTCTATGATGGGGTTTGTTTAGACTACCTGAAAGCAGTATTTACTACTGATGTTTCTTGTTCTTTCAATGAAAATCTGTTGCTCTCCCTGGGATATTTTCTATTATAAACCAATGTTTGTTGATGAACCTCCTGTATATCTTTTTGTAATGTGATTGATTGTAGGACAGCAGTGGAGACGGTTGGTCTGTGGTCTGTGCTGTTTTTTTAACAATTCTAAATGGGATCTACCAACTGCCTTAACAAATCCCTGGGATATCACATATTGTGGAGATCCTTTTTCAATAAGTTGTTTGAAAAATATGTAGGAGTCATTTTTGAATTCTTTCTCACTGAAACAGTTCTGTTTTAACCTGAGAAATTGCCCATAGGGAAGGCTTTGTCTCATTGCTGTGGGATGTGAACTATCAACTCTGAGACAGGAATTTGCGTCAGTAGGTTTTCTATATAAGGAGGTAAAGATCATTCCCTTCTTTTTTAACAGTCAGAACAACAACAACAAAAACGAATCTCTTGCTAAAATGAAAGTTGCTAAAATGAAAGTCAAACAGTATATTTAAGTTGACTGAATTGATTGTATTGTGAAATTGTCTGAGATCTATTTCCTCACCTCTTCAAATAAAGAAAACATCACTCAAGAAACTAGCCCAAAATAACAGCTTATCATTATTGTTGCCCATTGGGACATGTGATTTCTTTTTCAAAAATCTTCACATATAAATTGGCAACTTCAGGAGCCATGAGACATCCCATGGTCACTCCCTTAACCTGCCAATAAAATTTATTATCAAACATAAAATAATTGTTTGGTAACGCCGCTTCTGCCAGGGAGAGTAAGAAATGAGAAGGAAGATGTTTTTGATGGCTAGAGATTTCTCCAGGTTATATTGGTATATAATGACCCCACATCCATGGTGCCTAATTAATCTCCATCCTCCAGTTTTAAAGGTGTTATTTTATTTCTAAAATTTGTGGAGTCCTGTACATAGGATGGAATTAAGGGTATGAAGTGTTTTTTTAAAAATGACCTACAAACTGTGTCAGTGGTTCAAAAGCTGGGCCACAACCTGACACTATTGGGTGAGTATATTTTGGGAAGCATATAAAAAGAGGTGTTCTGGAGTAGATTTTAATAAAACATTTTTTCTGTTATATAATCTTTCATTATGATCTTAATAACTCAAGTAATGGCCTCTAGATGATTGCTATTACATAGGGTGTAAGCTGATATATCTGCAAGCTAGTGAAGTACTTCTTTTTTACAGTTTGCACTGTAATGGCCCCCTCACTACAATGGCCTCTCCTTTATCTGTTCCCTTAATGATAATGGAGGGGTCTGCAGCCAGCTCCCAGAGGGCTTGTCTTTAACTCTGGTTCATACTATTTCATGGTTGCAAAGAAGTATTTTCTAGCCTTTGCAGCTCTTCAGAGATGAGCCTCTCAAAAACTGCAATGGGTGGATCCACTGGGTGGGCGCATACGGGGTTCTAAAACTTACACTAGTGTGTGATGTCATCTATGTGTTTTCGTCAAAGTACTGTCATAATTTAATGCTCCAGAAGAATTTGTAACAAATCCAATCTGACTTGTACTGGATCATATCCAGGAGTAAGAACAAAAGACAAACCTTTACTTAATACCCTGATGTTTTATCTTAAGTAAGTGTCTTTTTTGACACATTTACAACTATCTATAATAATATTTCTATATATGTATTGTTCTTTTGTAAAATATTTTAAGTTACTATGTGGATTTTTGTTTAATTTTTGTTTAATTTTAATGTAGCCCCTGAAAAAGTCCAATCAGTTTAGGTACAGGCTGACATGCACTGGGCTTTTTTATAAGCACATGGACCCCAGTCTCCTTTTTTCTGCTGTTATCATGCAGTGCCACACACATGGTTGGCATGAAAGAAAGAATAACTTCTTACTCCAATGCATCTAGAGAAGAAATGAGAGAGAAAAGGAAGATGGGGAGGTTGGTGCAGGACAAAAGGAGAAGATAAGAGCTGGACTCTTCTCCTTCTCTGGAAATCTTACCTATCAATGAAATGCCACAACCATTAAAATTCATTTCTTTTTCTTTCTTTCTTTCTTTCTTTCTTTCTTTCTTTCTTTCTCTCTTTCTTTGCATTCACTATTACTTCTGTATGGATACTAACCATCACAGAACTATTATTGCAGCTTAAATCCTATACCTACCTATTTGAAAATAAACCCCACTGAACTCAATGAGACTTACTATTGAGTAGGCCTATGCAGGATTTCACTGTGCATATATTTTATTCTTACAGAAGCTCCCACTGATATTTCCCACCACATCTATGAAACATGAATCCTCCAGGAAAATCCATTTTGCAGCACAGAAGCTGTATGGACAGCCCTGCATACTGATGGAAGTCTAATTGTTCTCCCAGATTAGATGTTAATCTGAGATATAAAACACAGTAACCTGTTTGCAAAATAAAGCTAAATAAATAAAATATATGTAAATAAGGGAATCTTCCCCACCCAAGATGTAATGGTTATTGCAACAGAATAACTTGTTTGAAAATTAAATCAAATCAATAAAATATATGCAAATAGGGAAGAAAACCTCTAAAGATGTGATGTTAATTGCATCACAGTAACATGTTTGCTAAATAAAATGAAATAAATACATAGGAAAAAAGGTAGAAAGACTGTAAGCACCAATATCGGGCTAACATATGGCTTGCAGGAATCCTTACCAAAGCAGGAAGGAAACATTTTTAAAATGAAACAGTGAGGAATATAAATATTTGTATTGCTATTAAATGAGAAACTGAACATGCTGCTTGATTCACAGGACAGTAGCAGAAAGCCATGCAGCACACTTTGGCAGAAGCACACACAACACTACAGCACATGTCCCAGCGGGAGCCATGCTGCCACTTACATTAGTCAGTTTCAGACTACCTTTGCTTGTTTTAAGCATTCCCATCATCTGCACAAGAGGGAAAAACAGAAGATAAAGAGATGAAAAAGACAGACTCAACAATTCTCATTGTTGTCAATCAATCAATATACTTTACAGACAGATTTTTTTTTTTTAAAGTCAGTTTCCAGGACACAGTTCCACTTTAGTATCCCACCAAGGACCAAGAGAGAAGCAATGCACACAGTTGTGGTAAAGATTCCATGCCTGTCCCACTTCAGTGCACTTTCCACATGTCAGCCATTTGTGTGTAGGGTTTTCACATCAGTGTGCATTGCTGCATGCCAGCATATGTGCTAAGTTCATTTACACTTTACAAGGTCATCTGAGAAACTCTTTGCATTGAAAGCCCTTTACTTATAGTTCCCTTCATGTTACAAGAGCCAGTACCAGATGGAGATGCATGGAAGAATGGCTGATTTAACTCCCAGTGGCTGTCTTTGGAAAAAGGAACCTCGTACATAGCTGAGATGAGGCTTCAAAAACACCAGGTTACCAAAGAGACCTTGGCTTGTGCCTGATCCCAGTGGTGTCTGAATGGCCAAATGTACAGACCCATGCTTTTTAAAAGATGCTACAGGGAGCTGGTGAGGCAGGCTTATCTGCTCTTCCCCTTTCTCCCTGTTTTGCTGTTCAGACATGCTCAGTAAGGGATTCTGGGGGAAGCTGCTGTTTACTTGTAGGCAGTCACACATGGCTATGGTAGGATTGGCTAGAGCAGGTCTTATTCTTTCACAGATCAAGTTTTATTGCATTGTTTATGGCAGACATGCTGCTGAAAACCAACACCAGAAGTCTCCCCCCGCCCCGCAATCCTCCACCATCATCACAATGGTGATCCTGCTGAAACGACTTCTATCTAGACAAAGAACAAGGAAGAAAAGCTGGAAGGGGGGTTGGATGCAAAAAGATTTTGCAAAAAAGCAGCTTCTTTGTCAGAGGCTTTGTTAATTGAGGTATGTCTTTTCGCCTTTACTGTTCTTTACTTTTCTCACATAGGGCCTTTTCACACTACACTGTTATAGTGCTATTATTCCACTTTCAACACCCTGTGGAATTCTGAGCTTTGTAGTTTACTGAGGCCAAAGAGCTCTCTGGCTAAGAATTCTAAATGCCCCCCCCCAAACTGCAAACCTCAGGACTCCAGGGAATTTTGGAAGTGGAATAATAGCACTATAACACTGTAGTCCAGAAAGGCTCATAGAAAATTCTGGCTGACACTTGCTTTTTTTTTTTTTTTTAGAGGTAGGTGGGTAAACAGTCCTACACTTGGGAACAATACTTCAGTATAACAAAAACCATGTACCTCCTCAGAAAGGAAGTGGCCACCATCAACTATATCTTGTCAGAGCTTGAAAAGCACCCAGCTGTAGTCCAAAAAAATATATTTTCCAAGTTCTGTTCCAGTGCTCATCCTAATGATGAGATTTTCACTAATAGGATACAGAGTACAGAGAAGAGATTGAAATATATTACTTGGATATATCATTATCCACTCCTGAAATGTGGCTTTTGAAAATTGATAAAAAAGTGGGGATAACAAATTATGAGCAAATGCTTTTCCCAGGAGCAAGAAGGGGGGGGACAGGGTACCAACAGACTGAAGCAAGCAAAAGACAAGAGATAGTTGCATAATAGTCTCCATGAAGCAAAAACAAGGTTCCAAAGAACATTCCCCCAAGCATTTTGAACGCTATGTCAGCAAGAGTAGCAGAGTAGCACAGGTTTTGAAGACAGACACACACACACACACATATAAAGGAACACTGCCACAAGTCAAGGCTAATTATTTTGATCAAAGTTTTTCTTTTAGAAAAAAAATCTAAGATAGGATGGTATTCCCATAAGCATAGCCTAATTTATATACACTTTTCTATGTGGAACCACAGTAAGTACATGGGATGATTTTCAGTCTTATTTGGACCTCTTCAGTGTTACACCTGCTGTTCTAAGGCCCTTCCTCTACAAAACTGAGAATCACATATGCATTTATAGGCAACTCACAATTACCATCAACAATTAACAACTCAGTGCACTTTATCTTGATCAGCATCCTAGTAATGTGGATTTATGGCCATTCTCAGTTTTTACAGTGCACTCAATTTAAAATATCTGGGTAAAAAGAAGAGCTTGGGAAATACTTTATGGACTATAGCTCTTTTGATCCCGCTGCCATACTGGCTGCAGGATTCTGGGAGCTGAAATATGAGAACCTATTTATGAAGCACGTCCAAGAGGGTGAAGGCGGCTCCTTCCCCCTCAGGTACAGACTGGCAACTAGACAGTAGAGTGGTGCCTCCCGTGGCCAATCTGTGACCATTATGGTTAGTTGTGCCCAGAACCATTGTTGATGGAGCATTATTTATGGGGGTACTATACTTCTCCTTGTGCAACACCCAATTAAGTAGCTACAATGAAACAACCCCCGATTACACCAGTGTAAATCACTAGGAGAATTCCAGGGGAGGTACGAAAAGCTAACTTTATAAAATGGAAAGCAATAACTTTTAATCCCACACGCTACAACATGGCTAAGGATTGATTTTTTGGCAGTGCTTCATTCATCTCCAAGTACTACAGCCCAGGTGATTTATCTCGTGTAACATTCTTGTGAGTTTTGTAAAGATAAGACTTGGGACTTGCTCAAGTGAATTTCACAGTGTAGGGAGATTTGAACTCAGGTTTCCCAGTTTGAACTCTATTATCCTACATGAAGAGTGACCAATTCTTGGCTCTCTAGATCTTCTTAGACTGTACTTCCCATATTGTTGGTTAGGCTGGCTGAGAGATTATGGGTTCAGTTGTCCAACAAACAACAGGAAACCTGCACAGTCCCCACTGCTGCATTCCACCATACTGGCCATGGTAATCAACTAAGTTGTCCAACATATTTTATGCAGTGCTCCTGAAGTTACGTCTCATCACTTTGAGTTGTCATTTACTGCTGTAAAAGAGGGTTGGGGGGTTCTAGGAAGGGAAGCCAAGCCACCACATCTGTTCACTGATTTGGATGGTTTGGGGGCAGAAAACAGCCTGAAATTGTCCCTCAAAAGAAACAAAATGGAGGGACTTTGGTGAGTTTAAGGGCTGCCTGCAGCCCATGAGTTGTAGTTTAACCATTACTGGCTATATTATTCCAGATAAAGTTTTTGAATTTCTGTATTTCCTTGACATAAAAATATGCTTCTATAATGTTTTAAAATAAATACATGTGCATCATACATATAGTGGTGAAAGAGCATCCATGATTTATTTTTTGTTTCCGGAATGTTTTCAACAATTTTAAAGATGTTTGGGAATGCAAACCGTCTGTAACAAGTGATTCTACAAAGCAGATTATTAACACTCTTGCTGGTTAAATCAATAAATACATTGCTTCTCTTAAACATTCATGGTAGGTGATAAGAAAAACATAAACTTTATTTTTAGTGTATAACTTAATTTCCATAATTCCTGGAAGCTTTGATTGAATAGCTAGTGTACCTCAAAGACTCCCTTAAAATATTTATTGGCTCACTCCAAATGCATACATTATTCAAGCAATAAAACAGGGAACTATCATTTTTAAGGAGACCTTGGAGAGTCATTGAGAAATAAAGCAACTGACACTTCCATAAAGAAAAGAAATCAAGAGATGCCACTAACCAAAATTAGATTTCCAGAAGTTTATTGCTAGATTATCACCCTTGTCTGTTAATATATGCTAGTATCTCCTGCCTTGCATATTATGTCAACCAATAAGGTTCTATAAATAGATTAAGCTAAGAGCTTTGAGTCAATGACAAATATTGTTGATAAAGTTGCAGTACACCAAGGACAGTTGATAGTGATGAATCTTTCAGAATTTTGATCTTTCTGCTTGTAGAGCAGAAGTTTAACATGGTGCATTGTTATTGTTATTATTAAAATATTTATACTTCACCCTATATCAAAGATCGCAGGGTGACTTACAAATAGTATTAAAACTAATTGAACAGTTTAAAACAATAATTAAATATGCTAAAAAGAGATTAAACAACAAGTTAAAAACAGATTTAAAAGACTTAAAGGTTTTAAAATTATTTTCAACCATATTTGGGATGAATTAATGAGGCCCAAACTTGGCATCTAAATGACATGAGTACTGGTGCCAGTCAGGTCTCCATGGGGAAGGCATTCCACACAGTCGGGGTGCCACAGATAAGAAGGTCCCCTCCCATGTCCCAACACAACGTGAGCCCTCCCCAGCTTAACTTAATCCCTGAGCAGGCACATATGGGGAGTAGTGATCTCTCAAGTACTAGGGTCCCAAGCCTTTTAAGGTTTTAAATGTCATCACAAGCATGTTAAATTCAGACTGGAAATGTACTGGACGCCAGTGCAATTGTTTTAACACTGGTGCCGCCTATATGATATTCCAGTTGCGCATTATCTGCAACTTCTAAATCTTCCTCAATGGCAGTCCCCCACAGAGTGCATTAGCCTAATCAGGAGGTTACCCATGCATGGGCTACTGTCGCTAGGCTTTCTCTGTGCAGCAAAGGCTGTAGCTGGTGCATCAGCTGAAGTTGGCCTCAAGCACTGCAAGCCACATAGTCCATTTCGGCCTCCAGCAGAAGGGGAAGACCTAGGACCACTTCCAAGCTACGCGTCTGCTCCTTAAGTGGGAGTGCAAACCCATTCAAGATAGGCCATCTACCCAGTTCCCAGACCTGAGAACCACCAATCTACAGAGTTCCTCTCTTATTGGGATTCAGCTTCCATTTATAGGCCCTCACCCAGCCCACTACAGCATTCAGGTACCGGTACAGCACTTGCACAGACCCAGATGACTCTGATGTCAAGGAGAAATAGAGCTGAGTGTCATCAGCATACCGAAGAAGCCCCACTCCAAAACCCCTTATGACCTCCCCCAGCAGCTTCATGTAGATACTGAGCAGGATGTAGGATAAAACGGAAACCCCTGGGGCCTCCTGCAGCTTGATAGCCTTAAGGTTGAACAGGATTTCCCCAAAGCTATCCTCTGGAACCAGCTATTTAGAACTACTGTAAAACAGTGGCTCCTACTCCCATGTCAGATACAATTATGTCAGAAACAAAGGCTTTCAGGTTAGAAGTTTGCCCTGTTGTCATTGCATCTCCTCAGGTATCCACAGGGGCACTACACCTCCTGAGATATTTAGTTTTCACCTCCCTTCAGTATAGCTTTCCTTATTTGCCTTTAAAATGGTTTGTTTTGGCTTTCTCTGCTAATGAAGCATGAGGATTGGGGGAGGGGGGAGGTTCTCAATGTAACTTTGTTTCTATTGCTTAAAAAGTTAATATAAATTCAAAATACGTTATTTGGTTAATACCTGCTAAAAGTTTTAACTCTGTATAAATTATTCTATTCCAAAACACATCTTGTTAGCACTTTCATCTTTCACATTAATACTTTTATCACAGGGAAATCACATAACAAGCTGGTATTTGTTTATATCACTCTGCAACACACTTTATGTTTGTACCCTATAAAGAACTTGTTTTGATCCCTTTTTTAACAGAAGTCCTGGGATTAACAACGGAAACAGGAAGTACAGTTCTGCACCATCTGCATGCTGATAACACCACAATCCAAATCTTTCCTTGCAGCTTCATGAAGATGTTATTGAGCATTATTATGTATAACTGGTTGTTTTGCTTTTATTGCTGTTGCTATAATGTACCAATATCAAGTTACAGAACATTCTTTCCTAACCTTGTGCTTCCAGAAGTTTTGGGTGAAAACTCCCAGAATTCCAGACTATTGCCATACTGAATGGAATGGAATGGACTAATGGAAATTGGAGTCCTAACCATCTGGATGAGAACAAGTTGGGGAAGACCCATATAAAGGACAGGTATTAACATCAATACTCTGCCTGGATGATCTGGGCTAACATCCTGGACTAGGAGATGTATCATAAAGTTCTGCACAGATAGAAATTTGACACATCTCCCCTCTCATCTCCTAACCACATTTAGTACCCCCTCCCCTGGCATGTACTGGCTGGTGGAAAGTGGAGGGGTAGGAGAAAAGCATCTAGCTATGATCATATAGCCGGATGCACAGAAATGAGGCATCTTTTAGGGTCTCCATCACTGATCAGCAAACTGTCCTGGCAGGGACTGCAGCAGCTAAAAGGTGGAGGTGGGAAGAAGTTTGATCCTTGCATGATGTAGGTAAAGAATTCTGACTTCTGTGACAACCAAAAAATGACTTGTGCAGGTGTACTTTGGACTTACACTTGCATACATCCTAACATGATGCCAGTCCTTGTATTAAATAGAACGTTTCATGACCCAATGACATATATTTAGTTCCTCCTGGTCCTGAAGGCACACATTTTTTAAAATCGGAGTGGAGTGTAGGCTCTTTGCTGATACTACTTTTAGCAACTCTGGACAAAAGTCAATTGGTTGTCATAGCTAGTGACCCACTAAATCCATGGTGAGAGTATGCTGCCCAGAGTAGTTCACTGGGCTGCTTTCTCAGGCAATGGATATGTCTTTCTTTGCTGTTTCTCCACTGGAGGCATTTGGCACCGTGAAAAGTTGGTGTAGTGGAAATTACATGAATATAAAGTACCAAAAGGATCCTCCCAGTCACTGAAAATTTAGTCAACACTTATGCAAACCCCATCAGTTTAGTGGATCAACTCTGGTTGGCCCACTGGCTTGCAATTTGAATTGTTGTTGTTATTTGCTATCAAGTCAACTTTGATTGACAGCAGCTATGAATGAGAGGCACAAAACCCTCAATTCATCAATAGCCCTGCTCAGATTTTGAAAACTCAAGGCTGTGGCTTCCTTGATGGAATCATTTTTTTTTTTTTGGATCTTACAGCTAAACAGATACGCAATAGAAAGACTTTACTGCTTTTGTACGGCTCTTTTTTGTTCTTTACTATATTAATTTTAATGTCGATGTAGACATCACTTTATTATTTCTTGTCTGATACCTTGGGAAAATACTGTAATTTGAGAGACAGAGTATTAATCTTTTCAAGAAAATAATAAGCCATAATAGGAAATAGTGCTTCTGAATAGTGGGTGCCATGAAAATATAAATATTGTTTTCATTAGCTTTTTAATGACACTTTTCAAAATGTGCAACTTTTAATAAGCAAAACTAATGACAAACAGAGAGCAGTTCACCCTCCTGATAGTTTAGATACTTTGGCCTTAATAGGGATGGATAAACATAAGCCATGAATAACTTTTTTGATAGGCTTATGATGTTCCAGGCAATTTATAATGCTTATCTAATTCACATAATTAAAGGAAACAGAGTATTCATCACTATCTTTTAAGATATGGATTGGTACAATTGCACTACAACCGATTTATAATGAAACTATTAAAAACTGATTTGTTTCTTAATTAAAAAACAATTTGTTTGATTAAAAAGCACAAACAGTTACTTAATTTTCTCCACTTAGTCTTCTTAATGGATTTGCATGCAACAACTCCATGCTTGTAATCTGTTCTCATTTTTATGAAAGCTGGGTATATCTGTCCACCTCATAAGCCTTTTAAAGTTGTTTTCTAGTTGTTGATTTGTTTTCCCAAAATCTTTGCACCAGTTGGTTTTCTAAGAGCCTTTTTGCATTACACTATTATAGTGCTCTTATTCCACTTTCAACATCCTATGAAATCCTGGGCTTTGCAGTTTAGGAAGGGTCATTTAGAATTCTCAGCCAGAGAGCACTTTGGCTTCAATAAACTGCAAACTCCAGCATTCCACAGGATGTTGAAAGTGGAATAATAACACTATAACAGTGTAATGTGGAAAGGCCTGAGTAATTTTAACTAGAATCTGGAAGCCTGCTAATGAATCCAACACCCTTTTCGCATGGCATTTGCCACGTGAAAGGGCCCCTTGAGCATTGCGTAAATGTGAGGAATGGTCCACACGACACACTCACAATCGCACGATGCTCTAGGGGCTGGCAGGCACCGACCGCACACTTTTTCATTTTCAGCTGTGAGCTGAAAATGGTGTGCAATCGTGCATCGCTCCGGGGCCCCGCGTGCACTTGTGTGTGGAGCTCTGGAGCTGTGGTACTCGCGCTTCCTGCCCCAGCACAGCCTGGGAAACTCCTAGGCTGCACTGTGGAAGGAGGAGGCGGGGCTCCTGCATGAGCAGGTGGCAGCTGCAGAGCTGAAGGAACTGGGATGCAACAGCCTCTTGCTAGAGGCTACTTGCGCGACCCCCGCACCCCAGCTCCACAAAAAGGTGCCTTGCGGAAAGGGCTCAGGAGAAGAGAACAGAGCTGTGAATTAAAAGTGAGGGCTGCATTACTCCATGAGACTTTTTAACATACATGTAGGGGAAGGAGAGAGCCAGTGCAGAGTAGTGGTTTGAGTGTTGGACCAGAACTCTGGAAGACCAGGGTTCAGATCCCCACTCAGCCATGAAAACCCACTGGTTGATTGTGGGCAAGTCAAACTTTGTCAACCTCAGAAGAAAACAGCAAATCCTCTCTGAAGAAATCTTGCCAAGAAAACCCCAGAGTAAACACACAACAACAACAACAACAACAACAACAACAGGAAAAATGCTCCAGAAACAAACAAGTCTAGCCTAGAAAACACAGGAAAAGAAAAATGTCCCCCTTACCCCCCAAATTGGACTCCTCAGTGAGAACCAGGTCTAGCCCCACAATGTCTCATGTAACCTGATTCTATGCATGTTTACTCTAGAGTATGTCCTACTAAATTCTACTGGACTTAGTACAAGGCAAGATTGCTCAATCCAGCCTGATCCTAAGCATATTTATTTCCAGGTAATTCACAGTTAATTCAACAAGACTTGTAGTAAGTGTACACAGGAATGTAGCTGTAGGCTTAAAATTACATTCTGTTACCCTCTTCTTAGGGCTTTCCTGAAAAAGAAAGATGTAAACAGATCATTTTTTACATTAGTTTTCAGACAAGTTCTCTCCCTGATGCCTGTCTCTTGTACTCTTTGATCAACTTCAAAGCTTGAAGGTTTAAATATTCCAAGGTTGCAAGTTAATTCCATAGAATGTTTAGGTGGCCTTTTTCATTATCCCCCTAAACCCCAGTCTTTTCCCCCTTAAAATACCTATAGGACTTCTCCTCCAGAGCTGAGCAACCAACCATCTCTGCAAATTCAGAGCTGGATTTACTGTCCTACTTTCTCTGCTTTCTGTAGCAGAACATAATGTTGAAAGCTTTGTGATAAATTCATCGACATGTGGACACATTCCAGAAGAAACTAATTTTGAGAGCTCTAACAGGATATAAAATCTGTATCATGCTTTACAATTTGTGGCACAGTTTATAGTCCCAAAGTCTTATTTAGTTTGCCAG
This sequence comes from Ctenosaura bakeri, assembly GCA_948474755.1. Taxonomy (NCBI): domain Eukaryota; kingdom Metazoa; phylum Chordata; class Lepidosauria; order Squamata; family Iguanidae; genus Ctenosaura; species Ctenosaura bakeri. Next base: position 461,320 of record CAOLHI010000377.1, on the reverse strand, counting down.
GAAAAGGTGATTGGAAGTTTCCTAATCTAGCAGAATTGAGAACCACATTGTTGCTCATATGTGTCTGTGGATAGGGCAAACAGACCCATTTGCACTTACAGTGAATAGGTGGAGGAATTTTTAGGGCTCTAGAGGTTAACCCCACTGACCCTACCAGCTAGTCCCCCTCCTCTTCATGCAAAATAGTTCTCTGGATGAAGATTTTACACTCCAGAAGACACCTTGACTGGCCAATGACATTCCTCTGTCAGATGTGTGCCGTGAAGACTTTTCCCCATGAATTTCCCAACAGAAATCACTGAAAAACAGGAATGTTATGCATGTTTCTGGCTGTGGACAGGGCTAGATTTCCTGCCTTCCCAATCACCTTGCCCTTTCACTGAAAACACAGTGAGATTTCAGTAATGCAGTGTCACCATGACTTTACTTCTGGCTTAGGGTAATCCCAGAAATGCTATTTTTTTCCCTTTGAAATACAAAAATCCCCCAGCTGGTATAGCTGGAACCTGCAATTAATCAAATAAGATAAACTCCTTAAACTGCAAACCCCAGGATTACATAGGATGTTGAAAGTGGAATAATAGCACTGTAACAGTCTAGTGTGGAAATGGCCATTGAATCAAGTGTTGAATGGTAAGTCAACATTTATGTAAATTCTATTTACTCAGTGGGTCTACTGTAGTTGGAACTATGGTGAGGACTCAGGCCCTTTGTAGCAATCTCTCGTTCCTCAACCAAACAATAGCTCACTCTTGTGAGTACAAACATTTGAAATTTCTCAGGGAAGACAGATCTCACCACAGCACACAAAATATTCTTGGAGTACCTCATTCTTACCTTTCCCTCACCTGGATCTGACCTCAAAGTTTTGACCCATTTGCCTGAAATTCGTAATAGTTCTGACATCTTTCACATCATAAAACACGAGTTCATCACTATTTATTTTAAAAGCTCATATTCCACCTTTTCTGAAAGAGCAGTCTCAAGACAGATGACTGGGCCAAACATCTCATGGTATATTTGTTGTTGCTGTGTGCCTTCAAGTCACTTCCTACTCATGGCAATCCTAAGGCAACCCTATCACGGAGGTTTCTTGGCAAGATTTGTTTAAAGGAGGTTTGCCTTTGCTTTTCTGTGAGGCTGAGAGAGTGTGACTTGCCAAAGGTCGTCCAGTGGGTTTCCATGCCTGAGTGGGGATCTGAACCTGGTCTCCAGCGTCGTAGACCAACACTCAAGACACTACACCATGCTAAAAATACATAAAAGGATGCTGAAAACAGCAGCTCCAAGAGACCAATGTTAATGTACCAGTCTGGCCAATAAATCAAAATAACTCCTAAATATATGCAGTAGAAATTGTAATCTGAGTTTGGTGTTTATGAAAGCAGCTTCCTTAAATATGGGTTCCATTGGCTAATGAAGAATGTATACAGTTCAGTGAAAGAAAGAGACCAAGAATGTGTTCCTAAACACTATGATAAGAATGTGCAAGATAAGTATCTTCATCAGGCATCCAATACCAGTGGTGGCTCAACATACAAGGAGTGGCAGCTCCACTACCCCATCTCCTCTGCAGCCAGTTCCACCACCCTCTCCATGCTGAAAGTGACAGTGTGAAGAGAACAGAATCCTCTATCAGTAGAGGCACATCAAGCAGTTTGGAGCCCATATATTCCCTTTGAATGAATTTGTTTTCCATATCTCTACAGTAATAAAGAGAAAAATATCATTACAATTTGTTATGCTGCCTTCCACAAATGTGTGTGCAATATTCTATAGAGATTATATTAATAGCAGGTATTAAAGATTTAAAAATCTTTTTTTTTTTTACTTTAATTGAAAGGGCAGTAGTCCAACTGGGATTTTAAAGTTTACAGAAACTTTATGGTATATTACATTACATGAGTTCTCAACACAGAGAGAAAATATATTCTCTTTCAAGATTCACTTTCAAGCTCCCAATTATAATGGGTGCCCTAGAAAAATCTGTAGCATATTGTCAGCATCCATCATTCACAAAAGATAGCAATATGTAATATATCTTGAATACTGCACACACACAAAATCAGCTTTCTGTAGTGTGGGCTGTCAATATAAGATCCAAATGTAGTTTTCTGCAACATAAAATCTTAGATTATTATTATTATTTTTTCATAGAATCATAGAAATGTAGAGTTGGAAGAGACCACAGGGGCCATCCAGTCCAACCCCCTGCCATGCAGGAAAACCCTCAAAGCACTCCCGACATCTAGCCTCTGCTTAAAAACCTCCAAAGAAGGAGACTCCACTACACTTCAAGGCAGCATATTCCACTGCTGGACAGCCCTGACTGTCAGGAAGTTCTTCCTGAGATTCAGGTGGAATCTCCTTTCCTGCAGCTTGAATCCACTGCTCCTTATTCTGGTCTCTGGAGGAGCAGAAAACAAGCCCTCTCCTTCCTCTACATGGCATCCCTTCAAATATTTAAACATGGCTATCATGTCTCCTCTTAACCTTCTCTTCTGCAGACTAAACATACCCAGCTCTCTAAATCTATCCTCATAGGGCATGGCTTCCAGGCCTCTCACCATTTTGGTCACCCTCCTCTGGACTTGCTCCAGCTTGACCATGTCCTTCTTGAATTGGTGTGCCCAGAACTGGACACAGAATTCAAGATGAGGCCTAACCAATGCAGAATAGAGTGGTACCATTACCTCCCTCGATCTAGACACCATACTCCTATTGATGCAACCAAGAATTGCATTGGCTTTCTTGGCTGCCGCATCACACTGCTGACTCATGTTCAGCTTGTGATCTACCAAGCCTCCTAGATCCCTTTCACATGTACTGCTATCCAGCCATGCGTTCCCCCATCCTATATTTGTGGATTCCATTTTTTCTGCCTAAGTGTAGGACCTTACATTTCTCTGTTGAAATTCATTTTGTTAGCTTTGGCCCAGCTCTCCAATCTGTCAAGGTCACTTTGAATTTTGATCCTGTCCTCTGGGCTATTAGCAACCCCTCCCAATTTGGTGTGCTCTGCAAATTCGATCAGCATGCCCTCTACTCCTTCATCCAAGTCATTGATGAAGATATTGAATAGCACTGGGCCCAGGACAGATCCCTGTGACACCTCACTAGTCACTTCTCTCCAGGATGAAAAGCAGCCATTGGTGAGCACCCTTTGGGTTTGGTCAACCAATTACAAATCCACCTAAAAGTAGCCCTGTCCAGCCCACATTTTACTAGCTTCTTTGCAAGCATGTCATGGGGAACTTTGTCAAAGGCCTTACTGAAATCAAGATATGCTACATCCACAGCATTCCCTTAATCTATCAAGCTTGTAACCCTATCATAAAAAGAGATAAGATTAGTCTGTCACCAAACACCAGTTCAGGTGTCTGGCGCCATTGAGTACTGAATACATGAAGGAGCCAGTGTGTATGTGCTAGGCTAACCTTACCCTGTGCATATCGCTGACCAACATATGAACTATTTTAGTCTGAAGTGGACCTTTCTATACTCAGAGTTTCTTCTACAAAGATGAGAACCCTCAATGACCAGGTTTCCCATCTCTGTGGAGGAGAGCCCCCCACTGTAGAAGTGGCTTTTTTCAGCCTTATGTCAATAATGTGTTGGCTGAGCAAGTATGCTTCATGTATATAGCTGTAGGGCTAGCCATACATATTCCTGCTGACCCCTTATGTTGTATATATCTAAATATGGTTAGTTCATGTGTTCACTACCTGTGTGTTTGGCATACTGAACACCCAAACAGATCTCATTTAGCTGTATGCAAAATAAGTGTGCCCAGTGAATTTGACCCTTGATTCCTGTGTGCACAGTGAATTTGACCCTTGATTCCTGCATATTTACTGGTGAGTTTTTCCTCTTTTTTTGCAGTGGAGTGAATCCAAGGTGTGGTAAATGTTTCTTTGCTTGGGGGAGTGGTGCCTGCTGCCCTTAAGGAGATACTGATATATAAAAGAAACCAACCCTGGACCCCATGTTTCTTAGTCACCACCACACAGTCAGAAATAACTATTTACAGAGGAAAGTTCTTAAGAGAATTGTGATAATTCAACTGCAAATGATTTTGGATAACACCCAATACTTAGATCTACTTCATGTTGTATTCAGACCAAGATTCAGTGGTGAAACAGCTTTGGTTGCCTTGACGGCTGTCCTTCATCAAGGACAGGTACAGAGAGAGTACAGTTCTGATGTTTTGCTTTGTTCAGTTTTATTTGGACATCTTGCCACAGCTTTTGAAACCAGTATGATTCTGGATGGGCTCAGCAAGTTGGGAGTAGGGGCTCCTGTACTTCAGTGGTTCTGTTCCTACCTGTGGGAGAAATTTCAGAAAGAGGAATTAGGGGATTGGTTTTTGCCCGTTGGCAATTGTGTTCTGGGATGCTCAGTACTTGTACTGTCTTATCTCCAATACTCTTCAACATTAATATGAAGCCATTTGGAGTGCTCATCAAGAGATTTTGGAGCTAAATGTCATCAGTATGCTGATAACATCCAGCTCTATTTCTGTCGCAGCTGAATCAGTTGAACCAGTGCCTGGATGCACAGGTGAGCTAGATGAGAACCAATAACAATTCTGAAAATCCTGCCTTGTGGGCAAGTGGTTCCCAAATCCAGGAGATAGTAGCCTTCTTATTCTGGACAAAGCTGGGACTCCTGAAGAGGCATGAGTGTTGCCTGGGAGAACGGCTGGATCCATCCTTGTTTGTGGAGGCCCAGGTTGCTTCAGTGGCCTGCAGTGTCTTTTGCTAGTTTGACCCACTGTATCCATTGTTGCTCTTCTTGGACAGGGATAGCTTGGTCATGGTGTACAGCCACTAGTGCCTTCTAGACTGGATTTCTTCAATGCACTTTATGTGGGGCTCCCTTAAAGCCAGTCCAGATTGTTTCTTCATCTCTATCAGAGCCAGCTAGTACAATGGGGCAAAGGAGCCAAAAGTCTCTAGTTAAGTTCTATCATTGGTAGAGGAAATGGGAAATATCCAGAGTTACTTACAGAAAAAGAGATGCAAAAAAGTATGGTATGTTGGTCTGAATATTGGACTAGAACTTTGAAAGGCCACGGTTCCAATCCCTACTCAGTCAAGTAAACCCACTGGATAAACTTGGACAAGTGACAGTCTCTCAGTTGTAGAGGAAAGCAATGGCACACTTCCCCTGAATAAATCCTGCGAAGAAAACTCTATGACAGGATCAAAGAAAACACTATGATGTCAGAATCAAATTGAAGGCATGTAACAACAGCAACATGTATTCCATTCCACATGCACACTATTAGCCTGTTGTAGTTTCTGTTTCTAACATCTTACTATATTTGATGTTCTCTCCTCATCAGACATGTATTATCAGCCAAGATGGTTGTTGTTGCTGCTGCTACTGATTGTTGTTAAGATTTAGCAGCATCCCAAGCAGTCTGTAAAGAAATAGATTTTTCCATTATAGTTATCTGTTTTAATCCTGCACAACTAGTCTGATATCTGCTGAGTTCAGTGGTGTTTTGGGCCTAACATGAACAGACAATCATCAGCACCAGCATTATTGTCAGAATCAGTGCATTGGAGATCACAGGCCATAATCCAGACTGCTGAGAAGAGAACTTTTAACTGCTATGTCTCCAGGGGCTGGGGGAGCGGTAGTAGACTGCCCTAGTACTTGTACTGTGTGAAATCACAGGCCCTACACTAGGGCTGTGTTTGCCTGATCAATAATCCAGCATTGTTTGAAGAACCCTCAACCTCCACCATCAGAAGGAAATAAATCACAAACAAGGCCATGTACTGGTATGCTCAGCTGTTCTGCGAACTTTATGTGGATCACAACTGGAGAACTGCTGATAAAGATATTACATAGCATTGGAGATAAGATGGAATCATGTGAGTATCCCATAAGCCAGAGGCTAAGGTCTGAGCAGAAATTCCACAACATGGTTGACCTTAGGAAAAAAGTGCTGTCATGGGCGAGAAGAGGATGAAGAGGAAGAGGAGGATAATCTCATTGCCATATAATGTTAAAAACTTTGGATCATGCTGCCTTAATGTAAAGCTATCTTCCTCTGATTTTTATTTAAATATAACACTCAAAATTGAAAAGGTACAAAAAATCTATTAAAACTAAGCAGTTTGTATTTATAGAAAGCTTAAATACATTGATACATTTGGCCCGAGTTCACTGCAGATAGTACACTCAATGAACAGTGCCAAGCTCAGTTTGATTTGCCTTCCAGAATGGGGCCCAGGACATATGGCCAGCATGTTCCCCCTAAGCAAGCACTCTTGCTTCCCCAGTAACAATGTCCATCACCTGCCTCCCAGGAAGGACCAGAAACATTGAGAACAATGTCTTCTATTTTTTTAAGTTTCCATCTAATGTGTGCCCAATTTCTCATTACCATTTTTGACAAGTTGATAGAGACCACCAAGCCTAAATGAGAGAATTCACCTCAGGGTAATGTAGGGGCTCAAAGTGGTTACTAGTTTGGTATTGAAAGGAGCAATACTTCAGGATTGTGTTTGGTACTGCCAGGTATAACTTCTGCACTGTTGAGCTAACACAGAAATGGGGCCTTAGATTTATTTATTTATTTGATTGGACTATAGGGAGGAGTGTTTCCATGTAGTTCAGTATTCTGCTTTTCAGAAAGATTAATTGGTTTAAAGCACACTCAGTAAAAAAGATGGCTTTATTTGTTCCTACAGATCTCACTCTTCTGGCAATCATTTTGAATCAATCATTTCCTGCTATCCACAATGCCTTCATATCCTAAAGGCACCAGATCCTGTCTGATCTTGAAAGCTAAACTAGGTCAGCCCAGGTTAGTACTTGGATAGGAGGCCACCAACAAATGCCAGGTGCTGTAGGCTATATTTCAGAGAAAGGAACTGGTAAAACTATCTCTGAGTAGTCCTTGCCTAAGAAAACCCTATGAAATTCACGGGGGCTTCATAAATTAACAGGCAACTTGAAGGCATATACACACGGATATTCCTATTTACCATCAGAAAACTCTGTGATAGGTTCGTCTTACGAGTTGCCGTAAGTTAAAAACAAGTGGAAGGCAAGAAAAAGAAGCTAGTAAAATGCAGGCTGGACAGGGCTACTGTTAGTTGGATTTGTAATTGGTTGACCAACCGACCGAACCCAAAGGGTGACCACGAATGGCTGCTTTTCATCCTGGAGAGAAGTGACTAGCAAGGTGCCACAGGGCTGTCCTGGGCCCAGTGCTGTTCAATATTTTTATCAATGACTTGGATGAAGGAATAGAGGGCACGCTCATCAAATTTACAGATGACACCAAATTGGGAGGGTTGCTAATACACCAGAGGACAGGGAGTTGGACTGGATAGCCCCGGTGCCTCTTCCAACTCTATGATTCTATGCATATTGGGGTAGATCTCAACACAACAAAAATTACTGTGGTTTGTACATATCTGCCAAGAAATACTAAAAAATGTATCCCTGGTACTAAATAAATACTTTGTGATACACTATTCAGCTTTGGTTTTCCTTGTTTCTGCTATGTTGATGATAAAAAAATTTCAAAGAAAATGTTGTGCTTGACAAAATGATGGGATTTAGCAGAAAACGTCCAACTGCATCTGACAAGCAGCAAACGAGTCTCCTATGGTCAAAACATGCAAGGGAACAGTGGCTTTATTTTATTTTTTTCAGTTTTTCAGTTTGTACTCTTATTCTGGTTAATGTATGGACAAATACAGACAACCTGTCTTTACTGATTATTCATGGCACTCAGGGACTGTCCCTTGGAGAGGTAATCCTTGCTTCATATGGCAATGCTACTGGTGTTGGTGAAAAGAAAGAATGTCAAAAAAGAAAGAATCATTATTTTCTAGTCTTGGGAAGAGGCAAAAAGGCCATAAATAATGAACACTTGTTCTCCTAGCTGATACTTCAAGACACCTTGGAAACTAAATAGATTTGTCAAAAGCGGCAGAGAAACTATTGTTGCCTTTTTTTTTTTTCCATTTCAAGAACACAGTGAAATGCATGAGAAAGCAGTGCAAGGTATGTTTTAAATAGAAGTTCTTGAATAGAATTTCATTCATTGCTGTACATAGTCACAAGTTAAATCCAATTTTACAGCTGCCAAGGACTCCTATGGCACATTTTCCATTGAATCCAAATAAGAGTCAGAAGCCAATCAGAAGATGCTCCCTCAGACTCTCAGAATAAACAGCTAGCTGTTTCCAATACCATCTGAATATTTGAAAGCTATCTCTGTTTCTCACTGCATCTGAACTCTCCATTTTACTATTTTCAGAATTTCCCCTTCAGAATACTCAAAGACCATCCCTTCATCCTTGGTAAAAAACACATATTATATTTCCCTCCAGTAAAGCCATCTCTTTCGCAATCACACACAAGTATAGCACTTTGATAATACTTTACCTGGCACAATGGAATCTGAGGGTTTATGAGGCATTTAGAATTCTCTGCCAAAGAGCATGAGAGCTTCAACGAAGTACAAATGGCATGATTCTGTAGCATGCAGCCACAATTCTTAAAGTACTATCTATGTGCTTTAATTGTGTAGTGTGAAAAAGACCAAGGGAACTCCAGCAGAGAAAGTTCAGCCATCTCACTTTACTTAACGTGCATGCATAAGCCATCTTAGAGCAGATCCCAAACATTGTCTTTTGCTGCCCAACCCATGAAATGAAGAGAACACACACAGGGCTTGGGTGGAACTAGGGCAATGTATTAATGTATGCCTAATTTACTTAGGTTGGCCAGAGACATTAAAAACAATAAAAAGGGCTTTTTTAAATATGCCCGCAGCAAAAGGAAAAAGAAGGAGACGATAGGGTCGCTATGCAGAGAAGATGGCGAATTACTCACAGGGGGAAGAGAAAAGGCAGAACTACTTAACACCTTCTTTGCCTCAGTTTTTTCCCAGAAGGATACAAGCACTCAACCTGGCGGTTGGGGAGCAGGTGAGGAAGCAGCGGAAATGAGGCACATAATAGGTAAAGAGGTGGTACAGGAATACCTGGCCACACTGGATGAATTCAAGTCTCCAGGGCCAGATGAATTGCATCCTAGGATATTAAAAGAGCTGGCAGAGGTCATTTCGGAACCGCTTGCTATAATCTTTGAGAAATCTTGGAGGACAGGAGAAGTTCCAGCAGACTGGAAGAGAGCAAATGTTGTCCCCATCTTCAAGAAGGGAAAAAAGAGGACCCAAATAACTACCACCCAGTCAGTCTGACGTCAGTACCCGGTAAGATCCTGGAGCAGATCATTAAGCAGTCAGTTTCTAATCATTTAGAAAGCAACGCGGTAATCACGAGAAATCAACAGGGATTTCTCAAAAATAAATCATGCCAGACTAATCTTATCTCTTTTTATGATAGAGTTACTAGCTTGATAGATGAAGGGAATACTGTGGATGTAGCATACCTTGATTTCAGTAAGGCCTTTGACAAAGTTTCCCACGACATTCTTGCAAAGAAGCTAGTTAAATGTGGGCTGGACAGGGCTACTGTTAGTTGGATTTGTAATTGGTTGACCGATCGAACCCAAAGGGTGATCACGAATGGCTGCTTTTCATCCTGGAGGGAAGTGACTAGCGGGGTGCCACAGGGTTCTGTCCCGGGCCCAGTGCTGTTCAATATTTTTATCAATGACTTGGATGAAGGAATAGAAGGCATGCTCATCAAATTTGCAGATGACACCAAATTGGGAGGGGTTGCTAATATGCCAAAGGACAGGATCAAAATTCAAAATGACCTGGATAGGTTGGAGAGCTGGGCCAAGGCTAACAAAATGAAATTCAACAGAGAGAAGTGTAAGGTCCTACACTTAGGTAGAAAAAAAGGAATCCACAAATATAGGATGGGGGACACGTGGCTGGATAGCAGTACGTGTGAAAGGGATCTAGGAGTCTTCATAGACCACAAGCTGAACATGAGTCAGCAGTGTGATGCGGCAGCCAAGAAAGCCAATGCAATTCTTGGCTGCATCAATAGGAGTATGGTGTCTAGATCGAGGGAGGTACTGGTACCACTCTACTCTGCTTTGGTTAGACCCCATCTTGAATACTGTGTCCAGTTCTGGGCACACCAATTCAAGAAGGATATTGACAAGCTGGAGCAAGTCCAGAGAAGGGTGACCAAAATGGTGAGAGGCCTGGAAGCCATGCCCTGTGAGGATAGACTTAGAGAGCTGGGTATGTTTAGTCTGCAGAAGGGAAGGTTAAGAGGGGACATGATAGCCATGTTTAAATATTTGAAGGGATGCCATGTAGAGGAAGGAGAGGGCTTGTTTTCTGCTGCTCCAGAGACCAGGACAAGGAGCAATGGATTCAAGCTGAAGGAAAGGAGATTCCACCTGAACCTCAGGAAGAACTTCCTGACAGTCAGGGCTGTCCGGCAGTGGAATCTGCTGCCTTGGAGTGTAGTGGAGTCTCCTTCCTTGGAGGTTTTTAAGCAGAGGCTTGATGGCCATCTGTTGGGAGTGCTTTGAGGGTGTTCCTGCATGGCAGAGGTTTGGACTGGATGGCCCCTGTGGTCTCTTCCAACTCTACATTTCTATGATTCTATGATTCTAATTAACATAAAGCTGGAACTGAACTTGACCTTGAATTTCACCTTGACCATGAACTTGAACTTATGACCTGAGAAGGGAGGGTCAACAGCATGGGTAGGCTAAGGCAAGGGTCAGCTCCAGACCTCTTCCCCAGCCCTCCTTGAGCGAGGTACCAAAGCCAACCCATGAGGCTGGATGAAAACTTCGGCCAGCCCTTTTCTGGAAGGCGAGCCCCAAACCGCAGCCCCCCCCGTCTCATGACGGTAGGGGCAAGTCCCAGGCCTGCCTCAAGGACAGCATTTATCCTACACCAAAGGGTGCCATAGGTACTCACCAAAACCCTTAGACCTCCCCCACCCGCCATGGATGAGGATAAGTGTGGCGGTGGAGACCTATTTAATATCTAGTTGAGACACCACCTTATAAAGCCAATTGTCCAATCCCTTGGTGCAGAGTAGGGTAGGCAAAACCCCTCCTAAGGGGGAAAAATTCCTACCCGGTCCTGAAGCGACCAGCACTGAAATCATAGGGTGGGTCGCCAGCAAACAAAGAGGCTGGGGAAGGAGCGGTGTGGCCCTAAAAGAGGCCTGCAGACCCCACCCCCTCCCCATCCCACTGTGTGACCCTTGTCGCACAGTGATTGCATGGTCTCTTATCATGGGAGGCCAGTAAAGGTGTCCCCCCCACCACACGTGATCACACAGGCAGGGGGAGGCGAATTGGGGTTACAATTCCCAGAACAAAACAACCAACCTGGCCTGGGACTGTGGGAGTTTATTGCAGGACATTCCAGGAAGAAGCATTGTCAGCTTTAACCAGTTTTTACTTCTTTTCCACAGAAGTATGGCTATGGTATATCTCCCCTTTTTCCCCTGAATTTCCATTTGTTAAATAAAATGTAATGCACAGCTACACAGGTTGCTCATTTTAAACATACTAGCTGTAAATTTTCTTTCTGTCACTACTCCGTTAAGCTGTTGGTGCCATGATTTACAGTTTAAAATTGTGATTTAAGGGCAATTAAAGTAACCAGTGGAAACATGATCAAACAAAGATTATGCAAAAAATAATAATCAGATATTCATTTAAAATGCCTGCATCATTACAAAAAGTCCATGAACAGAGGTGTGATATGGAGGGGGAATGGAACAGAAGGTGCTTCTTTAAATGAGGTTTCCACAATGAGGTATCTTCTAGGTAACTGCTATGCAATAAACTGACACTGAAAAAACATATGAAGGACATCAATCAAGATAAAAGTGAACAGAAAATGAGATGCTTCAGGCCACAACAGCTTTTGAAATGGCATCCACAGCAATAAACAAGTCCGGAGGAAGGAAATAAAACAATAGTAACACTAGGAAATAAATGGAAGTGCCTTAGAACACTCCATCTGGTGATGGGGTGGCTTTCCACTGCCAGTGAACCATTTACAAAAAACTTATTTAAAAATTAGCTTTCTGTCTGGATATCCAGTGGATGTGAATTAATCATGCTGATGTATTTTAGAAAACCTGAGACCAATGTCAAGCAATTGTTCACTGGAGCAAGCAGGCATTCTTTGTGAAAACTTGCCAACAGATGAACTTGACTTAACAGACTGTTGCAAACAATGAAAACAGAACCAGCTTTCTTAAAAGCACATTTAATGCAATGGCATACTCTTAACAACCAGGGCTTACGTTAAGAGTTTGTTGTTCCTCCCATGAATGCTGAACTAGATAAAGTACTAGGTAAATTGGGAAGGTCTACCTTCAGTTTCCTCACAAAGCTGTAAAGCTACATGAGTGTCTACAGCAAGTCTATCCTAGTTCAGAAGGTGAGCATAAATGAGGTGAAGGTAATCCATATATTTTACTTTGAGCAATTTGGTGAAATTGGGCTATATCATTAGATAAAGTAAGATACATGTTCAAGAACACTCAGCAAAACCATGTACGACCCTGGATTTGAATCAAGATGTGTTTATGCAAAGTCCTCCCAGCCACTACCAGTAGGAAGTAAAAGTAACTCAAAATGGAATTGGATGGGAGACTGCTAATGAGTACCAGATTCTGTAGGCTACACTTTAGAGGAAGGAACTGGCAAAACCACCTCTGAGTATTCCTTGTCTAAGAAAACTCTATGGAATTCATATCGTTGCTATAAGTCAACTGGCAACTTGTGATGAGATCTATGTAGATATCAGCAGCATCACTATTTGCTTCCACACAGCATGGTTATTTCAAGATAGGGAAGCAGTACACTCTCAGGATGAAAACAAATGGGTACTGCTGATTTAAGATGACTTTTTGTCTAGTATTCTGAGTGATTTCCTGTTAAGGGTATTTTTGTGATGTGGGTCAATGTGTTTAAATAAATATAAATCAAACATTACTTTAGCAAATGCTTTTAAGAGATTCTCCAGAAATCTGAATAATACAAGAAAACAAACTGCTAAAATTGACAGTGCCACATAGATGACAAACTTGTCTCTGGACAGCCAGCCCAACTTTATGAGTAATATACTGTGTATTTACTTTTTCGGTTGGTCCAAAGAGCTTCAGATTGTTAACTGGGACTGGCTACAGGGAACGTTGTGGGGTTCTGGTTATACCTTTAGTTATAGCTCTGCCACTGCCGCCACCACCACCACCATCATCATCATCTTTATTTATATGCTGTTTTTCTCCTCAAAAGAACTCAAAATGGTCATCAAATGTGAAGATTTCTACTTAGCTCACCCACTACCACCAAATATGAGGACTTTCCCTTATATCCACCTCTGCAACCAATGTATAATCTGTCCTACTACCATGGCCACCAATGTGGGGATTTACTAGAGGCCCTCATAATTCCTAAGATATTATTCATCTACTACTCCTTTGAGACTCCACCACTTTTTATTAATTGCTCCCACTGAGGACAATGTGTCTAAATCCAAGCCTTCTAATACATAGTGTTCCCAGAGGCCCCAGAAACATATGATACAAAAATAACACTTTATTAACAAAATTTGAACACAGCATAACAAAATATTTAATAGACATAAAACACATATTTCACTTACTCTCACTCTCATCTCCTAATTAACTCAGACTCTCTTTAACTCTCCTAGCCACTCAAGCTCTTAAATCCCACTCCCTAACTAAACCTGACAGACTACTCTTTTCATTCCTCTCCACTGTCATACACCAGCCTTATTCAAATCCCTTCAGACATTACACTAATCACCACTCACTCCCATCATTCCATTGTCTCACCCCTTCCAACAGATCTTTACTTCATTACCTCTAATAAATGAAACACATTTCCCCCTCACAATCCATAGCATCATGAGCATCCAACTCCCTCATTGCTAGTTGATTTCCAAGTACAATGCAAAGTGCTGGTTATGATCTATTTAAAGCTCTATATGGCTCAGGTCCAAGGACTGTATCTCCCTATATGAGCCTGTTCAAGCTCTTCAGAGTCCTTCTGTCCATCCCACTGCCTTCCTAGGTATGTCTAACAGGAATAAGGAAGAGGGACTTCTCAGTGGCTGCTCCCAGACACTAGAATTCCCTTCCCTAGGAGCCCAGGATGGCTCCCTCTTTGTTCATCTTCTGCTACCAACAGAAAACTTTCCTATTCTGCCAGTTTTTGCTGTTTTTTTGTTTTATAACCTTTAAATCATTTTAATTCTATACATTATTTAATTGCTTTAAAATAACATATACATACATATATATACACACATACACACACATATATATTTATATATTTTACTCTGTGAGGGTTTTTTTTTTTTTAAATTCTATAAGCCACCTTGATTCCCAATATTGGGGAAAAGGTCAGAAATAAATAAATAGGTGCAATAGTATCCAAAATGCTTGAATTGTTCTTTTCTTGTTGTTGTTTCCATTGAAAAAAATTAGAACAAAGTCATGATGAACTTTTCACACTGATTTCAAAGGGGCCTAAGTATCTAATGTTTATGCTAAGCTTTTCCTCGGAAGGCTTGTAATCAGTCTTAACAACTTTCATTTTTGGTATCCCATTTCACTCTGATCCCAGCCACACAACTGTGTAACTGCATATATATCTATATCTATCTATCTATCTATCTATCTATCTATCTATCTATCTATATCAGATTTGAATACTGTACTTCATCACTGTATTTCCGGAAACAGATTGTAATCTACAAAAGCTCATGCTAAAATAAGTCTATTAGTTCTAGAAGTGGCACAACACTATTACTCTCCAATTGTTCTTATAAGTGCAACTAAGTCTGGGTCCAACCTGCCAATTTGTAACCCATCTGCTAATCTTGTAAAGTAAGCCAGCTTCTCGCGATATTGTTGATCTGGGAACTGAGCATGATGTAATTGGTTTGCCTACAGCTACCTAGTGACGTAAGGTTCAACTAAAGATACAAAATTTGTGCTAAGTGATTATTTCTTACATGTTTATAACCCTGGTTCCCTGCATAAATCCAAGATAATCACTTCAAAAAATGGGGGGAGGGAGCATGGGAGGAGGGGTACTGACATCCATTTTCCTGTACACCATTTTCAAAACATCTTCCCTAATGGTTTCAGCCTGTGTCACAGGTAAAGAGAATGATCCAGGGTGCTCATGAAGGAAGAGAAAGGCCTTGGATTCAGCACACGGAGGACCCAGGATTTCAGGCCCCCACTGCTGAGGGGATATTTGCCGTGGATGCAACATGTGATGAGCAACTGCTTCAGGACAATGGCCAATTTTCATTTCTACACCCTCCCGAGCTGGTCACACAGACATGAATGTATCCCCCCAGAAGTCACTTCTGATTTTGATTTTGGCTGACGGTTAGCCAAAAACAAATGTAGGGTTCCTTTTTCTTTCTTTCTGTTTTGCAGGTGTATTGGGGCAAAGTAGCCCAAACTGCTGTGTTTTGGCATAATTTTGTGGCAGTTCTGTAGTTATTCTTTGTCCAGTTTTTAAATGGGGAGCCCAAGAAGGTTGGGAGTGTCCTGGAGTCAGCAAAAAACGGTCTGAAAGTTGCACTGTCCCCCTCTTGCTGTACTGTAGCCCTCTGTGAGAAATGTGCTCCCACCTTGACATCCAGAGAGAATGTTTAGTTATAATTAGGGATCGGGCAAGCAGCTATTTACACTTCTGAGTGATGGGTCTGCACTAGTTTTCAATCACATTAATTACCTTTCTTCATTCTAGATCCCCGTGCTGACCTTAGGGCTCCCAAGAGTCTTGGCTGAATGCTTTTACAAGAATTCCTATGGCTCTTTCTAGAGAGATATAATGCTAGGCTCCATTTCAAGCTTACTGGGTTGTTTGGAAGATATTGTTTAATTCATGTATTTTATAAAGGGTTTCTCATCATATTGTGAGGAAATGTGGGAAGTCCACAATCTCAACTATGGTCCTGACACTATCGGAATAGGAATCATAAATAATTATAATAATTTGTAATTATAAATATTATATACAGACATACAGTACCTACGATGGACTCTTATTAATTTTATCCCTCATTTTCTTTTCCTTAAGAAAAACAAATGAAATAATGAAGTATTAACCTCCTGAAGAGAAAGAAGCCAGGCTGAATGTTGCTTAATCCTTAAGAAAATTAAGAGCTGAAAACAGAAAAATGTAACATAAAAGGACACAGGTTAGTTATGTTATTGGGTATGCAGAAATAATACATTTGAAATTCAATCGTCAGCACCAATTAGACTGGACCCATTGAATTACTGGGAGAACGGACTGAGCAAGTTCCCACTTGTTCAATAGAACTGCTGAGACTAATAATTGGACTGCATGTTGAGAGTGGAACTAGACGAGACTCTTATTGATCTATGATCTAATCACCAACATTTAAAAACTAAAAACTTTTATCAGCCTATGGGCAGTGGACATAAATAATCTCCTCTCTACTCTGAAGTTCTCACTGGGACTAAGAAAGTAGGAAGAATATTAACTTTCCTCTCCTTGGAATCAATGAAATGACACAAGTCATTTTTATTTTTATACAATCTCATGTAATTTCATTCGGGGATGAGTTCTTGCTGCCTCAAAACAATAAATTCACCAAAGAAATATAAAACCCAAGTAATTCTTATGAACTGTTAAAGCTTAAGTAATGGCACCTTTACATTATGGAATGAGATATGAAAGACTGGTTTTGCCTCTGTTTAGAAATCAGCTATTTCCACACTACGCTGCTATAGCGCAATTATTCCACTTTCAACATCCTATGGAATCCTGGGGTTTGCAGTTTGGCCCCTCCCCAAACTGCAAACCCCAAGATTCCATAGGATGTTGAAAGTGGAATAATCGCACTATAACAGCATAGTGCAGAAATGGCCATCATGTCACAGGTGACCCACTGGGAATGTGGAAAGAGTGTCAAGTCCACCTCCTTTTGACATCTTTTAAGAATGATCTACAAATACTCCCTTTTATCCTAGGCCCATCCTGATATTTTAATTGTGAATTTTAACAATGAATGTTAAATATGTGTCATCTGTGTTTAGATATTTGTAGTATTTTTTTCTTTTAAGATGATATGCATTTAACTACAGTCAGCCTTCCACATTTACGGGTTCGACTTTCACGGATTTGATTATTTGCAAATTTTTTCAACCCCTTCTCTCCCTCCCCCCCCCCGGCGCTTCTTTTCTAGGGGAAACTTCCCTCTCGATGGTGCCAATCCACCACTGGTCCTCTTCTTCCTCTATCAGCCATTGCCTGGCCAGCTAAGGTTGGCTTGTAGCCTGATTTCTCAGCATCACAAACCCTCTCTCAATGTCCCCTCACACACCCAAGGAAGGAGATGGATGAGAGAGAGGACACATAGGGTTCCCATCCTTCCCTCATCTTTCCCTGGCTTAATTTGGACCCTGGGTGTTTGTCCACATGAGGCTCCCCACCATGCCTCAGCTCCAACACACATTCTCTTCCAACACACTATGATATTTGTGATTTTTCTACTTTTGTGAGGGGCCTGCACTCCTAACCCTAGTGAATGTGGAGGGCCAACTGTACCATTTTAATTGATATTTGGTTTTTAATTGTTATATATTAATCTATTGTTACCCCCACCTCAATCCATGGGAGAGGCAGGCAAGAAATCTTCCTTCTCCTTCCCTTTCTCTTTCCCCTTCCCCTCTCCCCTCCTCTTCCTCTACAGATTAAGAAAAGATCTACAGGGCAGACTGGGAAAACAGACTTACTAAGGGATCAACTGTTATTGTTCCTATTCCACTAAAACATCCCTCTTTTTTTTAGAAGTGCCACCTCACAAGGCTAATTCCTTGCAGTGAATTCCAGCATGCCAACTTATGCATGGCAAAATTGTGTTATCATTACATGAAGAGATTCCTAAAGAATGGGGTTGCTCAGCTTAACAAAAAAGTGTGCCCATGGTGGATCCAATGTATATTACAGCAGTGGCTTTCAACCAATGGTATGCATATGACTGGTGAGAAACAGAAGTGGTCTAAGCAAGATGCAAGTCACAAATATTCCAAGTAATATTACTGCAAATTTTAATCTGTATTGTTTCTAGTTCGTATTATTTAACTTTTATTATTTTAACTTACATTATTTTTCACAGCAGCAGAGAAAGCCATGCAAAGTTATTATTTATGTAAATGTTTGTAAAATTTACTATATTTTCCATTACTAATAGATTCTACTCGACTACTAACAGATTTCCATTACTAAGAGTTTACTCCAAACACTACTAGATTTTGTCTTGAAAACACTACCAGATACTACAAACACTACTAGATTTGATGTCTTTAAAACTTTACTTAATTGATAACTATAAGAATAAATGTCCATTTAAAATAAATATTCATTTTAGAAAAAGTGGCCCTTTTGTTTCTATCACTCTGGGACTAAAGTTCTTTAACAGAGTGATTGGCTGAATTTCAGACAGGGAACCTGTGCTTGAGAGGATCTAAACCAGTTACAAGATATTGCCACCATATCCCACATTAGAAAACTTACTCACCAGGATATATAAGCTCGTGGCCAAAAACAACATGACTGTAACAGGCTTGGTTCCTCCAGTGTACACTATGCTCAAGCCAAATTCCTACTGATGTACTATGCCAGTGTAGGATAGGCAGTGGCAGGAGGAGAAAATGCCAGAGGGGTAGTTGCCATGAATAAAGAGCTAGATCTTTGTAAATTTCTTTCTCTGAGGAAGAAGAAATAATTTTACCATTTTAACCCTTCTGCAAGCAAGTTGTCAAAAACCGCACATCCCTGCTGAGCCCCATATCTTACCACCACACCGAAGTTTCCAAAGGCCCTTTCTGCATGTGGAGGGGGAAATGGGGGAAAATGTGCTAAAACGGAGCTTACCAGCAGCCAGGTAAGTCTGTCACCATGCGGAGCAGTGCGAGCTCGCTGCTCTGCAGTCCTCTGGCGTCCAAAATGGCGGCTTCGGCGTCCAAAATGGCGGCTTCTGGCTGGCAGAGGCTCTCCACCAACCGGAGAAGCTCGCCAGCCGGAAGCCCACCCCCGGCAGATCTGCAGGCACGCACTAGTGCGTGCCTGCAAATCTGCACCGTGGCGACTGAAAAGAGGTTTTTTAAAAACACGCTGCACCACCAGTTCCGGTCGCTTCAGAGCGGATTGAGGTGCGGAACTACGAAAAGTAGTCTGCCCCAATCCACTCCACGGTGCAGACGACCTCTGACGGAGGCGCTCTGCACTGTTTTAATACCCCGGTGCGGAAAGGGCCAAAGACTATTTACCCTTTGGAACCTACTCTATGTAAATGTATGCCTGTGGGGTGTGTGAAGAAAATAGCATTTTCTGTGCAGTAAACAACATTTCTCTGTAGAAACCAAGTTCCCTGCACAGAAAGCACAATTTCTGTGTGGAAATAACTTTTTTTTGTTTGTTTTCTCTGCAGAAAATTTGTTTTCTACATATAAAATGCTGTCTTTGCAGAAACAGAAAAAAAAAAGGGAGAGAGAACACACATTTTTCATCAGAATAAGTCCTGAATAGCAGATTCTTAACCTTCCAGGATTTGCCTCACTAGGCTTTCCCCAATACCATTTTTTTTTAAAAAAAATTTGAATATTCGTTCCATCTCTGGCTGTGAAGAAAGTAAGGCAGTGGAGAAACAGGCGGCTTATAACTAAAAGGTTTAGATCACTTTCTTTTGCCACTTCTGGGCATCCCTAGGAAAAAAAAATCGAACTGCTAGTGTTGGGGATCAACAGGATTCTGGCTCCTGTGTTCATGCAGACTTCTGACTAATTTCATTCTTCTCCTCTTTCTACTGATGAGAAATATAAAGTTAGCTCAAAAATATGTTGCAGAAGTCTATGCTTGGGTCACGTCTCTTGCCTTGACTGATGTTTGCCTTTATTAGTTTCACAACAGGCAGACTCTTAACCTGTACGCTTGAAAAAAAATTGCATTGGTTAAATTTCTGTCTGTCAAGCAGTTTCTTATATACACAGATAATCCATCGGGGAAAGAAACCAATCCTCCTTCTTTTAGAGTACAAAAGAAACATCAGATCAGGAAATAACTACTTTTCTTTTTGTATACAACCTGTCAGCTGTATTTATTTGCACTGAATGTCAGGTATATTTGCACAGGATGTAGAACTCATTTCAGGTGAGCTCTAACAAACCCTGATTTCTTAAGAGGTTTGTTTTGGATGTTTTCTTCCACTTCACTGTATTCCTTTTAAAATTAAATCACATACTTCCTGGTAGAAAGCAGGCTGTTACCTAAAGCACAAAGGAAACTTTCACTTGTTAGAGAGATTACAGTTGCTCTAAATAGCAGCCACCTTTAGTCTGAGAAATTATCTTCTTTGACAAAGTACCGGTAATGCCAATCTAACTTTCCCATCTGTTTATGCCAGCAAACAATGTAGAATGTTTACCTTTCAGGACTTTGCTCAAAATATATTGAATTAAAACACACACATTTGTATGTATACCAGAAAGAAAAAACAAAAAATAACCTGAGGCATCCAATATTTTGTGCAGAATTTTTGTAGACTCATTTGCTTGGATGCTGAGGGATTATAAACAAAGAACATTATTACAAACTACATTTACATGTAGATCCTCTGTCTAAAGAAAATATGGGTGGCGGCTGAATGTACACTCTCTCTCTCTTTTTAACTATCTAGGATATTTTTTTTTCCATAGGAAAGCAATATATTCCTGACATCAGAGTTGGTGATATGCAGATTAGCTTTAGCTGTAAAAATCATGTGTCACTGAGTATGGAATAGTTAATTCATTCTTCAAAAATCTGAATACATAGAACAGCACTACATGTAGCTGTTTTCAGCTACCAGATATTTATTAGCATCTCCTGGGGTGCAGAGCAACATCTGACTTAAAGAAACTCAACAACTTAACAACTTAACCAGCCTCTGAGTTGATGCAAGGCCCAATTGCTTCTGTTAGCTTCTGCCCTCAAAGAAGCTCTCTGTTTCTCCATGAGACCTGCCAGTTATTTGTTTATTTTCTCTCATCCCTTTCCCTCAATACAGGATCCAAGGCAGCTCATCTGCAGATGAAAAGTAGCTTAGAGGTCTTCTGAGTGTGCCTCTTTAAAAAGCCATACTTAACACAAAATGTGACAGAAACTATTCAAAATGTTACAGAAACTATCTTCTGAAACTATTCTATTTTCTTTGTACCCAGTCCAACACAACATCAAGGCCTCAACACCCACACCATTTAAAAAGAGAAATAAAATGTATGAATGGCATAGGAGAATCTGAAGCAGCCAAACTTCTGAAGGTAAGCAAGTGTGTGCCTAACCAGATAGTAGAATCCCAAAATAAAATACTAGAAAGCACAAACAAAAAGTTGACAGAAGGGGGAAGATGGAGACGAAGATAAGGCAGGCAATTCTGCATCGGTGATAAAGCCAAAACTGCATGCTTAATTCCATGTTGAAGCTTTGCCACCCCCAGGTAACAGGAAGTGTCCAATGTAAAATATAGTTTCATGGCAACTTTAAATGTCAATTTTATGCAATAGTAAAAGGATGACAGTCAAAAAATAGACCACCCACTTGTGACAGCATGCCTGACAGAGTTAACTGGGGGTGGGCACAGAAAGGAAGCACAGGGCTGTAGGTGTGAAAAGGACTCCACAGCTATGGTCTGAAAGACATCCTGGTGGCTTCTTCTTCTGTATACATTAAAGGAGGCAACAAGTTTCTTTTGTCAAGGAAATAATCTCACTGAAAGCAAAGGTAACTGGCTGCTACGTATGTAGATTTGGATCCTTCAAATGCCTTTTAAGTAGTCTTCATTACACATCTTAAGTCACACTGCATTTCCCGCTCCCTGGCCCTCTATTCCCACCTGTACCAGTCCACAATCAGTAGCATTTGATGCCTAATTTAACTTCACACCTACTCTTGGGAATAAGCTGTCTTAATTTCAGGAGGCAGAAGGATCCTGACAGCCTTATTCTTGGCAAGCCTCTATGATTAAACGTTTGCATCCTTCTAAAACCTCTGATGCCTAAATACACTTAATTTAATTCTCAATGATGGGGACCACTGTTGGCCTACCTAGTGCCCTTGTCCAAATGATTAACATCGTAGTTAATTTCTCTGAAGATGCAGGAATATCGCCTTGGAAACAGCCAAGCTGTGAAAGAAGCTCACAAGAATATTTATTTATGCCCTTTTTTATGCTCCCTTTTTTTTTTTTTTTTTGGACCGTGTGTGGAGGACAAAGGCAAAAATGGCAAGAACAAAGGTTAGTTTTCTCATTCTTATATGAGACTGGGATGACTAAGATGTTAATCCTTTCGCTCTTTACTTGGAAGAAAGTCCCAGTAAACTGAGTGGAACTCATTCCTGAGAAATCACACAGTGTCAAGCTGCAAAAATAAAGAGCAGCATTTATTAATTTTCATAATTTTCAAAAATACCCAGCTTCATACAGGCTAGAAATTCCTTAGTTCCTACTCCACCCAGGTCTCTTTCTCTCCCACTAAACCAGGTGGTCTCTTTCTCTGTACTCACAAGCTTACCTTAGTGCTCTTCCTTTCCATGGACTAAGCACTCTTTCTCTCACCTTACCCACCTACATGTCCTTTCTCTTCCCTCATTCATCCAGGCAATACTCCTCTATCTTATATGTTGATGGGAGTAGGGTGCCAAAGGCAATGGATCTGGAACAGCATCAACCTCATTCTATGTTGACCATCTGGGAAGTCCCTAAACACATAGTGTCTGAAAGATTACGCAGCCACAAAAGTGTCTCATAAAAGAGTACTAACTGCATAAAAATGAACAGCCAAGCCATCTGAAGATGCATCTTTTTCTAAAGTGAAGCTTTTATTGGCCCCTTCAAAGGAAGAAAAATTGCTCTACAAAAATACACTTCTCCTTTAAATAGGTTTGTTGAGCTTTCGATGGTTATATTCCATGATAGGAAAAGACATGTTTAAGGCTTTCTCAAAAAGAAGAAGCCATCTTCCCAGAAGTGGAAATCCCCAAAGATGAGTCATTTATTTAAGAATCTGGATAAAATAAAAAGTCCAGAGGTCTATCTACACTGCAAAAGTGTGGCACTCTGATACCAGTTTAACTGTCATGTCTCCATCCTATGAAAACATTGGAGTTCTTTGTTTGGTATACTTTGGTAGTTAGAATTCTCAAACAGAGAGCGCTATTCCATTCCCCATAAATACAGTGCCAGGGCTCTCTTGCAAAGAATTCTAATTACCTCACCAAATTACAACTCCCAAGATTACAAAGGATGGCACTGTTGTGTTGTAATGTCCTTTGAGTGATATAGGGCAAGGCAATGAGGATCATGATTGACCTTATGAGACGAGGGTACTTCCAGCAGCAGACAGGCATCCAGTATATGTAACATCATGCGACAGATCTGTGTTTTTGCCAGAAAGACATGTTCCTTGAGGAAGGATGGAGGTAAAGACTATCCCCAATGGTGGGCCACATATTGGTGACCTCTGGCCTCATGATAATAGTTGCAATGTTATTGTCATATTTCAAAATATTTGTTTATTGGTATTGAAATGTTTGAGAAATGTAATATTTTTGAGTGTTCTATGATATGTATATTGACTTGTTTCCTTTTCTGTTTTATGAAAGGGAGATGTGGTATAATTTTTTTTTTTAAAGCAAACCTGCTTTAACTCCAGCTGTATAGTATTTAATGGACTGAGGCTCCTGTGCTTGTCAGACCTTGTCTACAATACTTTTCTGGAGTTTGTGAAAGAATAAACTTTGCTTCTCCTGCCTTTGGAGTCTTGTTAGCTCATGAGTCTGTCTTTGGAGTCTTGTTGGGTTGTGAGTCTGTCCAGAGGAGGGTGACCAAAATGGTAGAAAGCCTGGAAACCATGCCCTATGAGGAGAGGCTTAGGGAGCTGTGTATGTTTAGCCTGGAGAAGAGAAGGTTAAGAGGCAACATGATAGCTATGTTTAAATATTTGAAGGGATGTCATATGGTAGATGGAGCAAGCCTGTTTTCTTCTGCCCTAGGGGCTAGGATACAGAGCAATGGCTTCAAACTTCAGGAAAAGAGATTCTACCTAAACATTAGGAAGAACTTCCTGACAGTAAGAGCTGTTCAACAGAATACACTGTCTCAGAGTGTGGTGGAATCTCCTTTTTTGGAGATTTTTAAACAGAAGCTGGATGGACATCTGTTGGGAATGCTTTGATGGTGTATTCCTTCATGGCAGGGAGTTGGACTTGATGGACCTCGTGGAGTCTTCCAACTCTAAGATTCTATATTAATTGCAACAGCAGACATTATACCATGGCAGTTAAAATGGTATCAAAGTGTTATAACTGAGCAGTGTGGATATATTCAAGCATAGGTGAACTCCAACAGTGGTACCACTGCAGCCACTAGCCTTCCTCTATTCCTCATTTGCTTCTGAGGGGAAGTTGTTGACTACTTCAACCCTTTTCCCTCAAAAGTGAGCATCTTTGATAGTGACAGTATGACTGTAAGGACATAGAGTCATTTCTTTCTCGGCCCATTATTTGATGAAAGCCCACTCACAAGACTGACAGGAAGCAGAAACCCAGTGGCTTCCTACCCTCTTGTAGGCTAAGGCTTGCTTACTCACAGGCTTCCCAATGCAAATCCTGTTAACAGGTGAGGTGCTTCTACTCCTCTTCTGACCTTTACTTAGCAGGTTAGTCATGTCAATGTTCAGATTGAATAACAGCTACGACATACTGCCTCTTTCCAAAATTTGGGTTTCCAGGTGATTCACAAGGATTAAAACAAATAGAAATGAAAGCAAATAGCAATGAAAACATGTTAAAATAGCATTAAAAGCAATTTGAAACATATCCATTAAAACGGAAAATAAAAAGTACTCTACACTATTAAAATCCCTTTCCTTCTTTTTGTTCTTTCTCTTCTCCATCTTCATTTGCTAAGACAGCAAGTAAGAAGCCAGACTAAGCTTCCTTGCTAAGGAAGTTCCTAAGCCACGGAGAAAGCCTTCTCCTATGTTCCTTCTAGATTGGCCTGTGAGCAAGCATCAAAGATGTACTGGGAAAGGTTACTTTGGATTTGGTAAACCTGTAGCCTGCATAATAAACCCACATAAAAGGAAAGTTTCCTATACAAAGTCAGAAACAGAATTAAGGATGACATACCTTCAGCAAGCAGACATCATGGAATAATATAGTGTGGATTCTGTAGGATTGCCATACATTCAGAATCTGCCTGTTGTGTGACTTGCTCACGCATTTAAGGCATTATTAAGTGATTCAAATGTATTCATGCAATTGTGGTAATGACATCTAATTGTGCAATTAGTGCAAAGACATGTAATCATGTAATTAGGCTGTGTAATTACAATATGTAATAATATTAGACTGTTGTACAAATCCTATTTTTTTAACTACAGGGAAAAAAAATACATGCATGTGGTATTAAAAGCACCACTGTGTTGAAATGCAGAAGAAGGTATAAATAGATCAAAGTTGAAAGCCCTCCCAGAGAGAAGAATTTGTACATGAAACGCTAATGGCTCTGTAATAGTAGTTCTTTAAGGCACCACAATTATTATAGGGTACTTTCAGGAAAATTGGGTTTAATACTTAAGGAAAGTTAATTTTGTTCTGATTAGGAAGAGGCAGCTTGCAGAAGGCTACTTTGATCTAACGAATGAGAGGGGTTCAATTCATTTACATATTTGACTTAACAGCCATCCTGAAATGTGCACATGTGATTGACACTGGAGCTTTGTGTGTGGATATGCTCACTCTCAGCACCTGGAATAACCTAAGCAATTAAGGTAAAGGTGTAACACATTTCTTGCTGACAAAGTTGCAGCTGGGCATTGTGTCAAGATGGTCTTCTCTCACATCCCCAAGCATCAGTATGCTCTTATGGATGAGAGACTTAAAGGAAAATGAGACATCATGAACCAGAGCCTTCTCTCTTGTCATCATTGGAAATGCAACAATGGCTACTTCCGCACTAAACTGTTATAGTGCTATTATTCCACTTTCAACATTCTATGGAATCCTAGGGCTTGCAGTTTAGGGAGGTCCATTTAGAGGACCTCAGTAAACTATAAACCTCAGAATCCCACAGGATGTTGAAAGTGGAATAATAGCACTATAACAGTATAGTGTGGAAATGGCCAATGTTCACCATTTAAAGAGTTAAAGGTGTCTTAAAGAAAACAGCAGTAATAGGGTTAATGAGCATTTCAGTGATCTAAAATCTCCTCATGTCTTATCTACCTATCCTAACCACTCTCCGACTGATGTTCTTAGGGATCACTCCACCTCTCCTCTCCATCTCCCTTCTTCTCTTTCACTGCTCCAAAACTAAAACTAATCTAGTTTTCTTCCTGTTCTAGCATAGCATAGTGCCCTGAGAGAGCTTTCCTATCTCTAATGCAGTTCCTATAATAAAAACTTAGCTTACAGTTGGCACTCCACATTTCCAGGGTTCACTTTCACAGATTTGATTATTTGTTAATTTCTCCAACCCCTCCCCCAACCTTGAGTGCTTCTTTTCTGGGGGACTCTCAGCCGCTCCAATCAGGCCATGCAACCCTTTAAAAACCAGCCTCTGGTCCTCCTCCACCAGCTGCTGCTGCCTGTCCAGCTAAGGATGGCTCACAGCCTGATTGATCAGCACCATAACCTGTCTCCTGATGCCCCCACCCTGGACACAGGGAGGAATTTGGGTGTGAGAAAGGAAATATAGGGCCCCCATGCCATTCTACCTCCCCTTTCCTTCTCCTCTTCCTGACCTGGTTTGGACCTTGGGTGCCCATTCTCCCCACCATGTCTCAGCCTTTCCCACACACACACACACACACACTTTGATTTTTGCAGTCTTTCCCACTTTTGCAGGTGTCCTGCATCCTAACCCTAGTAGATATGAAGAGCCCAATGTATTTCTTACAGCTGTCAGTGCTAATACTCCTTAACCATTGCAACTAGCTGCTACAGGAATGCACTCATAACTTGCCAAAAGGAAGGGAAGAGAAGAAGATGAATAGTACAAAGTTGGAACAACTGACAGAGGCTCCTATGTAGAGACTCCCCACCACAGTTGTAGACCTCATTTCCACCTGGCGTGCGTCAGACTCCAGCATTACAAGTCTCCAAGCAGGCCCTAAAGTCCCATGTATTTATTTTGGTTCATGGTTAAGTTAGGGTTTTTCTGAGGTTACAACAGATACACTGGCATCTGGTGTTAACTATTAGATTTCTATTTTATCACCATTTTATGGTCTAAATTTTGTTGAGTACCACTATGACAGGGCTGAGCCTAAGGCACTTTCTGCACCCTACCTTCTTGCGTAGTCCTGTGGTGGTGATCCCTGCAGCAGCTCTGCCAGGAAGGTAGAATGACAGGAGCGTTCCCCTCAACACTGGACCGGCTCCCTGCAGAAGGGAGCATGATGGCCATGCCTCTTCCTTCCACAGTGTAGCCAGGTACTTTCCCAGGCTGTACTGGGGCAGGAAGTGCCACCACTGGACTTCTGGGCCTTCTGCAGGACAGGTAGGTGCAGGATGGTGGCATGATCATGGGCCATTGATGGGGAAAGCTCGTCAATGATTTAATCTGTGATCACACCGGTTGGGGACAGGAAAGGAGTGGGATCGTGATGACGTCATGGAGAAACACCATCATGGTCCCGCTCCTCTCCTGTCCTTGTGCTGGGATGGGAGACTACTGAGGAAAGGGCCTAAAGTCAGCTTAGAAATCTTTTACATAAACGACTGAAAAAAATTAGAATTAGTTGTAACAATGAGGATGGGCATGTAGAAGTACATTAAAATAAAAGGCCCGTTTAATGTTTAGAACCTTCACAGGGAACTTTTATCAGCTAGTTAATACATATAATAGTAAGATAGCCCCTTCCCTACATGGTACTTCAGCTTTTATAGGAAGATTAATTAATTTGAAAGCATCTTCACATTTGCTAGCACCTGTCTATTTGATTATGTGTTTTTTTACTTTAAGGCAAAATGTCCCTAGAATCAGAAGCAAGGTGGTATAGCTCTCCCCTCATAAGCACACTACGCTCTTGGTAATCATGCATAAATTAACAGCTCCATCTCATTAATTTCCACCAAACATTTTTTATTGCTTCAGAAGGTCCCGCTGAATATTAAAATCTTCTTCACAATAATATAAAGAAGGATTTCATTATTTACAAAAGTAAACACAAAGGGGTTTGGGAATACATTAATTACTGCCATTGTTCTGATGTAACCAACTCAATACTTCTAGCACACATTTACAGCTCTGCTCTTTCAAAGGCACGGCTAGCTCTATCTGTGCATGGATTGTGTTTCACGTTTATATGCTAATCACTTCATGCCTTAAGCAGTGTAGTGCTTCTATTGTACCTACTACTGTTATTGGTCATAATTAAGGAATTATTTACTAGCTATTAGAATGCCTTTGATATCTGATTGACAAGTTAATTATGCCTGATTTAAAGTCTGTACACACATGATCCTAATTACCATTCTTATTTGAAACCTTCCCTAAATTCATTGTCAGTTTAATGACAGTGAACATGAATTATGGCAGAGTTATAAATGTTACAAAAAATTAAATTTTAGTTAATAACTTAAATTGATCCATTTTCTATTTTGTAATATCTCTACGTATGAGTCATAGCTCTTTCACTCTGTGCTGTATCAATTGTTATCAATCGTGTTACAGATGCTTAAAAGTAGAAAGCACATTAAGTCTAATAAGTCTCACTTGGGATTAAGGTCTGTTGAATACACAGGCTACCTTTGTACAAAATGGGAAGCCAGAACTCTAGCAAATGTTATCTTGGAGCTTTTCTGCACTGCACTGTTATACTGCTACTATTCTACTTTCAACATCCTGGGGTTTGTATTTTACTGAGGCCAAAGAAGTCTTTGGCTGAGAATTCTGAAGGCCCCTCTCTAAACTGCATATCTCAGGATTCCACAGGATGTTGAAAGTGAAAGCAAAGCACTATAACAGTGTAGTGCAGAAAGGCCCTGACTGTTCACAAATAAGGATGCTGGGAAATGCTGCTTGATCATCACTTTTGCTTTCACACCTAGGGATGTCAAAATCTCTCTGTTTTTGTTTCTTCAAATCCCATCAGAATTGTTTTCCCATCCTTGTTCTCTATAGTGTAATTTTTAAAATCAAATTTTCCTAATTACTGTATTTGCGTGACATTTAATTTAATGCAATTTTCCCCTACTGACTGAAGCATGTTTCCGTGTATTTTAAACAAATCATGCACAATTTAAACTGTGTTTTTTATCTATTTGTGTTTTAAATTATGTCATTATTTCATGCATGCTTGGAATCATCTTACAGGCTGCATAAATATGAAAATGGTCAAGGTGAAGGGTCCACTGTCTTGCAATAAGTCTTGAGAAACATGGAAGTGCTACCTGATGTTGAGATGTGAAATTTCTTTCCATCCTTACTTTGTTCCTCCTGCTAGTAGAAGCCACTTCTGTTATCGAAACAGACAGGTGGGAAAAGGTTAGGGTTATGTCTGGCCAATCACTGACCTAACAAGCCATAGTCTAAAGACAAAATTTGAAGTAGGACTTATACTTTCTGCATTTTGGGGAACAACAATCCAAGAATCAGGTTCAAAGGTAATGTTAGCTTTCTAGCTGATAAGCTCCTGCTTGTATTAAAGCTGTTTCTGCAGGTGTGAGGAGCCAAGCAAGAGCAATTACATCAGCTTCCTTGCTTCTGAAGAATAAACAAGGATTCTCTGAGATTCTGGCTTGTTGTTTGTGTGAACACGGCCAATGACTAAACATGCATTGGAAAGTTTTGCATATGATGTTAAAATTTTAAATTTATTTAACATGCTGTGTGCTCCTTATATCTTGTATATATGCTATTATTCTTTTTTGCAACAGAATTTTTTGCATGTTTTCATGGTGATGAATTGCCTGCCATTTTGTGAAAGTGTAGAAAAGAAATGGTGAATACAGTAACAGATACAAAATTAAAACTCTTTTGGCTGTCAATTTTGTCTTCCTTTCTAGCCCTTATGCTCGAGAAGATATGCTTGAGGGTAGTGATTACTTAATATTCAGAAGCTAGAATTATAATTTTTGAATGTGAATTTCAGTAAGCAGAGTAGGGACTCAACATTTTTGGCCAACTCATGATGAAAAATGGCAGCAGAGGGAAACAGAAAATAGCAAAAAATAGGCAGAATAAATTGAGCAGAATAAAAAAGTCCATGGAAATTTGCACATCTTATTCTGCATAATTTATTGACATCCTTATGTTTTCCTTAACTTATTCTAGTCTTGGAAACCATAGAAGGAGGACAAGATTCTCTGAGACCCAATCCCAACTCTTGTAATATAGACAAAATATGACACAGAGGTGCACAATTCATACCACTGGTCATACCTGTCCTTTTGTATGCTGTGTCAAATACAGGCTTTCAAATTTGGATTCCCCTAATTCTGAAGGATTAACTTTCATGTGAGACTGTAAAGGTATGAATGTGCTCATCAGATGTCACTCCTGTATCTGAAAGACGCATACAACTCTGATGTGAAAATTCAAAGAACACGCATATTGGGATGGGGGAAACAAACCATGAGCTAAAAAGCAAATTTAACTTCAGTATGGATTTTCAGAGCTACATATGTGCATTCTTATGTTCCATATTTGTATACAGCCATCCAAGTTTAAAAACAAGCACATTTATTTAATCATGTTCTATTCCCACAGGCAGCTAAAGTATCAGACATCCATTACAAGCATGAAACACTAAAACCCAACGCAAATTCTGTGGAATCTTTTCATACGTTACAAAACATAAAGCAAAACCCTGCAGGCACGAAACCATCTTCCTTGGCAAAGAACTGATGAGGGATAACACCTACATTCTGGACAGGATGAGAGAATGACCCAATCACCAGTCTGCATTCAACTAAAGAACTCATCCCAGTAAAACTGCTTGAAATATGGCAAGGCAGTAACAAGGTGTCATATAGAGATGCAGCAGGCAGCATTCTCTGTGTTAGTACTATTCAAAAGTGCCAGTCCACACACCATCAGCCGCCAGTCCTTGGAGAGTTTCCAGGAAATAAAGAAATAAAGAAATATAGCCAATTGGCACAAATGTGATGCCACTCCCTGCCACATTGGAGAATACAAATTGTCAGTCCCCCGATGAGATAGCTTAAGAAGCATTGCTCTGTGGTAAGAACATTGGAAACATTAACTCAGTAACAAATACAAGTTTCTCCAAAACCAGGTCTGCCCTCCTTATGCTTGAAGAAAACTTGACAGTTTATGTACACTGAAGTGGTCAGTCTTTTGTAGGTAAAGGTCTAAATGGAAATTGCTTTAGGATGGAAAAGCTCATACTCTCTAATCTTGGGAAAATAGAGGTCTACAATCTCAACTGTGGCTTTGATGGAACAGGTAACCTATCAGTATGTAAAAGCATCTTGTAGCACCTTTGAGACTGACTGAGAGAAAGAAGCTGGTAGCATAAGCTTTCATAGACTTAATTCTACTTCATCTGAAGCATGGAGTGAAGCGCGTAGGAACAGACCTTTATAGCAGATCCCTTTGCATACTGATCCAGACTAACATGGCTATATCTTTGAATTCTGACCTATCAAGTCAAAAGAGGTGAGAGAAACAAATGCAGAGAAAAGATTTTACAGTGTATAGTTACCATTTATTGAATATATAAATGAGAACTCTGGTGGACATCATTCTTCAGAAAGTACGTGGATCCATAGAATAATGTACTTTTTACTGGTAGTTTGCTGAAGTCCTGTGGCTTCTATTAATACTGCCAAATGCTAGACAATTTCTGGATCTATGTATTCTGCTCATGAAAGTGTTTTCCTCTACCTTGTTTTTCTTATTTCTTGTTGACTGTATCCTTCTATTGTGTGATATTACTTGCCTGAATTAAGAAAAAATGAAAAAGGAATGTCAGCTGCTGAGTGGTTGCATTTGCAGCAATGCTGTCCTGCTTCCAGACCGGAAAACACGGGGAGCAATGAACAGTTTCCAAGAGGCCCCAGGTGGGTGGGATGGTCTGTTTCAGTCTCTATTTCATTAATTTAAAAATGAGCCCTGTGGCAGATGTACCATGGCAGGTGCTGAACTGATAATGGCTCCTATTAAATGTATTACCCAAGATGGGCTTAAGGCTCATTTTCTTTTTCTTGCTCTACAGCTGGAATCCTAGGGTTTGCAGTGTAGGGAGGGGCATTTAGAAACAGATTGTCTGAAGGGCAGATTGTTGTTCCCAAGATTACAAGGATCTTGTCAGCCAGTCTTCTAAATATGAATAAATATGGATCCCCTGGCATACTAGATGAACTGTCATGCCTTCAAGGCATGTGAAATTCCAGAGAGACAAAGAATCTTTTAAAAAATATTTATTTTATTTTTAAAATTTTGTTAATGTTAAATATTAGGGCTGCCAGCCAGTCAAAAAATGAAAGACTGGATAGGAATGATCTGAATGAGTTGTGGTTCAGTCTTAGAAACTCCTGAATGCTGTAAGTGCCACATGAAAAGTTCTCTTAGGGCCTTTCCGCCCTACACTGTTACAGTGCTATTATTCCACTTTCAACATTCTGTGGAATCCTAGGGTTTGCAGTGTAGGGAGTAGCATTTAGAATTCTCATCCAGAGAGCTCTTTGGCCTCAGTAAACTACAAACCACAGAATTCCACAAGATGCTGAAAGTGGAATAATAGTGTTATAACGATGCAGTGCAGAAAGGCCTTTAGTTTTCTTTCTCCCAGAGAAGAAACTATAGTGTCAATCTGACTACTGTTAACAATATGGTAACCTAGTTAGGGATCTAGCATTCCAGATATATCCTGTTGGCCTATATAAACCAGGATGTTGTGTTTGTGATATTTTAAAGAAGGAAATCCAATTTTTGCACCAAGAAAAAAATTAATTATGTAATCTGTATTTTAGAAACCAGATATGTCCTATAAGGACTGGCTGATAGAATTGTTGGATTTAGCTGAAATCGATAAATTGATGACACTGTTAAGACAAAATTCAATATCTGGTTTCTTCCAATTCTGTGCATATAGTACTTGTGCTACAGTGATCGTGTATCATAGTAGCTTGCTGTATTTCTTCTCTACCTGATCTTCTGCTTATCCCAACAAGCATGGTTAATTCTTCCTCTTTCAAATTTTGTTTAATATAATCTGGGTCCATGTTCATAGCTATACTTGTCAGCATTTAGAAAACAATGCAGTGTTTAGTTTGTGGACTATCAGATCCCTTACCTAAGACTACAAAATAGTTTTCTTGCTCTAAAGAAAGCAGGCTCACTAACGGCATGCATATGCAACTGCCAAGGCCCTAGCACGGTGTCACTGATAGCATCAGCTTCCTTGGGTCTCCCATCATGTCAGGTCCTCCAGATGCCTTGAGCCAGAGTATTGTGGAAAATTTAAAGTGGCAGCTCCTAAAGACCACTTTTGACACTACAGTATGCCCATGATGGGCCCCACTGATGTAGAAGAACATGGGAGCTACTTGCCAATGGCCTTCTCACACGTAGAACTGCACTTGACAGAAAGTCATTGGTAAATGAGTGTGGGGTCACAGAGATACTAGGAAACGTTTTTCAGTGCTAAGAGCCATTTAGGTTCTCTTATGGATTTAGACAGAGCCAGTCACATTCTGACAATCCAGTCATAAGTACACTGAGTCTTTTTTTTTTAAAGGGTTTTGTTTCATCAAGTGGAAACTTCATTTCCACGCTGTCATCATTTCAGCAAGATGCTATATAAAAATAGCAATTGTAGGAGACTTAGCTTTTTGTTGCTGCAACATTACTTGTCTTGCAGTTATGGGACAGAGACAGAAAGCTGTGTAACTACTTTGTAAGGACAACCCTGTGTAAGCTTCTTAGTCCTGGTTTCTAAATACATCTGAACATCCAAAGTCTGTAGTTTTTTGAATCACTGAATCAATTGGAGGGTCATCTGAAGCCTGTTAGGTGCCATCTCAACTTAGGAATTCTACTTTGTGTTTGACTCAAATCTATGCCTTTTATTTTGGAAACTCACCCCTCTCCTTATCAGTTATACTATACCTCTATTATTCATGTGTCCATGAATAGACCAGCCTTTCTAAACCTAGTGCTCTCCTGATTTTTAGACCGTATAGTTACAGTCGGGGTGCTATTTTGGTATATGTTTTTTTAGAATGTGAGCTTCTGAAGCCTGTATATAAAGGAAATAAGTGTGACTACATAAAGTAAAAGCCAAATGTCTTTGTGGAAGAACAATAAGCTTACCAGGTAGTTCTGGACATGCACCCAGCTAACTTCCCCCTAGCCCCAAAAGAAGATAAGAGGAAAAAGTCTTACAGAAAATATGGTAAGTGGTCCAGGGTACAGAAAAGAAACAGAAAAAGTGTACTGCATTGGTATGACTGTGTTAATCATGACGATGTAATCATGTGTGGGCAGACAGCTAGCAAGCTGGCACAGAGTTTGCCAGTGGTTGGTCATTTAATGGTCTTGTTTAGATGGTCAGTGAAATCTCATTTCTCCTTGGATGGGAGACTCTTTGCTGAAATTAATGGGAATTAGTTGGATGTGTCTCTGATTGCACCGATAGATGCTCAAGATGGTATAAAACTACTTCCTACCGCCTTTCCCCCTAAATTTATTGAGAATATTCAAAGTACATACAAGCAAAACAAAGGGAAAAAACCCAAGAAACTACAATAACAAATACAGGAAAAAAACAAAACAAAACAAAAGGAATAGTATATAAAAAAAGAAAATACTAACTACTAAAGATAAATAATGACAATGTGAATACTAAGAAAAAAGAAATACACATTGGTTTCCAGCTTTCCTAACATAGGTTATAGATGATTCTATAAAATAATTTCTCTAACTAAAAATATAATTCAATTGCTTCAACTGCTATTTTCCAAATATACTAATTGTTGAAATCTACAGTCAACACATTGTACTCTTTTTCTTGGTTCCTAGTCTTTCAAAAAAAATTCGCTACTGAATTTTGTCTTAACGATATCATCAATTTATCGATTTCAGCTAAATCCAACAATTCTATCAGCCAGTCCTTTTTCACTGGAATATCTGGTTTATTCCAATTCTGTGCATATAGTACTTGTGCTACAGTGATTGTGTATCATAGTAGCTTGCTGTATTTCTTCTCTAGCTGATCTTCTGCTTATCCCAACAAATACAATTCCAGCTTCAATTGAACATTCACTTTCAGCACTGTATGCACCATAGACTGTATTTAATTCCAGAATTTCTTGGCCATTTTACAAGTCCACCACATGTAGTTAAAAGAGCTCACTTGTAGTTCACATTTCCAACATCTATTAGAAATCTCTTTATGCATTTTGGCCATTTTTTCTGGTGGCAAATACCAATGATACATCATCTTGTAAAAATTCTGTTTGAGATCGTAACATTGTCAACGATTTATGCTGAGTCAGGCATGGTTTCCTCTAAGTAGATGGCAGAAAAAGAGGTGATGTGGCCAGACGAGCAGGTGCAAGTTTATCAGGATCATTATGACTATACCTTGTGTACTGGGGAAGGAGGCTCAGGAGGGGAGAGGCCGACGGAGACATAGTAAGGAGTGCTCTACGGAGCCTTAGCGATTTTCTTTTTAAATGAAGCTTTAAGGCTTTCAAGATACTGTCTTGTTTGGCTAATTAGGATTGATAATATTTACTGTCCTGTGAAACTGCTGGGAAATTGTTAATAGTGGACTCAACAAACAAAGTTATTTATCTGGCTTTTGTTTCCATTGGAAGTGTTTCAAGCGTTTTAAGTCTTGCTGCCTACAAGCTTCCTCAGCTGCAAACTTCTTGGTATTTGATTGATACAACCTGCACTTAGGAAGCAAGAGGAACTTTAAAAGTATTGGAGACGTAAATAATATATTAGAAGAGCAGAAGACAGGAAAACAAATTAAACATCTCAAATTTATTGTTATTATCAGCCTAACCAGTGTTCAAACAATTAAAAGGACACCTGCACTTTGCCTCAATTTTTAACTCTTAACTCCTACTACTGAGAAACCTAATAACAAATGAATTCGATTTAGAGTGAATTTGAAACTGAAACTGACTCATTCCATTATAATTGTTGTTAATTTCTTGGAGATTAACCTTGGGTAGATCTTTGGAATAAGGATAACAAGAACAGTTGGGAGGCAATAAATAAAGCATTTTTATCAACATCCGACAGAAGAAGGAGAGAAGAGCAGAAGTAAAAGCGGGGCCGGTGAGAACTATGGGGATTCTTACCAGACAAGGCTGTAAGAAGTTGGGCCTGTCACTTGATTTTACGGATTCCTCTTTTAATAAAAAGAACCAAACAAAACAAATGGAACAATCTAAACAACTGAACCAAACAAAAATTTCCACGTATTTTTCTCCGATAGTAAAAATAAACGATCCAGGTCCAGACCTGCCCTCAGATACAGTGCTAGATTGGACATTAGAGCACAGACAGCTTCTGTTTGATCCATATAATGTGAGCAATATAAACCTAGCAGAGGAAATCTCTCTGGCTATGAATAACGAAAAAGCCATGTCCTTAGATGACCAGAGAAGTGAAATTTCTCTAGAACCAAGGAATGACAATGTGAGTACACCGGTGAGCACTACATCTCAGAGCAGAATAAATCGGGATAGAGAGATGCTAGTGACCTTAGCAGACCTGCAGGGATATGCCAATGATATAAATAAGGATTTACAATTAATTAAGACCTATTTGGCTGAATGTAATGGTTTGCTCACAGTTATTACCGAAGTTCTAGTAAAACTGGAATCTACATGTGAGAGAAAGCAACTAACCCCTGAGGATCATTCGTCATACTCTTTCAAGCAAGGAAAAAAATTTAATAAATCCAACAGGAAGACATCTAACCAGAATCAGGAGCTTCCTCAAAATATGACAAAGAAAACTAAGAATATCAAAAGATCAGTGAAACAGGGCAAATCAAAAAGGACCTGTGAAAGGATGAACTTTCAAAAGTTGTATAATTTGTTGAAGAAGAATCTAAAAACAACAAGGAATCAAAAGAAATCTACTAAATGTCAAAAAATTAAGGAAATAACAACAAACCCTGTAAAAAGGAATCTGAATATTAGGCATGAAGATCTCATGGCGGTAGAGGAGATTGTGACAATCAAGACCCTTGGGAGAAAGCTCTTAAGAACAGTGTATACCACAAGGGAACAAAAGCCTATCAAGAGGAGAATTCCCAGCTAACAATTTCACAGGGTATTACAGTAAACAAGACCTGGAGTTTGACCTTAGCTAAACAAAAATTGGTTATTAGTAATTACCCCAAACCCTGGGGGATATTATCTCAGTTCGAGAGAAAGAAACATCTCTTGCACACCTTAAACCAGTTAGCAGATAGGCTGCTAACCTTGGCAGAGATTGAGCATATAGAATATTTATTTTACAACTATACTCACGCTCGAGCTGTAATAACCTTCTCATGTGAGTGTTCAACTAAGAAGGTATATTTTCTCAGGGGTAAACTTTTAAATTGGGGTATGATTGTCTCCCGATACTTTGAAAATAAAGCATCTCCAACCACTAATTAAATATTCCCCTATTAGTGAAATAAATCATAGCATGTCAACTAATCTTATTGATCTAGCAGAGTCCGAAATATGTATTCCTCAAGAGAAATTAACAACAATAGACTCTCCTGTTGAGATACAGCCATCTAACTCATTTAAAGAACTAAATTTTGATGAGGAAGAAGCACTTTTGAAAACTTTTCAAGCCTTGCCAACAATGCCACAATTTGAGATTATAAATAGGTTAACTCTTTTGAGAGATACCTTACTCAGTATTCATGACAGTGGGAAAATAGGAAAGTCAAAATTTAATGACCTGGAGTCAAATCTTGCTATATTTGAGAAAGAGAAAGATAGAGAAAAGGACTGGTTCCCTCAGGATCCAAGAACCACGCATCGTGCTGATGACTTGACTGTAACTAATTATAATAAGGATCCATCTGATCTGCTAGTGGTGGAAGATCGTAAAAAAGATACAGACACAGCTAGTAAGCCTGGGGCCGGAGGACCATCTGCGAGGGCAAGACATCTTTTGAATAATGGATCGGTATTTTATGATGAAAACAAAACTCTGGTGAAGATGGATAAAACAGATTGACAATCAAGTAATAAAGGGAAGACCTTCAAACTGACTAATACATCTGGTCTCCACTGTTCTCCTCTTATTGTTCAAGTTACAAATTCGCCTCCATCAAGAAAGCCTCAGATAAATTCCCAGGTAAATTTTATATCCTGGAATATAGCTGGGTGGAATGCCAAATCTAAAGATGCTGAGTTCATTAATTTTTTGCAAGATTTTGACATAATAGCTATTCAAGAGACATGGTACCCATCAAATCTGGACTTAAATGGCTATGTCACCATGGATCTACCTGCGATATCCCTTAGGGGCAAAGGGAGACCTAAAGCGGGACTGGCCATTTTGATTTCTACTTCTCTCCAAGCTCGTAGTAGATGTTTACCATACTGTGGCCAGACGGCCATGGCATGTTTGATTGATTTTAGCTTTGTATCTTTAGTGCTTGTCAATGTATATGTCCCTCCAATGGCTACAAAAGAAGAAATTAATCAGGAGTGGGAGACCCTAGAAAAATATATAGTTAATTTGGAAACACAATTTCCTAAAGCACATTTATGTGTAATGGGGGATTTTAATGCCAGGATTGGCCCCAACAATGCAACACTTTTTTTACACCGAGACTGGCATTTTAGTGAATTGGAAGACTATGTTTTGGACTGCAAAAGACACTCTAAAGATGCAAAGATTAATTATGCTGGTATAAACCTTGTCCAGATGGTAGGACGTCTTGCCTTAAAAATAATTAATGGGGATCCACAATTTGAAATACATGGGGAATACACGTACATATCATCAACAGGCAGCAGTACAATTGACTATTTATTAGTCTCTAAATCTAGTCACAAATTTATAACAAAATTTAATGTACTAGATAGAATTGAAAGTGACCATCTTCTCCTTTCTTTCACTATTGGATTCCCTATCAGTACCCAGCT
This sequence comes from Ctenosaura bakeri, assembly GCA_948474755.1. Taxonomy (NCBI): domain Eukaryota; kingdom Metazoa; phylum Chordata; class Lepidosauria; order Squamata; family Iguanidae; genus Ctenosaura; species Ctenosaura bakeri. The sequence continues at coordinate 422,167 of CAOLHI010000377.1, read as the reverse complement.
AAAACCTCATTACCAGCTGAACAATTCAATAGTAAAAGTTAGAAATAAAAGACTGAGGTGGTCTGATAATATGAGCAGTAAAATCTCAGAAATTTTAAGCTCACCCACATGTAATCATATTAAAAACCGTATCATTGAATCACAAGATGTGCAGCCAGCTTTGGAAAATTACTCATTGCTCCTTACAGTGTTGGCTACAGCCCTGAAGAGCATGGAGAATAGACCCAGAATTTGTAGATATAATAGGTCAGGTTTGGATAAAGAATGCTTTGAGACCAAAAACGCTTTAAGGAATTTGTACCATCAATATAGGAGGGATAATTGTAGAGTCCTGCCTAAAACTTATTATAACATAAAGAAACATTACAAAAAATTGTTGATAAAGAAAAACAGAGAATTCAGACAAAAGCAATGGTCAGCATTAATTGATGCCTCCCTGCACAAAAACACCAGGCAATTCTGGGCTATTGTAACAGGCATGCTAGGTAATATGGAGGGCTCATCACACTGTAATATACCCCCACATACATGGGAAAATTATTTCTCTACCCTATATAGAGGAAATGAAAATACCAGAAATATCCTCATCCATTATGTCAAGCTTACTTGAAGCTCCAGAATGGTCACCTGTGACCCAACATGAGATAAAATCTTTAATAACTGGACTCAGATCTGGTAAAGCCCCAGGCCCTGATCTAATTATGCCTGAATTGTTAAAAACTAACATCACATGGTGGGCACCTCTACTGGCAACTCTTTTCACTCATATCAATCGATCAGCGCAGTTACCAAATAGCTGGTCCCAAGCTATCATTATACCTATATATAAAAAAGGTCATAGGATCGATCCATCAAATTACAGACCCATCAGTCTATTGTCAGTAGTAGGCAAAATATACGGTCATTATCTTAACAACCGACTAATAGACTGGATAGAGGCTGAAGGGGTTATCGGGAATGAGCAGGCAGGTTTTAGAAAGCGAAAGTCAGTTATCGATCACTGTATGGTTTTGAACCACCTGGCTGAGAAGTACTCTGGTGCTCAGAATACTAACTTGCATGCCGCTTTTATAGACTTAAAATCGGCTTTCGACTCAATCTCTAGAAATAGACTCTGGGCCAAACTCTATGCTTCCTCAACTGATAAAAGGCTTCTTTGGTTAATTATGAATTTATATAGAAATACTACAATTCAAGTAAGAACTGGCTTACAAGGTAATCTCACTAATCCTATCCCTACTGAAAGAGGCGTCCGTCAGGGATGCATCTTGGCACCTACACTATTTAACCTATATTTAAATGATTTAGCTGTACATGTTTCATCAGAAGCCTTTCACCCTCCAAAATTGGCTGTGGCAAACATTCCCTTACTTTTGTATGCGGATGATGCGGTTCTCCTTTCTTACACCAAAGTCGGATTAAGATGCCTGTTGAGAGCTTTTACAAATTACTGTGAGGAAAATCAACTAAATATTAATTACAGCAAATCTAAAATTATGATTTTCTCTAAAAAGCAAACCACAATAAATTGGGTAATACAGGGCAAGAAAATTGAGCAAGTTAAATGCTTTAAATATTTAGGCATTACTTTTCAAGCTTCTGGAGCTTGGAAATTACATCGGGAAGCAGTTATTCAGTCTGCTAATAATAGCAGTAAAGCTATCATTCGTTTCTTTTACACGAAAGGAGGCCAGTTTATACCTGCAGCAAGTAAGGTATTTCAAGCAAAGGTTTTATCTCAACTGCTATTTGGAATACCACTGTGGATCGTGGGTTTTTCTCCATCAGTAGAATCTGTGCTATCAACTTTTCTCAGGAAACTGTTTGGGGTACCAAATTGTGTACCATCAGCAGCACTACGTATAGAAGTGGGCTGCTCGTCATTAGAGTGTACCGCCTGGAGATGGGCACTGGGATATTGGTTGAGACTCCTTTTTGCAGACCCGGGGACTGGCTATATTAGCCTTATAAAGAGAGACACATATAAAACAAAATTGTTTAAAGCTATTAATGAAAAATTTCAGAGATTGGGTCTTTCAGATAGCTTCCTTCTTACACTTAATTTGCCCACAGCAAAGTTAATCCTTGCACAAAGAATTAGGGATATCGACATCCAATACTCCTTATCTGCAGCACGTACTACTTGTTCTCCTAGTAATTTAGGTTCGTCATCTGATCCAAATGTGGGGGCAACCTATTTAATATGTTTGAATATTCCAAAATATCGCTGGGCATTCAGCAAAGCCAGATTCAATGTAATTCCATCAGCTATATTAGAGGGTCGGTTCCATCAAATTGAATACAATGAGCGTGTGTGCCCATGTGGAGCAGGAGTAGTAGAATCTCTATCACATGTCCTTTTTTCATGTAATTTTTACAAGGATAACAGGTTAAAATTAATAACACCAATACTAAGTAAGTTTCCAGGAAGAACTCTGGATTGGTATCTGAGGTATCTTTTAAAAGATACTGAAAAAAAGGTAACAGAGGAAGTGGCAAAGTTTATCTATTCTGCTATTAGAACTCGCAAAGTTATGTTACAATTGATAAATTGATTGGGGACAGCTAAAGAGTAATCTAGATAAGAACTTCTTCTTGATGAGAGTCAAGTAAATGAAAGGATGCCCTGCTCGGGAAGAATGTTTACTATGCTATGGAAGAATGTTATTTGTTATTAAAGTGGTATTTATTTTATTCTGTTAAATACAGTTATAATTCTAGCAAATTTTTAACATATTATTATAAGTGCATAATATTTGTATGCGCACTGTGTAGTGTAGTGTATATTTGGTGTACTGTGAATTGTATTACATGTATTGCATATGCTCTGTAACATATCGTATATTTATATGCAGTTTTAAGTATTGTTTTGAGAAGTTTTTATTGCCTCATGGTCTGTAGACTGTAATAAAGGCACTGACTGACTGTACTGGGGAAGCTGATTGGGTCACCTCACTTGTTCAGGGTGACAATGAGACTTAAAAAGGCTGGATTTTGCCTACACAACTCACCAGCAGTTAGGTTTTCCTAGTTGGTCATGTCATGCTGCTGACAATTTATGCCTTGTAAGGGGAGATGCTGCCTATTTATCTCTTGCTGTTTTTTCTTGCTTAATTGCTTCTGGAATGTTTTGCCAAGGGCTTTATCTTAGTGTGCACCAAGAAATCTGCCTCTAAGTCTAGCGTAATGAGACTCTGGAATTTTTTCCTGCTTCACTGAAAACCTCTGCCACGGTGAATCCTTGCTTCACTGTTTGGATTCTGCATATGTTCAGAGGAGCCAGTTCTTGCTAACCCTGACAAACATAATGTAAATTTAATTCCCTTCAACTAAATTTTCTCCCATTGTTCCAACTGTATATTATGACCAACATTTTGTGCCCACTTCATCATATAGTCATTAACCAATCCTTTTTATATTTGTAGTTTTAGTAAAAGTTTATACATCTTGCCAATCAAATGTTCATCATCTGTGCACAACTGTTTCCCAAAATCTGATTTGGTCAGGTCAATATCATACAATTTTTAATCTATTTTAAATCTTTCTACTATCTGTCTATAAGAGAATCACTGAAAACTATAACCTTCCAGTATTACTTCCCCCATTCATTTGATTCTATAGCGTTCTTGCTTAAGTTCCAGAAGATCTTGATAGGTCGATAGCTCAACTGTTTTGTTTTGTTTTTTGCTGCTGCCTCCATTCTATAAAAAGCCTGTTGCGATGACACCCACAATGGTGTCTTAGGTTGTAACCTTGGTTTATATCTATTCCACATTCTCAGCATAGCACATCTCACATAATCATTATTAAAGTCTGCATTCACCTTGGCTTTATCATACCACAAATTACCATGACATCTTAGCCTCAGTTCATGTCCGTCTAAATCCAGCAATCTCTTATTTGATAGTGAAATCCACTCCTTCAACCAAATCAAAACGCATGCAGAAAAATACATTTCAAATCTGTTAATCCCAATCCCCCTCTCTGTTTAGCATTTGTAGAAACTTTATATTTAACTCCAGGTTTATTCCCTTATAAACTTTCCATATAAACTTCAAAAAATCATTGTGCTATTATTTGAATAAGACATTGCTAGTCCAAATCAGTATGATCTGAAACAAGAACAACATTCTTGGCAAAACATTCATTTTGATCCCAGAAATTCTGCCTAACAATGATAATTTAAGTTTTGCCTGTCTTTGAAGGTCTTAATATCATTCTGTATCTTGATATGGTTATTTTTCAGCAACATAGCATTCCTATTCATCATTCATACCTAAGTACTTCACTTTTTTCTCAGTTTTAAAACCCTACTTATCCATCAATTGTATCTGTTCTTCTTTTCTCATATTCATCAACATTATTGTTGTTTGCTTATTTATCTTAAATCCAGCCACCTCTCCAGATTCTTTTAATCTCTCCAGCAACATTTCTTTACAATTGATAGGATTTTCTAAGATAATCACTAAAGCATCTGCAAATCCTCTTAACCTATACACCTCCTTTTTTATTCTTATACTTTTTATTCTTTCATCATGTCTTACTGTTCTGTTCAGCACTTCAAGAGCTAAAATAAATAGTAAAGGGGAGAATGGTCCTTGTCTTGTTCCTTTTTGAATGTCACATGGTTTGCTCAATTCACCAGTAACCAAAATCTGGGCCTTTTGTACATTATAAATTGCTTTGATCCATGTAGTATGAGTATCTTCAAAGCTCATCTTATCTTAAAACTCCAAACAAAATATCTCAGTTGAAATTATAAAAAGCTTTTTCAGTATCTAAAAATATAAGCACCATTTCTTTCTCATTGTGATTGTTTAAACACTCCAAAATATCCAGGATACATCAGGTATTGTCATGAAAAGGTTTTTTTTGGTAAAAAACCTCCTTGACCTTTAATAGATAACATTTTGTAAGATCCTCTTTAACCTTTCTGCTTTCTGTTGTGAAGATTTTGTAGTCATTATTCAGTAATGAAATAGGTCTGTAATTCTTGGTCATTGATGGAGCTTAAGCTTCCTTGGGAATTAAAACTATTGTTGCCACTTTCCAAATTGCCAGTATCTTCCCTGTTCATAGTGTTGAATTCAATTATTTCTGCAGCAGTAAACATAACTGTTCTTTGAAACAGTTGTAATAACCCATCATTTGGGCCTGGGGCTTTAGCAGGCTTGATTTTTTTGGTGGCCTCAACAATCTCACTCATTGTAACAGGTGCATTTGCCATCTGCTTTTGCAGTTCTGAAACCTCTGAAAGTTCTCATTTGTCTAGATATTTCTCTATCTTTTTAATGAAATTTGTTGTTTTTTAAATAGCGATGTATAACAGTAATGAAATATCTCATTTCTTTTTTGTGTCTTCAGGATTAACTTTTTATCTCTTTTTTTTTCTTATATGCTGATCACTTTCTAGGCTTGTCGGTAAACTCAAAATTTTTCTGCTTCACATAATGTAGCTTCTTTTCAGTCTTGCATACTATGATCATAGATAGCTGTCTCTGAAATATCTTAATTTGGTTGAGAACTGCCTTTTTTGTGGGGGATTTTACCAGCTCTTCTTTACTTCTTATCTCCTCTAAAAGTAACTGCATTTTTCCCTTGCCTCTTCTTTTTAAATTCTGCACTCTGTTGAATAAGGCAGCCTCTTATAAATGATTTAAAAGCAGTTCATACTACTCTAATATCAGTGCCTTTTTCCAATTATTTTCAGAATATTTTGCCAATAGTTTTTTACATATTTTGAAAACATTTTCTTTCTTTTTTATTCTCTTTTATTCATCATTATGTTCATCCAATCTTTTAACTTACATATTCCCTGCTTTTTTAATTCCTTCTCTAGTTCATCCCTCAAATTTATTGGAAATTTTTCCATAATCACTACTGGAGATAATGGTGAGGTAGCCGGCATTAGTTTTTCTTGTTTTCAAATTTCTAATATATTCTTTAAATGGGAGTTTTCTATTTTTTCTATTTCTCTCCTGACCTGTTTCCAAAAGCAGATATTCTCTAATCTCCTCTCAATTTCTATTGTTTCCATCTCTAACCATTCTAAATCGCCTTTGAGACTCCATCTATAATATATCTCAATTGATTTGCATTATAATTCCATTTTAAGTTTGGGAGGCCCAATCCACCTTCTTTTTGGGATCTGTACCAAAATTTCTTATGAATCCTCACTTTCTTATCCCCATTACAAAAAGTGTTCAATAATTACTGCCAATTTTTCAGTTCTGTTTCTGATACTTTTATTGGTAACATCCTAAATAAAAAATTAATCTTAGGTAATATTTTCATTTTTACTAATGCAATTCTTCCAAACCATGATAATATTTTTATATTCCTATAATTCCCATTTCACTTCTTGTCTTAATTTATTATAATTTTTTTCCTCTAATATTTGTAACTGTGTGCAATGTTTATTCCTAAATATTTAATTATTTCTTTTATTTTAATATCTATTTGTCTTTCCTTTAAAAAGTCTTGCTCTTCTGTCTTAATATAATTAAACAATATTAGCTCTGATTTTGCCCAGTTTATTTGTAACTGTTATTTCCCCAAATGCTTTTAAATGTTCATTTACTCTGTTCATTTATCGGATCTTATCAACAAATAAAGGCCTTTTTCGCAACAGGCTATTAAAACGGTGCAGAGCAACCTCCAATGGAGGTCTTCTGCACCGTAGAGTGGACTGGGGCAGACTACTTTTTGTAGTTCCATACCTCAGTCCACTCTGGAGCGACCGAAACTGGTTGCGCAGCATGTTTTTTAAAAACCTCTTTTTAGAGGTTTTTAAAAAGCACGGAGTGCGCGACTCCGTGTTGCTCCGTTGCTGCGCTCCAGTGCAGATTTGCAGGCATGTGCAAGTGCATGCCTGCAGATTTGCCGGGGGCAGGCTTTAGGCTGGCGAGCTTCTCCAGTTGGTGGAGAGCCTCCACCAACCAGAAGCCACAATTCTGGACACTGGAGCAGTGCAGAGCGATGAGCTTGTACTGCTCCTCATCCCGACGGACTCATCTGGACAGAGAAGAAAGCCGGTGAGTCCCATTTTTGCCCATTTATTTTCATACATGAGGAAAGGGCCAAACTCACTTCATTCTTTTCCTTGGTCCCAATTCCTTCCAAATTGGGTCATTTCTAATAACATTTGCCAAAATTTCTATAACAACCACAAATAAAATCAGAGATAAGGGACAACCTTGTCTTGTACCTCTAGATATTTGGAATTGCTTTGTTAATCCATCATTCACCGTTACCACAGCTGTATTATGTGAATATAACTGATTTATCAATCCTTTAAATTTTTCACCCAATCCCAATATTTTTAAAGTTATTTTTAATGCTGGCTATTCCACACAGTCAAAGGCCTTGTATATATCCAACATCATTATCCCTGCTTTTTGTTTATTCCTCTCAATTATATTTATTTTATTTAACACTCTACCAATTAAATTTGACATCTGTCTTCCTCGCACAAAACCACATTGATCTTTTTGCAAATAAACTTATTCATTCTTTTTGCCATTAATGCTGTCAATATTTTAGCATCTTGAATTATTAATGAGAACCGGTATTATTAAAGGCTGTGCCTACGATGGTGGGATCCTATCTCCATTTATTATTTTATTATATAATACTTTCAATTTAGGTATTAAATTCTTTTTGAATGTTTTATAATATTCTGGTCCCAACCCATCCATTCCCAGTGATTTGTCTCCTTTTGAATTATCTATGACTTCTTCCATTTCGTTTTCTGAAACCAGTTGTTCCATCAATTCCTTATCCTCCTCAGTTATTTTATTTTCCAATTTTTTTCAATATATTCCTCAATATTATTCACTGATATTTTCCCTGCTGTATATAATTCATGATAAAATTCTTCAAATATTTTTATTTTATCTTTCATTATCCTACATAACCTACCTGTTTTATCTTTAATTACACCAATCATATTTCTTACCTTTTTAGACTGTGAAGATCTGGCCAGCATTTTTGAATTCTTATTGCTATATTCAAAAAAAATCCCTCCTCAAATATATCAAATTATTTTGAAAACATTTTCATCTTGAAGCAAAGCTTCATTCAGTCTCCAATTCCATCCTGCTTTCTTCCCTTTCAAAGTTAAAATCCCAGGGTTATGACCCCAAAAGATCTTTTGTAAAGTATCCATTTTTGTTATATCATTTGGTAGTGTTTTTGAAATCAAAAACATCTCAATACTCAAAACAGATTTATGTCTCTCAGACAAAAATGTAAAGTCTTTAACATTCCCATACTTAAATCTCCAAACATCTGCCACTCCCAAATTACTCATTAAATCAAAAAATGCTTTTGGAAGTTTTCCTTGTCTAATCTTACTATTATTCTCAGAAGATCTGTCCATCTGTGGAGAAATCATGTCATTCCAATCCCTGAGAAGCATCCAGCTTTCAAAATGACTATGAAAAAGTTTGGAGAGAAATTAAAAGAGATTTAGGAAAATAGGGAAAGTTAAATTGTCCCTATTGGGTGGTATTGCACTTATAAAACCAAATGTGTTGCCAAGGGATTTATTTCTCTTTCAAAAAATCCTTCTTAACAGAAATGGAATATTTTAAGTGCAATGGCAGAAAGAGATTCTAGATTTGCTTGGCAGAAAAAAGAAACCCAGAATACAAGTTAAAACAGTGCACAAAACTTGTCAGGGTTGGTTGGATTTGGCTCCTCTGAGCATGAGCAGAGTGCTATCTGTGAAGCAAGGCTTCACCGCAGCAGAGAGTCCCAGTGAAGCAGAAACAATTCCAGAGGCTATTAAATAAGACTTATTGCCGCACTCTAAGATAAGGCTTAGCCAAAACATGCTAGTTTTTCAGCAATTAGACAAAGAGGAAAAACAGAAGATAACGGAGAAAAATCAGGCAGCATCTCCCCTTACAATTGGGATACTGCCAATAGCATGGGAGGTCCAGCTAGCGCATCTAACTGGCAGCTGGTCATGGCAAACACCAGCCTTTTTATGCCACCTTGTCACCCTGAAACTAGTGGGGTGACCCAATCAGTGCTCTGGCATGTGGCCTTCTCTAATACACAAGACATAGCCATAACAATTCTGCTGGCCTTGCACCTGGCTGTCTGGCCACACTGCCTCTTCTCTCTGCCATCCACTCACAGGAAATCTTTGCCTGGCCAACAACAACCTTGACAAAGCTAACAACTGGGGGGGTGGGCTTGGGAGTCCCTAATGTTAAATTGTATTATAAAGGGCTGTTTTTTGTATGGCTGAAGGAACAGGTACTGCTTAGAGCTGTGAAATTCTTGGAACTTGAAGGCCATAGTTTTAAGATCTGGGTGCATAGTTATCTTCGTGTGATAAAAGCAAGTGCTGAATTTAAAAATCATTGTATTAGAAAGACTCACATATAAGTTTGGTATGAGTATAAGAACAGGTTGCTTACCTGTAACTGTGGTTCTTCAAGTGGTCATCTGTGCCCTCATACACTAGGAGCTTTTGCGCATGCGCGGGAACGTTCGGAAGATTCTAGAGCTTAGTAGCTTGGTGGGAACCCCTCCCCCACGACGGTACTGCGCATGCTCCTTCCGCCGAGCAACGGCCACTCCCCAGTTCTTAGTCTGCCGTAATAACATAGGGACCTGAAAGAGAGGGGAAGGTAGGGCAGGTGTGTATGAGGGTACAGATGACCACTCGAAGAACCACAGTTACAGGTAAGCAACCTGTTCTTCTTCTTTGTGGTCTCTGTGCCTTCATACACTAGGAGACTGTGTAGCTTACTGGTTGGATGGCGGGTCAGGTCCTATAGAACGGAAGCCAGAACTTCACGCCCAAACCGAGCATCCCTCCGTGACCGGCAGTCAAGCCTGTAGTGGCGCACGAAGGTCGATGGTTGAGACCAGGTCACCACACGGCAGAGTTCATGCAGATCAACACCTCTCAGGAGGGCTGCAGATGTGGCCACGGCCCTGGAAGAGTGGGCCCGGAGGAGGGCTGGCGGAGGCTTCCAGTCAAGCTCATACGCCAGCTCAATAGTCTGTGCCACCCACCTGGAGAATCGCTGGGTGGATACCTTATGGCCCTTTCGTCGCCTGTCATAGCAGATGAACAGGTGCGGTGATTGTCTGAAAGGGGCAGTCCTGTCCCTGTAGAATGTCAAGGCCCGACGCATGTCCAGAGAGTGGAGGGACCGCTCCAACGGTGTCGTCGGGTTCGGGAAGAAAGTTGGCAGGATGATGTCCTGGTTGAGATGGAAGCTGGACACCACCTTTGGTAGGAAGGAAATATCTGGTCGGAGAACGATCTTGTCTCTGTGGAAGACGAGGTATGGCTCGTCAATCCTCAAAGCTGTCAGCTCCCCTGAGCGCCTGGCCGAGGTGACAGCCACCAGGAAGGCAGTCTTCAAAGTGAGCAGCCTGTCGTCAGCAGTCACCATGGGCTCGAAAGGCGGTCTCGTCAGCTGCGATAGCACCAGCAATAACGACCACGGCAATAGCGGCGGCGATACCGGCGGGTATAAATGTTGGAGGCCCTTCAGGAACTGCTTGACGGTACTGTCTCGAAAGAGCGCTGCCAACGGGGATCGTGGCGGTTGGTATGCCATGATAGCGGCAAGGTAGACCTTCAAGGACAGGAAGGCTAAGCCTTGCTGCCAAAGATGCAGAAGGAAGTGGAGCACGGTAGACATGTTAACTGGTGATGCCGGTTCTCTTCTTTCGTCAGCGAAGGCCAAGAAGTGGCGCCACTTGTAGTGGTAATTGTGGTGCGTCGACTCCTTCCTGGCCGCTGTCAAGATGTTGCTGATGATGGGGTCAGCTACGGCGATATCCTCCAGGCATGGAGGGCCAAGAGCGGCAGGTCTGGGTGGAATATGCGGCCTCCGGAATGGGACAAGAGGTCCGGTGTTGATGGGAGCCTCAGGAGGCGGTCGCGGGCGGCCTCGAGTAGGGGTGCGAACCAGTGCTGCCTCAGCCAGTACGGGGCCATGAGGACGACGTCCGCTCGGTCGGCGAGGATCTTGGATATCACATGACCGAGGAGGGGGAACGGAGGGAACGCGTACAGGAGCCCCTCGTTCCACCTGAATTGGAAGGCGTCTCCGATGGAATTCCGATCGCAGCCGGCTCTCAAACAGTAGTGGAGGCACTTCGCATTCTCGCCAGTCGCAAAGAGGTTGATGATGGGCTCGCCCCATCAGTCCCAGATCATCTGGAACGCTGTGTGGGAGAGGGACCACTCGTGGTGGGAGGAGGTGTCCCTGCTGAGCGCATCCGCTGTGGTGTTCTCCTGCCCGGCCAGGTGAACCGCCACCGGATGGATTCCTAGCGGGACGCACCAGTTCCAGAAGTCCAGGGTGATGTCAAGGAGGGCAGTCAAGTGATGACATAGCAGACTGCCGTCGTGTTGTCCGTGAGGACCAGCACCGTCCGGTTCATGACGTGATGGCGAAACACTCTCAGGGCTTTGAATATGGCGAGTAGCTCGAGAGCGTTGATGTGGAGGACGGTCTCGTCGTCCATCCACCGGCCCCAGACTCTGAGTTCGCCGGAGTGGACTCCCCAGCTGTAGCGGGAGGCGTCCGTGGTCACCATGACGTTCGGAGTCTGTGCTCGGAAGGGCATTCCGGATAGAAGGTGTTCGTAAGACTGCCACCAAAGGAGGGAGGGCCGAATCTCTGACAGCAGTGTAAGGTGCATCCTCTGGTCGTTGTGGAGCAGGTTGAAGGCTCGGATGAACCAGTGTTGTAGCGGTCTTGCGTGCAGCCTGGAGAGGTACGTCACAGCAGTGGTGGAGGCCATGTAACCGAGGAGCTGCTGGATCCTCCTGGCCGACATCAATGGTGCATTGTAGGCTGCCAACATGGCCTGGCGCAGGGTCCGTGCGTGACTGACCGGCAGAAAAGCCCTGTCCGATACCGAGTCCAAGGTCGCGCCAATGAAGTCCAGCATCCTCGTCGGCTCGAGGTGGGAGTTCTTGGGGTTGACCTGGAGCCCAAGACAGGTCAAAAGTGTCACAGTCTGGTGAATATCAGTGTAAAGCTTCTGTCTGCAGGACACCACCAACAGCCAATCGTCCAAGTACGGGTAGATGGAGATGCCCTTCGTTCGCAGGTAGGATGCCACTGGGGCCATACATTTGGCGAAGACCCTGGGCGCGGTGGATAGGCCGAACAGTAGCACCTTGTACTGGTAGCGGGTGCCGTCGATGGCGAACCGCAGGTATCGTCTGTGCTGCGGACGAATGGAGATGTGGAAGTAAGCGTCCTTGAGATCGATGGAGGCGAACCAGTCTTCCCGGGAAAGAAAGGGGAGGATCGAAGAAAGCATCACCATTTTGAACTTTCTGGGGTGGATGAAGCTGTTTACACCCCTGAGGTCCAGGATGGGTTGCAGGGTCCCATCCGCCTTCGGTACTGTGAAGTACCGGGAGAAGAAGTCGGTGTTGGAGGCTGAGGACGGGAGTGTCTTGATCGCTCCCTTTCGAAGAAGGGACTGGATCTCTTCCAGCAGGGCCTGGCTGGCCAGGGTGGAAAGGTAGACGCCTCGCGGTGGAATATCTTGAAATTCTATGGCGTAGCCAAGATGGACGATGGAAAGCACCGAAGAGTCTGTGGTGACGTGGCGCCACTCGGCGAGGTGTCTGGCCAGGGCCGACTGATCTTGAAGGAGCGCTGGCAGGCTGAATGTTGGTAATGGAGGCGACCTGTGGAAACCCTCAAAAGCGGGACTTCGCCTCGGAGGAGGACTTCTTTGATGACGAAGCTGGTCGCCGTCTGAAGGGTCTCCGGGCGGAGGAGGCAGTCGATGGCCTAGATTGGGCAGAGTGGGTGGACTTCTGCTGGTATGAAGCAGTCGATGACCGTCGCCAGGACTGGCGCGAGATGGAGGATCGACGGGACTGGGACGGCTGGTGGATCCCCATCTTCTTGGCCGTTAGTCGGGCCTTGACGATGGAGTTCATCGTCTCGTCTGTGGCGGAGTTGAAGAGCCCCTGGCCATCAAAGGGGAGGTCCTCAATCTGCCTCCGGCTGTCCTCCTGTAGGCCAGATGAGTGAAGCCACGCGTGCCGGCGGAGCACGACCAAGCCAACCATCACCCTCGAGGCAACCTCCACGGCGTGCTTCGAGGACAAGATCTGTTGGCTGGAGATCGCTATGGCCTCGTTGTACAGATGGGAGGCGGTGGCGCAGCTCTCCTCCGGGAGGCTAGACAAGAGAGGGGCGAGCTGGTCTAGGATCTTGCGCAGGTATGCCGCGAGGCATGCCTGCGTGTTAGACACTCTGATGTTAAGGGAGGAGGCGGTGTAGAACCTCCTTCCAAAAGTGTCTAACGTACGCCCCTCTCGGTCCGGCGGCGTGGTATGGGCCCTATTGCCTCCCTTGACCTGCGCGGACTCCACCACAATGGAGTTCGGTACCGGATGGCTGAAGAGGAAGTCCGCCTTCTCCTTCTGCGTCTGGTACAGGTGCTCCAGTCAAGGGAGAATCGGTTGGGCGGACGCTGGTTTCTCCCAGGGCTGCTTGACGGCCTTCAGCAGCTTGGGCAGGAGAGGAAGCGGGGCGGCGACCTGTTGTTGAGTCTCCACGAGCTCGAAAACCGGGTCCTCTTCCTCTGGTTCCAGCTGTGCCACCTTCAAGCCAAGGATCGCTGCCATTCGGAGAAGCATGGCGGAGAACTGTTGGATGTCCTCCGGTGCTGTCTCCGGTGTTGGCTCACCAAACCCCAGCGGGGGCGACTCGTGTGAAGCCGGAGTCAGGTCCTCCGATTCAGTTCCCGAGTCGTCAGATTGGACAGACGATGACCGAGAATGCTCGGGGGATATTGCCTGAGATCCCTGTACCACGGGCTGCTGGGGAGACCAGTGAAGTGGTACCGATGGTGTTGCAGCTGGTACCGTGGCCACACTCGTCTGGGTGACCGAGGTGATGGGGACCATCGTCGGGCGCACCTTCATAGCCGCTGAGGTGAGCGATGTTGTCGCTGTTGTGGCTGCCCTCTGAGTAGCGGTGGACTCGATGGGGCACGTGGCGGTGGCTGTAACCCTCAGAGGCGGGGAGATCTCCCGGTAACGCGGCGATGGTTCCCTCGCCCTGTGGTACCGAGGGAAGGGAGACCTGGTGCGCGAGCGCTCGCGTCTCCGCTCGGCTCTGGACGGTGACCGGGATTGCCGGTAGGGCACCCAGTGCCTGGTGTCGTAGTGGTACCGATCTCTATTTGATGGCGAATAGGATCAGTACTCCGCCGGGTACTCCCTCCATTCGGACTCCCGGAGGGACCTGGTGATATAAGAGGCCGAGGTGTAACGGAAGTCGGTGGAGCGGCATGGGTGTGGGTCGTCGCACACCTCTGGACGCCGAGGTGATGGTGGCCTGACTCTGCGCTCCAGAGAGCAGGAGTAGCTTCCGTCCGAGGCCGATCGGTGCCTGGACAAAGGCCAATGGTGCTCCGTCACCTCCTCCCCTTGATCCACCGGGGCATGGTGGGTATGTGGGGGCTCCACCTCCACCAGGACTGGCAGTTCAGGTGAGGGCACGGTCTCCACGACCTGCTCCTCATCAGACAGCTCCAAGATCTCCTCCGGCAGGTCTTCCAGGAGCTGAGTAGGAAGTGGAGTTGGCGGGCGAGTCTCCTTAGAGGGAGAGCACCGCTTCTCCCTCTTCTTCTTTTTCTTCTCTCTCTCCTTCTCTTTTTCCTTCCCGCTGTCCGGGGCAGGGCGCTTCCTCTGTGCCGCGGTCGGTGGCCTCAGTAGTTCAGAAGCCTTTCCGGCCGCAGGAGTCCCCTTTGCTGTCTTGACCGCCGAAGACAGCTTCGGGATCTGCGGAAGCGCGGAGATGGGCATCCGCTGTGCTGGTACTGAGCCCGGTACCGACGAGGTGGACGGGACAGAAGCCGCCGATACCGTCGGGGTCGATGCCGCTCTCGATGCCTTGGCCATCTCCGCACGTGGCGTTTCCTCCCACGCCCTGAGCAACTGAACAGAACGACTTAAGTTGTGACGACCGGTTTCTCAGGGTTTGGGAGGTAAACTCGTGGCAAATTGGGTAAGACCTGGTGTTATGGGTCTCACCCAAACAAAACAAACACTGCGAGTGTTTGTCAGTGAGAGTGACTTTCCGCCCGCAGGACGTGCACTTTTTAAAAAGAGCTGCCGATATAGAACGGAGAGAGAAGATTGAAGGAGGTCGAAAAGCGAAGGATGACAAAGAAGAGGGAGAGAAAATAAATCAAGTCACCAAAGTCCAGTCCGAAATCCAAACCGAGGTCAGAAAAACAAGCCGAAAGTCCGAAAAAGCCAAGCAAAACAGTCCAAGACGCAAGGAACAATCCAAGAACCTTCCGTTCACAACGGCGGACGAGAAAGAACTGGGGAGTGGCCGTTGCTCAGCAGGAGGAGCATGCGCAGTACCGGCGTGGGGGAGGGGTTCCTGCCAAGCTACTAAGCTCTAGAATCTTCCGAACGCTCCTGCACATGCGCAAAAGCTCCTAGTGTATGATGGCACAGAGACCACGAAGAAGAAACAGAGTTTTTCACAGGATAATATTAGCCCCTTCACTGCATGAAGCCACTTTTAGGGAAAGAAATGATTTTAAAATGTGAGATGGTTGCTTTATGATGATCTTTTGTATTTTGAACAAGATAGCTGTAAGTTTAAATCAATGAGATGCTTTTTAAAGAAGGCAAAGATCTTAACTGGTTTTTTAAATATACAACTTAAGGGCAGATTTGATTTAAGGTAAAAGAAATGCAGCCAGAGAGATTAGAAAAAATGAGTTTTATTTAGAGCTGTGTAAAGATGATGACTATGTGATTTTTAAAAGGTATAACTTTGTGTAGTAATTTAAAAGAAAACTTGTATAAGGTGATGTACAGATGGCATTTAACCCCAAGTTAGCTGTCAAAAATATCTCAGAATCTTTCAAACCCATGTTGGTGACATCAAGATAAGGTTGCCTTTTTTTATATGTGGTAGACTTCTAAGAAAGTGAAAAGTTACTGGTCTAAGATTTATATTCAAAAAATTTTAAAGGTAGATTTGAAATGTTACCAGATATGTTTTTGTGTGGCATTACAGATAAAGAACTGGATAGTAAATATGGATCATTTTTTCAATATATGACAACAGCAGCAACAATATTCTTTGCTCAAATTTCAAAATGAACTGAAATACAGACGATGGAAGAATGGATTACTAAAGTCATTGAGTTAGCCGAAATGGGCAAATTAATCTGGGTTCTAGAGGATAAACCAACTGAAGACTTTCTTAAAGATTGGAAACCATACTCCAAACTTTGTGTTGCATTACTCAAGTGCACCCAATCGGGAGTTTACACTGAGACTGGCTCTTGCAAAGCCTGTTTGTGTGAGAGCAAACTTTAAAGCCAATTAAAACCTTGTAGTTTTCTACAATTCATATTACAATACAAGTTATCCTTTTTCCCTCCCAGAGAAAAATGGTACTGTGGGTATTTGGTCACTTGCTACAGAGACTTTCTAAGTATATCATCTTGAACTGCGATGTTAATTCTAAAAGACTTACTCAGTCTGACATTTCATATCAGCTACCTTACTTGTATGAGAGAAGTTTAATACTCTGAGATACCATTAATAATAATGATGAGTGGAGGCTCTTCAGCATGAGCCAGACTTCTGCAAGATTAAAGATCTTCCTGCATACTTTGTCTTTGGAGACACTGACAGTATGCAGCATTAGCTGACTTTTATGCTTCATCAACCAAGGATCATCTATCTACCTAGCTGAATGTCAGTTGCCAGTGTTCTTTCACACTGTAGTGTGACCAAGGAGTAGAATATTGGATGGGATTATATGATGAAGATAAGGTGGGGCTGCGGGGATGGACACATGCTTGATCTGCATTGGCACAGATCATTAAAGTCAGCGTACTGGTTTAGTCTCTTTCCCCGCTCCCCATCTCCCAAGTGAACATATTTAGCTTCTCTCATGGGCTTCAACATCTGACATAAAATATTCTTTCTATATTTGAGATGAAACACAGATCCCAGTAGCAGCAACCAGAAACAATGAGCAGAGGAGAGTACAAAGCAAATTGTAGGCACACTGTTAGGAAGGGCATATTTTTGTAAAGAAAGAGCAACATATTTTACATTAACCCTCCCATACAATACTCATGTTTCTTAGTGTGTGCCCCAATGAATTTACTAAAGTTAGCCTTCAAGTAAGTATGCTTGGAATGGTGGTCTTGTTGTAATTTCTTGTTAATTCTTCAGTTCTAATTTTCATGTGAAAAGTGAATGTCCCTTGAGTTATCACAGGGCTCAGCAATGGGAAAGGAGTATAAATGAGTGGGTTTTTACTGGAGGTACTTACTTCCCCCCCCCCAGCAATACCTGTTCCAAGCAATCACTGACAAAATTCCAATCTGTTCTGTATGTCTCTCCCACCACCACACCCCAAGTGGTCCTATCTTCCCCATAAAAGAGAAGCTTGGAAGCCTGAGAATGATGGGAATTGGAGTAGCATGGAACAGTGTAAAGGAATCAAGACCAGGCTTCTGCAGAGTTTCCTCCAGTGCCCTTTGAATTACTAGCCTGCTTTATTATTAACAAAGTGCCTGGAAATTAGTGTATCAGCCTTGAAGAGGCAACAGTTTGACCTGGGAGACATAGAGACATGGAGAATGGAATGTATATTACAGATAGCAGGAAACAGCAGTGTTAGCCTCCCAGAATACAGAAATGTAAGCAGGCCCCACTCTGAATAAACAACAGATAGGTGCTAAGTGACTGATGTATGGGAGAGGGGGTTGCTATATGACAGAGCCAAAGCGCATACCCTTGACACCTGAAGTCCACCAGGTCTTACACAGGAGGTGATGTAACTTAGTATGCTAAATCATTTTCTCATGCGAAGTATAAATGTGTATGCCTTTCTTTGTTCTGCACTTCTGATTTGGGATTCCCCCCAGACATCTCTTGGATTCAGACTGGGATGTCAGGAGTCCTCCATGTTTGTTGTTTTAGGATAGCAGTAGCCTGGGGAAATAGTGATAGTAGGCTGTTAACTTTCCCAGGTGCCAACCATTCCTTCCGGCTGGAATTTCAAAGGAACCATTTGGCATGATGACGTTCGTCCTTTTACAACTATCTCAGGAGAAACTTGCTGTTTAAGTGTAAGGCGGGGGGAAAGCATTCCATTCTCGAGCTTTAACGTCTGATAGACAGTATCATTCACTATGTTTCAATAAATCTTCTACTAAAGTTTATTGCTACGTTTGAGGGTGAATCTGTTCCTGACAGAAAGCTCGAGAATCTTTTTTTTCCTAAAATGCATCAAGTAGTGGATCAGTTAATTACTGAAGAAGAACGAGGATCTGCAGAATCTGATGGAACTGCAGAGACCGAAGCGTCCATGGATACCAAGGCAAATTTACCGCTGAGCGAGGCTATGAAAACCCCCACAAGTGGCCAAACCTGGGTCTGGGGAGAGAAGCCGCTTATGTCGGTAAGACAACGCAGAAGGGCTGCTAGATGGGACACATCAGCCAAAGACCTTTCCTTTCTGGCGGAAATGGCACGAATGGAAACAGAACTGGAGAGAAAAGATGAGGAGATACTCGAACTCAAGACCATGTTACGTGAGATGAGCATCCGTCCCTCGCAGACATTGAGAACACCAGCACGCGAACCACGAGCGGCTGTGCCAGCGGCAGGCACCCCTGGTCCGCCCCAGCAACCAGCAGGGCAAGCTCCAGCGCCACCGCTACTCAGAAACGTGGGAGACCTGAAAGCGTCCTTCAACGGGAAGGGTGAGAAACTCTCTTTCTTTATGACTATGGCAAATAATTTCATGGTCGATCATGGCCACCTCTTTCGGGATGATGCAGTCCGAATTAGATACCTCAGCCAGAGAATGAAAGGACTGGCAGCTGACTGGGTAGCGAACCTATATGACACCCGCGCCCCCGAAACCGAAAATCTGCAGCTCTTCATGAACCATTTGCGTGAACGGTTTGAAGACCCCCATCTACTAGAAAAAACTAAATATCAACTAAAACAAATGAAACAAGGCAGGAACGACGTGGGAACATATTCGCGTGAATTTAGAAACCTGGCCACCAAAGTGCAGTGGAATGATGAGATTCTTATCGAGTTATACAAAGATGGACTAGATCCTGATATCTTACACGGGTGCCTAATGCAGGCCAACCCACAAACCCTGCTAGGTTGGATCAGACTAGCTACTGAAGTGGAGGGTATAACCCACACTGTTCAGTTGAACCGACAACGACAAGACTTAACAAAACGACAACCTCGCCGTCCCACCTTCCTCAATGTTGAGGAACGAAACAAACGCCTCCGTTTGGGCATGTGTTTCACCTGTGGGAAACCGGGTCACCTTGCCAACAACTGCACCAGTAACCAAGCCACGGTGGGGACTAAAGGAGCACGAGCAGACCCCAGGAATAAAGAATCTACACGTCAGACAACGGCCATCAAACAACCGCTCAGACGCACTCATAAGGACCCTGCAGCAGCGACAGGAGACTCCGCTCCCGACGGTGAAACCTCTTCTTCGTATTCCTCGGACACAGATGGGGATTCTGAACCCGACGGTGGCGGTTTGAAAGCAGCGGGAACAGCTGTAAGTACTCCTAAAATTCCCCATTTCTATACCACGGTTACGATTACTGGCGGAGATGGGACCTTGCATGTACATAGGGCACTAATTGACTCTGGCTGCTCCAGAAGTTTGTTACACCCCAAATTGGCCAAGACCCTTAAAACTCTATATGAGCCTTTGGAACGCCCCATCAAGTTAACTCAAATGGATGGGACCTCAATGACTGGAGGAGCAATAAGCGAAATCACCATGCCCATCTCATTTCAAATGGACCAAAATAATTATAGCATGCGGTTCCTAGTTCCCAAGGCGGTGCAGTTCGAATTGGTCTTGGGAATCGACTGGCTCCGTAAATATAATCCCCAAATAGACTGGACTGCTGGCACTCTATCCTCTTCCGAGGCAAGCTTCTCTATTGGCCATGAAGAATTGCAACAAATTCCTTCGCACTACCGTGATTTACAGAAGGCCTTTCATGAGAGGGAGGCTGACAAATTGCCCCCCCACACTGAATTTGACTGTAAATTGGAATTGATTGACGGAGCCTCGCTGCCTAAACCAAAAATCTACCCCATGAGCCAGCAAGAACTCCTTGCCCTCAAAAAGTTCCTTAATAAAAATTTGGCTCGTGGCTTTATCAAGCCTTCTACAGCCCCTACGGCGAGTCCTGTCTTCTTCCGAAGAGAAAAGATCCCGGAGCGGATCCGAGGCTGATAGTTAACTACTCTGCTATTAACCAGGTTATCTCTTCCAATTGTTATCCCATTCCCCTGATACGGACCGTTTTAGACCATCTTGTTCAAGGAAAATATTTCACTAAGCTTGATCTTAAAGAAGCATTTCATAGGATTCGGATGGACCCAGACTCTGAATGGCTCACCACCTTTGCAACCCCACTGGGGAATTTTAAATGGACGGTTCTCCCCTTTGGATTACAATCTGGACCATCTGTGTTTCAGATGTTTTTGAACACCATTTTCCACGACTTATTGTATCAGGGGGTTCTGATTTATTTGGATGACATTTTAATTTAATTTATTTAATTTATTTTAATTATTTTAATTTATGCAGACTCCATGTTTGTTGTTTTAGGATAGCAGTAGCCTGGGGAAATAGTGATAGTAGGCTGTTAACTTTCCCAGGTGCCAACCATTCCTTCCGGCTGGAATTTCAAAGGAACCATTTGGCATGATGACGTTCGTCCTTTTACAACTATCTCAGGAGAAACTTGCTGTTTAAGTGTAAGGCGGGGGGAAAGCATTCCATTCTCGAGCTTTAACGTCTGATAGACAGTATCATTCACTATGTTTCAATAAATCTTCTACTAAAGTTTATTGCTACGTTTGAGGGTGAATCTGTTCCTGACAGTTGAATAAAAGATTTTTTATTATTATTTTGAATCTCCTGCTGGTGTGTGATTTTTGGCTATGCTGTGCTCCAGGCAAACCTGCCCATTGTCACTATCACCAACATACAAACATACATTGTTGTTATTGCCAGGTGCCTTCAAGTCTTCTTGACAACATTTGTTCAGAGTGGGTTTGCTTTTGCCTTCCTCTGTGACAGAGAGAGTGTGACTTGCCCAAGGTCATCCTATGGGCTTCCATGGCTTAGTGGGGATTCAAATCCTGATTTCCACAGTTATAGTCCAACATTCAAATCACTACACCACACTGGCTCTCATACACACATCCCAACACCTAAGGAGATCCTCTGGTTTACATGACTACTTGCCATGATGGTGAAATTAACTTTTCAAAGAGTCAAAGCAGTAGGTATCTTTCCTCAGCCCCACCCCCAGTAATATTTCTACAGACAACTGGCATGGTATTGCAGTTTGAGTGAAACTATGACTTGTTTTGTTTTTTATATTGCCTTTCAGGTAGGAATTTAAAAAAGGTAGTAAGGAAGGGAAACAATGTTTGAAACATCCTGAGATAAGGAAAATATTTGGATCAGTAGTGGTGAATGGTATAACCAGTAGGAAAAGCAGCAAAATCCACAATTTCCCTGAGTTATTTGACCCTTCTAGAAGAGTCCACAGACACGTGCAACCCTGTGTCTGTTATCCTGGGAAAAGGCATTCTCTTCTGCAGGAAGATCCAGCGCCTCTAGGGCCAGATGGCACTTCATGGCAGGCTGCCTCCAGAGAACCTGGACCCAAGAGGAAGAATCTCCCCTTTAAGAAGCAAGGAGTCCAGGTCCTGAGACAGTCCAAGGCCAGACTGGAAGTGACTCTAATGGAGTGTCAGCCTATGAGGAAGGACTCCTTGAGATGACAGACCTCTTCCTGGGCAGATAGTATGCTGAAATGCTTACAGATGAGCTCAGATACAAAGACCTTGGTTCCATGATGGAAGACGAGGTGGACACCATGTCTGTATCTGAGTTTGGTGCTTGTTAGCAGGGAACTGACTGCTTTCTTGTTCCATGAAGTGTGGGTATGTTTTGCCCTTTTCTTGGTCTTTTTGATCTCCCTTTTCAGCTCTGTACTGGTTCTATTTCTGTACCACATTAGCCAGGTAACTTCATCTTTAATAGGACCCTTTGTGCTTGAACACAGGATGCCTTGAGTCTGTCCTTGATCTGTCCTTTTCTGAATTGCCTGACTGTTATTTGCTTAGACTTTGGGCTGTTGGGACCTTACTATCAGAGCCCACTTGACCCAAAACAGAACACTTATGTCGATATAAATGTGTATAGGATTACACTCATTTGGTCCACTCCTGTGTGAAGCAGAACATTTAATGCAATTAATTAATTAAGATGCCCTTGTGAATAGAATATATGAGCTTTCAGAACCAAAGAGAATGATACAAACATCCTGATCCTTTAAGGGGCCCATTGGAGATGAAAACTCCTGGAAACTCTTTCCAGAAGTGAGGTTTAATTTATTAAAATGGCATTCTGCTGCTAATATAGCACATGATAGCTATATTTGAGAGAAACAATTGTATCACCTATTAAAAGAAGGAGCAAATTAACACAGTAAAAGACTGCATCAGCTGCAGCTTGCATATGTCTGTAGTGAGCATATACCACATAAAATAGTCAACCCTGTATTACTTGTAGAATTATAGAATGTAGAGTGTGTGCTAACAGAAAACAAATTTTCACCCTCTTTTGAGTTACTGCCTGTCAGATACTGCAACCCACAAACTGCACTCTGAGGTAGACAGTTGTTTTTATTTGTAGAAACTGCAAGCAACATAGTACACTTCTTCTGAAGTTGCTGAGACTCAGGCATAGATGGAGCTCCCACTTTTTATAGACACAAACCAAATTTTAGCTATGCAAAGCTGTGATTGCAGAGGATCATAAATCTAACATCACCCCACTTCTTTGGACAGTTCCCAGACCTACATTTGGTTCCAACTTCTCATCTTTGGGACAGAAACATATTTCCTGCCTCTTAGACACTTTGTGTTCCCAAAACATTCTCCTTTACATTTTCATTTTCACCTGCTCTGATCTCCTCCTCACCAGACACACTGTATAAAGCACTTAACCAATTGACCTATTGTAATAATACAGCTGAGCTCCTGTATTGTTACATTGTTACAATAATCAATTAGCATTGATACATTGTTACAATCATTGTTACAGTGTTGCAACAATCAATTGGCACTGGATACTTTGTAGCACTACAACTTAACTCAGTGGGGTTCTATAGCAGTACTTCTGTACAGCAGTACTTCTACAGCAGTACTTCTACAGTGGCTCCTCCACTTTTACAAGGGTTCAGGGCTCAGAACTCTCACAAAAGTGGAAAAATCACAAATAAGTCCCCCATGAGTCCCCTCCCATGGGGCTCCCATTCCCTTACCTGTTTTGCACCATGGCCAGTGGCAGAGGAATAGGAGGGGAAGCTCTGAAGGGGTAAAGGAAGGCTTGCGTAAGCCTTCCCCCCTTCCCTTGCCTTTTGCCTCAACATGAGTTCTTAGCACTGTGGCCAGAGGCAAAAGGATAGGAGGGAGAGCTCCAGAAGGGAGAAGGAAGGGGCACGCGTGCTCCCTTTCCATTTCCTTGCTTTTTTGTCTGAGCACTTGCCTTCCTTCTCCATGGCTGGCAAAACGCAAGCAAACGGGAGGAGGAAAATGGTGGTGGTGGGGAGTTCCACGCGTGCTTCACAAATAATCAAATTTGTGAAGGTCAAATCTGCAAATGTGGAGGGAGGGCTGTATTTTAATACACATCTAGCAGACCAACACATAGTGGGGTTTCTGCATCCTGAAATGGCCCTGCAAATGGTTTTTGATGATGAGGTTTTGTGAATATGCCACAAGAACTGAATTTTTAGAAGTCTTATGAATCTGAACTTTCAGAGGATATTTTTGATAGACAATTTTTCAGGGACTAGCAGCTCCTCTTGTGGCACAAGTATGGATAAAGCATCTATTTCCTTCCTCCTTGAAGACCTTAGCTCCAGGAGGTCAATCAAGGTGTACTTCAGGCCCGAGAACTTCCTTTCAAGTGAGATCAGCTTTACTTGAAACTTCACTGATTTGCAGTCTAATTGGTGGCCATGGGAGTTACACAGTCCCTTAAACTTAACACAGTTTCTGGTGCTACAACCTACTGCAAACTTGCAGAAGCTAATCATGTCACAGAAACCTGAGAGGCATATATTCAAGAGAAGACTGTCAGCCTTCTTCAGGAAAATAACAAGGCCACTACAGGAGTGTGGGGAAAATATATACCAGTATGTATTTCTCTCTCTAATGTGACATCTTTGCCTTGTGCTGAATAAAGCCAACAACCAACAGCTGAACAGCAGGAGGAAAACATGAAGGGGAGAAAAAAAACAGAGTGCAGGAGGCAAGGCTTGCTCTTTACCTAGTGGTACGATCGCAGGAGAGTGAAAGGGCACGTGCCAATTAATTCTCAGCAGGCTCTCAACAATTGCTCTAAATCCAAGAATTAGATGCTAAAGGGTAATTTTGACATGGTATAGGAGCACAGCAGTAAAGCACAAAACAATTCATGTCCCTCGCCCTCTGAAGATCATCTCTTAACCATTCTGCACCTCTTCTCTCCAAACTGACAGCTCCCATAGTTCTATTATAGTACCAGAGCCCTGTCCTTTTGCGTCTGTTCTTCTAAATGTGTCGCTCAGCAACTCTAATGCTGAAACTCCCAATTAGGACTCTGAAATGTCTTTAAAAAAATATGGTCTGTCATTTCAGCTGAACTCTGATATACTTGTCATCTCTAAAAGACAGAAACCTTCCCTGGAATAGCAATAAAAGATTAAATAATTTGCTTTGGGAGAACTTCATCCTCCTGCCACCTGAGACATTTAAAATACAATGCTGCTCACACAACAACCTTATGGCAAATTGCTAAAATGGGGAAGGGTAACCTCTAATTTTTCATCCCAGGACCTTACAGGCCCCATATCAGCCCTTCTAGATGAAACAAGAAGTGACCAAAAGATGATTTCTAGTTTAAGTAAACAAACACCCACAGCATGCACACAGAAAATCCGCACACACAAAGTGTATGAGGGCACTGCTTGTTTGAGACGAAAAAGGTGCCCAAAGGTGTGATTTTTCTATGGGGGGGAATTTCTTTATATTTTTGCTGGGACTTTTTCTCCTTAGGGGTTTTTTGGGAGCCATAAAGACCAGCCTTCAGGGCTACATAATTCACACCTTTTACAGAAATCAAAAGGTATATGCAGGTGGCACTCCTGAAATGTTCGGTGGTGAGATGGTGCAAGAAATAATCTGGAAGTGTGGATGCATGGTTAGGATCAAAGATTCAATGTCACAATGCCCGCAAAGTCAAAAAACATAAGTCAAGAATGGGACCCAGCAATTGTTCTACAACAGGAATGGCCAGAACACACCCTGAAGGTTGCATGCGCCCCCCAGACCCCACGTTTGCAGTCCCTGAAGCCCCCTCAACAAATTTTTGTAAAGAAATCTCAGTGCGTCTTTTGAGCAATTTTAGGCTGAAAACTGCACAGAAAATCCCTCGAACATGTGAATACATAAAACACCTCCAACCACGTAACTCCCAAATACCCCAATCTGCCTCTGTAGTTCCTCTCAAAATAGCGACAGGATATAATGCAACATCACTTCCAGTTGACATTTTGAGAGGGAGTACAGAGGCAGATTTTGGTATTTGGGCTTGCTGGGGTGGATGAAGCCCTCAGTAGGTTCTGCAGGGTGGATTTGGCCCTATTCCCCCATGCAATCACCCACCCCAGTCTACAATACATCACAGACTTGATTGCCTGAAGGAAAGTTGGTACCTGACTAAAACACCAAACACAAAGAGGATTTCATCTGGTCTGCATTTTTAAACAAATTGATCTGACTTGCATGTACTAATTTTCAGAGAAGAATGAATCCTTCAGTTTTGGCATGTCTCTAAATCATGGGATTTAGTGGTAGGCTAGGGGGTCATATTAGTACCCAGGGACCTTAAAAGGTCACAACTCCCCACCACACCTGCTAACATAAACACACACACACACACACACACACAATCTTTTTTGGCTCCTAAAACCCTCTGAGGTATCAGAAGCAGTTTTACCATGCTTTGGCGGGGGGCGGGGGTTCCTGTGGCATTTTAGGCCCAGGAGAGGACTTTTTAACAATAGGAAATAAACAAAAATAATTCCTGTTCACTTCCTGTTTCAAAAAAGCCTGTTCCAGGGCATAAATTTGCCCTGACGGTGCACAAAATGTGGTGGAAATGTGCCCTGCACCCCTTAGAGGACATGCTGGGGTGTTTTAGGACCCCCCATTTTTAAGTTTGTTTTTTTTTATCTCTGAATTGCACAGGAGACCTCTAAATGTGATGGAAAGGTCCTCCACACACCCCAGAGTGTATCCAGGGGGCATCTGGGAGCTCTAGGGGTCACAAAAAAGTCTTTGGGGGCTGCATGAGGCCAATGGGCTACATTTTGCTCACCCTTGCTCTAAATTCTGTGATACAGTTTTTTCCCTTTTTGAAAAGTATCTTAATGCACAGAAAAAAAAATCCATTTTTCAGGTTCAAATGTTTGCAACTATGTATACTTTAGGGCAGAGTTAGACAATCAAGGGCTATCCTAATATTTTTGGACTACAACTCTCATTGGCCTCAGCCAGTATTAAACAAGATTGCCTGCTTCTATTTAAGCAGAAACTGTGACTAAAAAATAAAACATTTGTTGTGAATTTGTCAACATTAGAAATTAATATGGAAATCTGACAGAACCTATTTGTGAATAAACACTTCTGAAATTGATCTGGATTACAAAGAGAAAAAGTGTGACAGAAGTATCTGGGGAAAAAAAGCTTGGGATCATCATGTCTACTGCTTTGGTGCTGGACCCTCACAAATGAACCCATATATCCCTCCCATTTCTTAGCAAATCTGGGAGACCAAATTCAGGATAATACAAAAACCACAAAACATCATGAAGAGATTATAGGCTAGGTTGTCAGGTGTGTTTAATGTGTCTTCCTGACACCCTTCTACATAAACATGCACATTTCCATACTTTTTTTTAAATACATGGGCAATCCAAATACTGCAGACCTACATTCCTACACATGATTTTATACTTGAGCAATCCAAATACTTGCAAACCTACATTTCCACACATAGGCAATGGAAATACCTGCAAATCTAACTTTCTACACATGATTCTTTAATATTTGGGAAATCCAGAAAGTTGCACACCTACATTTCTACATATCATACATTTTTCTTTAAATACCCAGGCAATTGAAATACTTTCAAACCCAGTTGGTATGATACAATTTGCAACAAGAAAATAGACTCAGATAAATTCAGACCTCAGGATAAGACTCAATAAAATATTTTCTAATATTTATAGTCTGGGTCTCACTTTCAACTCTTGTCACCTCTGAAAGCTTTGTAGGCAAATTTAGAGCCTTTGTGAAGAGAGAGCATTCTTCAAGTGCTTAATAACTCACACAAAACAATGTTTTCAAGCAAGGAAAACACAACAGTAAATAACTGCTGGCTTCTTTGAGCATTGTAGCAGCAGCTATTGCCCCCATTATTTGGTTAAGCCCCTGCCTGAGTGATTAATAGATATTATTTTAGCAGTGAATGATGAGTTCAGAGGAGAGACAACATGTAGAAGAATAACTGCATTGATACATAAATGCCTGAAGACTTGGGTACATCTTAAAAGCAAATTGTTCCTACGAATTGTGATTTAAATGACAACTAAAGCTAGAGCAGTAAAACTGGAAAATGTGCAGTCAGTACATGCTTAGTAATTGGCCTCTGTGCCAGTCTGAATAAATCATTAATGACTGAGCTGTAAAATGGGTCCAATATGGCTGTGCTGTGTAAGTTTTTCTTTAAAAGGTTTAATAGAGAATTCTTTGTCCTTTGCATAATAATAAAAGAAGAAAATATTCAAAACATAATGTCTGGGGAATCCAAATACCATATTCAGAAATTGAATTCTGAACACATTATGGCAACTCATGTATAATCTCTCTTACTTTACATATGAGTTTATTACTTATCTTCTGCTATTTTACTAGTTTAAATAAGTAACTGTGAGCTTTACTGGCCAAGGGAAGGATGAAGTAATTATTCAAGGCAGTGAAACCCCATTGTAACTCAGAGCTGGGAAGATTATTCTTTTTGAACCACAGTTCTCAGATTCTCCCAGTGACCATGTTCTCTGGAGGATTCTGGGACTTGTGATTTAAAGAGAGAAGTGAGGGGCGAGGTTTATAAAAAGTATTTGCTTCAAAAGCAGCACAGGGTAATATGGTCTTCCAAAACAGGCCTACCTTTGTTTTCCAGTTTGAGTTCTTCCGCTAGTAAGCTGTCTTGTCTATTGCCAAGTACAAATGCCAGGAATGAGAGGATGAGGGCATCCAGAATTCCAATAATGGCTAGGATATATGCCCAGCGGATAGAACAAGCCCCCAGCGTGTACTTGTCTGTCTTGTCACCACACATTCGTTTCACCTCTTTGGCATCCCAGCCATCAGGATAAATCATGCAACCAAGGACAAGGCAGGCAGCTGGGGAGAGGAAAAAAAAAAGACAATAAAAAGCTTCTATTTTTCATGTATTCAGTGTATATCACAACTATGTACTTGTGAATTCGTTCAGTTTTGCATTCTTTCCCAAGCTTAGCTATCAAAACCTCCAACTTGGTGACTCAGGGACTTCATCAGCAGATCATTTCAAATGTATACAAAATACATTGTTAGCTTCAATCCTACAAGCCACCTATCTTGTCAATTAAACAAGGCAGTCTCAACTACTCTTTTGTCTGCTTTCCATAATTTCTGAGCCTATTATATGAACACTCTTGCAAAACAAATGGAAAAACTAGTATACCCACTGACAGCACAGAGCAAATTGGAACACTCTAAATTAAAAGTCTGTCAAACTACATGTGTAAACTCACAGGCAGAGAGAAGACCTTGTTTTGTTTACCCATATTTAACACCAATGAAACAAAATGTTGAACCAAGACGAAAAAGGTGATTTATACACAATATGAAATATACAGTCCCACAGTCTACTCCGAGCTTGTTGAATCTTGATTAAAGTTCAGTGGCCAGATCTTCAATTAAGTGATAGATTTGCATATGTGGACCAGCTCAATAACATGTCATGAATAAGTCTTAAGCCACTTTATCAATTTCTTCCTGAATTCTTCTCTGTGCTTAATCCCTTGGCCAAAGAGATACAGAAAACTAAGCCAACTCTGTGTTATACAGCAGAATGAGCTTAACGTTTTGGAAATGCTCTCCACTGCAATCCTATCCTTCAATCTTTTAATCAACATTTCTGCCTATTATATATTGCTAACGAAGACCTTGGTAGTAATTTCCTAAAATTTCAGCATAAAGGGGGAATCTTCTTCTCCCAAGCAGATATTAGACTAGGGAGATACCACTTTCATTGATGTTACATCCAGCATAAAGGGCTGGAGCATGAGACATCTCTTCTCCCATATTTATTTATCTGCTCACTGATTTATAGATTAAAAAAATCTGAAATTAGTTTTCTTTGTGGATTTGTCACAGTCAGTGAAAGCAAACAGACACATGTAAAGAACAGCACACATTTGAGTTCTAATTTTATTTTGGTTTGCTTGGAAGAATAAATAGATGTCGTGGCCCTTAAAGGGATTCAATATGAACAAAATACAGTCAAGAAAATGTAGTATTTTTTTGCAGCTATTTAATTATAAACCCTGAACAACACAGGAATGAGAATTAAGCAGGAGAATGAAACTGAACACATACAAAAAGGAATGGAAACAGCTATCATCCTTATTTAAGCAATGAAAAACATATTTACACCATATTTTTATACAATCCCAGTGATGTTAAAATTAACTTAAAATATGTCATCTTCAGAATACAGTATTGGAGAAAGACCTTTTCAGTGGAATCATTATTTTGGTAACTGACTTCAGCAAAGTTTTCAGCTGAAATGCTTGAAATGAGGATTTGAATCCTACAGATAATCCAAATTAGAATAAACCTGTGAATCCATGGGCTTTATGTACTGATTCAACATTCAACAGTTGATCCAATCGGTCTGCTCTGGTTGAGGCTACCAACAGGATTCCGGCCACAGATGCTGTGACAAAGCCCCTTGCTGGGCTGGTCCCAAAGTTCCAACCCTTGAGCTCCTGTAGTTCACCTTGTCCTTTTATCTTCAAGATCCCACCCTGGATCTGGTACTTAGAGGTCCTAAGATGACCTCTAAACTGGACCAGTACCTGTGTGGATCAGTGGGTTCAATGTGGTAAGGTGGGACCAGTTGTCCTTATTTAGTCTTAAATGGAAACAGCCAAACACAGTTGCGGAAAATAATGAACTCCCTAAACTCTATCCATAACCCCAGCTCCCAAAATTCCTATTCATATTATTTTCTTCTTAACTGGTATTCATGCTGTTTCTGATTGGCCTAACTCTTTTTGAGACAAATTTGTAGTGTCTACCCACCCCACTTCTGCCATCACAAGCTTCTCTTCACAGCATGTTGAAAACTTTGATGGTTCTAATCAGGCTTGCTCAGCTCCTCACTTCACAGGTACATTTCCAGATGCAATTCTTGTAACATTATATTTACCAGTTAGACGATCATTCTTATCTTTAGTCCAAAAAAGGATAGCTGCAAAGTCAACCTATGCAACACCTGATTTGAATGTTCTGATGTTTGACTTTTTAATCCTCTCAAAGGATCATAAAATTCTGTGCATGCAACAAAGGTCTTTCCCTCATGACAACAGCATTCCAAGATGGGAACTTAAGAGGAACAGGACTGCGATTACTCTTCTGCATGACGTTGTCATTGTCTCTCCCTTCTCGCACCACCAGCTGGCATGATCAAAGGGTATATCATTGATGGAGAAACTTTGTCAATGACCTCTGATCGCACAAACCTTCCACTGCAACCAGCTATGCAGAAGGGCTGGAAACACGATCTATGCACTCTCCCCCCGCCCCCGTTGCAGCACAGGAAGATGCTGGTTGCAGTCTGGAATGACAGAGTGTGTTCCTCGTGCTTCCTTCTGCAGTCAACTGCTCACATGCGGAGAGGAGCACTGGAAACACACTCCGACGCTGGCAGAGGCACTGCCGGAATTGTGATGCGATGACGTGGGACAGCGACATTGTGTGGACAAGGCCAACATCTACATGTTTAGACCGACTATCATTTGCTTGCATATCCAGTGCCATTATGTGTTGGCACTGAAAGAGATGCACTCAAAGGCAAAAATGACCATGGCTCCTTAAATTTTCTTTCTTCCAACAAGTGTGTGTTCTCCCATCTTTTCAAATGCTCAGTGTCCTAAGAGATATTTGTTTAAAAAAAAAAAACCATAGTGAAATGTCAGAGGAAGCAGCAAGAAGGGCATCAGAAGCAGACATCAATAAATGGGCTTCCTGTCAGCCTCTTAGAAATGTCTATCCCCGTCTCTCCAACTCTTTCCATTCCAGTAATTCAAATGCAAATATGAGACCTTTACACAATTTTAATGGTAATGAAGTACCATTTATTCACCCATTTTCAAGGTATGCCTTTGAACATTTTACTGAGTGGGATGGGGAGTTTGAACAGAGTCTTGAAGTAGGAGGTGAGTCTGGCAGTTGAGATGTAGGGATGAATGGTCATGAAGTCTCTGAAGAGGAGGAAACAGAGCAGCTGCTTGTGAACCCAAGAGAACAAGTTTTGGCGGAGAATACCTGAGGATTATACTAACTTTGTGGATTCCAAGGTATTTCAGGATTACAGCAACTGTGCAGATTTCTTCATGTGAATATATTTTACAAATTTATTCTTCCTTTAAGCATGTGTCTTCAAGAATTTCCCCCTTCTCTTCATGTGTTACTACACTTTCCATGTTCACATATACTATTCTTATGTACAAACTGTGTTTTATTCTGCCTTCATTTGAAAAATTTCCTCTCTGTTGATATTTATGATTTATATGATTACTTCAATAGGTGGATGGGGCTAGTTGGTTTAAGCAAATGCACAAATAGAACTTGGGCCAGTCCTTTATGTGAAGCAGCAAGTGTCTCATCAGCAGAATAACATATTTACAGAAATCAAGTGGCACTGTGTGTCCAAACAAGCCATACATTGAACCATCTTTCCTCTGTCAGCAGAAGCACCCATAGGCAATCTCTCTTCTGCAGCTTGTTTCTTCTTCCCCTTTCACAGTTTATCAATCAAGGTGGCAACAGACAAAATCCAATGTTACTTTGCTGATACTTGGCCAAGCTACCATTGGCCTTTATGGTCACTGGACTCAATTACTGGGTCTGCTCTTGTCATCAGTGCAGAGAACAAGCGATCAAGTTCCTCTAGCCGGTGGAAGGGTTTATTAAACTCTGCTATGATAAACATAACACATCTTTGCTCGTGGTCTTGTCCTTGCCTGCCAGATGTCTCTCAAAGAGCTGACTCAGGTGGTCAAAGGATTTGTTTGGGGTTGTCAGCTATCAAAGTAAATCAATTAAAGTTAGATTGGAAGTCTGAGGCCTTAGCTCTGGGGATGGAGGATGCCAGGAATGGAGCCATAGTCATGATGGCAGCAGATGGTTTGACACTGACATGAAAAGAAATGTTTTCATGTTTCTTTTATAATCTGGGCTGATAAAACAGTATATATGGAATAAGTACAGTTTGTAGACATGACATCTAAGTGGATAGTTTCCACAAATGTGCTAACATTCTGATGCTTCCCACCAGAAGAAAAAAATTAACTGATACAGAAGCAGCATCAGCTAACTCATTGTTACATTCTTCAACCTCTTTGTTAGCCATGCCTGCCAATTTTCAATGGCAGCTTCCACAAAACCTTGTCAAAGTCCTACAACTATATCAATAAATTAACAACTATATCAATAAATTAAGATTACACAACTTTTTTTAAAAATTGTTCCGCAATCAGGAAATCAAGGAAAAGGAGGCAGTGCTTCACTGGTGAGGTCTTAACCACATCTTCAGCTCAGGAATTCAGATCTTGGAATATCTGAACTAGAGATGAAACAGGGAGTGTTTCAAGTGAGCACGGTTTCTAATTTAAAATTTATTAAGTACTGCAGTAATGGCCAAAGTCTTTTCATGCCCATTCAAACCTTCTTTCCTCTTCAGTGTTTATCTAACTGAAAGCATTTTTAGCAGCATCAGAATTAGGAGAACGGTTAAGAAGAGCTGGAGAAACACAGACTTTTGGGGTCAAGTTGCAGTAGTGTCCCTGCAGTAAATGCAATAAAGCTTTAGCTGGAAAAGAATGAGATTCTTTTCTAGCCAATCCTACTGTAAGTGTGTGTTCCTGGCTAGAAAATGCAAGATAAAGAGCAGCTGCCTCAAGAATCCCTTACCAAACATGTGTGAGTAGCAAAACAGAGACAAGGAGGAACAGATAGGCCTGTCTCACCAGCTATGTCACCTCCCAGCATGTTAAAAAAGCATACAATTATAGGTTTAGACACCAAAATGGAAATCATAAGTAAAGGGAAGGCTGGATAGAAAAAGTCATCCCTCCATGCATTTTGGAAGAAACCTTCAGAGGTCTCTAGAAGGTTTAGTGTTTTTGTTCACTTAGGCAAGACTTCTCTGATGTAGTTGTTTGATTTTACACATGCATATTGTTAGTTCTGGATAAAAAGCTTGCTGAAACATGTTGAACTTGGTCTTCTTTTTTTGATAGTATAGCAACCGTTCCCTATTCCCTGTTATTTTTTTGGTACCAAATTTTCGATTACAGAAGTAATGCACGAGCACCCATCCACTTTGTTAACTGAGGTATACCTATAAAAGAGCTCTACAATGGTATTCAACAAATGAAGTTACTGAATGGTAGCAGCCAGCTCTGCACCAGTGGGCGGGAGGATCTATATGCATGTCCCTTCCTAATCAATACAGAATGGCTCATCAGGGGCTGCTGGAGGCAGGACAGCCTAAGAAACCTGACTTCCTTGAACTAAAACTTACATATTATATAAGCCTGATTTTGGTTCAATCACCTCTCACAATAACTTCCTAACAGAAATGTAAAATTTCTGGAAAAAATGGAATTTTTTCAAAAAATTGAAAAATGCAACATTAGCACCCTTTACACATTTACTTTTGATACTAGGAACATAAAATGTACTATATATAACTTGGTTTGGCATAAAATTAAACTGATATATTCAAAATAAAGTTTATTTGTCTGATTACAAATTGAAATTACTTTTTTAAAAAATTATTTTTGTGTTGCAAATGGAGCTACAAGGTTATGAACTCTGAGGACCATGTGGAAGCTCTTTGGATTTGATAGCGTGAAGAGCAGGCAACTTCTCCCACAACAGAATAAACCATCAACATCAGTAAAACAGGGGAAATTATTTTGTCTCTGCTAGTTCTCCACAGTGTTAAGCACAAATAATGCACTCACATCCTTAAAAACAACTGAGAAAAGGTGATCAAGACTGGGGAATTGCAATGTTCTGATGCCATACATGGTCCTCCATCAAATTCTTCCTCTTAGTTTTTGAGCTCATAAATAATTGAGCATCTTGCCTTAAATATTATAATTATCATTTGAAAAGAAAATATAATCAATTTTTCCAGGTTTTTTAATGGGAAAATAGTTTGGGGGGGGAAACAAGGAAAAATTTCTTCCAAAATCTTTTAATTTCCCAGGATTTCCCATTTCTACTCCCACTTCCACCTCACATTGCTCAGAAGCCCTCTCAACCTTCCAGAGAAGCTTTTTGGGGGACCAAGAGTGTTATGGGTAGAACAGGGACAGGAAAAATTATTTTTCTAACAGTTCTGAACTACTCAGTTTCCAAGCCAGTGGAGTGGTATACAAAGAATAAAGCTGCCTTTGCTGCCCCCTTGGATCTCATCTAGAATAAAGGCAGGACTTAAATTCAATAAAATAAATAAATAAATATATTGAAGAAACATAGGCTGACAGCTCTGACTAAAAAGAAGTCCAGCTTCAGGTCAAAAGAATGAGCAATGCTTTCTATTAGTATATTTGGGCTGGTTCCACATTAGAGCCATTTGTTGCTGCTGTGGCATTGCTTTTCTTTACAGTTAGTGGAAATGGAATTAAACTGGATGTTTCAAACAAGTATTTGCCATAATGGCATTATTTTCCAGCAATGTCATTGTTTAAAGCCAAGACCCTCCTATAAGGTATACTCAATATAGTTAGTCCCATTCAGCAAAAGTTCCTAGCAACTTCAAATGCTTTCTCCCATTTCACCCTATTTTATGTCTTCCTGATGACCATGGGTAACTATTAGTGATCCACTTTATATCCATTAATTTCCCCTTTAACTTCCCTAATGTTAATTTCTACGGGGGTGTGTGTGTCTAATGACTGATTTTCCCTTCTTTTTTTCTTTTCCCTTTTTAAATAGTGAAATACAACTATTTCTATAAACAGAGTGGAAGCATCTAATTTAAGGGCAGAAGAACCTTACGACACTTCTGTAGTGAGTTTCAAGATTAGAGAGATAGAGACTGTGCGAGTAGTGTGTTTAAGCAGGATAGATAATTTTAAAAAAACATCCCGTGGGGGGTGAAAACATGCAAAAGGCATACAGAAGAAAATGGAATGTAACTCATGGAGAATGTCATCATGATGTCCCATAAAATATGAGTCAAGAAATGATAACCATTCCAGGGAAAATGGACATATAGAAACAACATTACGGAGAGCTAAGATGGGATTTAAAAAAGACAGGAGAGATGAGGTTTTGTGAAGTGGAGGATAACTTGAAATTATTCTTCTTATTGATAGGTAATGATGCCAAGTTACTGAGTGGGAAGGACCTGCGAGGCTGCAGTGCAGATGGTGTAGCAGTGACAGAGACAACGGCAGACATCTGGCAGACAGGTGTTAGATTTTGGCAGCTGGCCAGGAACTCAAACTTATCTTTGTGGCAATAAATGTAACTGAAATGAAGATGCTGAGCAGAGAGAGAAGCAGAGCAGAAAAGCAGAACAAACTGGCTGTCAGCCTTTCCACACTGAAAGCTCAGGCGCAGGACCACAGTCTCTAGTGACACCTGCTTCCTCCATCAAGAATCATTCTGGAGAATCTCTTGTCTGCGAGAAAATCTGGTTGAGCAGATGTGTTATTGTTCTTCAGTTCAGCTGTCAGTTTGGCTTCATGCGCTTCTAAGATTGCTATTAAACTTGGCATTGGCCCCCGCAATGTTAATGATGCAGCTCTCATGTGGAAAAGATTTTTTTTAAAAAAAATATCCCCAGTTTGCAGACTACATGACTGGATTTTAATATGCCTTTCTTAGGTCCTGTCCACATTCATAGGTTCACAATGTTCAAAAGGACACCAAAGGACATTCACAACTAAAGCATCTCTGCCAAACGACCATGCAATCTCTGTTTAGAAGTGTAACGTGCAGGAAACCACTGCCCGTCAGTCCTCAGTGCGAAAGGCACACCCAAGCCTCGCACTCAAGGCCTGCCTAGCCTGACACCTCTTTCTGATCAGAACTGAACAGCCAGGTGTTACTTCCGGTACGGCTCCCCAGGTGGGGGCTCCCAGATATCGCTTTGATATCATTTAATTCGGCCCTGGCTGGACTTGCTCTCAGTTACCTCACTCCACGTGTTTGTGAGTTCTCCGGACAAGCACGGACATGAGTGCGGCCGTTAATTGCTCTCACATTCTAATCCCTTTTCAGGCCAGCAACTTAGCTTTGCTCCCTGCTTCAGGGAACTTTCCACGTGTATGCTTTCACAATAGCGGCGCGGCTCTCAGCCGAGCCAGCCCGGTAAGCAAGTCATTTACATATTGGCTATACCATTGTCATCAAGCGTTAATCTCATCGTGTTAAAGTTGACCTTTCTAAATCCTTTGTCCAGCACCAAAACTCTTTTTGTTCTTACCTGGCTTGCCATAGCCGAGAGCTACAAACTCCCCTATATAAAACCCTCACTTTCAAACAGTCTTTGGACTACCTTGGATTGCTATCCTGCCCTGCTGCTGGCCTTCTAAGAAAACTCCCCTCAGTTTCCACACTGAGCTTCCTCCTTCTGAATCCCATCTCTTTGTTCCTTCAGGACAACGAGACCAGGTGTCGTATTGCCTACCCTTATGCTTCCCCGTTCCGTTTCCTAGTTAGTCAGTGTGTGTGTGTTATTTATTTTCTGTTGTTTATCAATAAAAGCTGTTATTTTGGTTACTTTAGAACTTGTCTGCCTTCTCCCTGACCTGAAGCCGTAGACATTGGGTTTAAAGATCCTTGCAACGTTACCCTGCCTCCTGCTAGCCAAAACAGTGTTCAAGCTAATTTTCCCCAATTTGGTATTTTAATTGGCAATCTGAGCGCCCCTCCCAGGACCCCCAAATTACAGGGTAACACAGGGAGATCTCTGAATCAAGCGAGGGCCAGGACAAATGGGTCTGCCTCAGTTCTCCCTTTCTGAGGATGCAGTCCCTTGCTCACTCTTGTCCCCCCTTGGCTTCTTCCTTTCAGGACTCTCTCCCCTTTACTGCCTTTCCTAAATCTGCCCTTCTCCCAGATGTAAGAATCAGTGATTTATATTTTCTAAGACTGTGGTACTGTTGGCACTAAGGTCAGGAGGATATTATTGGTAGCATGTATATTCCAGGATTCAAAATAAGACTCTGGGAGACTGTTATATGGAACACAGAACTTCAAACATTTATTGTAACACTGCTTCTTAAATTTGTTTGTATCTCAGTGTTTACAAACAGCACACCATTCTTCTCTCTCTCTCTCTCCCTCTGTTCATTCACTGTCTCTCTTACACCCAGTTCCTCTGTTCTCTCTCCCACAGAGCTCTTCAAATATCCAACCTTCCCCAAACACACCACAAATCACACTCCTCTTCAAACACACCCCAGACGGTTAAAATCCGTTATTTTCCTCTTTCCACCAGCCCCTCCCCTGCAGAGCATCAAGAGCCCACACCCAGACAATTTATAAAAGCCTGCTGGCACAAAAATGTCTTAGCCAGTCATCAGAAGAAGAGCAAGAACAGGGTACCCCTGCCTGGTGAAGAAGCCAGTGAAGCTTCAAAAGCTTGCATGATTTTGGTTGGCCAATAACGGTATTGCTGTTCTTTGGATTTTGTTGAATTTTGTTGAAAGGCCAACATGGCTATTCCTGAATATGTCTCTGTTAATAAGTTTGTGTTCTACCTAAATACAAATACAAAACACAAAATGAAAGCCATCTTTTTCTCTGTAAAATTAATATACTATCCACATTTGTAAGTTACATGAAGCACATACAAGCCCACACTCCAAAATACAGGAATTTTTGGCATCTTGTTCAGCCTATATAAAAGGAAAAGCTTTCCAGCCGTCAAACAAGGGAGATGCCTTATAATAACAGACACCTGCCAGCCCTATAAAAGGACAAGTTTTGTCAACTTCAAACAAGGGGGATCTCTAGACTAAGCAAAACCTGGCAATCCTAATGGGACCTAAGGCAGTTCACAATAAAAGAATAGAACAAAACACAGTTTAAAGAGGTGGTTCAGTTGCTTCAAATGTGCAAAGTTGAATGTCTTGCTTTCTCCTTCTCCTTTCTATTTCCCTGTCACTTGATCAAATCAAGAAGCCAGCAGTGGTGCCGATGAAAAGGGAAAGGAACAAGAGGCTTTAGAAGGGCAACAGCATGGACTCTGCTCTTCCTTCTCTTTCACTGTCCTCACCACCTGAGTTTTTATATCCTCCTCCTTCCTCAATCCTCTTCCATCCATCAGCCCAGCACATATTCAAGAAAAAAAACAGTCTTTTGTTGAGAAAGAGAATCTTTCCTATCTCTATACTTTCTGTCTTTTCCCCATTAGCTTCCTAAGAGAAACCCTGATGGAAGCACAGTCACCCCCGCAGCAGGAAAGCATGTAAAGGAAATAAAAGGTCAGAGTGTAGGAGCCTGGTTTGCCCTGTCTTTGACTGATTTTCCCTCTGCCAGGCTCTATCGTTGAGAAGGGAAAGTTGATGAATCTTCCTGATCTCTACACTTTCTATCTTTTCTCCTCCTTCTAACTCTCTTTCTTTCTCCCCTGGCTCTGAACTGAGTAGTACATGTATACCTCAGTTAACAAAGATGTGTTCCAGGGCATTAATTCTTTAACAGACGATTTGGTACCAGAGGCAGAAATAACATGGGAAGAATAGGGATAGTTTCCTATACCATAACAAAGAACAGCAGTTCAACATGTTTCAACAGAACTATTACTCAAAACTAACAATATTCACATGGGAAATGAAACAACCAGGTTAGGTAAGGCTTGCATAGAAAAACAAAATCATTTTGAACTTTCCAGAAACCCCCTGAAAGCTTATCCAAAATGCATCTGGGAATCATTTTTTCTTTCATCAGCCTCCACTTTCCATTTTTGTGGTCAGACTTCTAGAGGCAGCTGAATTTACCTTGTCTGTTTCAGCTGGGCACACACAGCCCCAGCAGAATAAGCTATAGCAGAATCTCATTCTTTCCCAGCTCAAGCTTTATTGCAATGTTTACTCTAGACATGTTGCTGTAACCCAACAGCAAAAGTCGGAGTGGAAGAGGCCTAGACTGAGTGAGTATCTAGGAGTCAGTGCTCAGATATATCAGAAAGATGAACAAAATGCCTACACCTGTAGCACAAAACAGATACAAGCTGGCCAGCACAAAACATAACTTTCCAAGTCTGGCACTGTCTGTCAAGAACAACAGCAGCACCACCAAAAACTTGGCCTTGTTGTGGACCTTCTATGCTAAAATTCTTCATGATGACCAGGAGGAAAGACTGATGAAACTAAAAATAACTTAAAAACAGAAAGGTATATAATGTATGGCTCGCAAAATTTCTGTTTTGCTGTGGAATGGCTGAGTAAGCACTCACTGCTTTGGATCAGAACCACTATGTGCTGGGGGGAAGTTAGCATCTTCTTCCATTTGATCCTCTCTTCATAATTCACTCCCCAGAAATTTAAAAAAGATAACTAAGAATAATCTCTGTCCAAAGCAGATTTTTTTCTTCTCTGTCTCTGTCTTTCTCTCCCACTCCACACCAGCAAGGCAGGTAACTAAGTATATTTCAAATGCTGTCTTGTGTGACTGAAATACTGCAGTCTATGAAAGAGAAGTTGACAACACAATTCTATGCATATTTTTTCAAAAGTAAGCCCAACAACAATGGCTAATATGTCCTTGAATTATCTCTTAAAGTAGCATTACTCTAAGTGCTGCTTTGTGAGCAGCCTGTGGAAAGTTGCCAAAAAATTATGTGAATATAATAATAATAGGGCACAAATGTGATACAGTACCTGCCATATAGGGACTGGAATGTTGGTCCATTAGATCACATTGTTTGTAAAGCACTGATTTTAAAGGAGATATGGAATCTATTCAGGTTTTTATATTTGAATCATATCCATCTTTTTTCAAATGCCAACACACTTGAGGAAAGGAGAAAATAAGAGCTCTGTGATGCTATTTTGTATTTTATTCTATTGATAATTTACCCATTAGTCATGATATTTAATTCAATAGCTCACACACTTCACAAAAGTGGCTCTATTTTTAAAAGACTCTTCCAGAGACCTGAAGACCTTCATCTAGCCCTGATAGTTCTACAGGTGAGCTCTGCCTAAAG
Organism: Ctenosaura bakeri; assembly: GCA_948474755.1. Lineage (NCBI taxonomy): Eukaryota > Metazoa > Chordata > Lepidosauria > Squamata > Iguanidae > Ctenosaura > Ctenosaura bakeri. Next base: position 381,458 of record CAOLHI010000377.1, on the reverse strand, counting down.
CCAACTACAAACCTATCTAATAGTAATGTTGTCTAGCAGTGCATCTCAAGATATCTGATGTGGTGTACCAGCAATTTTTTTTCTCTAGGTTGGCACCGTGCTAGTGCTTATGGGTGTGTAAGTGACATGCACAGGATGACTTCAACAGAGGAGAAGAGGAAAAACTATTATTTAGCAAAAAGCACCATCATGCCGGTCTCATCCTCAGAGGATATTTTCAAAAATGTAAATACTTGGAACACAATTCTGATTGGTCTGCTCAAGCAGCTCTTCTGATCTATCTCCACCAAGATGATGCCTGCTTGTTGTTATCTACCTCTCACTCTGCTCATGCTTCTGTTGAGCACAGCCCATGTACCAGAGAAAGGAAAGTTTAACTGGGGAAAGAATGATTCCTTTGAAGTGACCACTTTGGCCACAATATAGCATGGTCGGAGAGCAACAGAAGTTGAGCCTTAAGAGATCAGTCTCCTGGGGCCTGTTCACGCTACTCAGCTGTACTTCCACTGTGACCACCATGGCATCATCCTTAAGGAAACTCAGTGTTTACAGCTTTGTGAGGCACTACAGGGGCTCTCTGGCTGAGAGTTCTGCAAATCCCACAGTTTCATAGGCTGTTGCCATGGCAGTTAAAGAGGAATCATAGTGCTATAATTATGTAGTGCATAAGGGATCCTACTCAAGTGCTCCATCCTTTGCTTTCCACATAAAGTATACAACATTGGGGCCACTTCTGTAAAAAGTTTCCCTAGATAGCTTTTAGTACAAGAGAGACAAATTTGTACCTGTCAACAAGAGGAAGAATCCAAAGGACCATATGGGGCTTTTCTTTTTGGTAACACTGTTCAAACTGCCCTGCAGTCTCCCAAGTGTAGTACCATGAGAGACACATGTGGCTACTATCTAGGTATCACTGCTTGTGGATTTTGTATTTTGTTGTATTTTACTGCACGGCCAACACAGCTACCCCTGAATATACTATCCAAAGAGCTACTCACAGAAGCTCTTCAACTGCCCTCTCATTCTCAGGCTAGGGTGGGGCAACATGAAGTTTTTCAACAGTGCTCTCTTGATGCCAGAATATTCCCTCTGACAAAGTTCATCGATACTGTTTACACTGTTAATTCTTCATTGCCGGGGGACTCACATTCTCCCACACATTTTGTAAGTTTCAGTTGTTAAGGTGCACTTCTTTAAGCCCTGTGGTAAGATGTAGTTAGGACTGTACTTCTGTTTCATGCTGTATCTCTTCTTTTCATATCCTTTTGTGGTTTTTAAATAATTTCAGTTTTGTTTTGTTATTTTAAATTGAACTGTATAGTACCTAGAAAAATACATCAACTATTTTAAAAAATTAATAAATACAGTAAAAATGGAAAATTGCTCTGCTTCCCCCACCAGCTGTGGGTTTCACTGGAAATCAGCCAGGAAGTGCTACTTATCTATTAAGTGGTTAAATTAAAAGTATATCTCTGGTACTAGCAGCTTTCAGACTGTTAGGTAGGTAACTACTTGATTATTCTGTGTCAGTGAGGGAAACCAGCCTGGAGAGTCAGGTTACCAGGTATCCCTTATTATAAGGAATATTCCTTATTTGAGGGCCAGAAAGCTTGTCCCTTGTACAGCTGGCATGTGTTCCTATAAGGCATGTTCCCTGTTTGAGGCTGGAAAACTTTTTCTTCTATATAGACTGAATGAAATGCCAAAAAATCTGACTGTGTGTGGGTTCTTCATAAAGACATAAACGTATTCATCATGTAATTTATGAATATAGACAATATGCTAATTTTACAGATAAATATATAGCTAGGTTAACCAAAATCAACACTTCTGTTTAGTATTTAGGTGTTGTTTTGTGCACCTTCAAGTCTTCTCTGATTTGTGATAACCTGTGGTGATGTGGTGAAACTATCACAGGGTCTTCTGCGGCTAAGAGTGTGTATGCAGACCTGTTAATAGCTTCTTCCTGAATATCAACCCTACCTGTCATGAGTTTCAGCTGTCCCTTATTACTATTTTGAAAAGCTGGCAACACTACTTGGGACTCCCTCTTTAACTAATATTCTTTCAAGACATGCAAGAGATAATATTTAGACACTGCTGAACTATTTCACTCTTTCTCAACCTGATGCACTTCACATGCTCTTCATATCAGCTTTCACCATTTTTGATCTCACTGGCCATGGTTGGTAGTACTGACAGCAGCAGAGGTCCAAAATATCAGGAGTACTCCAGAATGAGAAAGGGAGGACTATTTCTTATTAAACTATTTGCATCTTGACAATTACTTTGGCAGACAAAGTGTGAAAAGAACAAGAAGGTACAACGGAGAGGAAGAAGGAAAAGAGGGAAAAATCAGTTGTGGTTTACACTGGGAAAAATAAAGATGTTTAATAACTAATAACTAAGGATAAAAATACTTTTTGAAACAAGGAAAGACTGTTTACAAAATCACACATCTTATACATCCCAATGGTCTGGAGATATAATCAGTAACAAAAACTATGGCAGTCTTTAACAGTGTAGCCTGCTGGCCAAGGGCAGTTACCTTTCACGAGAGAAAGAAAGAGATTTTGGCATTATATCTGACAGTGTTCCAGAAGAGCACACATTAGTCTTTCTGATTATGCTGCTTGTCATATGCTGTTCCTTACATCTCTCATCTACAGCTCTTACTGATGTTTTAAACAGTTCCATTAGGAGGACTGGACAATAGGCCCTTGAGGTGCCATGGCCGTATTCAAGCTGACATTCAGCAGTGACATTTCACTGCCTTTCAAGAGCACATGTTTTGCTGAACCTAGAAGCGCAAGAGTATCAGCAATAGTCACCGAGGAACTGAGATATGAATAATGACAATAATAATGACATAGAGACAGAAGGGAGGGGGTAGTTAAAAGCAACAGCTCTTTACTCCTCCCTGTCCATCTGAAAGTGACCAGTTTCCACCTGAAACAATCAGTTCTGGGAGAAAGACATAACCACGAGGATTCCCTGCTGACTCACCTACACTCCTTCCCATTCATTTGGACACGGGACATATCAAACTAACAGCACTTTGTCAAAACACCAATACATCACAGTTTATGCTGATTGTGCCAGACTTCCCCAGCCTGGTGCCCTATAGATGTTTTATACAATATCTCCCATAGTCTCTAATTCCATGCTTGCGAAGGCTGATGGGAGTTGGGAGTCCCTAACTTCTACAAGCCACCAGGTTGGAGAAGGCTGTTTATGCTATCTATCATCAATTAATATGATGCTTTACAGAGGAAAAGCAAGAGATTCTGCTTCAAGTAATTTCCAGTGTCAACAAAGTCAGGAACAACAGACACCCAGGGTCTGGGAGATGAGACTGGCAAAAGTAGGAAAAAACAGAGAAAGAGAAGGCTTTATGAGAAAAAAAGTAACCAGATACAGATATGACTAAATGCAGCTATGCACCCTTAGTCTGTGAATTTCAGACAAAAACAGTGAAATTCAGTTTATACATAATGTATTATGTATGTATTAAGACAGCCAGTGTGGTATAGTAGTTTAACTGTTGGAATATGACCCTGGAAATCAGGGTTCAGTTCCCCACTCAGCTAAGGAAACCTCTCTCAGCCCCAGAAAACACACTCTCAGCCCCAGAAAACCCCATGATAGGTTTTCCTTAGGGTCACTACAGGTTTGTCTTAGGGTTGCCATAAGTTGGAAATGACTTGAAGGCACACAACAACAACAAATTAAGTAGAAAAGCAATAAATGTTTCTTGCTAAATTGTACTCCTGGTCTTGCCAGGGTTTAAGGCTTAGAACACAAAGCACACTCCTTGTAAAAACCTACAAAGGGGGAGCTGTGTTAATCTGTTACAGACACACACACACACAATGAACAGTACTGTGGCACCTTAAAAAGACTAACAAATTTGTTACAACATGAACTTTAATGAGTTATAGCCCAGTTCATTAGTTGCATTGTGGCAAGTGTCTAATAGACTACACAGGGCTCACACTGAGTTTTCCATGATACTTTCTCCTTCACACTTTAGTCTTCTATATATAACGACATGAAATGTATACATGTATAAGTGGGTCCACATGTAAGCATGGCAGGCTTTCAGAAACCAAAGCCAAAGTCTGGAAGTAGACTGCGGGGGGGGGGTCTATATTACAATAGCATAGGCATAATATGTTTGTAACATCCAGTCACAGATAATAGAACCTTCCCAATTAGGGAGATAAGCTACTTGATTGCAAGATCTGATGTTCCTGGACAGACTGCTCTGCATTAAAAAAAAAAAAAAAAGGAGGGAGATATGAACAGTATGTGCTCACTAGCACATTAGGTTACATTCATGAATGCACCTGAGCTGTAGGTTTGTCCTGCTTCCACAGCAGTTCTTGAACAAATGAATCAACAAAAATCCCAGCCCCCAGACTAAATGCTCATTTTATGTTATACTCTAGTTTGGCCCTAAAAGAAGCTTCATTAGGTATTTCCTGTGGCTGCACTCTAAGATTAGACAGCAACAGCACAGGTGAGCTGTTGCTAGTTCATCCAAGCTGTTTGACCTAGCTTTGTGAATGGATCACCTAAAGCCAGTTTACACAGGACAACATGTATTACCTGACTTGTACACAGCCACTGAGTGCTGCGTGGTTGACATCAGAGAACAAATACATGCACCCCACTTGAAGCAACATGAAAGTTTCACCTATGCAGCTTGGTCTGGGATACTTTATTCACACATCCAAAGGAACACGATACTACAGAGATCAAAAATGACACATGCACAGATGAACCAACTTATACCCTTGCAGGACTTTTATCTCCTTAGAGTTTCAGTATTTTCCAGTGCTCTGTGCTCTATTAACTCCCTTCTTTCTGTAACATGGTCTGAAGGGAGGAACTGGGCAATCCTGGTTGGTCCCAGCCAATCACAGGTCAGGGAATGCTATGAAGGTGGACTTGTGGGAAAGGGATGTTACAATACCTGAGGCGTATCTCTATCAGAAGGCAGATAGGGGAAAAGATGGCATAAAGATGGGATAGAGACAGGAGAGTCAGACAGTGGGAAGAACTGATTCTGGCTTGAGGAAGCTATGAATGACTGAGAAGGGTTAATGTGTTATCTTCTGCTTCTTACTAAACTTCTATTTATTATTCTTTATTTAAACCATCTCTGGCTGTCTCTATCAAGCCTGACAAAGGGTCAGGTCATACTTACCACAACGAGCTCATAAAACAACACAGCCACTGGTCCACCATAAGGGGGTCACCTTGAGGTCTGAGTACCCAATCTGAAGGAAAAGGGGCAAGGTGAGACACAGGAACCCAGGGTTGGAAATGTGGAGGCAGCCTGGCAAGGAGATCTGTCACACTTGGGCCCATGCTACTTTCCAAGAGTATTCTCAATCAGCATGTTCTTTGCTTTCCTGGACATAAAAAATAGGTGCCTGGACTAAGCCTCAGACGTACTTGAGGAATGAGATATAGCTAGGCCCCAGAACAGCACACAACCTGACACCATCCAAAACTGGCGGATATAGTGCAAAATATCTGGAAATAACTGGGCTGACTATCCATATCTAGAGAGTACATGACAAAAAGCCAAACCAAAGCACCAACTGAATGTTCTCTGCACACCAGTGGGAAAAATCTCAAGGTTATTTTATTCTATTACCTACTTGTCACCCAAAGCAGAATGAGACTGTACAGTGAAAATAAGAATCTCCAGTTGACTCTTTTTCACACAAACAGCATACTAAAGCCCAGGTTAACACCATTCATTACAGATGAACCACCTCTAATTTAGTTATAGAAGAAGACGTCAGTGCATTGTTGAAATATTCTCATGTTGAGGAGCACACAATTTAGTCATAGTGCCTTAATAGAATATTGTGCAAAAATGAATAACTGTTAGAGAGCCATCACTGAAATAAAAATGTGTACTAAGGCCCCAGTGTAGACTAAAAATGGGAATGTTGAAACTTAAAAAAACCAAACAAACCAAAAACAGAGGATCTAAATTTGAAAAAAGCCTGTGAATGGATTCCAATTCAACTATTGCAAAATTTACCAGAACAGTTTAATTGACCATGCTGTAGACATCTACAGATTAATGATCCTTTGAACACACAAACCCATCCCAAGCTGCATGCAGAGCCACAAGGTTTATTAAGCAATCCTGTTGCAGTAAATGTTTTCCATAAGCTTATCTACCAGAGATCATACTTCACTGCACGGCAGCTTTCTGCTTCAGTAAACTTAGCTTTAATGTGAGGGAGTATTTTGGCTTCTAAAACATTCAGTGCAAAGTGGCTGAGATGGCTGGCAATGCTCATTCAAAGAGAAGTGGTCGTATATGACACCCCCAAAATAGTCAAGCAGGTTTCTCAAGACACAGGAGACTTCTTTAAAACCTGGAAACGTATTTTGCTGAAAAGAAGTTGCAGTACTTGCACATCTTGATGATTCTATAAACTGGTAACCTCCTCGATATAGATGTGCATGAAAACGCAGAAAAAGCCAATACATGTAGGGGGAAAATTCCACCCAATCACTGTTAAATTCAACTTCATAAAGAGTTAAAGAAGCCCTTTGACTGTGTCCTGTTTAGTCAGAATCACAAAATTTTTCAGTTTTTTTCAAATTCAAAATACGCTGCCTTGTTAAAAACGGATTAATTTTTCTCTATCCTTCCTTTTGAAAGTACAGTCAGCCCTCTACATTTGCGGGTTTTACTTTTGCGGATTTGATTATTCACGAATTACTTCCTGTCACCTCTGCTGCCTCCGTATTCCATTTTTAATAGGGATGGCAAGTCTCATGAGACCGAGAAAATGTGAACAAGGCTTGTAAGTCCCTATTAAAAATGGTGTGGGGCAGCAGTGGAGGTGGCAGTAAGCCCCACCAGCTACCCCCTTCTGCCTTGTGAAGTAACCCTGATGCCTCAAAGGAATCCACAGTGGGTTGAACATGGTGAACATACTTTTTTTTGTGTGCTAAATGTGGTTTGGGAGAGCCTAGAGTTATTCATGTTTTTTTCACTTTCACAGGGGTCCTGTGTCCCTAACCCTAGCGAATGTGGAGGGATGACTGTATAAGTAAATGCTGGCACTTAGTAGTAGTTTCAAAAAGTAGACATCCTTACATTCCACTTGTGCTAAACAAAACATTGTTACTCCTTTATCAATGGTATGACTAGACAAGGTCCAAGATATCAAAGGATTTTGTATTTACAACTTCTTGAAGAAGGCGTAATTAATGTAAAATGCTTTTGGATTGCATTGTATTACAGCACTGTCATTCTGGAAAAAATCTATCATTCTTTAAGGTCATATAATGAATTGCTGTGTTGCTTTCCTAGAAAAAAATCAATAAAAGAAATCTTGCTGTTTTTAAGTTTTCATAGATTTGGTTCTTTCTGCACTCATCTGGGATATATTTTGTCTCTTAGATGTTATATATTTTTAATTTGCTATCTGATACACCAAATTCAAACCTTATACAGTTTTTCTATTTCCACCAGTTGAATCCACATTATTATAGTCATATGACAAGACAGGCATGCAGTGTTAAGGCCTTTTTACTAGTAAAAGCAGAGAGTAAATTGTCCTGGCCCATAAATAATTTTTCCCCACCAAAACTTGTCCCTTCTGCATTATATTGCAAAAAAGATTGGGGCTTTAGTCACTGAGTTTAGGAACTGGAGAAGCCTCCAAACTATTTTTAAAGAAAAGCTTGCCTTAATATGTTGTTATGACTACCATTTATATTTATGTCCACGCAGAAATGAACTGGCTTTCTATGTGGGGAAGAAGGCAAGCTTAGATTTTAATTTTTTGTGACAAAATGTTAATTTCTCCATTTTTACACTTGGATTGTACATGGCTCTCCTCTGCATTTTCCAACAACAGTAATTGTATTATTGACAGTTTGTTACCACGGTTCCGACATGCCCGGTGATAGCACTAGATATCTCTTGATATCAAACTTATTTGGCCTTCACTTGACCTTTCTCTGCCACCCTGCTCCACAGGTTTGCAAGGGCCACCGGACAAGCATGTAAACAGGCACGGCTGGTAATGGTTGGACATTCCAATCCCCATTTAGGCAGGTAGATTAATGCCACTCCGTTGCTTCAGGGACCATTTCTTGCAGACGCACCTTGCTTAAGCGCAACTTTACACAAAGACGCACGGCCCTGAGCCAGTACCCTCTCAATGCTGAGCCATTTGCATACTGGCTACACTATTGTTATCCAGCGCTAAGCTAATCATGTAAAACCCCACCTTTTCTAACACTTTTGTCCTGCTCCAAATTTCCTTTGTTCTCACCGAGCATGGCATGGCCTGTAGGCACAATCCACCCTGTAAAAAATCCTCGATTCCGAGCACACCTCGGATCACTCGCTCTCTCCGTCCAGACCTCTTGCCCCGTTTGGATCACTCCCAAGTTTCATCCAGCCTTGCTGTCGGTTTGTCCAGAGAGCTCCCCTCAGCATACCATGCTGAGCTTTCTTCCCTGCAATCCTCCACTTTTCTCCAGGACTACGAGATAAGATGTTGTATCGCCCATTTCCCCCGAAAACTCTCATTTCTAATTCCCTAGTTAGCTGCGTGCTTGTGGTATCTTTTCTGTTGTTTGTCCTTTAATAAAGCTATTATTTTTACTATTTTAAAACTGTCTGACTGCTCTTCTGACCTGACGCTGTATACATAGGGTTGCAAGATCCCTGCTAAGTTACCCTGCCTCTCATTAGCTTAAGGGAGTGCTCGAGTTAATTTCCCCCATCTCATGTTTTTATTTGGTTATTTGGGTGCCCCTCCCGGGACCCCCAGAATACAGGGTAACAAGCTCACAGTGGTGTTGAGCACCCAGTTAGCAGTGAAAATTCAGTTCAGCCATCTCTTCTATGAAAAAGACTTTAGCTGTTATGTTAACTATGCATACTTCTAGATTTTCTACATTGTGCCATGTACATTAAGTTAGAATATTATGGAGCCAGTACTTCAGATATCATTATTTTAGGTTCAACGAGGAATATTTTCATGGAATTAAAATGTGACATTATGCCCATCGTTTTTTAGACAGCCTTTGTGAAAAATTATCACTGAAACATTATGGTTGTATATTTTAGATAACTATGATTGAGGATATAGTTTGTGATGTTATCCATGGTCCCCTTTATAAAGCCTGGCAAGAAAAATATCTCTCCATGTTTTAAGTTGTTAAACCGGATATATATTTCCTGCTGTTTGATAATGAAAAATATGTCATGTTGCATATTTTCTTATTTGTGCTGGCAACTAAAAAACAGAGAGCCAGTTTTATTGTCCAAATTCAAATGTTCATTTGTTGTTGTGGCATATAGCTTTACAACAAAAAGTGTACTACTGCATTGGTTTCAGTGCGGTGATTCCAAGTGTGACTAAGTCTGGATCCAATCTACTTACTTCATCAAAATCCTGTTTAATTTACAACAGAAGCAAGGAGAGAGGAAAAAAAAACCAGATAAATACATAATTTTAACTAGAATGCAGAAGTGGCCATCTTCTTCAATTAATGGAAAGAATTTTCATTCTGCTCCAAGTTTTTTAAAAAAAAACTTTTCTGTATCTCTGAGGTATTTTGATACAAGGCTCATGTTAGAAAGATGAGAAAGTAGAAAGATAAGATCAGTTTTAACCAAGAAAAAAATAAAATAAATGATAACAAGAAAGAGTGGATCTAAAAGTCTAGATCTGCTGTTGTGTATTTTTTTTTTAATTTATGTTAAACCTATCGGAGAGGGGTTAGCAGAAAAGGCAGTTTAGTTTAGTTTGTTGTAGGTCATGATGTTGACCTGACAGTAATGTAGTTGCTTTCCTGTCTTTGCAGGTTATGTACAGAGTCCTAGGCCCTTTCCACACGATGTTGCTGTCTCATTTCTGCTACAGGATAGCAGTGGTCGGCAGATCACACTTCCGTATGACGTCATTGATGTCCTGCTGCCATCCTATCACGGAGCATCATGCTTGCACAGTTTTTGCGTCTGTGATCGCAAGGTGCTCCCATCACTTCTGGCCATGCAGAAGCGCATTGGTGATGCTTCCTTCTGTAGTGCAGCAATGGAAAAAGCCTGGCTGTGCTGCAGAAGGAAGACATGGCACCATTTTGTTCTCTTCCGCATGGACCAAGCGGCTGCAGAGGGAAGCGTTGCTGATGCGCTGGGCCCAGGACTGCGGCGAGATGACACGGAAGAGCGTTGTTGTGTGGAAATAGCTCTAGTCAAAGTGGTATACCCTACACGTCACTGATAGTGGTCCTATTGTCTTGAAATGGTTTTAGGTTAGCCTAATTCTGCCAAAATCATCTGTGCTCTGCAGGCAGACTTCTGCCATTCTACTCAAAGTTGATATATCTATTCACAATTGTTATCCTGTCCCCATTCAAACTATACATGCTTTCTCTTAGCTAGTCAAATATAAGGGATTACAAGTTTACACTAGCACACCTTTTCCCCTGAAGGCCTTTCAGTTTCAAATACCTAGCTGAACAGAATCAAAACTCTCCCAGTTAATGACATAATGGATACATTTTCTACCTCAGGCTAATAGAACATTTCCTCTTTCTGCATATTCAGATTTTGCTCAGGAGAGCCCTGGGGCTCACCAGAAATTTTTCAAGGATCCTTAAATGTAGAAGCAGTCATGGCAAACAAACATCCCTAAACAATAGCCTGTCCTCCAACAAAGATCTTCTTTTGCCACATGCAGCCACAGCAGCATGCTGGGTGTGTTCTAGAATATCCTATGGACAAGGAAATAGGGAGGGGTCCACAGGCCCAGCCAGTACCCTACAAGGGTCAACTGGGCATCCATGCCCCAGAGCCTCTATTGGGAGACATGCTGATGCTTCTCTGCAAAAGAATCACTGTGGAATAGTGCCACTGAAAGTAGCAAGTTTAAAAACTGTTTCTGCATAACATAAAGGATTATCTAGGGTGATTTTGTAATAGGAAGTCTAGTACGGCTCAGGACTTAAGGAGAGTGAGACAGGTGCTTCAGTTAACAGATGCAAGGAATGGTGACAAGATACTGTAAAACAGAAGTGTGAATTCCACCCAACTTACTGCCCTTGGGTGCTGTGAAAGATGTTGTCCTTTTATTAAAATAAAACTCAACTGCCAGATCTCTCTCAATGGTTTTCTGCAGGAAAGGGCACCTTTGTCAAATATATAACAAAGGTCCCTTTTTTAATGCAGTGATGCCATTCTAATAACTAGGGTTGTTAATTAACAATGAAGTATTATTTTTCAGCAGCAAAACCTTAAAATAAATAATGCAAACAATGTGCTTGACAGAGGTCTCAACTAACAGAGTACAATACTGTATTTTTTAACAAATTTGTTGAAATTACTAGGCCTTCTTCCAATACTCCAGTTTTAAAAAAAACAACAGTTGTCCAGAAACAAAGCACCAACAAACAAAATCAACAAACTAGAAGCTTTTACATAAAATACTGACACTATTTTTCATTTTTTGGCCATAAAAATGTTGCTTATTAAAGAAGCATTATTGTAATTATAAAAAATTAAAAAGCAAATAAACAGGCTATGTTATAGAACAGATTCTCTTTTTTACAGAGCATATTTTTTTCAAAAATCTAAAGTTTATTAAAATATGTCCAGTCTTTCCAAACAAATAAAAGTGACCTTATTACGTAAAACTTGGAACATTCACATAGGCCCTTTCCACACGTGGAGGAAGAAACGGGGTAAAACGTCCTGAAACAGAGCTTACCTGCAACCGGGTAAGTCCGTCGCCACGCGGGGCAGCGCGAGTTCGCTGCTCCACGCTCCTTGGCATCCTGCGGCATCCAAAATGGTGGCTTACGACTGGCGGAGGCTCTCCACCAACCGGAGAAGCTTGCCAGCCGGAAGCCCACCCCCAGCATGTCTGCAGGTGTGCACTTGTGCGCGCCTGCAAATCTACACTGGGCGCTGCGACGGGGCTGCACGCAGTTGCACGCCCCATGCTTTTTAAAAACCTACTCAAAAGTGGTTTTTAAAAAGCACGCGGCGCCACCACTTCCGGTCGCTCCAGCGCGGATTGGGGTGTTGAACTACACTAAAGTAGTCTGCCCCAATCCACTTTACGGTGTAGACGACCTCCGTCAGAGGTCGCGCTACACCGTTTTATTACCCCTGTGTGGAAAGGGCCATAGTTCCATTTTATCAGCCTTTTCTGAAAATTAAATTTTGCCTCTAAAATCACCCCCAGTAACTTTTCATAGCAATCCCAGAGTGCTTTTTTCATTATCAAGTTATTATAAAGAATCAACATTTTTCTTTCAACCTGTTAGAATCTTTAAATATGTAGCACTTCCAACCAGTAGATGGTGCTACATTGTTTCCTTGCTTCTTGGTGCTCTGACTATTACGGCTCTCTTGTTCTGTTCTGAAAAGGTTCTAGGCACTGAATGATACAAAAATGTTAGTTTCACACAGCCACATTTATGTAAAAAAACTATCAACAGAAATTAACTAAACTATATTCCCAAAACATAAGTTAGTTCCTTCTGTTGAATTACACTCCACACTTTTTGTTCTTTTGGCCAAACAAGTCCCACATTACCAGCCTCTCTTAAATTATACCATTAATAATTACTAATACAATATTACTTCCCATAACATCATATTTTTATCAATTCATTCTAGTCAAAATTCCTTCTTGAACACAAAGGGTCATCTGTACTACCACTGCAAGGACAAAAGGTGAGGTGCATGCATGGAGAGAGAGACAGCATGGCGTAGTGATTTGAGCACTGGTCTGTGATCCTGGAGACCAGGCCTTGATTCCCTACTTCGCCATGGAATCTCCCTGGGTGACCTTGGGCATGTCATACATTCTTAGCCTCAGAAAAATCCCATGATAGATTTGTCTTAGTGTTGCCGTAATTTGGAAATGACTTGAAGGGACACAACGACAATGGACGGGAAGGAGTAGAAAAGAGGGGCATTCAGAATTCTCAGCCAGAAAGCTCTTTGGCCTCAGTAAACAACAAATCCCAGAATTCCACAGGACGCTGACAGTGGAATAATAGCGTTATAACAGTGTAGTGTGGAAAGGCCCTTTGTTAGTTAGGATTTAGGCATCCATAACAGATGTTCAGAATGTATGTTGAAATGCAACTAGTAAAGTTTTGAACTGTATGACCTGAATACTGCCTGTTTGCCATGTAATTACTGAAGTTAATCTCAGAGGGATATGCAAGAGATTCGGTGCATTTTTCTGCAAACTCTGCTAAAGGAGACTGTCTCTTAATTAAGCCAAGTTTCCCCAAAACGGGCTAACAATCTGGGAAACTATTTGAAACACTACAAAAATCAGACAGTGAATCAGGGTTGGAAAAGTCTTCATCAATATATGCATATCATTTTCCTGCACAACGTAATCACTGTATTCTTTCTGCCTCCGCACTCCCAATCAAGACACACAGTCTGTAAGGATCCATGGTAAAACACATGTTCTACATGCAGGAGCTATGGATTCCAAATTCAATATACCACTGCTTTCAAGTAGGTCTTAAGCCATGAAAGGCTTTAAAGGTTAAAAGCAGTACTAGAGCACACTGTAACTCAAATAAAATGAGCATCTGACACAGGTTAAAAAACAACAAAGATCTATAACATTTGGCTTTATTATAAAAAAGCTGTTCCAATTGTGTTAATCATCTTACAAGATGACAGCACAGTAAGATGAAATTTGAATAAGAAATGAATGACCAGGGCCTGGTGACATCTGTTTCAGAGCCCCTGCCTCTGTCAGAACTCCTCTTGAAATGGAGAATGCAATTGCAAAAGTCTGGATTCTTCCAACTTGAGGTCCACATTAACCTAATGCTGACCCTTTGTAGCTGACAAGTAGCACAAATGCAAAGATGACCCAAGTCTACCAGAAAGCACATCTCCAACTCACAGCAACATACCACTTTACATTCCTGATGAGCAGGATTCATTGGGTTCCTCTAGCTGGGAACAGGAGGGACAAATGGGGGTTCTTGGTCCAGAAATTTCGACAACGGATTTCCCTCATTTCTAATTGCCATAATGAAATCCTACTTGCTCTTGCTGTAAACCTGCTCCTCATTGCTGCTCACCATCTGGCTTTGATTAGTTCCCCACCTCTAGTACTGTTGAACCTCCCCTTCCCCTATATCCTGCACCCTCTTGGACACTGTGGCAATTTCTGCACTAGACTGTTATAGCACTATTATTCCACTTTCAACATCCTACGGAATTCTGGCGTTTGCAGTTTGGGGAGGGGCTGTCTGGTGCGCTGTGTTTCTGTTCCAGATTATGAGCAGCATTTGTACATGATTAAAGCATGAATATGAGCAGAATTTGTACATGAGCAGCATTTGTACATATGAGCAGCATTTGTACATGATTATAGAATTACAGCTATATTACAGCTACAGGATTACAGCTATTATATTCTTGAGGATCTTCCCAAAGACTAAAGGCACACAGAGAGAAAAGATTTTTTTAAAAAACTAGCATTGCAGGACTATGTCCTCTAACTAGCAGAAGCTACCAATATACTGAATAGAACTCAAAGCTCTCCCTTCTCCAAAGACTTCAGAGTCCTGCCACTCCTAAAAATCTTACATATCAGAGGTGAACTTCCCTCCAGTTTTGTACCCACAATCTCCAGTCTTAACTCCTCTGCTCCTATACCCCTGCCTGCTCCATTCTGAATAATTTACAGTATGCATGGGTTAATATTTAACAGAAGCAAGTAAATGTAATTCTCTTATATTCAAGCAAAAGTACAGACATCAACTTCAGTTCCTAGCAGCGCATCAGAGAAGAAAGGGAGACACTTTGTTCAATGCCAAAGGTCTGCAAATGAATAGCAGAAAGTCATTTGGTTACCAAGGAAACCAAACAGCGGTGTAGCTAGAGCTTCATTGAAACTAGGATCAGGAGAGAGAAATAATGTATTTTTGCAATACATTGTGTCAAGAACATCAATACAGCATTGCAAAAGGAAAACACACTCAGATACATGAACACGACTTTATTGACTCCTATTATTTTTAGTAACAAAATTATTTTATAAGGCCTCTATTTATAAGCGTATGAACAGCACAATCAGTTCTATCAGTTCCAAACATAGCTTTTTTCTTCTTTATACCAATCTGGGATGTTCTTTGTATCTGAACTGCAGGTGAGATCCTCTTTAAAATTAGAGGAACACAGAGGCCAGACTGCAGTGTGTGAAAAAGGTACATCAGCTTCTGTGCAAACACAAATCCAAGCTGAAGGTAAGGGGAAAGTATCCATAGCTGAAGCAGAGTTTTCCCATTAACCTTGTGAAATGATGATGATCGTATTTTAAAGGCACCACACAGGACATAAGAGTTTGACAGAATGCCATGAACAAACAGCCAAGTTCCTATCTAAATTTCAGCAGAGAGGAAACAGGATTGGTAGGGGATAACAACAACAGCTATAAAAGCCCCCCCACCCCACCGCCAACAGATGCACCAATACACTGTTCACTGAGTGTCTTTTTTTCAAGAGAAATGTTTCACTTGCTTCTAGAACTTCCTAAAGAGTGTCTAAGGACTACCTCATGCCTGGTTCATAACGACTGCAAAGAAGGAAACACAGCAAGCAGGACAATGTGGAATCAATATCACTGAAGGTAGTTCCATCCACCTTTGGGGCAGGTTGATCCTATGACTCAGCCACAACCATTGTTGTTAATGTTGATAATGTAGTCTAGATCTTGCACTCCTGCAGCAGCAAAGCCAAAATTCCAATATAACATCAGTACAGGATTAACATAAGAACAGCAGCTGCTCCTGCAGAATTCTTAGGACCTACATCATCAAGAAATCAATGTCACTGTTCCCATTTGACAATGGCCACACAGAAGTAATGGGCTGGTAGAGAAGTTTGTCCTCATTATTGTATATGTTTTCAGTACCTCCAAATCACAAAATTCAGGTGGAAACTTAGGCAATTCATGGACCAAGCCAAACTCAGCTATCTCCCCACCATTTCAAGGGGGAGGTGCCCCCCCTACTCCTTCAATGAACCAAAGGCTGGGACCCAGACAGGTAAATGCACAAAATACATCATGCAAGCTTTCAAAGCTTCACTTTTGCCTGCACTGAGACCTCTCCAGACTATCTTAACTGACCACAGAAGTAACATCTGAGACAAAATGTAGGCCTGTGACTCTAACATCATCACTTTTCTTCTCCCATACAATTCTTAACTTCTTTGCCTGACAAAGGCCATTTCTGCAATACACTGTTACAGCACTATTATTCCACTTTCAACATCCTGTGGAATTCTGGGGTTTGTAGTTTACTGAGGCCAAAGAGCTCTCTGGCTGAAAATTCTACATGACCTGCCCTAAACTGCAAACCCCAGGATTCCATAGGATGTGGAAAGTGGAGTAATAGCACTATAAGAGTGTTGTGGGGAAATGGCCAAAGAAACTAGTGAAGCTTCGAAAGCTCACATGATGTATTTTGTGCATTTTGGTTAGCCAATAAAAGTATCACCATTTTGTGGATTTTGGATTTTGCTGGATTTTGCTGAATGGCCAAGATGGATACTCCTGAATATGTTTCCCATATAGGTATGTTGAGCAAGGACAATATGAAATTAAGACCCTAGATTTCATGTTAAACAGAAACTAATGGCAAGTCAGGTACATTTTTAAATGTAACATAAGGGGATAGACTGAGAAACCAGTCTACTAAACAAGCCCCATATATCTGAATATTTATTTTGGCTTATTCAAATGCAGGTAAATCCCTCCCAACTTCCAGCTCAAAAGAGCCTTCCTAAGTGCTTAATTTGCTTTGCTCCAGTGATTTTAATTAATCTTGCCTTGGGCTGGCAAGACTGATGAGCATGGAGAACTTTAGAAAAGAAATAGCCTAAAAAAATGGATTTATTTGCTTCAGGCTTCTTAAACTCCTACTGGTATATTCCCAACATCATTAAGTTACCACAGTAAATAATCTGTAGCCAGAAACAAAACTTAAGGGCTAGAACTGAATGAAGTCTTTAAAACAAACCACTCCAATATCCCCAGAAGTACTTCTTTCCTGATTCCTATGATGTACAACTGAAGCACCTCTGAGTTTCATCATGGATTCAGGCTCCTTTAAAAAATGACCACCAAAAATCTAGTTGACTCTCAAGTTGGTCAGAAATATTATATATCATCAGTCTGGGGAGCAGGACTGAATATTTCAACATCTTAGAAACTGCTTCTGCTCGATGAAGAATCCTGCAGCATTTCAAAGATTAGCAGGTTTCATTAGCATAAGCTTTTGTGGACTCCATTCTGCTTCATCAGATGCATCTGTTCTATGAATTATGTATAAAAGGAGTTAAGAATGAAAACTTGATTCAAAGCTAAAGTGTTTATTTGGCTGTTGAATTAACCACTATACCACTGTACCATCCTGAACATGCTCAATGTTGCTTGATTTTGGAAGCTAAGCAGTGTTGGATCAGGTTACCCATTCTGGACAGCTGCTGCCAGTCAGAAATGACAATACAGGCACAGACATAACTTGCTGAATATATAGATTGCTACCAGAGAGCCAGCATGGTGTAGTGGTTTGATCCCAGAGACTAGGGTTCAATTTCCTGCTTGGAAACCCACCGGGCATGTCTTGGGTGCACACACACTCAGCCCCAGAAAACCCTGAGATAGGCTCATCTTAGGATTGCCATATGTTGGAAATAACTTTAAGGAACACAACAACAACTCCTCACAGGCTATATTTACTCTTTGTTCAAGTAAGCAAGGTAGTTCCCCCCCCCGCTTTTGTTTAAGAGAGGGTAGACTCACTGGATCCTGTCTGGGTGGCTACTAGCATACCCCAGTACAAAGAAACCAGCATTATGGGCTTTTGTAACCCAGGCTATGCTCTGTCTCCTGTCTTAGAATGGATTTTCTACGTTCCAATTTTTAAATTTATGTTTGTTAGTTTAGTTCTAGTTTAGTTATTTAGTTTAGTTTAGCTACATATTGATAGTTTAGTTAATTAAGGTTTATTGTTATATAGGTGTTGTTTTGGGGGTGGTGGATTAGTCTGATGTATGATTATGGCTTGAACTGTTTATCTGTATTTATATGTTTTAGTTTAATGTTTAATAAAAAAAAACCAAAAAAAAAAGGAATGGATTTTCTAAGACAATGCATTTTTCCCAAAATTGTGCTGCAAGTATTCAGTGCAGTTTAGTTACTCTTATTTTATGTTCATAAGTTAATTGAGCTAGCTTACTGCATTGCCTATTGTTGAAATAAATGCCAAACTCAGCAAATATTAGCTATCAATACACTGTTGGAAATAGCTTCCAGAACTATGGAAATGTAAATTTGAAGTGATTTGAAGTAAATTTGAAGCCAATTCACGACTCTGGAGATACCGTTGGATTATAATTCCCATCAACCCTACTTCACATAGGCCGCAGTAATCCCATAACATCTGAAGGACCACCACTGTTCCTTCCCTTTCTAAATTCTGCATCCTCCAATATTATGAGTTTTGAAATAGGAATTACTTTCTCTTCCTCTGCCCCAGCAACCCCTTTTCCCTCCCTTTAACACAAAATAAACAAGAAACTGCAAGTAGTTCAAGTGGCAACTGTGATCAATGTTATCCAGAAAATTGTAAAAGTGCATGTGGAAAGTAAATCATTTCACCTGGGTGGGGTGGGGTGGGAGGCTAATATGATGTAGATCTTCACCCATAAATAGTTTCTACTGAGACCTAGTTAGAGTTGGAAAAAGGTGCAGTGGGGAAGATACATGATAGATCAGCAACCTGCTTGGGAGACATCTGATCAATGATGGTTACACATGCAGATGAATGCGCTGAGCCAAGAGTGAAAGGTGCAGACCTGCCTTGAATAATCTATGATTAACCCTCTGTTAAAGAAACCATAAGTTTCAGACAAAAGAAGCCTTTGTATTACAAATCATCCTCTATTGAGCCTTCTTCCAGAAGAAGACCACAGAGATGGCCATGTGCACTTAAATATCACTCTTTAAGTCTCTATGTGTGTGTGTGTGTGTGTGTGTGTGTGTGTGTGCCTTCAAGTCACTTGTTGATTTAGTGCGATCTCAAGAATTTCACAGGGTTTTTTAAGGCAAGGAATACTTGGGGTTGGTTTTACCTGTTCTTTGCTCTGAAAAATAGCCCACAGCACCTGGTATTCACTGGCAGTCTCCCATCCAAGTATTCATTAGAGCTGACCCTGCTTAACTTTCAAGATCAGACTAGATCTGGTGCCTTCAGGGTATTTAGCCTAGCAACAGTAAAAAGGGAACCTGGAATTCCTAACAGTTTAGCATGTAGTGCTGTAGTCACAAAAATAAATCCATGGAAAACTGATTTCCTTTTGCAAGGGAGAATGCTGAGAAGGCATAGTCACCACAATCTAAAATGCATGACACACATTCATTAAAGGAGCTCATTAAGAACATTATTGAGCAGCAGACTAAGCTACTAATCAAACAATTTAAATTAGGAGAAACCAACTATATCACAAAGTATTTATGCTAAAATTATTAAGGTACTTTTTAGAGAGCTGAAGTCCTGATGTTTGATATATTTATAGCCCAAGGCAACTATTGTAAGAAAAATAAGAAAACTTGAGCATTATTCACATGTCTCTTCAAAACCTGGGAGAGCCAGTATTCAGACAATCATTATTTCAGTATGCCAAAATGTGAAAAAGCCTTTTGGCTGTGCACATCATCCTTAACTTCTTCCCTTCACGGAATGAACAGTTAAACCTGGACACCTTCAAATAACTCATGTTGTCCTAGATGGTGCACAATGGTTACTAGCTGTGGAACAAGCTCGGGATATTAAACTGGCTTTAAACAGAAGGAAGGTTCTGTGCTTCCAGATTTCAAGCAGTTAAATAGCAGTAGTTCCAAAGCAAAGAATCCAAGGGACAAAATATAGTAACAACCACCCAGATGCAACATCATACCATTTTGTGCTACCTTGACTATAATTTGGATAATTCATGGTTTGCTTACGTTTTCTTCATAAATTTCTGGCACTTGATAAACAGCTCAGTGATTGGAGTTGCACATTAAGCCCATGTTCACCTTCCAGTGACCAGTCACAAAACAAAGCATGATAAATGCAAAATAGAAAAGCAAGAGGAGTCACATGTGATAAGAAAAGCAGGGCCAAAGCAAAAAAGATGCCAACAGATAAATATGTTTAAACTCTTATTTGCTGCAATCATATTGAAATTGGTTTGTATATCCAATTTTAACAGGAAAAGGGGTTTTGAAGCCTTTCTCTGGCTGCCTCTTCTCTTGAACATTCTCCTTGAGCCAGACTCAGACAACAGACCTGCCGTTACAACTGGGAAGTTATATGTAAACAGTCCTGGTCTACATTTTGGCAGCAGGGTTTTTGACTTGGTGAAATGTGCAAAGGCAGTCCCAGTTTGAGTTCATTACAGTAGTCTAAACAAGAGGTAATCAATCAAAACATGTGTCACTGTAACCTGATATGTTCTCTCCAGGAACAGAAAAAGGAGGCACCCTAATTTTAACTGTACACGTGCCTTCCTGGTCACTGCTGAAATCTAGTTATCCAGATTCAAGTCTAAGTCCAGAAGTATACCCAAGCTGCAAGCCTAAGGTATCAAGAGAGTATAACTCCATCCAACACAAGCAGAATCCCTGTCCCCTGATCTGTCTTTTGACTGACCAGGATTGTCTGAATTAAACTTCAATTAACTCACCTTCATCCTATCAATTACTGACAGTTGTTTCTGCCCTTTTTTTTTTTTTTTTTTTGGGACTTATTACACTGTCAAATGTAAAAGCCACCAGTGAGCTGGATTTCACTCACTGAATAAAATCTGCTTCCAGTGAGAATAGATGTGGACTAGAGTTTTAAAAAAATAAAAATTAAATCTCTGATCAGTGATGGCCTCATTCCTATTGAGGCTATTTAGCAATTGCTGGCATTTCTGGTTCTCATTAGTAACCATTATTTCCTAGCTTTTATCACCCAACGCTTCCTTGCTAAGTGCAACCTTATGCATTTTTACCTGGAAGTTGAGTCCCATTGTGTTCCACACTCTCATTCCCAGTGGAACAACAGCCAGAATACTTTTGTCCAAGCTGTTCAGCCATTCGTGCCAGCATTAACAAGCAGTTGTCCTTTGGACTAATTCCTAAGTACAAGTGGTTGTGCAATGACAGATTGCTGCTTAAGAGTTCATCTTGCAAGTTGCTTCTGCAAAGTTAAGATGTGGTGTAACAATGCAACCATACCTTCATGCTACACAGATGTGTAACAGGAACCTATCTATGAATGCAAGGGCAAGATCTTACATCAATGCTTTGTGGCTTGTATCTCCTTATGCAGAGTTTGGCATTTAATTATGCTAGGCATTCTTTGTGTTGAATGACAAGAACGCGCAACTGAACCAAGGCAGCAAATGCACAACAAACAAACAAACAACCAAATACATCCATCTGTATCCATGCACAATAAGCAATGAACATCAATGCACGCTACACATCTGCAAGTGCAATGCACAGCAACCAAATGGACAGCCAGCTACATCCATCTGTATCCATGCACAATAAGCAATGAACATCAATGTACATTATATATCTGCAAGTGCAATGGCACCACATACCCAACTCTACTTCTACAAGTTTGAGGAATGGTTGAGACAACTGGGCATGTTTAGCTCAGAGAAGACTCAGCTGTGACATGGCAGCGATCTTTAAATATCTGAAGAGATGTCACACAGATGATGGAGTGAGTTTATTTTTCATTGCTCCGGAAGCATGTCATGTGGATTCACATGACAAAGACATTCTATCAAAACATTAGGAAGAACTTCAAGGTAGAAACAGTTTGACAGTGGAATTGAGTGCCTCAGAGATGGTAGAATTTCAGTCTGTGGAAACCTTTAAAGATAGGTTGGATGGGCCTTTACAGGGAGTATTTTAGGCCATTTCTGCCCTACACTGCTATAATGCTATTATTCCACTTTCAGCATCCTGTGGAATTCTAGGGTTTGTGGTTTCCTGAGACCAAAGAGCTCTCTGGCTGAGAATTCTAAAGGCCCCTCCCTACACTGCAAACCCCAATAGACTTTTTTTCCAAATTTTAATTACTAATCAACACACTACATAGAAATCAATATACAACAAATCCATATGTATATATTGCCATACATTCCATAATAGATTATCAACAAACAGCGTAAATGGAGCATTACAATATTATTCAATACACAAGTATACCCCCAGAGAAAATATAAATGAAATAGATCAATCATTTATGCCCATTTTTTAAAAAACAGAGCTTTATCACACATCCAGGACTAAAAAACCCAGAGAAGCCATCAGGCAATATTCCAGAGCTAAGAGAAAGGTCATTTTACAGCAGAAGCACCTACCATTTTGGGCCAGATCAAAGCAAGACTAAGAAATACATATCATAGGAGGAAAACATTTCTTTGCCACTCATTTAGCTAACTTTCTGAAAAGCCAGCTCTTCCTTTTATCAAAAATAATGTACCACAATTTATGCACTAGTGTTGGATAGATTGCTCACAGCTTCTGCCACAGAATATTGGTATATTCCTCTTTCAAAAAGTCAATACAGTATCTAATATCCCACTAGGTTCAATAGCGGCTCAGAATTGCTGAGACAGAAGGTACCCAATTGCCTGGGCACACCCAGACTGAGAAATATCTCAGAAAGATACGATCACAGAAATACCTAACTCAGAGTCAGTCACACACTGACTTTCTTTAGTGAAATTTCAAAATGCAAACAAATAGCGGTTTGTTTATTTTTCACTTCTAAGAGATTCCAACCTACTGTTACTATGTTACTGGATGCTACAGGGCCTGGGGAATTTCAGTCATTTTGCTGGACAGATACACACCTGTTAAGAATGGAAAACACACTCAGTAAAAGAGAAACTCCTATATTTACCTCTAAATGTAGACAGACAGGTCATGCTGTTCCCTCTTATGAATAACACATGGCAATGTTCAACACTGAATGTAAATTTATTCTTGGTCTGTTGACATGACAACATTTTTGCTAACATATAATTGTATTCAGAACTAAAAGCCCATCAGTGGTAACTAAATACAGGCCTTTTCCACACGTGGTCGCGAAATCGCGTAGGGACGGTTCTGGCCGGTTTTATTTGTATCTGCGCAATGGCGCATTATATTTTTTAACGTTCCACACAGCTCTAGCGTGTTCCGCACTAGCGTGTGTCTGCAGATCCACACTGTAATCAGATTTAATCTCCCGCTCGCTTCCTAACCACGCCCCCTTCGTCCGTGATTGGACGTTTTTTTTAAAAAATGGCTCCGTGCGTCACTGCACACGTGTGTACCTTGAATGTTCTAAAATGATAAATAAATATAAATAAGTGAAAGAACCCACATACCTAGAATCCTCCCTCTTTTTTTCTGTTCTTCACTGCTTACCGAGGAAAACAAAATGGCGCCGCCCAGCTCTTTGGGCGAATCAGTGCGTATCTGCGCTTCCACACACGTCCGCAGGTGCGCACAAACCCGCATCTCGGGAAAAAAACCACATTTTTCAAGGTTTTTAAAAAGTGCTCGCAAAGCCAGTTCGGACCGTGCCTATGCGGATTCACGTGTGGAAACAAAAAAATAAATGCGATCAAACGCACCACAAGGTGTGGAAGACCTCCATTAGAGGTCGCATTGATCCGTTTTATATACACGTGTGGAAAGGGCCACACACACAAATGTGGGTCCCTAAAGAAAATAGGATCACAAATACCTTCTCCCTCAATTCTGAATGTCTCCCTAAGTTTTGGATTAAATCTTCAACAACGCTCAATCATGGTCATGCTGGTTGGGGCTAAGGTGAGATCTTGTTCAAAACTTGCGGGCAAGTTTTCCACTGCACAGGCTTGCTTTCCGCTGCTCCAGAGAATAGAACAAGGAGCAGTGGATGCAAGCTGCAGGAAAGGAGATTTCACTTGAACCTCAAGAAGAACTTCCTGATGCTCAGAGCTGTCTGGCAGTGGAATACGGTGCCTTGGAGTGTGGTGGAGTCTCCTTCTTTTGGAGGTTTTTAAGCAGAAGCTGGATGGCTATCTGTTGGGAGTATTTTGATGTGTGTTCCTGCACTGCAGGGGGTTGGACTGGATGGCTCCTGCGGTCTCGTCCAACTCTATGATTCTATAATTTTGAGATACCAAGGTTTGCGAAAGCTCCACTGATGGATGGCGTTAAGAGGAAAATGTTAAAAAAGCATAAAAATGGAAATTTTTCTTGATTGTGAAAACAAGTAGGGATGGTATAGATCCACATCATGACCTCAAAATTGACAGATTGACAGACTCCCCCACCCCACCCCGGAGATACCTGCCACATTTGTGTGTCTTCTCTTTGATATGGCACTGAAATAAGCGTATATTCTAGAAGCCTCACTTGAGTTGTTGTCATGTAAACAAATAATCATTCAAAACCAGATACCACAGTAGTCTTTTAATCCAAAATAGTCAATAGTCATGATAGTCAATCTTCATTTAAATAGAGCTGGTAAGTGGTCCTTTGGAATACAAATGGGTATCTCCATACATGCTGAAACACTTTCTTACTGTGTGTATATCACTGTTTAATATTTATGCAACCATTCTGAGGCTATGTAGGCATCTGTTTCTATTTTCCAGGTACCTGAGTCACAAGGTTTAGAATGAATTTTAGAAGTAGGTAATTTAGTCTTAAGAGGTAAATGGAACAACATATTTCCAAAATGATCCAACTGGGGAAATCTTAGCACAGAATATCCCTAACACTTTAATTGAAACAGTTCATCCATCCATGGCTGGGAACCGGAACAACATGCAGGGTAAACATCTCTGCAGTAGTACTGCTAATTGAAAAACGGAATACTATTTATCAAAGACTGCACAGGAGAAGCCTGGGAAATGACTGGAAATTTGGCTTCTGTGTAACAATTCTAAAGAAATCACCAGTACTGCCGCTAGTACCGATTGCTCATTTTTTCCCAAAGACATTTTACATTTTACTATATTAAAGCAATCTCTCTTTATCTAAGTAGCATTTTGAGGATAATTAAGGTAACACTTCCCCTTTAGCCAACTCAAATAAGCAAATCAATCTGAGTTTGGGGAAAAAAATAACCTCAAATACACTGCCTGATTTGAGAGGTAGATGTTCAATTTACTTCTCCTTTGCACAGGCTTTCTGGAGCTCTTTCACACTACACAATTATAGCACTATGATTCTGCTTCAACTGCTATGGCTATACTCTATGGAATCCTGAGATTTTCAGTCTGGTGAGGTGCTAGAGCATTCTGGCTGACAATCCCAAAGGCCTATCCCTCACTGCAAATCCATAGAATGTTGCCATGGCAGTTAAAGTGGAATCATCCTGCTATAACTATATAGAGTGAAAGGGGCTCCTAGACACTGCTGAAGTCATGTATGTTGGATTTGCTGAGAGGCAATGTGTGGTACAGGATTTAGTATTAAAACTAGGAAGAATCACAAAGCTTACTTTATGGTCCATTCTTGATGAGCCCAATCTATCTCACAGGGCCGTGGTAAAGATTATACCGGGGAGAGAGAATCATGAGTAGAGCTCTGAGCTGGTTAGAGGAGGAGTGAAAGATGAAATAACAAAGAGAGATTTTGGGTTCAACCAGACCCCATGGATCTAGTGATGGTAACAGACTGGTGCCCAAATTTTCTCCTCTTTCCATTTTTGTAAGAACCAGAACCTGCAGCAGTTGCTTTTTGGACTGCAGTTTCCAGAAAATGTTCATGTTAGTTAGTACTCAAAAGAAATAACTATTCCAAGTTCTTGCTGAGAACATACAATAATGGCTTGAGCTGAATCAGATCACTAAACCATGACTTTTAGTAATCTGACTTTTGAATGGCATCACTCTCCAAAATGAAAGGGGTTACTTTCTAAGTCAACTATAGCCCCACACAGGGACCTTTCCCATGCAAAGTAAAGCAAATTTTCTACTACTGGAGCAACATGGTAGCTAATGAGATGTAGTGATTAGAGTATTCAACAGGGACTCAGGAGATCCATGTTCTGGTCCTCACTGAGCAGTGAAACTAACCTTGGGCCAAAGACTCTCAAAGATTCTCCTGGTTAGTCTCCACTAGAGTAAACCTGTAGAATCAGTGGTTGAATTTACATTCATTTATACAAATCCCATTGATCCAATGGGTTGACTAGCTGGATTCAAGCCTCTGTCATTTTGACTTATGAGGCTTTACAAGTTATTGTGAAGATAGAATGGGGAAGAGGAGAGTCACATATGGCATCCTGAGCTCTTCAGAAAAAAAGAGGAAGTATAATGAATAGATTAACAACAGTAACAGTAATACATGGTTGACTTATTTTGATCCTGTATGTTTTAAGATTAACAGCTGGAGTTTTTATTACTTCTGTTATTATATCCAGACCCATAACTTCAGATGGCAAGCACTAGTATTTATCAAAACAAACAAAAAGTTGGCAGAACCCTTTCACTTTCTCTCTTTCAGACAACGGGAAAGGCCATGAAAGGCAAAGAACAGAAGGGAAAAAAGTTAGTATAATTATAACTTGGGAAACTAAGTATTGAATAGTATACCACAGTCTAGGTTTTATTAAATCTGAAGAAAACCTTTCATTTTACGCTGTAACTCATTCTTCCTCTTTATTACACTGACCTAACCAGGAATCAGTACTAGAGTTGTGGCATTAAAATTACATCAGAATACAAGTCTTTTTTTCCTCTCCTTTCCTTTTAAAAAAGTTTTATCTCCAAATTCATTGCTCCTACAGGCTAGCTAGCATTGTTATGTGCATTACAATCTCAGAGTTACATTAGTAAGCCTGGAACATTCTGAATTGAAGTATTCAAGTTTTAAGATGGATCACCGGTTTTCCCAGGAAAACACATTTACACTGGAGATGAGCCTTATTTAAGCAAACTTGAACATAGATAAACATCTCTCAGTCAGAAGGAAAGTTTAAAATTCCACTGGGGTTTTTAAGCAGGCGAAGACTATTTTCTGGGTGTAATAAAAAAATAATAAAGCTCTCCCAATAATGTGGTAGAAAGAATCAACCAGACATGGATGCCCCCCCTCCTTTCTTCTGACAGCTTGTATGTCCTTTTCTGTCCTCCCTTTCTGTAGTTAAATACACATCCTATGAGTGTACTCAGTATTCACTACTTTTTTTAATTACAGCCTCCTCAATCTCCTGGTCATCACAACCACACCTTCAGTATATATAACCAGGAAGCACCACATCCAGGTCAGAGACACGGCTGGAAATAACTAGACTAAACCTGGATGTGTCCAAGGACCCCCCAACAACAGTTCCTAGAAGTGGGGCAGAGGCTCAGATTAAATCCAGAAGCTAGAAAAATTAGAAGCTGAAGCCTAGAGTACACTAGGTGAAAGATGTCAAGCACTGTCAGGAAGTCCAAAAAGCTATAAAATATCCACCTCTATACTGGCACTTGCTGAAGTTCTCTGATAACCTGACAAGATAGTGTAATCCATGAATCTTGTTCCATATAGTATCATAGAATATTCCACATTTTATGGTTTTGAATGTAATAATACATTGGTTATTTATACTTTTGCAGTAAAGATGTTAGCAATGCTCTTATTTTTCAAAAGTAACATAACCAATTGTAATACCCAAAAAAAAAAAAACCTACTACAAGTAACATGGACTCTCAGCCCCAGTAAAGCCCATGATAGGTTTCCTTTAGGGTTATTGTAAGTTAGAAACAACTTGAAGGCACGCAACACAGCAACACCAAACATTTTCTTGTCATTCAGAACTTTACGTATAGAGAGTATTTTAGATGGTTTACAGACATTTTTAAAGTTTTTTTTTAAAAAAGGTAACTTAAAATAAACAAGTATGGCAGCAATAAGCAACACAAGTTATTCTTTTTTTCAGTGAGACAGGTTAATGTTTCACTTACTTTAAAGGAACAAATAACAAATTACTTCTGGAAATCCATATTCCAAGCTTTGTCCACAGCATACCTGACATAGCACTGGATCTAAGCCGGTAGTTTACTTTTCCCACAACAGGGACAATAATGCTGTTCCAGGACCCATGACAAATTGAAATCGAAAGCACAGCAAGAATGCTGTCTTGAAGGTACTCTGGAAGAATTAAAATGGTGGCTATGCCCACCTGCCTGTTTAGAATGCCAGGCCAGGAAAACAAAAAGGGAGAAGCTTATTTCTCATTTATACTAGAAGCAGCCACTTTCAGAAAAGCTGCTGCTGTGCTGTAGGAGCAAACAGTATGGTTGAAAAGTTAGCCACAATTACTGAAGGATGGATAGACAGAACTGCATGGGTGGATGGGAATGAACATACATAAACCAAAGTGAGGAACTGAGGCTGCAATCATATGCACACTAAATAAAAAAGTAAGCCTCTTTAAACTCAACGGAACCTACTTTCAGGTACATGTCAGATCAGGCTACAATGAAATAAGTCTCTCTTCTTCTCCTCCTAGGCTGGAACATGCTTTTCTTGTGGCAAGGCATCACTACTAGAAGCAAAAAGGCACTCTGTCGAAGTCCCTCTTCCAGTGCCTCTATCATAAGCGGAGCCTATATCAACAAAGGGAAGGGCTTTTTCTCAGTGGCATCTCAACTATGGAACACATCTTCTGTAGAAGTGTCCCTGGTGCCCATGTGACAGTATTTCTGCACCTGCATTAAGACATTTTTGTTCATCCCATTCCTTTGCTGTTGTTTTCTCATCCAACTTGGGTGTATGTTTTTAACTATGAAGGTCACCATCTTTGTACTGTACACTGATCTGGTGATATAAACAAAATCAATGTGTGGTATATAATACAAAGCTAAATTCAATTCCTGGTTCCAACTAGATTAGACCTAGAGAATGAATGGGAACTTGGTAAACTCAACAATTCTGTAATTTCCATTAATTCAATGGGTCTACTCTAGTCAGGACCAATAACTGGATTTATGCCACATTTTTCTGGATTGTAAGCATTACACACTCTCTGCTCCCCAAAATCCTGTGATAGGTTTGCATTTGGGTCACCATGGGTTGGGAATGACTTGAAGACACTGAACAACAACAGCTCCCAAACCTACATACAATGATAGAAAAACTGGTCAGGAATGAGACAACAGGTAAGTGCAAAGCAACATTCTACTTTGAATAATATAACATTCAAAACTACATTAGTTTTGTTTTACATTGTTTCCTGTTTTGCTTTCATTTCACCATTGACTCTGATGGGCATCCAGCCTTCTCTTTCCATCCAAATAACAAAATGTGCAGGCATTCTGCCACCATCATTCCTTCACTCATGTATTGGAACTGCCAAATTTCAAGCAGATTACATGGAAACAATATTGAAAATGAAAGCAAACAAATGTTATCAATATTAATATTCCACATTTTTGTTTTGGTCTTGACACTGCATTTATATCATAAGAAATTTAAAATTAATGGAATGCGTTCATTTCTTTTTCTATTCATTATTTAAATGACTGTGCATACTCTAATGGTCCAGGAATGAACTTATGTTCTTCCTATCACACATCTGTCTGAAAATGCCTAACTTCCTGCTCTGAACAGCAGAAATGAAGGTAGCACATTGCAATGATAACTTTCATCAAGACTGTTTGGCATCTACCCCAAAGGGCCATTTGCTGCACAGTAGTTCTAGACAGGATGCTGCTAATCTGAATATAATTAATATTTAGAACAAAGATAATATCACACTCTCATGGTCCAGTTGCATATTCACCCAGATAACCAAAGAAGCTTTCCACAGGGAATTGAGCTGGCATATCTGATAATCCCCTTGCATACAGAAAATATGAATCTGAAGTACTGATCTGCAATGAAGCCTGAAAACTGAAAAACAGCGAGTGGAAAGCTCAGTCAGCAATTAGCGATAAAAACAACAGTGGCTTAGATTTCTAGGCATCTTTACAATATGGCACTCTGCTGATTTAATCATGCACGCCACAGGTTCTTTTTTGGAAAAATATTATAGTTCTACACATAGAGGGAAAATGAAAGCTTGGATGTAACCACAGGCAACAGATGACTCTGGAAAATACTCAGGGGCCAATATTTTGAAGAGAGGCTACCAAAGATTGAGCATCCCAGCACTCTAGGGTTCAAATCCCCTTATATCCACTCACATAAAAACTGAAGCAACTACTCCTAGAATCATAGAATCATAGAGTTGGAAGAGACCACAAGGGCCATCCAGTCCAACCTCCTGCTATGCAGGAACACCCATCAAATCATTCCCAACAGATCGCCATCCAGCCTCTGCTTAAAAACCTCCAAAGAAGGAGACTCTACCACACTCAATTGAGGCAGCATATTCCACTGCCGGACAGCTCTGACCATCAGGAAGTTCTTCCTAAGGTTCAAGTGGAATCTCCTTTCCTGCAGCTTCAATCAATTGCTCCTTGTCCTAGTCTCTGGAGCTGTGGAAAATAAGCCCACTCCCTCATCGACATGACATCCCTTCAAGCATTTAAACATGGCTACCATGTCCCCTCTTAACCTTCTCTTCTGCAGACTAAACATACCCAGCTCCCTAAGCCGCTCCTCATAGGGCATGGCTTCCAGACCCTTCACCATTTTGGTCGCCATCCTCTGGACGTGTTCCAGCTTGTCGATGTCCTTCTTAAATTGAGATGCCCAAAATTGGACACAGTATTCCAAATGAGGCCTAACCAATGCAGAATAGAGGTGGTACCATTACCTCCCTCAATGTAGACACCATACTCCTATTGATGCAACCAAGAATCACATTGGCTTTCTTGGCTGCCGCATCACAATGCTGACCCATATTCAGCTTGTGATCTACCAAGACTCTTAGATCCCTCTCACACATACTGCCATCCAGCCACATGTCCCACATCCTATATTTGTGGATTCCATTTTTTCTGCCTAAGTGTAGGACCTTACCTTTCTCTCTGTTGAAATTCATTTTGTTAGCTTTGGCCCAGCTCTCTAATCTGTCAAGGTCATTTTGAATTTTGATCCTGTCTGCTGGCTATTAGCAACCACTCCCAATTCGGTGTCATCTGCAAATTTGATCAGCATGCCCTCTACTCCTTCATCCAAGTCATTGATGAAAATGTTGAATAGCACTGGGCCCAGGACAGATCCCTGTGGTACCCCACTAGTCTCTTCTCTCCAGGATGAAAAGCAGCCATTGGTAAGCACCCTTTGGGTTCGGTTGGTCAACCAATTACAAATCCACCTAACAGTAGTCCTGCCCAGCCCACATTTTATAAGCTTCTTTGCAAGCATGTCATGGGGAACTTTGTCAAAGGCCTTACTGAAGTCAAGAAATGCTAAATCTACAGCACTCTCTTAGTCTATCAAGCTTTCCCTCCCCCTGTTGGTTTCTAGTACTACTTGGCCTGCTCTATCTATATCATTTGGGTTATTTTTCCCAGCAGTCACTGAATCTTTGCCCTGTATATTACTGTCTCCCTCCACAGTTGAACACAGTTTAAAGACCTCCTGATCTGTTTTGTGAGACTGTTAGCAAAAACATTCCGGCTGATGGTTGTGAGGTGCAGGCCATCCCTTGCCAGAAGACCATCTTTGTAGAAATTGAGACCGTGATCCAAAAACCCAAATTGCTCCCGCCGGCACCATCTTCAGAGCCAGTTGTTGACCTCCACTATTCTTCTCTCCCTTTGTGGACCATGTCCATCCACAGGGAGGAGAGACAAAATGACAACCTGCACACCAAGGTCCTTCAGCTTCTTACCCATAAGCTCATAATCCTTCATGATGCGGTGAAAGCTACACTTCTTTTGCATGACTGGCACACAGGGGTTTAATAATAAATGGATTCAAATTATGAGAAGAAAAAAAAGAGCTGCTCAACAGTGGAATCTCCTTTTTTAAAGCTCTTTAAACAGAATTTGTACAGCCATCTTTTGGAAGTGTTTTAGTTGAGTATTCAGACAGGAAGGGGTTGGACTAGATGACCCCTGAAGCCCCTTCCAACTCTATAATTGGGAATATTATACAAGAACAAGGCTGCTCACTTGGGTGGGGACATGCACAACAAACATGCAAGCTCTCCAAGGGCAAATGTTCATACAGCAGCACAGCCTACTGAAAGAAATAATCCATTTGCAAGGGGAGGAAAGAGAGGAACTAGGACAAGCTACAAAGAGAGCAACAGCTACATTTATGAAAGTTGGTAGGCTGCTGGGGTAGCCATACTCTTCTCCTGGCCACATCATCATTATCTCAACTCCAACAGCAGAGCATGAGACAACAGCATTACAACTATTTATATTACAAATACTTAAAAGTTTATATTATTTATTACTGAAGACTAAATTCATTAAATTCATTCAAAAATAAATTAATATAAACTAAACACAACATTCGCTCAGCAGCAGCACAATATGCAGCTGGAGCTGTCTTATCAGTAGACGGAATTCTATGATTACTGGTGGAGTGATTATAGAGACTGGGGGGGCATTCACATTACACTGTTTAAAGTACTATTATTCCAATTTAGCTGCTATGGCTTAATTCTATGGAATCCTGGGACTTTTGGGAGGTGCTAGTGGTGCTCTTTGGCTGAGAAGTCTAAATGCCACTCCCTACACTGCAAATTCCAGGATCCCACAGGATGAAACCATGGCAGTTAAAGTGTAATCAGGGTGCTATAATTAGGCATCGTGAAAGGGGTCCTAGAGCTGGCTATTGAAAAAGTGCTGTGATGCCTGGGAATCTTTTTGTTCCTGAATCAATGTTTAATTGCTTGCTTGCTTATGTGTAAAAGAGAGAGCAATCTTCAATACTCATAGAAATTCTCTGCTTCCCAATTCAACAGATTGCTTCTCAAATTTTAATTTCTCCCAATTTCCCACTTCATTTGTAACATCAGCGCTATTGCAGACTTAAGAAAGGGAAAGGCTCTGAGGCAGCCTGCAGACTCAATTAATATTTTCCTCATATTGACAAATCACTAACCTAGCACAATTTCCCATCTCAATTCTTCACCACCGGATTAAACAACAGATTGCTGAGCTAAGGAACAGTAGGATATTGTCTATTACAATTTTAAGTTAGCACAACTTAGATAATGTATGACAAAATTTTGGTGGCAAATTTCTTGGAAAAACAGGTTTTGAAGCTGCATTCCTAGTCCTGCCCTACGAAATTATAATTATTACAACTGTTATGAAAATTCATTATTTTGAAAACTGTTCTGCAAACAAAAGAAGTGACCCACAAAAGCTTCTTTCCTGAGAAGATAGCAGTTGGGGGAATATTTATTGGGATTGTGAGAAAAAGTTAATCTGTCTCATGTTCCTCATTTTTGGTTCTGATCCCCAGTCCATTCAATTTCTTCATGCAATTTACCATCTGCATATCTCAAGTCTCTTGCCTCAAAATATATACCCAATCTCTTTCCTCTTTCTCCTTCCGCTTTCTCAGTTCACCTATGCTTTTGTAAGTAAATACCTTCAGATTGATTTTGGTGTTCAAACCATAATGAACTTTAGTTTGTTTCAAGTATCAAGAGGAAGCAAATTAATTTTTTATTTTCATGGCTAACTTTCCTAATGCTTTATGCACAGCCTCATACATTAATTCAGATTACCATTCTGTGCACTTTTCACATTAATTCTCAACTGACTGACCCTCTTCATCTGTAATTATTACCATGAAGGGTTTGAATATCATTAAACTCTTCTCACCGACTGCATTAACTTTAAAAGGTAATTTGATTAATTCTGCAAGCCACTGGTAGATGGATATTTAACGCCTCATGGAATTTGTGCATTATCAGTGTTTTGCAGCAAATAGATCTAAAAGATAAATTCAGTCCTTAGAGATCAGATGAAAAAGGGGATGGTTCCTCAGAAAAATTTCACGTCATTTTGTCAAGCTTTCAAAACAGTGCTTTAAATTGTTTCCCCCAGAATAACAAACAGATCATTTCTGTGAGTCCACCACCCAGTACTACTGATTTAATAACATTTCATTTCAGCTGAATGCATACTTTCAAAGGACAACCAAAGGTTTTCCACATGGGGAAGCACAGCTGTTCTGAGGGGAGAAAAGAAAACATATCAGCTAATGATAAGCCACAGAAGGTTTGTGTCATATGTGGAAAAGATTTTTCACCACAATCCTAACAAAGTTGACACACAAGCAAGCCCCATAAGCTTTAAACTCCCAAGTAAGGGTACATTCCTGTGAACAATTCCTTGGAAATAAATCCCATTAATGTCATTAAATCTTACTTCTGAGTAACTGCACACAGAACAGTATCAAATTGCAGTCTTCATCACTTCTGTTGTTGTTGTAGTACACCTTCAAATCGCTTCCAACTCATGGCATATTGTGGGCTATTCTAGGCAAGATTTGTTTAGAGGTGGTCTACCATTGCTTTCCTCTGAGAGACTGTGACTTGACCAAGGTTACCCAATGGGATTCCATGGCCAAGTGAGGATTTGAACTCTGGTCCCAGTGTCCCAGTCTGACACTCAAACCACTATATCATTCTGCCTCCCTATAATTTTTGTATAGATCACAAAAAGACATCAAGGAAGGATTTAACAACGAGTTTCATTCCTGTAATTTTTAAAAGTAATGAGGCACTTGAAAAAAAAGTAATTATTTTTAAAAAAGACCAAGTGGAAAAAAATGGAAAAAAAACACGGTTAGGAACAGATGTTTCATACTAAATAATTTAAAGAGGTACTTTCTAATGGAAAACCTAGCTCATTTCTCCACCCACAGAAAAGGAGTTTTACCATGGCCGTACAACCCAACAATTTTCTACAACCCTTAGTCCTGTGGTAATACAATAATATTCACAAACATTTATAAGAGGTAATAAAGGCTCCAATTAGACATCATATGTTCTGCAGTGGTTTTAAAATACACGTTCCCTCTCAGTACACAAAGGAGGGGAGAGAAATCTAGTGAAATGAAACCAGAAAAAAAGGGCGGCAGCAACCCCTGTGTCAGCTATAGCTTGAAAAAAAGTTATTTTAGAGGGGCTACTATTGGGTGGGAGATTCAGGAAGCTGTCCTCTAATAAAAGTAACATTTCCTAGTTGTGCTATGTTCCTTCTCTTGCTAGCATCATCTGTCATGCAGAGGTGTTGCTGAGCTTCTGTCATCATTAATATGCAGTAGAAACTAACAGGTTTGTAATATGTAATATGGGCTAACCCAGAAAAATGCTTGTAACCTTTTTAAATTTTGTGTCTCAATCCTAGGAAATTTCCTCTGGAAGAACAGGCTGACACTGAAGATTACAGGATATGCATTGTTCCTTAGGACACCAAGGGACTGGGGAATGGTTGCTTACTTTAAGGACACTATACGTGACCAGCTGATACCTGGTCTATAGTCAAAACTTGACATATTTGTTAGTTTTATGGAATTTTCCAAATACATGTGCTTTGCAGCAGTGACTTGTCAACCCTGGCAAACTGTATTAGAATGTATGAGCTCATGGCTCAGGGCTTCCATTTTGTTCTGATTCTGGTTTGTCTGGGTGGCAGGCATATATGCATGTCTTTCTTGCAACAAAGTTGGATCCTTTATTCACCAGCATGGCATCTTTCTTGGTGTATCTGGGAGAAGCAATTTCATATCCATATAAGGGATTCATATAAAGGATCTGGGACCACTATACATATTAAGTGCACATTATACATCCCCCTCCCCATATGGAGGAAGTATGTGGCAAGGGCTCAAAGACCAGAGGAAGTTAGAAAGCCAGGGTGCTGCCTTATCTCAAACCAGAAGACTACTCCATCTACCTCAGTGTCACTTTACAATAACTGGTACCAGTAATTCTGGATTTCAGACAATAGTCTCTGTAAGAACAAACTGGAGATTGCAAAGAACAGACCTGAGACTCTCTGTATGCAAAACCAGTAGCTTTAACCTACTCTCCAGCTCTTCTCAAACCACAGTTAGAGATGGGATTCTTCCAAACAAGCCTTTAGAGACCAACTGCTATCCTTCTTGCTCTGAATTAATGAGCCATCTAACTCTAAGTTTCATGTTTTCCCTCCAGTTATTGGTATGTTGAACCTTGGGAGTAGAATGCATAAAAGCTGCATATTTACCCAACACATAGTATGCACAGTTTTCACTAGCAACTGTCACAGATAGCGTGTTCTGCTCTTTATCCCACAAATTCTTAGTATAAAAAACTGTGTGTTGACTATTCACCTTTCTGGAGAAAGAAAGAAAAAGGAAGGTGCAACACAAGTAGGTAGGCATTTTCCACAATCATCATGATCCACTTCCAGAACTGGAAAAATTGCTTTTCTGGACTACAATTGCCAGAATAACCCATATTGATGGTTAGGTGTGCCTGTGATAGTCCACAAAGTGATATTTTCAAAACTCTGTCAAATTCCAGCTAAATGCTCTATTGAGACCACAGACTGGCTTAGATTCACAGGAAAAGGTTTTCTGCTCCTATTCCCATTTAAACAGGACTATAGTTTTAACTGGCTAGGGTAGAAGGATGTGAAATGGATGTAAATGTTTTATATATTTTAAATTGTTTTAGACTAATGTCTTAAAACTAATGTTTCAATTGAAATGATGATTTAACACATTTTAAAACTTTTATACTACATACTGTTTTAGCTGTTTTGCTTTAACTTAACATTGTAAGCCACTTGGAGTCCCATTTTGGGAAAAAGGCAGAATATCAATCAATCAATCAATCAATCAAATAAATAAATACATGGATGCTAATTTGATGCTTTCATTTCAGAGCAACGCCAGAATGCCCAAACTGCTTTAGAAGATGGTGAGACCTTAGAATGCTTGGCAACAGTGCAGCTTTGCACAAAACAGAGAGAAGCTGGGAGACTCCTCCTTCAATTCCCAAACAAGAGTCCAGTCCAGCTCATTTAGTACTCCATGTGAAACCATTCAGGTGGAAATTTTTTTAATCAGCTGCTGGAGCTGGGTAGTCTGTATTAAAATGGAGATTGGATTTTTATTATTATAGTCATTGCAAGTAGGTTAAAAATGAGAGAATAACAGGAAAACGTGATTACTTAGATTTCATAGTGCGTACATTCTTGAACTGGTATAAGTTAGTAAATTCATTTCAGCCAGAAATATGCAAAAAAACACATCTAGACAAGAGAAACTCCTAGACTCTAGTCTCCTTTCAGGGAAAATGTACTATGAAAGCATACTATGAAAAGATGACAGGCAGCAGAAGTTAATTATATGCAGTTTTCCAAAGAGAAAATGTGAGTATTTGCTAATTAGCCCAAGCTACTTCTGGATAACTGGTGATCTCAGTCTAAAGGCAATGCTAGTCACAGAATAGCATACAATCTACAGTGGCTAAGACCAAGTTTTTTTTCCCTTAAAAAAAAATAGAAAAAGTCAGTGACTTATTTAAGTCTTTTACTCCAAGTCTCAAGTCAAGTCCCATGTCCCTACCTTCAAGTCTCAAACTGAGTCTCAAGTCCTTGTAAGATAGGTCGTATCTCAAGTCTAGCAGCCAACTTTAAAAGAAAACAGAAAGAAAAAAAAGGGGTGGTGATGGTGGAGAGGGTGAAGTGCTTACATTCACCTTTCTCCTGCTCTTCTTGCTCCTCCCTCTTACAGGTAGCTCCCCACCATCTCATCACCCCCCCTCCTAAAACCTCTCTCTCCAGTCCCAACTTCATGCCTCTCCCAAATTCTCAGACCAAGAAAACTCAACTGGATTTTAGTCTTTTCTTCCATCCCCTCCCACTGCTCAACACTTCTCTCCAGTCCCCAAAACAGCAACCCCTCACTGCTCTTCCTGCACCATTGCAAGCTTCATCCTTCTTCCACATTCTTCGAACCAAGAAAGCCCAACCAGGTATTAACTTTCTCTTCCCACTGCCATGCCTCTCTCCAGTCCCAACAACAGCAACTCCTCACTTCTTTTCCTGCACGCATTGCAAACTTCAGCCCCCCCAGATCCTCAGACCAGGGAAAGTAAGAAATGAGGGGGTTGCTGTTGTTGGGACTGGAGAGAGATGTGAAGAAGGGGGAGAAAAGATGGGGTGAAACACTCGAAGATGGGAAGATGCTGCTGGTGTCTCTAAAACCAGGTGGACTTTCTGACAGTCTGAGTATTTGGGAGAGGAGTGGTTGTATCAGCTGAAGATGAGGGGTCTGTGGACCTGCAAGCTCCAAATAATCAAATTTGTGAAAGGCAAACATATAAATGTGAAGGGTTGACTGTACTGCTTGCTCATGTGGAAACCACTGGGAGAGGCACACTGACTCTGCCAGCCACGAGAAAGTGGAGTATAGCTTCCTTTCAGTGGTGACCTTCCCTGAGCTTTTTTCAACCCCCCCAATGCCAAGACCATTGCAGGTACACACTCATGAAAAAAACTGAAAACCCCTTTTTCCTCATCTTCAGTCTTCTCACACTTTTGCTTTCCTATAAATGGCTTTTCAAAAAACTCAAGAAACATGGGGGAGGTGGAGAGAAAGAGACAGTGCTGCTCTCATTGCATCAGCAACATTAATTCACTGCTGATTGGGAAAAGGCGGGGGGGAGGTGGGACTGTCAAGGCCAGCAAGTCAGTTACTAAAAATAGATGAGTCACAAGTTGAGTCAAGTCAATCCATTATTTATTGCCAAGTCAAATCCAAGTCAAGTCATTGAAGCAACATGAGTTTGACTTGAGTCTGAGTCAATTGACCTGAGTCTACATCACTGGAAAATGTGCAGAAACATTCTCAAGTAACACCAGGTGAAGGAGAGGGCTCTGGAACTGCCTATTTAGGTCCTAAGACTGGGATGGAGTGGGGAAGGAGACTACTATTGGGGCTGGCCTGGGGGTTTGCCCTCATTTTAAGTCCTTGGCTCTACCTTCCATGAGATGGTCAAACAGAGAGCAACCCAGTTATCAGGTTCCATTACGGGATTGGGTGGTTCGCCCAAAGGGAGACTGAGGAGAAAGTCACAGGGTGAGATCTGTCCTCAGCTGATCCCATCCTAGGTGTCTCTCTCTTGTTCCTTTCCAGGTTTAGTCCTGTCAAACAGGTTCTAGGTTAAATGATGTAGCCCTTTTCAACCTAAGTTTCTGTGTTTGGTCTCATTATTCCATGGTTGGTCAGCAATGTCAGGTTTTTCACTTCTTTCTGTCTTATTTCTTATCTGTGCATCTTTCTCTCTGTCTGTCTCATTTCCCCTCTTTTCGCTCTCTGCAACCTACTGTTGACAGTTAATATTATTGCTGTTTTGTGTCAGCCAAAAACCTCAAAGGAAATATGTGGGTTTGCTGGTAGGCTGAGCATGGCACAAAGAATGGCTGGATAAAACAGCTCCAGCAACTTCCTAGGTGGCTGGCTATTTGATAGAGGTCATTCTGCAATGTTTCCGGTCAACTGAAAACCTTCTTCAGTCACTTTCTTTTATATTAGGTGTCAGTGGGCTACACTGGCCCTTAAAATATATAAGACAGCTGTCTAAGCCAGCCCGAGTCCTTCAGCATCACCAAGCTCATGTGGGTAGGGTGGTGAGCAGTACGGCAAGGTAATGAATAGGGAATAGTATTCCCAGAACAATGGCATCACCGTAGTAGATTGCCATGGTGCAACCAGGTTGTCTGGCAGTGCATTATATTGTGATACCCACACAGCATTCTAACAGTCAGAAAGTTCACAAATCATGACAAATACATAAAATCAGGCAGCACATCTATTTTCCAAGTGTGCATGTGCGCAAGTATGTCCCAATCTACGACTGACACTACTCCTCAAGAAATTCATATAACATTAAGACTAGAAGAAGTAACTGATACAAAAGAACACTTACTAGTGATGAATAGATGCACCAAGTATTTCATGGCAGAAAACAGCTTACCTGTCTTCGAGCTTATAGGTAGCTAGGATCCCCTCACAGCCAGAGGTGTACTATGCTCCTGGTGCAACACCAGACATACTAATGTGGTTTCCCCAGGCTAGTAGCATGCTCCCAATCCCTTACAAGGCCAAAGTTGTGCTCTCAAACAGTGGAGCTATATAGGCAAAAGTGTACACAAAGGAATTAAAAACTAGGGAACTTTTTACACTACATTGCTATCCTTCCACTTTTAACTGCTATAACAATATCACATGGAGTCCTGGGATTTGAAATCTGGGGAGGTATTTAGAATTCTCAGCCAGGAAGTTCTAGTGCCTCACCAAACCATAAATCCCAGCATTATATAGGATCCAGTCACGGCAGTGCTATAATTGTGTAGTCTGAAAGGGCCTTAAAGCAGATGTGGCTTCAGATATTTGTTGTACACAAAAGAAGGGACTTTTTTTATGTGGTGGACTTGTGAAAAGGCAAAGAAGTTTTGGGTGCTTATACTTTGACTGACAGAAGATATTCTGAAGATAAAAATTCAGCTGAAATCAGAGTTCTTATTGGGACTGACAGATGGAATCTTGGAAGAATCTTATATGATTACAGCAGAAAGAATATTTTATGCCCAGAGATGGAAATAGCCAGCTATTCCATCTGAAGAAGATCGGGTGATGAATTCTGATATGCCAGAGATGGATAAGTTGACTATTTTGCTTAAGAAGGGATACTAAGTAAATATAAGACTGGATGAAGGTCAAAGTATATTTGAGAGGTTGCTGGAGGACATTTTCAGTTTTGGAATTTGAATATTAATGAGATGAATTAATATAGCAGACATTTATCTTTACTATAAGTATTATAGCAGCATAAGTATAAAATTATGTAATCCTATATAATCCTCACATAATATTGTTATATACTATACATTTAA
Organism: Ctenosaura bakeri; assembly: GCA_948474755.1. NCBI lineage: Eukaryota > Metazoa > Chordata > Lepidosauria > Squamata > Iguanidae > Ctenosaura > Ctenosaura bakeri. The sequence goes on along the minus strand of CAOLHI010000377.1, from coordinate 340,561 downwards.
TCAGTCATATTATTGTTTAATATTGAGGAAGTTTGTTTAGCATTTCTCAAAATAACAATTTTTGGGGGGACTAGAAGTCATGGGTGTACCCATTTAACACCCTTTTCTTTTTTGTTAGGATTGTTTATTTTTAGGTAGTTTAGGTTTGTTGTTTGACTTTTTCCCTTATGTGATGTTTTATGTATTTAAATTTTATGTTTAGTAGAAATATTTAAAAGCAGAGATGGATAACTTGGATCCTCCAGATGTTTCCAGAAAGCAACTGTGCCAATTGTTACCTATGACTATGTTGACTATAACTGATTTTGAAGGTTGCAAATATCTAGAGACCTCCTGGATTAAGCATGCTAGAGTGTCACACAGAATGCAGTAATATTTTAATTTGAATTAGAAGGTCTCCCCAAAAGAGTTAGGTCCTAAATGTTGAAACTGAAAATTTAGGAGCATAAAAAGGTACCCACCAGCAGCTCCCTATTTCTCCCTTGCAGTGTCTATTTGGACTAGTATTTGGTCTCCAGGGTCTCTGACAGAAGTCTGTCCCACTACCTACTGCCTAAAATTCTTTTAAGTGGAGATGCTGGGATTAACCCTGCGACCATTTGCATTCAAAGCACATGCTTTAGTGTTCAGTAAACTAATTGCACAGACTGCATGTAAATGCTTATTTTACTTCATAAGTAAACATCTGGAAAACAAATGTACTGGCACGTTGATTAATTTAATAAGAGTATCACCCAAATTACTAAGGCTTGGGGGGAAAATCCCAGTTTTAGTGTTTCCATTGTTAATCACCTCTCTCTTTTTGTAATTGCCTTTTATGGCAAAGGAAATACAAAAGCAACCAAATGTCCCGTCTTCAGGTTTATATCTTCTAAGTCTGTGTACACTGCGGGCTTCAGCTCAGCAATGTGACTTGAAGGACTTCCTTCATCTTTTATGACGTTTCGATGAAATCTCTGCAGTTTTGTTTTGCTATACATTTTTGGATGACACAATCCAATTTTCTAAAAAAACAGGCTCATTTTAAATGTCATCCGTCAAACGAAGAGATCTCACAGCTGTGTTTTTGCTCACATAGTGTAGGGTGCCTCTCAGAAGGCCTCTTTAAAGAAGCAAACTTGTACCATGGAATCTTATTCCACTGCAGCAATTAGCAATGCTGTTTTAAAATGCAGAGCGACCCAGAAACATTAACAAGGGATGCCCACAAGCAACCACAAATTGTTTCGCAGCAATCACTTAGGCTAACTATCTCAAATGAAGCAAAAGTTTCCTCCCTTTTCCCAAGTTTTCCCTACACCCACTGTGGAGGTACTCCAACCTACTTCATCTTAGGTGGGAAAAAGAGATTTTGTCCTTCTACCATGTTCTCTGACACATGGCAATAACTCAGTGGAAAAGATGCCCATGCCAGGCTTTTGCAGATACTCAAACACAAGATGATTCTCTCTATGTTCAAATGTTTCTGAAGTCTGGTGAGATTTACTTTCTCCTGACTTCTCAGAGGATTTGGCAGGAGGGCCAAACTGGAAGTGTTCACAAATAATGGTCAATTTCTGCATGGTGTATTTACACTGTAGCCAGCATAAGTTACCAAGAATTCATGTCTTATGCTTAGTGAGATTCCTTATTAATATTCAACATCACATTTTTCATTTCATGAACTGCAAGCTCTCAGAATTTACATTTTCCCCTACTCAACCACATACAACTTTTCAGCATTTTTTGCCTAGTTGACTGTGAACCACCTTCTGGAGGAGTGGGAACAATACCTAAAGCCCTCCATGAGCTGGATGCTATTAGGGAGCATGGACAGCAATCTGGTTTCTTTCTTCCTGTACCTCTTCTGCATGGATAAGAATGAGAGGGGGGCAGCTGCTCTCCCTCCACATGTAGGAACTGACTGAGTCTGGAGACAACACAGAAGGGAATCTCTGCTACCTCTCCTTACAGTGGGCAGTTCTCTTCCAGCTAGCCAGAATAGAAGGGCTCTGCCTTCCAAAAGGAGCCTCCATGTCCTGGACGAAGAATCTGACGGGGCAGATTATGGCCAATATGTAGTTGTGATTCTTACAATCCAAATGGACTGAACTCAAGCTCTACCACCTCAGTCCAAAATCACCTTGACAGGACTTTGCCTCTTGTAGTATATCATCTGCCTTTTGAGAATTGGATATCTGTGTACCCATCAAACCTACTAATGCTTCTGCACTCCTACCAAAACTTGGGGTAGAATTATAAAGGCTATAAACCATTACTGTAGGGGCTCTCAAGCTTGCTTAGAAGTCAGGATTGCTTGAAGGATTCATTCTTTCCAAAGCCCTTTAAGAACTGACTTGATTTGCACTTTCTTTGCATTTCTCTCTCAAGTATAAGTTCCCATACCACAAAAAAGAACATTCAATGTATTTCAAGAAACACTCTGTTCTAAACTAACGCACAGGTGAAATGAACCAACCAGCTCAGATAAGCCTTGCATAAGTATAGAAATTATGTTGAACCTTTTGGAGACCACTTAAATGCTTCCTCCAAAATGTATCCAGGAATGGCTTTTTATCTGACCTGACCCCATATTTCTTATAATTTGTATTCTGGTGGTTGAACGTATAGAGCTGAGGATACCTAATAAATTCTGTGCTGAGGACAACTGGTGAGACAGGTTTATTCCCCTTTTCTCTTTGTTTTGCTTTTTACACATGCTCAGTAAATGGTTTTGGAAGCACCTGCTATTTAACCTCTCTGTTGTAGGCAGGCACATATAGCTACAGCAGAACCCTGTTCTTTCCCACCAGAAGCTGCATTGCATTATTTACTACAGACATGTTGCTGTAACCCAACAGTAAAAGTGTAAGTAGAAGAGGCCTGGACTGAGAGAGTGAGGGATCTGGAGGGAGTCTGACTTGGCTAGAATTCTTCAAGATGACCAAGGCCGTTTCCGCACAAAAGGGGAGGAGCAGTTCACCACATGTCAAGAGCAGTGTTTTTATATTCCAATTCAGAAACTGTGCTGTCTGTACCCCCCCCCCAATTTACATCATGCTATTGCAGAGAACAGTGGTTGCTGCATCCACAACAGCAAGACCCTGGCCACTCCCATTCCCCTCTCTCACCCTGCCCTGCCATCACTAATTGGTCTGGTTTTTTTTTTAAAAAACCCCACACATTTTAAACACATTTCAGTGTTGCTATGTTTGTGCATAGGTATGTATGTTCATTGATACATGGAAAAAAACGTGTTTTAACAGTCCATTACCAGATCCACTCTTTCCTCGCTGTCTATCCTAACACAAGCAATGCTCAAGGATGCTTTTAAGGTTCCCTTCTTAGGAACATTTCACTTAGAGATCTAGTTTAATTCTCTGAGATTTATTTCCATATAGACCTGCAGGTCCTCTGTTACTGCCAGATGTGAGTTGACGGGTGAGGCACTTTGCATGTGCTTAAAGGCACTCTCTCCTTTCTACTCTTGGAACCCAGGTTCTTCTAGTGGAGATTTAGCCCTGACACGAATGGAGCTCTGAGTTGTTGCAACCCTTGCCCCCTGGAGAATCAAGCCAAACTGCCTCTCTGCTTGTCAGTTGGTGGCGGCGACAAAATGCAGGGAAAAGGTACAATTTGGTGCAGGGCCTCCGCTGCACAGCAGTGGCTGAGTCTGAATTTGGACAAAGGGGGGAGATTGGGGGAGGAGGGGACTGGGCTGGACTTTCTCTTGCTGTCGGGCTGGTGTGTGCCAAGGTGAAAAGGTGCCGCGTTTGGCACTCAATCGGCCGACAGCCAGCCTTCCCTTCCACTCTCTTCCTTTTTCTTTCCCCTGAGAAGCTGATGAGTTCAGATCCAGCCCAGCTGATCGATCCTGGCAGCATAGCTGTGAGCCGAGAGCAAAGAAGTGCAATGCAAAACTGCAGCGGCAGGCAAGTCTGTGGTGACCTTTGTCCCAACAGGGTACAAGATCTGGCAGGGAGGCTGAGCCAAAAGCTGGCCATAGTAGACAAAAATGTGCATGGGTAAGGGGGGAAAAGATGCATGAAGACTATAATGATAGCAGCCTATCCTTTGATGGGCGGAGAGAGATAAGGATGGAGTAGGCAAAAAACGAAGCAGAACCAGTTTGGGAGATTTACATCAGAGTTTTCTGGTTTTGGATACAGTGGTTTCTCATCACAGTGAACCATTCTAGGAGCTGAAACTGTGCAGAACCACAAGGAAAACTCTGTGCAGATTGGAGGGTAAAAATTTGACACTACTATGATGTATCTATCTCGTGCGGAAATGGCCCAAACTGATTAGGCTAAAGAAAACTTGAAAGACAAAAGGCACCAAGTGGGTAGCTTGCCAAGTTTCTATTTTGTTTTGGAACAGCTGAGTAGGCACTCACTGATCTGGATCAGAACCACTAGGTGTTGGGCGGAAGGTTGGATCTTCTTTTTTTCCCTCTTTAAAATTCATCCACTGGGAATTTAAAAAGATAACTAAGAATAACTTCTGTCCAAAGCTGTCTTCCTCCTCTTCCTCCTCTCTCCCTCTCTTTCTAAAAAGATAGATTTGGAGATATAATTAGAGAAGTCAAGAAGAGAATGGATTTTGGATCAGTATGGTGATGGTGGTCCTATCATTATCTTGCTCTGGTTATCAGTATCTATACTGATACAAGGACTGTGGCCAAATAAAGGAAGGATAGCAAGTGTGTTCTTCAAACCAGAAAGCTACTACTGTGCAGATCTGAAGAATATAAGCTGGGAAGTCCACAGTATCTGATATTACTCACAAGCAAGCCATTATCCTCCTGTTTTAGCTGTCTACCTGCAATATACGGATATTAATTCTGATATAGATTACATCATTGTTATAAGAACTGTTGTTGTTGTGTGCCTTCAAGTAGTTCCAACTTATGGCTACCCTAAGGAGAACTATCACAAGGTTTTCTGGGGCTAAATGTGTGTGTGTGCACACGTGTGTGCACGTGTGTGTGTGTGTGTGTTTTGTGCTGGCGGTCTGCCAAGGCTTCACAGCTGTGTAATCAGCAGTAACTAGCAAACAGCATTTGTTAAAGCAGTCCAAAACCAGTCCAGAGCTACCAAGTCTGAATTTACCAAGATTCCAGGGAGAGAGTGTCCACAAGCAGAATCTATAGTCCAGGCAAAAGTCCAAGGTCTGAAGAACACAAGCAGAGAATGCAGGAGTCAGCAAGGCTGTCACCACCAATGGAGTCAGTACATTCCAACAGCTTTCTGCTGTCGTGACCTCTGATTATATAGCCTCAGCATCCTGGCCAGCTGTGGTCTAATTAACAAGCTCTTCCTTTTCCACCTGCACTGGTTGCGTAAGTACTGTCCCTCTCATGTCTCTAGAGTGTGGCTGTTGGGAAGAGTCCTATCTGGGTCCTAGGGCAGGGGTGTGACAGTGTGAGGCACCCAAGGTCACCCAGTGGGTTTCCAGGGCTGAGCCGGGAATCAGACCCTGGTCTCCAGTGTCATAGTCCAATGCTCAAACCACTACACCATGCTGCTGATATTCTATGAGAGGCTTCACATTTCGGAGAGAGGGGAGATTGAGATATGAGATTGAGAATACGTGACCTCCATATACCGTAGGACTGAAATTCTTAGTATATTTCACTATTCACTATCTCAGCTTGGGATGATAACAGCTGAAGTTTAACAACATCTAGAAGGCCTCAGTTCACCCAAACCTGCACTGGATTATTCTTCTCTACATGACATTGCTACCTTTTATGAAATCTATGTAAGCTGCATGGGTGTTTTCAGATTTGTTTGAAGGCTGGCAACTGAAATCATAGAGAGGCAGGGATCATCTTAAAAGGGCAGTAGTTTACTCTTTGCCTTGCGATAGCAGTGCTTTGAGATATCACTGGATATGGGAAACAGTATAGAAAACTGAAAACAATATAGAGAACTGAAAACAGTATAAACAATAGTTGTTTATGGGATAGGGAAAACAGTACAAAAGCATAAAAATTGATTAAACAATTTAATTAAACATCAACTAAATACGTAAGAGACATACAATTTTGTGCATTAAAAGTATGCATCTGGAAGTTAAGCTGTCAACTGCAGTGAAATGAAGCCAGCACAGGCACCAGTAGCGCTAATACTGAATCTCAGACTGCAGAACCCCTCTCATCAGTTTAGATCCCTTTCCCAGGGACTTTCTGCAGAGCTTGGAAAAGTTACACTTTGAATGACAACTCCCAGAATACCCAAGTCAGCATGAACAATGGCTTAGTTGCTTGAAGAATTCTGGGAGTTTCATCCAAAGAAGTAACTTTCCCAAGCTTTAGTTTTATAGGATTTCAAGGATAAAATGCCAACATGGAGCAGTAAATGAGACTTGTTTCTACAACTTTAGCAAGGGAATTTCAATAATCTTCAACAGAGCAATTTGCACTATTTTTCTGTCACTAAAAACTGATCCAGTTTCTGCTATTAGTTACTGTTCTTTAGCATGCCAGAGTCACATTTCCAGGCATTCTTTCTTGCAATTCTTAAAACCAATTAATGGGCTACTCTTAAAAGAGCTAGTTTTCGTTTTCCTCCCAGAGAAACCAATTTACAGTAACAGCTCCACACAAAAAGTGTTTTTGAAGTCAAACAAGAGAGAATTGCTTTATATTACTTACCCACATGTTATTTTTGCACTTCGAAAAATTGGAACTACACTATAGGATCATCACAATTTATTTTTGTAGCCTTCTGACATCCTTGTTATCTAATACTCCAAGGAAGAATGAGTGACCATTTGCATTAGTGTAACAGAGTTTGTAAGCAGCTACTGTCTAACTTCCTGTGGTGTGGAACAACAGTTCCCAGCTACCCAGCAAGGAAACTTTAGAAATTCTAACAATTATTTTCTCCCTATTTTCAGGCTGTTGTGTGCTAGAATCAAGGTCACACTGTTCAAATATGGCTTTCCTAGGTAACTATAAAGTTACCTAGGAATAAGCCATACTCCACTCAGTGGGTCTTTCATCGGAGTAGCTATGCTTCAATTTATCATCTCACCAAATGCAATGGGAAAGAGTGAAGCAAATGTCTACTTCACTACTACAATTAATGTCACTCCAAAGTGTTAGCTAAAAGCAAGTATTTTTACCAGCTCATAACAATCTCTCCCCTTCTCCTGTGGATATCAAGAGAGAGACATCAACAGAAGTGTTGACCTATGGCATTCCTACATTTCTGCCCATCCAAAAACAGACAGTACTCCGAATTATAAGAAAAACCTTCCTAAAATCAATTTTATAACTTTGGAGTCAGTGGACTAAAACCTCTTTGACAACCTCCTGCCATTCATTTCCTTTCTAGAGCACCCACACAGATTTTTGCAATTTAGGCCATGGAGAAAGTAAAAAAAAGAGAATAATAGATCTGACAGTCAGAGGCAAAGCTATCCAAACTGAGAGGATAAAAGAACTACTACAGATCCCTCAGGTGCCTTGGCTTCTCAAAACCAGTGGACCACAGACCTCTGGAGGTCACAATGTCCTCGTATAGGGTCCATATGGGCTTGAAGAAATGTTATGAGCTTTCACAGTTAAAAAAGAAAGACAGACAGACAGGTGGACAGGCAGGCAGAGAGGCAAAGGGTCATACATTGATCCGAAAGAGCCAGAGTCTTCTGTCAGTAATAGGCATCATTAGCACAAAGTTTCCTCTCAAACCACTCAAAAGTTAAACTTCATGACCATTGTGGTCTCTTCCAACTCTATGTTTCTATGATACCAAAAAATGTACTCAGCACTTGCTATTTCTTTACACAGTGAGAACATGCAAACGAATGATGCTGAGAGAAAGCACGGCATATTTCTTGCTACTGCTCCTACAGCCAGAAGCCACCTACACAGCTGCACCAAACTCTAGTGTTGTCCATGTTGTGCACCCACATTATCAGATTGTCCACTGCTTCTCATAATTCTGTAGCTGTGTCAAGAATGTTCTCAAAGAAATGCAAGTATAAAAGGAAGACTATGCTCATAGGAAGAAAGAGTCAGAGTCAATCAGTGTGATTTAGTGATTGGATAGATTTTGGAATTATAACTGTGGATTATTGAAAATGATTGTGTTTCTTCAATTTCAGTGAATAAAAGCATTTAGTTATTGTCAGGTAGAGTGACTTTTCAATGTTATTGCAGTGAATTTCATAGCAATACATTTTGGCTGAGCCCCAGGATGGATTGTTGGCTGAACTGAAATTAAAAAGTAGTACTGCTGACATTGATGAGCGTGTATTCTGTTCAAAGCAAAATGAAGCTTCTTCCTATCATCTTAAAAAGTGCTGCCATTATAGCAAGGAATATCTGTTATTTGGCTTCATGTGTACAATCCTAGAAAATAAGCAACTACAACATTATGTGTTGTGTTACAATGTATTGTCCACTGAGGCCATGAAACCATCAAAATTGTAGAGATATCTCAATAAGAAACATAAACAGCATGCAAAAAAACAAAAAACAGAATATGCATCTGTTTTTCAAAAGTAAGGAGCAGGAGCTTTGGGAAAGAAAGAAAATAGTGAAAAAGACTGCAGTTGGTTATTACAGTGAAAATAACAGTGAGACCTCATTTGAAGTTTCTCACCTAACAGTAAAAAATTGGAGAACTTCACACAATAGCTGAAGAACTTGTATTACTTGCTGGAAAAATCATGATTAACAAGAAAGTTGCCAAGGACCTTTCCTTAATATGTTTATCAGATGATACAGTTAGGAAGACAAATGATGTCCACCAAGATCAAGGAACAGTTATTAAAAAGAACTTGCATGTCCCTGTTTTGCTCTGCAACTGGATGAAAGCACAGACATAACATACAGCACAACCTTATTGCACTATGTTAGATATGAGCATGAAAGAAATATTTTTGAAGACTTACTGTTCATCACCCCATTGGTATACAAAATGTTTAACAGCTTAAACAAGTTTACAACATGAAATGGATTGGTTGAATTGCATTAGCACAGACAAGGTATGCGCAATGTCTGGAAAGCATATAGGACTTGTAGTGTGGATTAAGGAGATGATACCACTGGTGACTTGGTACCTAAAACTAAACTAAACAGCTCTTAAATGAATGTCAATTTTGTCAGTTTTATACAAAGCAAATCCCTGAACTCAATACTTTTTGAGTAGCTTTGCAAATATATGGCAACTTTTTCTATACTGTGAGGTCCACTGGGTATCATAAGGTAAAGTTTTATCTCAGTTTTGGGAACTGAGAGATGAGATAGGATTATTCCTCATGGAGTGGCAATTTCACCTCAGCAATCGTTTGACAAATTTTTCTGGGTTATTAGAATTACTGTATTGGTCAGATATCTTCTTTTTTTTTTTTTTAAATTTTACTAAACTATAACACAAAAACAAATGAAAAATAAAACACCATGTGTTACACATAATAGTGAATTAAAAGAATTAAAAGAAGGAAAAAATTAAAAGAATTAAAAGAAGGAAAAAAATTTTTTGTTTTGTTTTGTTTGTTTGTTTTTTAACAAACAAACAAAACAAAACAAAAAAATTTTTTCCTTCTTTTAAACAATGCAAACTTATATTATTGTTTTTCCCTTCCCCTAAAATCATAAACTTGTTCAGCTTGTTCCGTTCATACAACTTATACATTTTTGTTACGTATCTTCAATTCTTATTTTCATTATATTCATTTTTATTATTATACTTTCACTCTTAATTCAATATTTTTCACTCCCATTTAATCTCTTACTATTATTAATTATAAACTTATTACTTAATATCTCTAATAATAACCTCTCTCTAAAACCAATTACCTTTTAACTTTTTTTCCCCCTTTTACACATTGAACATCACATATCAAATTACATCTATAAATCACAAGTTTAACACACACAGATAATAAACAATATAAAAATACAAAATAAAAGATAAAAGTAATAATAAAAAAAAACCCACCTCCCAGAGCCAACTTTTTATTTAATCCACTTTCCAAAATTGCCATTCTTCTTTTAACAGGGTAGCATTACCATCTCTTTTCAAAACTTTTTCTAAAAATATTTTCCAAATTTCTTCAAAATCATTTGTTTTTACCAAACCTTTCATAAACCTAATTCTACATGTTAGTTTATCATTAATTGCAATTTTCCACACTTCTTTATACCATTCTTCTATTTGAAATTTTTCATTTGTCTTCCATTTTTTTGCTATTATTAATCTCGCTGCAGTTAACAAATTTGTTATTAATTCTTTCTTTGCCTGAGTACACTCTACCTTATTATATATGGACAACAACACTATATTTGGACATACTGGTATTTCTAATCCTATAATCTCTTTTATCTCTTTAAAAACCTTTTGCCAAAATTCCTTTATCTTGTTGCAATTCCACCACATATGCATATATGTACCAATTTCTTGACATCCTCTCCAACACAATCTTGAATATTTCTCATCTATTTGATTTAATTTCACTGGAGTCAAGTACCATTTCCAAACTATTTTATAATAATTCTCTTTTATTCTTATTGATAATTTTTTTAAATGGCGTTGTTCCCAAATTTTTCTCCATTCTTGTATATCTATAGTTTGTACTGTCTCTTCCTCCCATATTTTTCTAAGATAATCCTCTTCTTGTTCTTTTGCTAATATTTTATAAATTTCACTTATACTACCTTTTAATATTTCATTTTCTTGCATATTTTCTCTTTGAATAATAATTTGTTCAAATTTAGTATATTCTTTAAAATCCTTAACATATCTTTTCATACTCTTTGTCCATTGCTCTAATTGTATATAATTTAACCAAGATATCTTAGTTTCCTGCAATCTCTCTTTCATTCTTTCTTTATTTATCATTATTTTCATCCAATCTTTTAATCTATATATTTTTTGTTTTTTTATTTCTTTCTCTATTATTTCTCTTAAATTTATTGGAAATTTTTCCATCATTACTATCGGAGTTAATATTGATATATTCGGTATCAATTTTCTTTTAGGTCAGATATCTTCATCTATTTAAATATGCTCATTTTAAATGCTCAAGGAGAAAAGTTTCAGTTTTTCAAGTTGAATACAAGACTGAAGCAATGATGAAAAAGTGGTATTGTGGCATCACTGCCTATTGAATAACAACTAGGAAACATTTCCAAACCTCATAAATTTTCTTGATTCCACCAACAAGAGTTATCTAGGGAGTTCACATCATTTATTGCATGACATTTGAAAGATTTACAGCATAGTTTCTGTGAATATTTTCCTGTTTCTGATGCAAGCAAAATGTGTATTAGATATCCAATTTCAGTTAATGCGTATGAACTGGAGGAGCTTCCAGCAGCAGCAGAAGAAAAACTCACAGTAGCATCCATGGATGGTGCTCTGAAACTACAGTTCAAGGTACAGTCACTTCCATATTTCTGGGCTTCCTTACATGCAGATTTTACAGAACTATTAAAGAGGGCTATGAAAGTATTGACACCTTTTATAGCAACATACTTGTGTGAAAAATCATTCTCTGCTCTCATTTATCTTAAAAATAAGTATAGAAACAATTTGAAAATCACAGTCATAACTCAGAATACAAATTTCGGCTATTAAGCTCAATATAACAAGGCTTATAAGTGAAATATAGCACCAGCCTTCTCATTAATTTTGGTGTTCAGGTATCGGTGGTATCATTATCATTATCATCATCATCATCATCATCATCCATCATCACCACCACCACCTTGTATAGAATCATTCCAATAAAAAAATAATAATATAAGTGTGTGCATTTACTTATTTCTCTCTTTTCTCCAAATTTGAAGCCTCCCTATGAGCAATTTAAAATAAATATTTGATGCACTTTATGGTCTTGGTTGTCTGTGAGAACAAAGGATACTTAAAGGGGGATGGTGGTAAAGAAATTATTAAGAACTGCTGGCGTAGAACATGCCTTCCAATGGCTTGTGTTATAAGTGCCATGTGTATGATCAACTTTAAACAAACCAACCAACTAGCTAAATAAAGGCAAAATAACACAAACAACAACATCCACAAATCAAGAAGAATAGTGAAAGAATCCAGCAAAGAGCAGGGTGGGGGAAACACAGCCTAGTTCGCTTCCCCAACAAACTTCTCTCAAAAGCCACAAAATGGTGAAAGGAAAACAAAAAAGGGAACAGATTACCTTGCTTCTAGAAACCATTCTACTATTAAAGTGCCACAGCTGAAAACACTTATTCTTTTAAATATTCAAACTGATGGGATGCCTATAGAAAGGCAGAGGATACGGAAAGGAAGAAGCCATAGTACAGTGCACCTCCATAAACTGTGACACTTTCTGGAGAATCTCCAGTTACACATTTGTTAATTCAAGGAGGGGGTGCAAATCTATCCAACACTGGTTTCTCTCAAGTTCAGAAGGTTTCCTTTCCTACACAGTACTTCCATCCTATCTGTGTAAATGAGGAACAAACAAACAACAACAATGTCAGATCTAACTAAAGGCTTCTTTAGTCCAATTTTCTGTTTGCATTGTAGTTAGTCAGTTGCCTACAGAAAGACTGTCAGAAGAACATGAACATGACTTATGTTCATTTGCATGCCTTGGAGTGCCAGAAGCAAAGCAAAGATGTCTAAGGCATAAAGGCTGAACAAAAACTCTGTTTCAGGAAGACTTGGTTAAAGGATACCATGACTGAATTTTGCAGTTGTACAAATCCATAGTAGTGAAGCCAGTATATCCTTGAAGATTAAATATGTGACCCAAGATTGGAAGGCAGCCACTAAAGAACAGGTTGCCCACTTGCAGATGGTCTAAAGAAGAACCTCTGAAGATTCACTTACATTCTACAGCTTTGATGACTGCGAACTAAAATTATAAAACTAAAGCCCATTTCTTAAATCATCATGTTGGCTGTAATACAGAGAATTAACTCAAAAGGCTAATAATAATTATAAAATGTTTTGTTGCTATTACTGTATAAGTTGGTTTTCTTTAATAAGACTTGAGTTGATACTCTGTTAGAAGAAAGGGAATTAAGTAAATTAACTTTAACACAATGTTTTTTTAAAAATTAGGAATGCATGTTTCTTTATTTACTGTTAAATTATTTATGTGCTTATCTGTATGAAATGAAGATAATTTTTTCTTTTATGTTTTCATGGCAAAACAACATACATTTTATTATTTTGTTACAAAATTATTACAAACTTAAAGTAAAATTGTTGATTTAAGCTTATTACTGGTTGCAATTGGTCAATGTCAAATATTTTGGCCTTGCTGTTAAGTTAGTATTGATAAAGACTGTTCTCAAATCCCTTTGATTACCAAATTCTCAAATAAGGACAGATTTATGATCCCAGATCAGTCACTTAACTGCATAGCACCAAGGATGAACTTGAAGAATGGCTGTCTATGACTTTTTGAACATCTTAGGGAACAGAAAAATAATCAGATGTTTGCACCTCTGAAAAAAAATGAGACAGAACCCATTTTTTAAATGACATAAAATTTTAATATGATAGAGAAAGAACCAACAAGTTTGTAGGAGAAAGGTTCATGAAAAGTTGGGACTATAAAAGTTCGGGAAATTCTGGAGTGAAGAGTCTTTTCTCACTGTACCTTACCCTCTTCCTTTTTCGTTCTTCCCCTCTCTCTTCTGTTCCCATTGGAATTTGGGATTTACTAACATCTCTTAAGAGAAAAAGCTAACTTTGGTTGAGTTTGGATTCAAGCTAATTTCCTAATTTTCTTTTTAAAATACAGAAGCATTTTCAGTCACTTGGGAGACAGGAACTTGGGATTTTCTCGTTCATTCATACCTTTCCTCATAACCCTGTGTGAATTCTTCTTTCTAAATTCTTTTTTTGTAGTTGACTTTCACCAAGAGACACTACACTTCAAGACAGGTAGATACATAATTTGCATTTTTATTTAATTTACTTTTTAGTTTTCAACTGTATATGCTTGCCTTTGACAAAGTCTATGTAGAATTTACCTAAAAACAACTGGGATATTTGGCATCCAATCAGACTAAGCAGTTTCAAAAAGGGCTGCTTTGTCGACTGTTTCTACTTATTTCTAGAAACTGTTCTTTGTTGTGTGTTTTTTTTTATTTTGCCTCATATATTAGACATTTGATTAAGACTGTGCCTGGACACACTGCCTTTAATCTGTAATAATTTAATAACCATTACATCTTAAGCCTGGACTGGAAGGTGTAACATTCCTACAGTTATCTTGCATTTTTTCAATTGTAATTTCTGTATTATCTGTGCAGTCCTAGTTCTGGTAGTTTGGTAGTTTGGTATTTAATGCCAGAAGGATTGTCTAAAATATAGAAAGGTTTTGCAAATGTTTGTTAGAAATGTGGTCAAAAAGAAGAAATTTTATACCATATGTGGTGGATCTGTAGGAAAGCCAAGGAATTTGGGGTGATGATACAACCCAAACCTGAACTTTTTCTACTGCGTCTGACTGACAAACAAACTAAGAAGCTGGGAAGAATCTTTCACTACATGATCATGGTGGCGAGAGCATTGTATGCACAGAAATGGCCAAGTATGAATATTCCTTTGCATGAAGACTGGCTGTTGAAGATGCTGTATTTGGCAGAAATGGGTAAAGTAACTATTTTAATTAAGGAACGATTTTTGGTTAAATTTTAAAAAGATTGGGATAAATTGATGGTACATCCAAGAAACTGCTCGGAGGAAAATCAATTATTGGTTTCAAAGGTTAAGCTTATAGTTTCTAAATTCTAGACAATACTGTGATAATGACAGAAACACTAGAAGAAATATATTTGATAGATTATCTTAGAACTAGAAGCTGAGGGGTTAGAAATCATTTAGTTTAGTTTAATTTAGTATTAGATTAGATATTAGCATTTTTGCCTGTTTATTTACTGTTTGTCTTCTTAATCCCCTATATGTTGCTTGATATACATGTTAATAAAAGTATTTTTTTAAAATGCATTAAGCTGCCACACAGTACATTTTAAAATTACATCAACCTCTATTAAACACTGTACATTAAATCCCTTACTTCCAACACACCTCTTGGAGGGCCTGTCACTACATTCTTGCCCAGTGAAACATAAGCAATATAACATGGTACTTTTCAACTGCCTTTTTAAAAAACCAGCACTTTGAAAAATGCACAAAGATCCTTTTGTAATAGAAGATAGGCATAAATTTAGGGCAGTATTTGTCAATCACATGCACAGAAAGAAAAAGCACAACTAACATTTCTTACTTCTTCTAATTACTTTGGGGACAACATCAAAACTGACACTTGAGTGCTAAAAATTTGCAAGAAAAAGCCTCCTTATAAATGTATAGCCAACTGGTAGAAGGAAAACAACCAAGGTATTTTTTAAAGAAGATACTCTAAGTAATCTTTAAAATTAAAGCAATCTCTGTCTGTCTGTCTGTCTCTCTCTCTCTCTCTCAGACCATTTTCACACTAGATTGTTATAATGTTATTATTCCATTTTCAACATCCTATGGAATCCTGTGGTCTAAACCCCAGGATTCCAGAGGACGTTGAAAGTGGAATAATAGCACTATAACAGTCTAGTGTGGAAATAGCCTCAGTCTCAATCTCTCTCCCCTCTTCCTGTCCCTCTCTCTTAGTAACCATGTGCTGAATTCTGTAAGATTCAATTTTCAATGCAAGTATTGCTGCTTTGGGAAACAATGAAAGGACTCAGAGACTCCTAACTTCTATTCATTTATGGATTCATTACTCTTTGTTTGCAGTCCCTTTTCATGATTCCAGAGTCCATAATAACACAGACATGGGCATGAAGGCTGAGGAACCACTACTGACCATGGAAGAGATACTGGGCCTCAGAACCCTAGCCTGTGATGCTAGAGACCCATGAGCTCAAGACCATCAAAACCAAGGTCAGCTCAAGTCCAGGACAATGCATGCTGAATATTTATCCATGCTCTTCCCACTACAACAGCACTTGTCCCTCTTTTTGATAATGCCATTTGACTGAATTCAGCAGTGAGTACTGAGTGCTTTCTCTTGACAACAGCAAAAGTCTTTTTTTTTTTAGTGGCTGTATCTACATTATATCATAAAAGAACATTTGAGAGCATGGTGTGTACATGCTTCATGTTTAAACGTAAAATACATTTAGAAAAAGAAAACATATTCAACTCTTTTTTAACTTCTGAAATGAAAGTGCAAGGGGATAGCCTTGTTATTTTTTGTTGTGCCAGCAAAGAGACTTGTGGCACTTAAACATTAACACATTTTAGCTGGCATAAGCTTTCATGGAATGTAGCCCATTTGGATTGCATCTGATGGAGTGGACATTGTGATAATGGGGCTTCCCATTATCTAGACTTAGCTAAAGGGTGACACTTTCCTCTTCAGGTAAACCAAGGGTTAATGAGATGTTGGGATTAGATTACATTTTAGTGTGGGTCAGCATCATAGGTCATGTGGGTCAGCATCAAAGGTCACAGGGTGAGAACTGACCAATCAAAAGGTAAGAGGTGTGCATCTTCAGGATGCTTCGAGATACTTCCAAGGGGAAGTTATAAAACTTCTTGTGAGGCCATGTGGCCGAGAGAGGTAACAAAGGGACAACAAAGGAACAACAAAGGAACTGCCAGTAGCAGGTTGCAGGCCGTAGGCCGTAGGCCGCGCCTCCTGGCTTCAGTCCTCTTAGAACATCTAAGCCTGTGAACCAATGTGAGTAATTAGAAATAGTTATCTAGTTGCACCAGGGACTTTTCTGTTATTTTGGAGCTGGCTGATCTAAAGAATGTATCTGTGCTTTTCTATCTGTTCTTTTTGTAACTACTTGTAACTAAGCATGCCTGGGAGGGGGGAGCCCTCTCATGTGTGTTATTGCCTTGTTCATTTGCATGCCTTGAATAAATACTTTCTGTAAAAGACCCTGTTTCTCTCCTTCCCACACCAACGCTAGATAGAACTCCCCATCCAGAGGAGTGGGGGGTGGGGAAGGGACAGCGTCCCACTGTACTGTCCTGTAATTCATAATTCAGTGGGTGGTGGCAGCAAAGATTAATATAATCACGCACGGGAATGTACATTCCAGTTTCACATACTGGAATTCTACATTTCAGTATCACAGATATCAGCCCACAAAAGATTACGCCAAATAAAATCTGTTAGTTTGTAAGGTACCATAAGACTGTCTTTGTTGTTTCAGGCGAGAAGATAACATCAAATTCCTATTTGTGTGTCCAAAAATGGGAGGTGGAATAAACGGTGGAAGGGCTATGGGGAGCATACACTAGTCCACCCACTCTAACATGCCTATCACTCCAGTTCCTTCACTAGTGACCTTCCTCTTCTGAGTGTGAAGGAGGAATTCTTTATGCCCTCAGCTAAAAACTACCAAACACAGGAAGGATTTCTTGCATTTTCAGCTTGAACCCATGAAGAAACCTGGTTAAGACCTTCCTGCTCAGAACAGAATTTTTGTGAAGCTAGTAAAGGTGGAACCTTTGGAATCAGGGTTGGCACATAGTCCCTCCCATACTTTATTCACTCACTTACATGCTGTTTGAAAACCTGCAAGAGGAGGATCAAATTTTTTTTAAAAAAAATGTCATAAGCAGAGTACTGTTTCACACTTCATCTCTTCTGCTTTCTCTTACCATCTTTCTCATTGGATTGTAAGGCAAAGTCAACCTGATTTTGTTTGTTTTGTAAGGATTCCTTACAAATCTTTATTAATTGGAAAGTGAAATCTAGAAAGCACTAAAATACCACAATTGCTTATCATACTAACATGGCCAAATACCTACTACAGAAATATATTACCTACACTAACCACTGTCATATTTTGGAACATGAGCCAACTGAAAACTTGGGATCCTCAGTGCTTTGCTGGCATACCTCTTTCCAATGCCATGTTGTTTATTTGAATAAAGATTAAGAGGTTAGCATCCTAAACAGGCTTTCCTTTAGTCATCATGGAATGCGGGGGTGCTTTTATCACTTTTAGCACAAAAGAGTTTGTTAAGTGTTAAAAGCAGCATGTAGAGATTTTAAATCAGCGGTCTCATTATCCACTAGATAAAAAGAAATGCATCACACAGGATATTTTAGAAAGAGAAGGTATTTTTAGAATTGGCTAAAGCAGTACATCTCAAGCTATTTGATGCGGCAGGGGGTGGGGGAAAGACCAGCATTTTTCCTCCAGTGAACTAGGGACCAGTATGATATTTGAGTCCACTTGCTATAATTCTTTCTTTCTTTTCTTGAAACATGCCAGAGACTGGTAGCCAATGGCTCATGGGTCAATGCCAGTGAATGGACCACTACTTTGAGTAGCACTGGACTAAAATATACATTTCTTTTTTACCAAGATGGTATGGAAAGACAAGGTAGACATCTATGTTCACACAGGATTCTAACAATTTTCCACTGGCAATCTTATGCCCATCTAGTGGTGAACCCAACTGAACTTAATGGTATACCCTTTTCAGTAGGCATGTACAAAATTACACTATGATGGTCTGTTTTACAAAGACAGATAGATGCCCACCTCAGACGGCTGGTCAACCACTTCCTCTATGCCACCAAGAGAAGAAGCAAAACAGAAACAAGGACCATTAGCTGATAATTTCTCCAACAAGAGAATGGTCAAGTCATCTCTCAGATTGTAAGCGCTATTAAGAGCAGCTGTGGCTGGGGAAAGAGAAAGATTTATAGTGAGGAGGACTGAAAGAGTCTGGAACAAGATACTCTTGGTTGTTACACTTTTCCTTGCTTTCTAACTGGGACAGGGTGGGCACATCATCAAAAAGAAGATCTGCATATGCTCATTTATATGCATGCATGCACATTAATAAATATGACAACATATAAAAATTGGGCCAAAAAAAAAAAAAAGCCCCAAACCCAAACAACGAAACCAGACCAGACACAAATATTTGTCAAAAAATTACCACGTATCAATGTACAATCTCCAGTCCTACAGACCTGCTTGAGTTACCGGTACTTTGTTTCTCCCTGTCCACCCCAGCCCACCATTCAATTATTTCTGGGATGGGCAACTGTGGCAAGTCTAGGGGCCTGTCTTCTGCCTCTGACCTTCTGAGATCCCCCCACACTCCCAAAAACAAAATTGGAAGTTTTTGAAGGCTGCAAAAAAAAAGTCCCAGAGCTGCCCTTTGCCCACCCCCTGGTCCATTTCAAGGCTAAGAAATGTGTTGTTTCCTAGCTGTTAGCCAAACTGTGACACTCACAGGCCAGCTTAGCCAATGGTGAGGGGAACTGCAGCCCAATAACATAACCCCAATGTCACCATCCCCGACTGATCATTCATTCTACACATGTACACACAGACACACTCACACACACTTGCTTCTCCATTATCTGTTGCTGGCGCATCTCCTGAACGAACCATCAGAGAGGCAGACACTGCAAGAAAATGTGGGAGCACTGTCACCATTTGTGCAAGCAAACAACAATGCTGCCCCTCCTGTCCTTTTCCCCTTGTCTCCCTTTCTCATAATGATCAAACAACAGTCACACAAATGCTCCTGGATGCCTTTCTCTCTCAATGTCAACTGGAATCTGCACTTCAATGAAGGTGGAGAGCAGAAGACAGAGGGAGGGAAGTCCAACAGCCAAGAGGTAGGAAGATATGGATCAAAGCTATCTGAAGGGCTATACTCTCCCATGCAAGACTGCCTAGGCTTCAGGATACTGAGGGGATACCTTTCTCTCATTCTACCATCCTTAAAATCACACAATAGTGACTGATGGCTTCCACACCTATAGGGTGGAGTGGATCTGATTTCAGTTCAAAGTTTACAGGAGCTATCAAAGGTGTTGGACCTTTTTGAGGGATAGTATTCATCATCATGGACAGTGTCTTTAAAGTCTGCATTAAAATCCACAGCAGATTCAGTTCCCCATTGATACAGAAGCAACCAGCCAACATTTTGTGGAGACAAGACAAGGCCTTCTCAGTGGAAACTTTCAGGGTCATGCTCTCCTCCTCCTTCTTGCTCTTCTATGGTAGGTGTTCTATTCAAGCATGTAATATGGATTGTAGGACAGTTTCGCACAGGAGCTGTCTAAATTAAAAGCCCCTCTAGGCAGGTCTTGTGGTTTTTACCCTTCCCATAGCTGATGTGATTTTGTATAATTGTTTTTACATTGTTGTAATTCATTTTCTTTTTTGCTCTTAACTGAATTTGTATTTTTGTTGTTGTTGCTGTTGTTAGTTGAATTAGTTGTTGTTGTGTGCCTTCACATTCTTCTGAAATATGGCAACCCTAAGGGTGAACCTATCATAGGGTTTTCTGGGGCTGAGAATGTATGATGCACCCAAGGTCACCCACTGGGTTTCCATATCTAAATGGGGAATTGAACCCTGATCTCTAGGGTCGTAAGTTCAACATTTAAACTACCACACCATGATGACTCTCAGTTTTTCAATTTGAACTGCTTAGCTGAATAAATAAACAGAACACCCTGCTTCAACAGTCAAAAGTCAAGAAAAAGGCAAAAACAAAAGAACCCCATGCAATCCTACAATTCTGGAGAAGTTTGGAGCTGGAAAGAGCTTTGAAATGGAGGACTGTACAGCTCAAAGGAGGATTCTCACCTATTCTGAGCAACGAATAGTTTCAAAAAAATTGATTTAGGACATAACAAAGCTAGTCTATGGTTGAAAACCATGAAAGAGGATTGAAACTTCACAATTCACATTCAGAAAAATGCACCAGTGATTGCATTCTAAAAGTATTCATACTTTAGTCTTTTGTCTGTGTGGAACCCTGGACTGCTGCAGAGAACAGTTTTGCTACTCTAATGAAGAAGCTGCTAGTTCTATTTTAAGATTTTAAATCAATTAGCTACAGAAATCAATTGATCAATGAAGCAAATGGAAGAGTTTCATTCAAGTTGCCATGTTGAGGTGAGACAGTGAGAAATAAAAGCTTTTGGAAATTAAAATGAACCATTCTGAAGTACTCTTATGGAACTATTCAATGGTGTTTTAGGCAAGGACACATCTTAGGAGACATTTTAAAGATAGCAATATATAAGAAAAAAAATCATCCGTAATTTAGAAACCTCAACTCTGTAAACTGTGGGGCTGAGAAGAAACCACTGCAAGATGTTCAGTCAAGAATTTTTCTCCACCCAGACAATCCCACCCTCTCATTTTTCACCTCTGTGGCTGAACTCAAACACTGATATCTCCCTATTGTGGGGGCATTTTGAGCATCAACAGCTTCTAATGTGAGGCATGCACACTGATCTCTCTCTTTTTCTTTTTCTTCACACATATAGACAGATTACAAGCTTGCAGGAAACCAAAGTTGAAGATCTAATCCAAAATCGATCAAAATCATTGTGTGTCCAAACCACCACTGGCCACAATATAGCATCTAAAAATGGTTTGGGCTCCTAGTTGTACAAACCATACATTGACAGGTTTGAATGATACAGCAAACTATGTTTTGATGTCAAGCTGAAATAGAAGCTTCTTATCTCCTTTGATATTCAAGGGAAAGGGAGGAGAAATTGCATGGGTGCAAAGCTCAAAGCCTTCCATTTTCATAATGCCAAACCATGACCTGGCATCATATCTAAATGCAACCTACATTTTCTACATTCAGTTCTACAAGAGCAGAGAAAAATCAGTAGCTACTTAGAATCATAGTGCTGCCAGGAATTGGCGGGGGGGGCAATTCCTCCACAAAACTCTTTTCTTTTCAGCTTTTTGAATGGATATATTGCAATGGAACACAGATCAAGCTGAAAACAATGCCCCCAGAGAAATGAATGTTATTAAAATTATTTTCTTTGGAGCTTTAATTTGTTTCTGAACATGTATGACAGCCCTAAGCTCTTTATGTGATTTAACACATTTTTATTATACTTGTCACCATTCTGGCTTACACAATAAACTTCAGAGACATTGTGTATTTCTAAAATAACCTGGAAGCTAAGCAATATGTATTACGCTTTTGTCACATTTCATTATTTTCTATTAATGAAAAATTATGTTTCTTTCAGCTTTCAGATATGCTGTCCTGTATTAGTAGCACTGTGCATCAGCTATTTTATTATTCCATTTCACAGATATCTTGGGGCCAGTTCAAGTGTTAAGACACTCACACAAGCACCAGAGACAAATTGCTTCCATATGAACATGCTTCATTCAGCTCAACCACAAAAACAATAAAAACAAAATGTTGTTGAACACTTCCTGTGCCCAGTCTCCACAGTACACTGCACATTCCAGGCAGCTAGTGGCACGAACTAGCTCTCGTGATCAGCCCCAGCCAACAGTTATCTCCAAATTTACATACACACAGTACCAGAGTCATAATATTTTATGGAGGAATACCTTAACTCAAGGTTCTGCAACTTGTGGCCCTTCCAACATTTTTGGACTGAAATGCTCATCAGACCGAAACACTCATTCAGACTCATCAGTCCCTGTAGCCAATGATGACAAAAGACGGGTGTTGCATCCCAACAATATCTGGAGACCTATACATTTTCCAACCTGTCTTAACAGCTAAAGTCTACATTCATACACAGTCACAAAAATGTATGTAGTACATATGTGAAGAAGCTTCTTCCTAAGGGGTAGTCCCAAGATATTCTTAAAACATTTTTTTCCAAAACAGAACATGATGGAGAATGTGGGAGCTACTTCTGTGTACTCCTTCCAAGAGTCCAAATGCTTTTCAGCTTCAAAACAGTTCATGACAACATTCATACAAAAGAATGAGTACAGCAACAACTACTCCACAAAATATTGCAGCAGAATTGTCCTGGTTAATACATGGATGGAGGGCCACCAATGAATACTAGGTGCTGTAGGCTGTATTTCAGAAGAAGCCAATGGCAAACCACCTCTGAGTATTCCTGGTCTAAAAAAACACGATGAAATTCATGGGGTTGTCATAAGTTGACAGGTAACTTGAAGGCATATCACACGCATTCTCTTGGTCAGAAAGAGACATAGCCATATATATGTGTGTGTGTGTGTACCACACACACACACACACACAGTTTCCCAATTGAACCTGCTTGGCAAATTTCTGAGGTGCTCTAACAAATACCAAGGAACTCAGAAGAATCTTAGAATCTCTACGATGGATTCATTCAGCATCAGGTGAAAAAAATCATTATCTTCTGCCATCCTTTTGCATTGCATAGAACATTATGTTTAATGGTAGCTAAGGATAAATGGAAACAAAGTTAGACAGACGGACAAATGGATGTGTGTGTGTGTGTGTGTCTGGAGAAACATACACACACACACACACACACACAGATTCCTGGAAGGATGGATGGGTAGATGGATGGATGGAGTGATGGACAGACAGACAAACAAACAAGCAGGCAAGGAGATATTTGGACCAGCCATTGTAATTAATACATTCGGGAGGAAAAAAAACATACAACTAAATAGGTAATGTTACCAAAATTACACTTAGAACATCACAAACGGATTTATCTTAATAGCAGCTGCAATCATTTGGCAGATGTTGTTGTTGTGTGCCTTCAAGTAGTTTTTCAACTTATGGCAACCCTAAGGCAAACTGATCATGGAGTTTTCTGGGATCTGAGTGCTTTGATGCACCCAAGGTCATCCAGTGGGTTTCCATGGCCAAGTGAGGAATTGAACCTTGGTCTCTAGGGTTGTAGTTAATGCTCAAACCACCATACCACGCTGGCTACAAAGTTGCAGACTTGACTGTCACCCACTTGTTTGAATTTGTGAAGACATCTTAAAAGATGTATTAAAAATAAGAAGAACAAAGGTAATTACCAGAATAATTTGTCTGCAAACACTAGCCAGAATTCTACACCAGAAAACACTAACCAATATGGAAACACTAGCCAGAATTCTATATTCTTCCTGATTCATGAAATAGAGGCAAGAGGAGGCAGACAAAAGCTACTGGCTTCATGCAGCTTGTTTTTCCAATGCCTCACTCCCTTTACAACTGCAATTCCCATGGCCTTCCTACGCTATTGCTGCTACCTTTACCAGCAGCTATACTGGCACAGGGCACCAATAAGACTCCAGAATTTTTACTGAATATTAATTCTCTGTTGAGTAGAGTTTGTGATGGAAAATCCAAATTGTTACGAAACGTTTGAGAAAATCTTTCTGCTTCTACATCATACAAATTCTTCCATTCAGGTTTCACCCTCCACAAGACAAAGTGGAAAATGTTACTAAAGCAAAGAAAATGCATCCTGTTAGCAATAGTATAAATAGTATAAATTCTGATCCAAATAAGGGGAAACCCTCCTGACAGATGCCACCAGTTTCTGAAGAAACACACACACACACACAAAAAATAGTAGAAAACTAAGTTCTGTTGCATTCAGTTTTCTTTGCAAACACTGGGGAGTGCCAGCAATGGAATTAATTCCCCAAACCTCTGCAGCAATTTAACCTTGTTTGTTCTACTGTTAGAGCCACGTACCAATGCCTGCAAGGAGCTGAGGTTGTTGTAACTAGCACTTCTAGTGGGATTGCAGTGTGTGTGTGTGTGTGTGTGTATAAAGTATATAAAATATATCTACCAAGCAATTGGAACATTCTAGTTGAATGTTAAAAAAAAAAACTTCTCTCAGACTGACAGTACTTTGGCATTCTTCAAATTTTCCCATTCAAAACTAGCAGCAGTTTTACCGTAAATGGGAAATACTATACGGTCTGCACTGTCAACTCTATGGAGGATTATTCAGTGATGAAGACAGTAAGGACTGAAGAAATTCATTACAGCAGATGCTGCTTGTGTAAGTTAGTTTGGTTTAAGAACATGGAGGTTAACCCATCTGTGGATGATATGAAGGCCACATTCACAAAACCTGCGGAACTGGGTGAGCTGCTTTCCCACAGCTATCATAGCATGCTAGCACACCACTAGGGAGTAAACATAAAAACATGTATTTTAGTATTCTGACCTGAGTCACAAGAAAATGAATGTGCCTATGAGTAGGGTTAGGAAACCAATAATGTATCCAGAAAAAACAAACATCATTTCTAAACAAGAATATATCAAGCACCAGTGTAGAACACCTCTGAAGATGTACTTTCTAAACAATAATGAACACTCTCCTATCTTTTAAATCTAAAAGGATTGATTCTGTACCTTCCCCAAGTCAAATGTGACACACATTGGAGAAAATTCCAGAAAGAGTTTGCTCTTCCTTCTTGGCACTTTGCAAAATACTCCATGTTATGTAAGAAACCAGTGTGTGGCACCTTTAAGAGTAATATATTTACTGCACCTTAAGATTTCATGGCTTGCAACGGGTATTCTCAGATGCAGATAGCATGATCTTAGATGTTTGAGTCTAAACAGTACATATGGCTAGAGGCAAGATGCTGACAGAGAAAAATTAGACACTATTACACTGTCAGCATTGTCCATTAACAAAATTTGTGTTATATAATCCCATCCTATGTCATACATGATAAATTCCTGTGTCAGGCTTCCAACTTTTGGTTGAAACCTTTGAAGAAAATTCTACTCCAATGAGTTTCTTCCTAATATTTAACTTGAATGTTTAATCTAAATCTTATTCCATTTAAACCAATTGATATTTGTCCTGGTGTAGCAGCTACGGTGGGCACTTTTCTTGTCTGCATTTTGACAGGTTTGAAACCTAGTTATAATTTGTTACTCCCCTGCAGCAAAACAATCATTTTCTTCAGGCAAGTTAACCCTGTTCTTTTTCCACACTATCATTACTTCCAGCCATTTCCACAATTTCCCCTCCCCACCCTGAGCTGCCCTCACACTACAAAAGGACAGGCATGGCTGCACCTCTTGACCTTTTAAAGTCAGAAAAGGCTGACATTTTACCTAAGCAAAGAGACACAAATATATGCAGCTATGTTATTGCTATAAAGCACTAGCCTTCTTATTTCCATAAATGCTATATATTACAGTCACAGCAATCAGTATTCCTGTGGCAAATTTCTCACTATTTGGGCACATCACCTCTTAGAACCAGATGTGGCCAAGGTGGCAGGGGGATTCCAGGAACCATCATACCAGAAACTCTGATGGCAACTGATGATATGAATAGGGGGCCACAACAAAGCATGCTCTCCAGTCCCAGTCTGTAATCGAGCAGTGGTCCTGATGCAATCCACTGATGAAAAGATGATATATCCACAGCAGTTTCAATAGCTGCTTGCCCTCATGACCGTACAGACTTCAAACTGAAAAGCACTCCATCATACAAACAGGTGCTATACCACACTGGAGTGCCCAGCTACAACTAATTGTTTGTGCCCAAGACCAATCATCTCATTTTCCCCATTGCTTAACTAATAAGAAAGTAAGGACAATTCACGTTCCACAAAAGAAAAAGGGGGACAGGGGGAGAGATAATTTTCCAGGCACTGAAATTTTATTTCCTATTGTCATGTGCCAAATATCCCAAGATATAATTAATCAGAGAAGGGTTTTGGCTTCTAGAAAAATGTCAAGGATGAGTTATTCTTGTATACATGCGATTCAAGGCTCAATCTTCTCTTAGAAAACACAGGAGTGTTTGATCAGTTCCAAAGTTAACCAACTGAATTTCAAAAATAAAATATGTTTTCTTTTTTAAAAAAGGGAAAAGAAAACATATGCTTCTTGTATTGGCATTAGCAGGTAGATCTGAAGCTTAACAATTTGATCCATTAACCTGGTTTGAATCTTACATGCACGGCAGAACAATGGTTATAGCCACAATCCTACATCCATTTTTGTCAAGTGAGCAGGCCCTTCTGAACAGAGTATGACTTAACTTCTGAATGGACACATAAAGAATTGTGCTGTTAGATGCCACAGAAAATTCATTATTCACTGAGTAGGATCAAGTTGTGTAAAAAATTTTAAAATTACATAATTTTTAAAATTACATAATTTACATAATTTTGCTGGGGCCATTCATCTATCTATCTATTTATCTATTCATATATATACATCACATTTCTCCTTGTACAGGATCTAAGGTGGCCCACAAGTTGCAAATACTTTCTTTTCTATGTTTTTTCTGACATTAAAGAGACCATTTGCAACTATTGAACAAACTGTAATAAAACTGTTAAGTGCCAATTTAGTAAAATCTATTCCTAGGGGGAAAAATGCTTTCTCCACATAAAGCAAAGCATTACAAAGCAAAGTTCCAAGCACTTTGGCAGCTTTAAGGCTGGACCCAGTTAGGTCTTTTCAGGTGTAAATCTTGTTCAGGAAATGCTGCACTAAGGGAATTTTTTCCTTTGATGTGACACTAATATTGAAAAAAATAAAGCTTTACCAAGATGAAGCTTGCAGAAGAGGAATGTTCATGTTCACATGGGTATTATCTATAGGCTACTCCAGTGAAAGGAAACACTGACTGGATTGGTTTCTCTATTTCACTTCACTTCACTCCACTCACAGTCCAGCTACAACATTGCAACCACACCCAAAAGACACCATTAGGAGCATGCTTAGCTGCAACTAGGCCATTTCCGCACTAGACTGTTATAGTGCTATTATTCCACTTGCAACATCCTTGGAATCCTTGGGTTTGCAGTTTCAGGAGGGGCCCGAAACTGCAAACCCCAGGATTCCATAGGATGTTGCAAGTGGAATAACAGCACTATAACAGTCTAGTGCGGAAATGGCCCTAGTGAAATACATTTACCTTTGGCCAGCAGGGGATACAACAGAAAGATACCTTATAATGTGTCCTGATTTAACTGAGCAGCCAGAGGACAGTCCTCTACAAAAAGGAGTTCTCTATTTGGTGGATCATCCTGTCACAATCCAATCCAAAGGCACGACCAAGGGAGAGCAGAAATCTTAAGGTTGCCCATTCATAGTTACCTAGTTTCTGGACAACAGAGTGAGCACCCACAAGGGTCAACTTTCCATCGCCTTTCCCACTATGGAAAGATGTGTGGATGAAGTCTCTTTTATCACAGTATAAATTTATACCCACATAGTTAACCTGGTTCCCACAGTTGTACAATCAAATGAGCAACGGGCAGTAAGATCTTGAGCTCTGCAGTGGATTGGCTGTGCAGCCAAGTCAAAAGTGAAAGAACGTTTCTGCTTGCAGAATTACCAGCTGCCCTAGAGATTCCATTATTTTTATGCCCCAACAAGATTTTAGCCATTGTATCTCTATTTATAGCACTGATTCTAAATGTTCATCTATACATATAAATTAGCATGTATTTTAGTACGTGAGAGCCAGCACAGTACAGTGGTTTGCGCGTTGGATTAGGCAATGAGAGACCAGGGTTCAAATCCCTATTCGGCCATGGAAACCCACTGGATCACTTTGGTCAAGTCACACACTCTCAGCCTCCAAGGAAGGCAATGGCAACCCGTCTGAACAGATTCTGTCAAGAAAACCTCATGATAGGTTTGCCTTACGGTCACCATAAGTCAGGAATTACTTGAAAGCACACAATAGCAACAGTTTTAAGATCCCATTTTTAATGCAAATCTCTGCCTTCTTTTGTTCAAACACAAGTGGTTCCCTTCCTCCTTCAGCCTACTTTTTAAAACATATTTCTTTAAAATTCCTAACATTTTAAAATATTTTTCATGCCAATATATATATATATATTTCATAAGGCTACATCTGTGAGCTAGAGAAAATGAAAGAGCCAGCCAAGCCCTGTCCTCACCATCACTATCACCACCTCACTCTCTTTCTCCTCCCATTTAATTCACCTCCCATTTAACGGCCACACTCACTACTGTTTGAGCAATTTATTAGTTTTTATTGATCTTACATAAGCCACTCTAGAGGCTTGCAGGGAACATACAAATATTTAAATTAACTAGTTTTTTTCCCCTGATGCCTGCACACTACCATTTCCTGTACAATCTTGATCCAATTCCAAGATATCTGGGCATTATCCAAAAAGTGGCTCAGCAACTAGGATGTTTTAGATCAATTTAAAAGGCTTTCAGTTTGACACTTGCTGGTCTGTTGTCCATGAGAAGGCACACTCAGCAGGGTTTTATTACTGTGTGTGCCAATCACAAGATATAAAGTTAGCCATTTAGCTATCCCATTTAGCATTCTTCAGATTTACAGAGTCAAGGGACACTTGTGAAGGAAAAAAAAAAACAGAGTTAAAACAGAGACAGTCACCAATACATTGATTGTCCAATTTGCTTACCTATAGGTTTACAAGTAACTCAGGCCCTACATGCATCACATGCCATTACCCCCTGTCATGCCAAGAACAGGCAAGATATGATTAGACCATATTTACAAAGCACACAACCACCCATAAAACATGTAAATATGCCTTTTGTATAGAAACTCCAGACCTCATTCAATTGAAAATCTGCATCTTTTCAAAAATTCTGTAAAATCTCACTATTTGTACTGATGCTCTATATCAAGTATAATGTATTGATTTTTTTTAAAAAAATCATACAAATAATACACACACACGTTTAACATTTATTTGCTTACTATAAAGCTGCTTAAAACAAGCTTGAAGCACTTTAGCTTATTCTTACAGATGCACAAGTATCATGATGCTTGCTCTTGGGGGTTTGATCCTTTGTACATGTTCCAACCATCACTTGTATCTTGCTCTCCTTCTCTCATCTCCCCAAACCTACCTGGGCTTCAGGAGAAAGAGAAACAGCAGCAGTGAGTGCTCCAACTCCCTTCAGAGGACTCTCTCCCTGCATTTGGGCAGAGGGACTTGAGGCCTTTCTACACAACATAATTATAGCATTATGACTCCACTTTTACTGCCATGGCAACATCATATGGAATCCTGGATATATAGTCTGGCGAGGCACTAGAGGATTCTGGCTGAGGATTCTAAATGTGTGTGTTTGTCTTCAAGACACCTGTTGACTTGAAGTTCAAGCCCAACCCTTCCGGGAGGAGATCGCAGAGAAGGCCATGCACACTTCATTCTTTGAGCCTCTATGAGTGCGTGTATGTGCCTTCAAGATGCCTGCTGACTTAGGGTGATCTTATGAATTCCATAGGGTTCTTTAAGGCAAGGAATAACTGGTGATAGTTTTACCAGTTCCTTGCTCTGAAAAATAGCCCACAGCACTTGTATTTATTGGCACTGCCCCATCCAAATATTAACCAGCATTGACCCTGCTTAACTTCTAAGATCAGATGGTACCTAATACCTTTTAACACCTTTATGGTCTTGAGGATTCTGAAAGGTTGTTGTTGTTGTTGTTGTTGTTATGTGCTTTCAGGTCATTTCTGACTTACAACAATCTTAAGGTGATCCCACCGTGTGGCTTTCTGGGGCTGAGAGTAGGTTACCTAGTGGGGTTTCCACAGGTGAGTGGGAAATTTAACCCTGGACTCCAGGGTCACAGTCAAATGCTCACACTACTACACCACACCAATTATATGCTAAATACTCCTCCCTAAACTGCTTATCCCAGGATTCCACAGGATGTTACCATGACAGTGAAAGCAAAAGCAAAATCACAGCACCGCATTTGCATAGTGTGAAAGGGCCCACGGACTAAAATTCCCAGAATCTCCAATGAGATCATAAAACTCTTTGTGTCCATAGCTGTAGATGGGAGAGGTTCCTCTTTCAACCATCCTGGATCAGCTCAGGCAAATGAAACAGGTCCTGACCATAGTTTGCGCATCAGATGAGGAGGGTTCAAATCCCTGTTCAGACATGGAAACCCATTGGTGGACCCTGGGCAAGTCACAGTCTCTCAGCCTCACAAGAAGGTAAAGGCAATCCCTCTCTGAACACAGCTTCCCAAGAAAACCCTATGATACATTCACCTCAGGGTCACCATAGGACAGAAATGAGTTGAAGGGACACAACAACAACTACCTATCCCCATTCTTTCCATGTTATTTCTACCATTACCAAATCTTCTGTTAAAGAAGTCATGCCAAAGAACACACCTACTTCATTAACTGAAGTATACCTGTAAATAAATGATCATGATCACAATTTTACAATTACTGCTGCTACTGCTGCTGCTATTATTATAGTAGCAATCACAATACAACCTACATATAATCCATTTCATCCAAAGATACTCTATTATATTCCTTTCTTTCAGCTCACAGTGTTTTTATACTCTAGCAAAAGGTCACTGTTCATTTCATTTCATTTCACTGTAACACCGTTATTTAGGAAATTACTGATTCAAAAATGTTAGGAATGTTTACCAGCCTTAGCATCTTGCAGGTAGAACATTTTGAAAATGAGTTTTTGCCTCCAAGGTTTTTTCCTCACTCCTTCATCAGCCTCTGAAAAGAAGCAGCCAATTTATCCACCAACACAAAACAGGTAAAGCTTTCCCCAGAATGTAGCATTTCAAGCAGAGAGGAAATGCAGATCTCAATGATCTCCCAAACTCCTTCTTAGCCAGGGAAAACAGTAGTCTGGATTCTTTAGTAGTGATATGAGCCTTTTTTTTTTTTCCTTTTAAATGTGCAGACAATTTCACATACAGGGCACTGAAAACCTGAAATCGCCCAAGGGGAACCTGAACCAATCCAGTGATGAGGAAGCATGATTAGTTCATTCCACTAATTGTAAGAACTGGGTTTAGAAACAGACATTTCCAAACTCAAATTCTAGATACTGTAATTTCAAAACCATAGTTTTCTTGAACATGAGGAATTTTTGGGTCTCTGTAACATGGATGATAATTGCAAAGCCTTTTCAGCGAAAGCAACTAAACAGCTTCTTATCACTGCCAAAGTGTCAGAAGGGAGTAAATGTGAACCAGTAGCGAGTATCATAAATTACTGTTTACAGCTAGACAAATAAATGACTGTCGTTGAAAATGGACCTACTTATGTGGATAAAGATTAAGGAGATGTTTATGGTAGCAATCTAAGGCCTTAAAATAACCCTTTAAAAATAGACACATTGTAGTGCTTCAGCTGCATTCCCACTAAGCCTACTTGAATCATTCCAGTTATTTAACACAGCCTGTAATTTATCAGTCCAAACAAGCTGTGTGGAGCTAACTTCACATTGCTCAAAAATGTGTAAATTAGCCCTGCTACTGTGTTTTTAAAATGTTTAACGGAAAGGATTTTGGACATGGGAGCAATTAAAAACTGTGCACTGGGAGGGGGGGATATTTAACACTTTTACTATTCACTTTTTCTCTCTAACCTATTCTTGAAAAGTGTTATGGGTCACTGAACTGAGATAGTTTTAGCTGCTGTTGTTTAAATAGTCAACAATATTTCATATTTCAGTGAGCAGTGTGTTTTAGTTTTTAGGGTGTTTTTTTTTTTTAAGAAAGGTTGACTTCATAATTAAAAGTTCCTCTTTTACTTTTGTGACTTGGGTCTGTACCATTTTTGGAAGATTCCTTAAGAGGCTTCTCACCCCAAATGCAGCATATGGATATCGTAAAAATAATTTCTTAAATTGACTATTTTTGTACTAGCTGTCAAAGGGAAGTTTGCAACACTGCAAAGCAGAAATTAAGGAGGGGAAAGAGTAAAAAATAAATCCTTCAAATAATTATTAGTCAGATATCAGTAATCAGTTATGTGCATTTGTGTACAACAGGTACATCACAGTGAGTGCATCGGAACACATCACTTTCTCTTCTGTAGTTGTTCCACAGTTCTAAGACTTGGTAGCTTCTACTTCAGTAGAATCCTAGATCCTAGGACATCAAAACAGAACAAAGTTGAAGCTGAAGCTCCCAAAACACCAAAGAAGACAAACAACAGCTTCACATTGAAGGCCTTATTTCCCAAGAGTCACTAGTGGGGATGGCCCTGGGGACCCTCCCAATGGCTTTTGTGTCTGCTGCAGCACCAAAATCTCATTGTGCAAAAGTGAATTTGCTCCACTGGATTGCCCAGGGGAGCTTAAAGAATTTGAAGACCCCAAAATTGTTGGTGATGGAATTAAATTTAGGAACGTAATGA
Source organism: Ctenosaura bakeri (assembly GCA_948474755.1). Taxonomy (NCBI): domain Eukaryota; kingdom Metazoa; phylum Chordata; class Lepidosauria; order Squamata; family Iguanidae; genus Ctenosaura; species Ctenosaura bakeri. The sequence continues at coordinate 307,678 of CAOLHI010000377.1, read as the reverse complement.
ATTCATCAGTTCTTGACACATCTAGATATTCTGTCAAGGAAATGGCCAATGCCATGAAATTGTTCAAACTTTGTAACATTTTTGCTAAAATGTTGCTTGAACACACACACACACGTATGCACATACGCATGCATGCGTGCACGTGTGCGCGCGCACACACACACACACAGATTTGTTTTAATTAAAAGAGTCCAAAGTATATAAAACGTACAAAAATTCACATAATCTCTCCTAGCAAGGAGAAAACATTTTGAAATTCTGTTGGAAAATTCTGGCATTCTCTCTCCCCCACCCTTGTTTTAGGACAAGTGGGGCTTAGCTAGCATACAGTTTCTTTTTTGTCAAAGCCTTCTGCCTTCTCACTCACAGCCTCAGTCTTTCTCTTCATGTTATTTAAATACATGGCTATGGTAACCAGGTGACCAGACCATGTGATCCAGGATGGACCCTGGGGTCACTGGCTTTACATAAAAGACTACACTTCTCAGACCTCTCCCTCTTTTGCCCTCTTTGCCATTTTCACTTCCCCTTCCTTTCTTCTGACCATGCTTCGCCTCTCCAACAAGAAAATGTGAGTTGAAAATGAAGCCACCACCTTATCTAATCTTTTTATTAGCTAGTTAGGCTCTAATCCATATGTAATTGTAAAATTTATTAGTAAAATTTTCTAAGTTCGTAACCAGAAACTGCCCTCCTTTGCTTTTTAAGTTAGTCTCAGTTCAGGGAAGCCACACAGAAATTGGGACATAATTTTTCTGTTACTCTGCTAAAAGGAGGCTGATTCTTAACAGTTTTAGCTTTCATTGAATTTCCCTCACAGAGCTAACATCCTGGGAAACTAACTCCTAACAAATTCTCTGTTCTGGCATGCATGTATAAAATAAGCAAAGCTTCAGATCTTTAGTAACATCTCACCAAAGAATCCCTTGTTCCAAAAATCTCCAGTAAGAAGAGTGCATCCTCTATATCAGTGATTTTGGGAGTGGTAGCTGCATCTCTTTAAATTTCCTTCCTGAATTCAAAGGAGATATTGAGATATACTTCAGGTTGCACAACAAGCATGGAATAGTGTGGTATGGAAGGAATGGTGGATAGGTAGCAGTGATGGTCCACTTGGAGACCATGGATGAATGTGTCATGAGAGTGATCCTCCAACAGAACTAGTAATTCCCACCATTTATATGATTAAATGGTTGTTGTTTATTCTTATACACTGAGTCCAAGAGTTAACAGCTTATGTTATGCAGCTGTCCAGATATTGCTGGACTGCAAGTCCCATGAGACCTGGACAGCCCGGCTATAGGAACTGAAAATGCTCCTGGAGGCTTTGCTGGGGAAGAGGAAAAAATTTGAAGGGGAAAAATCCTCTTTTTTCACATTGGGCCACAGAGACCCTTGCAAAGCTGCAAAAGCAGCCAGATATGCTTTGCATGCAGTCCAAAGTGTACACTTTCCCCACTCCTGTCCTAAGCAACACAGCTCTTTGAAAGTACAATTTGCAACTGGATGGTGGCAGAAACATTCTGTTTCCACCTGCCACTTTTAAAATGCAGCTAATGGAAGACCCAAGCTATTTATTCCAGGGTCTTCCGTTCCACTTCACAGAGCACAGTCCTCTTCTTGGAGACATTTTCTAAGTGAAGGGCTGTTCAGTCCACATCCAGTTTCAAGAGAAGAGAAAGCAGGGTGCCTGAAGTTGGCACTGCTTCCATGTCATCTTACTCTGATGATAATTACAAAGAAAAAGGTTGATCTTCACAACCCTGCATTTATACAATATATTAAGGGAGACAGTCTGCACAATTAAAGTTGTACATTTTTTTTTATTTTTCATTGCCTGTATCTCATCATACCATTAGCAGTCATATGGTAACATATGACCATTAAAGTGTGGGCAGTCTGAACCTATGTTAATAATTTGTTTAAGTTGAAACTAAATGTTGATTAATTTCATCAAGTTGTCAAGGATCCATTTTTATGACACTTATGTAAGTTAAACTGTCTTAGATAAAAGACAGAGCTAAAAGAATCTACATCTCTGTCCAAAAGCCTTTGGGGGAATAAATTAGGGCAGCTATTTCCATATTGCCAAAATAGAGAACGTGAATCACCACCCATGAAAAAAAAGATACAGATTTGTATACAATTTGCACAAGCTAATTTGTATCTGCAGATAACAAATTTAGAAATCATTGCTGCAGTTTAAATAGATGCACAGTATATCTCAACATAGTGGGGAAGACATTTGATGAGACATTTATGAGGCTGCACTCTCTGCTGTCCATATATGAAGTACAAATGAGCATTCCCCAACATGCAGGTAGTAACTTCTTTCTTCTGTCAACTCTGGTCAAACATATTTTGTTTGACCAGAGTTTCTGAAACAGACAAATACTTGACTAATGAGACAGAGAGCAATGAGAGAGACAACAGTAGGACACGCATGAACATAATTGCCAATAATGCTTCCATCATCTCACCTTCATCTCCCTCTCTCTAGGTGTTTAAACTAGACCAACAGTATACAAATTATCAACCAGAATGTGTGAATCTGTTTTGTATAAATTGAATGGAAGATGCAAAGTAATATGTGGTATTGATTTGTTCTCCTTTTTCTTTAATTGAGGACACAGATGAGCAGGTGTAGCGAATATATTTTAAAGAATATGGATTAAAATTTATTATATGACATGGTATATTCAACAGTAGCTGTTTATAAATTGCACCAGGAAATCTTCCATCTGAATCTATTGACATCTTGTGAACATTTTTACTGAATTATCTACTTTTTAAAACTGCATTAGACAAGAAGGATTTGTATGAATAAATGTAAGTGTGATCCATTGGCTACCTAGAAGGATCCTGGAAGTGAAATTCAATTAATAATTCTCTTCATTACTTAAAGAGTGCTTTCATGTTCAAGGATCTTTTACCAGCACTTTCTAATTATTCCACAACCATCACCATTATTAGCCCATTAATGACAAAGAATAATTAGTCACAGCGACTACAATTTGAAAACAAATGATTTCTTAACAAATAGCAGAACATTAGCATAATTTAGTACACGTATCATAACATTTAAATTGGCATATAGTCTTAATTCCTGCTCCAAATTCACTGGCGCAGCAAGTGACAACCTGAATGTAGACTGAAGGTTTGATAAGAAGCAGCAATACCACCTGAGTTAAAGGATCAGCCCCTGGTATTTCACATTAAATTTAAGGCTAGCTACTCATTGGGCAGCTCTCAAAGACTACCGGTACCTAGGTCAGTATTTTGTCCTTGGCGCCCATTCTGCTATTACTCAAGAACAGTATTAAATAAAAGATGGATGAAAGACATGGTGCTACAAAAGGGTATGAGGAATAGTAAAGGGGCTCAAATGGCAAACAGAGCCAACATACTCAGTTAATAATAATAATAATAATAATAATAATAATAATAATAATAATAATAAAATTTATTTCTATCCCGCCTCTCCCAATGGATCGAGGCGGCATTACAAAAATATATAAAAATATTAAAACATTAAAACGCACCCTATCCTCCCCACCCTCCAACCCTTCTATCCCCCTAAAACATATTAGTTAATTAAAACAAATTAAAAACAAGATTAACACAGAAGACAATGATGAGAGGCGGTGGAACACTAATCTGGGAAGGCCTGTCGGAAGAACGGTCTTGACTGCTTTTTTAAAGCAGTCAAGACTGGTAATGTGCCGGGTCTCCTCCGGCAGGCCATTCCATAACTTGGGAGCGACAGAAGAAAAGGTCCTCTGGGTAACCGCAGCCAACCTAGTTCTGATTGGCTGCAGTAAATTCCTCCCAGAGGACCTTAGTGTGCGGGGCGGATTGTATGGGAGAAGGCGATCCCGCAGGTAGGCTGGCCCCAAACCATGAAGGGCTTTAAAGGTAAAAACCAACACTTTGTACTGTGCCCGGAAACGAATAGGCAGCCAGTGTAACGACTTCAGAATTGGTGTTATGTGGTCACTTTTAGATGTTCCGGTGACCAACCTGGCTGCCATATTCTGAATTAATTGAAGTTTCCGGACTAAGCACATGGGTAGCCCTATGTAGAGCGCATTACAGAAGTCAAGCCGTGAAGTTACCAGCGCATGTACCACTGTTTTTAGGTGTTCCAAGTCCAGGAAGGGGCGCAGCTGGCGTATCAGCCGAAGCTGATAGCAGGCACTCCTGGCTGCCGCATCAATTTGAGCTGTCATCTGAAGCGGCGAGGCCAGGAGCACTCCCAAGCTGCGGACACAGTCTTTCAGGGGAAGTGTGACCCCGTCTAGAACTGGTTGACAAACCTCTATACCTGGGCTGGGGCCCCTAACAGCAAGTACCTCCGTCTTATCTGGATTCAGCTTCAGTCTGTTTTTCCTCATCCAGTCCATTACTGCCTCAAGGCATTCATTTAGAGGTGAGATGCCATCCTTAGTTGATGCTGTTATCCAAGGCATGGAGAGATATATCTGGGTGTCATCAGCATATTGATAGCACCTTGCTCCATGCCTCCTGATGATCTCTCCCAGCGGTTTCATGTAGATGTTAAATAGCATTGGGGACAGGACGGCGCCCTGAGGGACGCCAGATTTAAGCTCCTTTTTCGAGGAGCAGCTGTCCCCAAGCATCACCATCTGGTATCTACCTGAGAGATAGGACCGGAACCACTTAAGTGCAGTGCCTCCGATCCCCAGCCCTCTCAGGCGTTCCAGAAGGATACCGTGGTCTATGGTATCGAAAGCCGCTGAGAGGTCCAGGAGTACCAGCAGGGTCACACTTCCCCTGTCGATACCTAGGCGTAGATCATCCACTAAGGCGACCATGGCAGTCTCAACTCCATATCCTGCCCTGAAGCCAGTTTGAAATGGATCTAGATAATCTGTTTCATCCAAGACAGCTTGGAGCTGAAGGGCAGCTTGGAACCCTGTGGATTAGTAATCCTGTGGATTAGTAAGCAAATGAGCGAGAGCCATGGCTGGGTGTATATCCTATTGAGAGCTTCAGCTAAGTCTATTGATAGTCTATTGATCTGAATGAGAACTAACTCAAAACTAATTTGATTTCAGTGGGACCCAACTGCATGTCATTTAGTCTAGATCCAATCTTATGATCTAGATCTTAATCGGATGCCATAAGAGGAGACATTAAGCTCTGAAAGTTGTAGATGACTGAAGGAAAGATATGTGAAACAGGCCTTCTCAGAACTCATATCACATGGCCAAAAATGAGTAAGATGCTGCTGTATTCCAGGTTTTTACATTGGAATCTGATCATCTTTGGATACAAATTTTATAGGAACAATGGGGGAAGGCATACTGGAGATGGTATTGCTCTATACGTTATGATACCAGGTATCCAAAGTAACCCAGTATTAGGGACATGCTACTGCTCCCATGACCAGAATGCACGGGGGGGGGGGGCTTGAGATGAAAAAATGAAATTGCTGGGCACCTAAATGAGCTGATATCATAATAATGGGTGTCATACTGACTGGATAAGTGCATGATCCCATCATAACAAAGAGGTGTAACATTTCTAGAAATCCTAAATGGCAGCTGGCCTAACACCAACCAGAAGAGAGGCTACCAACTTTACCACCTGAGATCTAGTACTTACTGAGACCTAGTGTGAGATGGGAGCATGGTTGAATGGAATGGGTACAACAGCTATCAAATGTAAATGGTATGAGTGTGGGAAAGCACCAGGAAACTCCATCACACACTTTTTTGGCTTCTGAAAACACAGCTGCCTTAAAATGAGGAAACTGGTACAAAGGAAGTTGAAAGAAAAAGCCAAAAGGGTCAGATTTTTCTGTGACACTGTCCATTTGAAGACTTAAAAAGTTTAGATTTTGAAAAGATAGAAAAGACACATTTATAACTGTTTGCTTTTTACTTTTATATAATAAAAGAAATGTAAAATTTCTAACTTACATCAAATATTGATCGTCAGCACTAAAGCCTGGCTGCAATTTTTTTTTTTTTACCACTGCTCAGTATGTTCTTTTCTTTCTTATCCACAATATCTTTAAAAGAGCCTTGCAAACATTTTCATTGTATTGTTCTCAGCTCAATTTTCCTATTTGACGGAAAGCCATTCTGAATTCTAATTCTGTACTTCAAAGGCTCTGAAATCCTTTCTATGATAGTTGTGTCTAGCTTAGCTCTCGGCTTTGTTATAGAACACCTCCACTTCAGTTAATTAAAGCACTACTGTCTCTCTTTTAACACTCTGAATTTGCTGCAAAAGGGGCCTAAACTTATGATTAAACGCTATGGCGTCAAAACACAGTCATCTATTTGCATGTTTCCACTGCTGCAGTGGAAAGACATAATGATCAGTCTTGAGCACCACAGCAAGAAGGAGGCTTGTTACTTTTTAAAGGGCCTAACATGTTTAAATGAAATCCTATGTTTACTATGACACAGGTCCTACTATTTTCAATAAGCCTTACTCTTACTCTCAAATACACTTAAAATTCATTATTTGCTGACAACTTGGCTTTCACTTATGGAGACCCTATGAATTAGAATCTCCAAGAGCCCCAGTCATCAACAGATGTGCTCAGACATTGAAATCCCAAGGCTTCTTCGACTGAGTCCATTCACCTTTGTGGTGATCTTCCTCTTTTCATATTGTCTTCAATTTTACCCAGCATTATTGTCTTTTCCACTAAATTGCTTCAATTCATGAGGTATCCTAAGTACAACAATCTCAGTGTAGTAATCTTGGCTTCTAATGAGAGTTTAGCCCTGATTTGATTTAGGACCTATTTATTTTTCATTTTAATGGAGTATGGTATCTACTGAACTCTCTCCTCCAGTACCACATTTCAAATGAGTTGACTTTCTTCCAGTTAGCTTTTGCTCACTGTCTAGCTTTCACAACCATACACAAAGGGTAGACATACTATGGCATGGAAGATTTGCTATTTAATGATGTAGCTTTACACTAGAAGATCTTATCCAATTCCTTCATGACAACTTTTCCAAGTCCTGGGGCCCCTTCACATGTCATGCCTGCATCCTATGGACTTCAGGGGTTTTTAATTAGATAAAGGTCTAGAAGTCTCTAGCTGAGAATTCTCAATGCCTCCCAAAACTACAAATCCCAGTATTCCACAGAATGTAACCATGGCCGTTAAAGTAAAACCACGCTGCAATAATTGTGTTGTATGAAAGGGATCCAAGCCTTCTGATTACTAGCAGAAAATAGCAAAGACTTGGAGTGAATATTGATTAAAGTTAAGGAAGAAAATGCAGAAGCAGTTTAACAACTAGGAGATATATTTCAGCCCTTTAGACTGGGATAATCCCACCCAAAACCTGGCAAACTACCAAACAATGGTGTCACAGAAAAGGGGTTGTGGCCATTTAGGGACCCCAGTATGTATTTTGCTCCAGGGCCTAGAGTTGGTCAAAGCTTTGGTTCTGTCAATTAGCTTTAAAAATGAGATGTGATTCAAATCTTCTTAAAAAAAACTTTTAAAAAGAGATTAAAAATTCACACTAAGGCAAAGGCACACAAATGTCTAAAAGACAAACAATAGTGGCAACACAACAAATGAAACAGCAGAAACAAAGGTCACTGTGGGACACCTATAAAATTTGTCCAGGGTGCATTTTACCATACCAGCAAAAGGTGTCTGGTACCTACACAGCTCAAAACCTCAAATGCTGGAGGAGAAAAAAAAGACTTTCATTTATCAAGCATCAAGTGCTATAGTGTAACATGTTCAACCAAACATTTTCAGTATATTCAAACTTTTCTTTCTTTTTTAAAAAGAAAACCCACATGCACAGTCAAACATCACTTTGAAAACATCCTATATTTTTACATAGCAGACTCACTACTCAAATGCTAAAAAAACTTCATAGTTGCAAATTTTCAAGTAGGCTCTGAAGTCCTGGTTCACATCTCAAGCAGGTGATATCTGTGTGAGACAGACAGTTCTAAAGTGGAAGTAAGAATCTCAGGGCTTGGAAAAAGTTACTTTGTTGGACTGGCCAGCAGTTCGCTGAAAAATTCTGGGGACTACAATCCAAAAAAGGAACTTTTCTTAGGCTATTTTTTTTTTTTGCCATCTTCAACTTTGCATCCTCAATGTTTATGCTGATTACATATGAAAAACATACAGACAATTACAAATATCTAGTGATGCAAACGTCTGGGGTATGTCTTTTATCACCACTTATGGTCCAGTGGCCACAGAAAAATAGATACCGCCAAGCAGTGCTAAAAGTACTGAGTGGCACATTTTACTTAAAAAATCATGCTTCTGTTTAGAACTACACAAGATAATGAAGCCATAATGCCCACTGTAAGAACCAGCACCTTCCTTTGTGCGAGGAATGTATTACAAAATTTAAAGAAACACTTAATTTGATTAGCTGTACTCTGTGCTAATCCTTTGCTCAGTCACTCTTGAGAGCTGTATTAATTTAAAAGAAGCTTTGCTTGACTTTTTTTCTGGACATGAATCAAGGTTCCAAATGGCTGCCATGCACAGCAATTTTGCTTTGCCACTCCAGGAGCAAGTAAGAAAAGCCCCCTCAGTCAAAACACTAAATGAAATACCCAAAATATTCCCTTTCTCTGATAAAATGTGGCATGCATCAGCTGCCACTATACTCATCCTTACAGAAAGACATATTTCTAATCAGCCTGCCCAGAAGAGTCTTAGGATTAAAACATGCTGGCTACTCATAGTCCTCCATTATAGGTTGATGCCAAGATACTCATACTTACTGTTCCCAGACCGAGTACATTTGAGCCAGTAATATATATTGGCTTGAATTCTGAGGAAGTTTGGAATTCTTTTGAGTTTGCCACCTCACTCCAGTTCTAATGACATATTGAGGACAACTGTAGAGTGGCTCATTACATGCTAGTCATGTAGAAGGTCCCACAGTAATTCCCTGGTGTTACTCAGGTCCTGCTTTGGGGAGCCGACATACTGGAAACAAGGACTTACATGCATACAGAAAGGAATGGAAGAACTCTTTGGTTTGGTTCATACACAGTAAAGCTGATTGTTTCCTGTTGCAAAACAGGGCAAAGATTTCTTACCCTGGGTTTTTGGGATATCACCAAGAAAGACAAGGAGAAAAACAGTTGCAGTATTGAAAAGGCCTTGGTGAAGCTACAAGACAATGAAACAATATGGATTAGCTACAAAGGTAGATATTTGAATTCTTTGTATACTTTCAATGGCTAGATGCCTGGTAAGACAGTAGGGTCACGTTGTGCCCTGAGACAAAGAGATTCTGTTTTCAGGCAGTAAAGAATAGCGGTGTGATGCATTTTTTCTCCCAAATGGTCACTTGCCAATGTAGAACTGAATTTCAGTGTGAGGGAGAAAGAGACCTATCAAAAGATAGGAAAATTGGTTGGGGCGGGTCAGTGGATCAATCACTATTTAATTTTAACTATCCTCCTCAACTGCTTATGCTTCCACCAGTGTTCTCTACTCATGTTAACCTTACAAACACAAAAAGCCTCCTCTGTTTGAGTGCTTTGGGCTGACAGGATACTTTAATATTAAGAATTTATTTCTGACAGCACATCATTCATTTTCTCATGGAACCTTAGCATATCCTGGCACACAACCTGTGATCTACTATTACAGCATGTGATAAAACAAAGCAGGATAGAAATAAAGAGACAACACTAGGTTAGGACAGAGGAGGAAGAACCTTCACCTAACACAGCCTGAGGGTCTAACTCATTCTGCTCAAGTCCCCAACCAAACCTCTGGAGATTTCCTATTCTTCCCTAAAGAAGGGAGCGAAGGAAGGTATCAGGTAGCTCTGTAGTAAAAAGCTGGCTTCAGTCTTCCCTTTGCCTTCCTAGCATGTCCCTTTGAGCCCTGTCTAAAAGTAGAAGATAGGTCAGAATGAACTATTCCCTCTGATAAAAAACAGGTACTTGGTTCTCAGCCACGCAACATCGATGTCCATCCTATCTGAATTTTGCCTAAAACCTATGGCCTTGCTATGTTTTAAATAATTGCCTATGTATTTGCCTCATTTCTATTGAAAAAGTACTCATCTGGGGGAAACCAAGCATGACATAAACAACCGTTAATATCTCTCTGTAAAATGTATGCTTCCCCCCGCCCTCCATAACAAAGCAGCTTCTACTTTCAGTAACTTGAAATGCTGCGCTCAGAATGAAAAGGTTTCATATCTGCTTTCAAATAGATTTAGTCTACAGCCACTCTGGCAGTGCTGTTTATTGGAGATATAAATTCAAGATGCTTCAGTGAAACACTTCCTTTGTTAATCTGAGAGTTAATTTGCAACTGATTATTTCTATTTGATTGGGAGGAAGTTTAAGTTAAACATAAGCTATTCTCAAAATAGAATAAAGCATACTCAGGGGACTTATTAACTAAAAATCAGTTGGTTAAAACAGGACAAGTCAGGGAGAGATAATTCAACCCAAATTAATTAAACACATAGTTACACTGGAGTGAATTTTGAGTATATCTGAAAAGCCTGTGTAACTTCTGAATTTACAATTCCATTTCCCAGTCTTTGTTATCAGATTTCAGGAATCTGATCTCATTTTAACCACTGGGCATTTCACAATGCTTGGAATAGTATGTGACAATCCCTGCAGTTCTCACATGTATTTTTTCTGCTAATAATTCTTTCCTCTTTTTTCTAACTCTTGGGCCATTTCCGTACTACAGTGTTAAAGTGCTGCTATTCCACAATCAACCTTGCATGGAATTCTGGGGTTTGTAGTTTAGGGAAAGGCACTTTGAATTCTCAGCCAAAGAGCTCTTTGGTCTCAGTAAACTACAAATCCCAGAATTCCACAGGGCATTGAAAGTGGAATAGCAGCAGTTTAACACTGTAGTGCGGAAATGGCCCGTTCTAATCTTATTTGCATATTCTCTCCAAATGAGTATTTACCAACTTGCTATGACTAAGGTCTACTGAGGGCATGGTGGGGAGGGGATCTAATACAGCTCCTCCCAAACCTTCCCCAAAGCAGCTCTGGAGAGCTGAAAACTTTCAAGAGCCAACTTTCAGGTGTCACAGAGGGCTTCAAAGGAAAAGAAAAGGGAAAACGTTCTGCTATCCTAGTAGATATTTGCTACAGCAGTGGTATCTTCAATTCCAAGACAAATTACTTGGTTTTCAGGGCAGGTACATGTACATGCGCTTACAAACACCTTCTCCTCCTCCTCCAGCATGGAGTTCTCCTTTATACCAAATCACCTTCCTTCTCCTCCTCTACGTATACAATATTTCCCACTAATGTGACTCAGCTGAGTGCTAGGGAACTGATATTTAAACAACATTTGTCTCCATCAGTCATCTCATTTCCTTCAAATCAATGTCAATTTTCTTTTTTGCATAGCATGCTTTCTCTCAGTCAGTTTTCTTTCTGGCAGCAGGTTGAGAGATAATTAAAGGAGAACTAAAATGACTATACTGTCATTTTTGGCCCACATTTTTCAACTGAACAAGGCTCTGCTTTGAAAGAGAACAGAATGTATGGGGTATTTCAGGGCAAAGTAAACACATAGAAAAATTATAAAAGCTGGAATGTCTTTGTTTGAAAAAACCAGATCCCCCACATGCATTCCAAAATGGTGTAACTCAGAGATACGTTCTTCTGCTCAACTTTTTTCATTCTGCCCAGAGATGCAACTGATTTATGCCAGCTCACTCCACATCTAAGCTTAGTATCATCTTATCTCTACTAGGAGTACAGGCAGTAATCTTTCCAAAACTTATCTAGAGATCATACAGAGAACATAGTTAGAGGAAATGAACCTGGGACATTGCTCAGAGGTTAGGACCATTATTTTTTAAAAATACAGTGCCTAGAATTACCCATCCACAATGGCTAGTGTCCACAGCAGCTGGAGATGCTTCTGTTTTATTTAAGTTAACCTGCTTTTTATACCTCAACCGTAGTGCTTTACATGCTACAGTAAAAACTACAACAGAAACCACAACAGAAACTCTTACAGTACTTAAATGATTAATTCTGCTGAACCGAAATCCTGAAAAGCACTTAGTTTTCATTAATATATCCTGCTACCTAAAGCCAAGAGTCCCCATATGAAACAATATGAGTCCACCTCAACCAGTTCAAAAACTATACTGATCAAATAGCAACCATGTCACGCCATTGCAAAAGTAAGTATCATGTGTAACAATTCCAGGGCCACTTAGTTCCCAACTAGGGCCATTTCTGCACTAGACTGTTATAGTGCAATTATTCCACATTCAACATCCTATGAAATCCCGGGCTTTGCAGTTTAGGGAGGGGCCTCAAAGGCCTAGTGCAGAAATGGCCTAAGACTCATTGATCTGTCACAACCAAGCACAGTCACAGGTTCCCCAAAACATGGATTTATTGATTACATAAAGATGTTAAGTGGGATATAGCAATCAAAACCTAAAGGCAAAGGCAATGTTAGCTCACATTCGTTCAATTAATCATACCTGTTCTTCTTTACGATTGCTGTTTGCAGGGGTCTGTTCAATAACACCACTCCAATCGACTGGGCTCCTGGGCTGGACTAAAGCTGAAAATACACCCTATCAGAACCAGATCAATGATCTGATTTTTCCTGATCTTTAAACATCCCTTTCCCCCTTTTCTAAAAAGTGCTGACACTTTCACTGGCAAAGGGGGAAAAGATCACCCCATTATAACAAATGAAGAGCTTCCCAGGTATTCAGAGATGGAAAATCCTTATCTTTTGCTACAGCTTGAGATGACCTTACATAGCCTGTTATGGCAACAACAACTACCGGAAAGCCAAATCATTACTATTATTTGCAACAGGTCTGCTTGATTAACTAGTCAGTGCCTATTTACTACGTAATGTATCCCTCAGACACATAAAACACATGCACAGTGTGCATGTGAGAGCTAATTAATGATTCCTCACCAGCCCTTTCAGAAGTTCTAAACCCCTACAGCAGTTGAGGTCCTTCTTTTCTACAGATAAGTAACATTATTTGTTACCAGTTCCTGGAAGGCACCGTTTGAATATTTAAGGTTCATCAGAATAGATGAAGCTGCTCCAACAGCCCCATGCACTTCCATGTACTGATCAGTTTAAGAGGTAGAATACAGTTGTTTCTTCAAACAAATCCAAATCAGACTAACACAAATATCTGTGAAACTATGAATATGAGGATTTAATGGCCCAGTTTCCTAGGATCTTATAATGTTTCTAGGAATGGGGCAGGAAGGTAGCTATGCCATTACCTTTCTTATTTCCCATCGATCAGCTGGATTTTTGCACCCATGAGCTCTACTGAACAGGACCAAACATCTCTCCAATCATCTTTTCAGTGTATTGTTTCCACATCATTGTTTCATAGTTGCAATTTAAAGATGTCAAAGATGGGACTCCTACCTCAAATAGTCTTACTATTATGGCGGATGTACTAATAAGAAAGCTATCCCGCATATTTCAGGGCTCATCCTTTTTGCTAGTTAAATAATCCTCCATGTTATATTCTATTCTTGTTTTAACAGCAATATAATTTATACTGACATTGCTTCTCTTAATTCTGACAATGTTATATTGTCTCTGCTGGTGTACACTGGCAGCTGTGTGATAACTGTGGGATTGCACTAACTGAGATCTAAGCAAATAGGGAATTACGGTTGGCACAAACACATTATCTAAAATCAGCTAAATGTGGGTTCTTCAACTATTTCCCTATTCTACAGAGAGCAGCATGTTGAACACATATTGTCACCCCAGTTACCACAAGCTTGTGTGAATGTTTCCATAATTTTAAACATTTCACATCAGGCACGGGCACCTGCCAAGAGTTGAGGAGCCACACCAGCTTCTCACGGGGGCCTAGAAGACCCCATATCCACCCTCCAAAACTGTTAACTTTGTAAAACCCCAACAGAACAATAGAACCATTATTATCTGGAGGTTGTAATTGGCTGTTCTGCCCCTTTTTTGACTCCCTTGCCTATTTTGGACATATATAGACCTTTTCTGAAAAATGAACAGTCACCCCTTTTTTTTAAAGATCCATACATTCCTAGAACAGGTGAAGGTGGCCACAATATAGCAAAATGACAATCATACCTCTGAAGGTTTCAGGAATGGCATGGACCGTGTTTGGACAGGACAGGAAAGAAAATCAGATAAAGATTGAGAGTGGTGAATACCTGAGGGCACAAAAATGGTCTTGGGGCTGCATAAGGCCCCTGGGTTGCACTTTGATCAGCCACCTTATATGTTTTGTATATCTCAAGACTGGCATCCCCAGGAGCAGCGTTTAAGTTATTCACAGTGTGTTTCTGTTTCTTTTGTCCAAGTCTCTTAAAACAGTAAAAGGGCTAATTACCCTCTCTCAGCCTCAGAGGGAGGCAAAGACAAACCCCCTCTGAATAAATCTTGACAAGAAAACCCTGTGAAAGGGTAGCCTTACAGCTGCCATAAGTTGGAAACAACTTGAAGACTGCAACCACAAAGTAAAATGGCGAAGACTTCTCTTCTAAAGAAGGAATCATCATCATTATCATCATCACCATCATCTTTACTTAAACCCCTCTTTCCCCTAAACTTGGGACTTGAGGAATCTTACAAATATTAAGACAAATATAATTTTTAAAGGAAGACTAACTTTCATTAGGTAGAGAGATCTGATCTTGCTTAATTCTGCTGATGATACTATGCAGGGTAACTAATACTTCTCGTTGTAACTCATTTTCCTTGTTTTCCCCCTTGTTTTTGATCATATAGACCAGTGGTTCTCAACCTTCCTAATGCCATGACCCTTTAATACAGTTCCTCATGTTGTGGCGACCTCCAACCATAAAATTATTTATTTATTATTTACAATGCCTCCCCCCGGCAAACGCCGCCTCACTGGCCTTTGCAAAGGCTGCCTCACCGGCCAGGAACAAGGGGGGGTGGGCAGGGAGGGAAAGAGGAGATACGCGTCTCCCCCGGGGAAAAACTCCAAGAACCCCCCCCGGGGGCTCTGCTTCTGCTTCGCTCTTGTTTCTGCTGGGGGGGCAGTGTGGGAAAAGTTTCCAGAGTGTCGACCCTGGCTGGGGGGGAGGAATCCCAGCGCAGCTCAACCCCCCAGAAAAGTGCCGCCTTGTGGCCCCCTGGCCCTTCCGCAACGTCCTCCTCCATGGTGAGTGGGGCAGGGGCCGTGGCGAGGAGGGGGCCTGCCCCTCGTGCTGCCGCCTCCCCCAAGCTGGCCCGTCATACAGGAGGTTCTCCCAGTAGTGGAGAAGGGCAGCGATTTCAGTCCCCTCTGAACAGGGGGCAGGAGGACGCGAGTGCGTGGCTCGCGCTTGCGCACCACCACTCCTGGGCCTTTCTGCACTTTACCTTATCGCAGAGGTGGCGGGTGCCGTTCGCGCAAGCAGGTTCCTGCGCGAGGCGCTCTCTTCACTGCTCCTCGTCCCGCAACTGGCTTCCTGGTCACACGACCGCCCCGCCCCTTCCTTCCCCAGCACAGCCTACAGCTCCCAGGCTGCACTACGGAAGGAAGGGGCAGGGTGGTCACGTGACCAGGAAACCAGCTGCGGGACGAAGGAGCAGTGAAGAGAGTGTCTCGCGCAAGAACCTGCTTGCGCAAATGGCACCCCCCACCTCTGTGATAAGGTAACGTGCGGAAAAGGCCCAGGAGTGGTGGTGCGCAAGCGCAAGCCATGCGCTCACACCCCTGCCCCCTTTGGTGGGAGCGCGTGCGGCCACACGTGCTCCCACCAAAGGGGGCAGTACACGAGTGCGTGGCTTGCGCTTGCGCACCACCACTGAGGAGGGAATGGAGCCTAAGGCCATCGGAAATACGTATTTTCCGATGGTCTTAGGCGACCCCTGTGAAAGGGTCGTTCGACCCCCAAAGGGGTCACGACCCACAGGTTGAGAACCACTGATATAGACCTTTAGATTCTCTCTGCAGATCTAATAATTCAATGTATAAAAACCTGTCTAAACAGAGTTTGGAAGTAAGTTGTTGTACATAATGAGTTATTAGTTATTAATGTTTTGTAATACTCATTACAATTCTAAGTACTTGGAATTATTTCCTTTTTTACTGGCAGAGGTCTAACTATACTACATTTTGATGGGATAACATTACATCTTTTGCAGTTAAACTGTAATTTTTTAGTTACCTGTAAAGTATATGGCTGTGGCTTCACTTCAGCAGAACAAAGAGGACTATCACAAAAGTCAACTTCTCAAGCTTTGGTCTGCACTGCTGAACAGAAAACACTATGGTTTTTTTCAATGTGCCGGTATTTTGATAAATGAGAGAAGTAAAAAAGTAAGTGTATGCATAACATTAACTCACAGTTATAGTTCTAGGGACTGTAATTAATTACTTTTAAAAAGTAAATTTCTAAACTCCGTGTCAAAATCTTCATTGAGCATGAGCAGCATCAAAACATGCATCACACTGCAGCCATGTCGAACTTCAGCCTAAAACCCCCTGCTGCATTATAAAGTGGCACTTTATAGCAGAGAAGGGAAGATGGAAGAAGGCAACTATCTCTTTCCAGGATAAGCGGCGTTTCCCCCAATATCTCCTGTATCCCACCAGTATCCTTGGCCCATGTTTACCTCAGAAATACAAGTATACAATCCTTCATATGGGAAGTTTCAGGAAAGGAGGTAAGCATCCATTCTCCCTCCTAATTCTTAACTACAGAGGACCTCCCTGAGTGAGTGTTTTGCAATGAAGAAGCAAACGCAGAATTACAACTGTATGAGGCACTTTTGATCTTAAGTTGGTTGGATTCTATGCCAGATGCCATGGGTTCCAAGTCTACTATCTTAAAGAAATAATACTCTGGAACGATTGGTTTTAGTATTGCAGACAAGTCACTCTAGAAGCAAAGTGTCAGCAAATTTTTATTTAAGAAAAAAATATAGCACTGCTCATTTTTTTTAAAAAAATCCCCAGACAGAATAACCAAAACCAACAAAATACAATAAAAACAATATATGAATATAATTACATATATATTTAAACATTTACACATACTTTTTTTAAAATGATCTTCAGATCAGAATATTCCATTGCTCACCTTTGAGCAGGGATACGCAAAGGAATAATTTATTTTGTGACACAAACACAAAAAGGGAAAATATGTTCTTTGTGTGAAATCACAGAGATGGAACCACAATCAGTTCTGATTTCTATGAGCTTTAAAAATGACTGGTAAATAGAATTTCCTCAAAATGAAAAACTGTTTCTCATCAAATGTACAACAAATCAGGAGCATGCTCTGAAAAGTAAGATTTTGGTCTGGGTCCCACTTTGGTATGTGAAAAAGCTGGTTGTTCGAATTGTTTCATTTTGGGTCAGAACAGGATAATTGCTTCAGAAACACAAGTTTCCCAGTGTCACCCAACTGACATACATGGGGGAATGAAAAAATGGTAACAATCTTTTCACTTTTTGACACAACTGAGCTACAGCTGAGCCACAGGCTTAATTGCCCCTTTTTAGGAAAAGAAGCCTTGAAAATGACAAATAAGCATGGCAGGAGAGTGCAAGACTCTTTCTGTTCTTCCCCCCTTGCAACTTGTACAAAAAACACAAAGATCAAAGAGGTAAATAATAAACAAAATTTCAGAAGCATAGGTGCAGGGACTAGGGAGTTATGATGAATGAAAAACTACTTTTGGGTTGTCGTCCTTTTGGCTTTTTCCCCCTTTGCTTTACTGATAACAACAAAGGCACACCAATGTTAGGTTCTTTGCCCTTGATGGAATAGACTGGGGGGCATAATCCATGGACTAGAAGCTCCTAGGAGACATGATACCAATTACCCTTGCATTCTCTCATCATATTCCCATTGGCCTTTATAAAAATGGTTCTCTCTTCGCTGCATCAAGTAGAGTAACTGTAAGAGGAGAAAAGTGGAAAGTCTCTACTTCCCATGAGGAAAGAGAATAGCTGTGATGTGCACATGTGTACAGGTGAACCACTAAATCTCAAAGCTAGCATCACATATAGACTTTAGTTCTGAAAAGGTTGGGCACTGCTAGAATAGACTAATCATACTTTATTGGAAAAATATGAGTGCATACTATAGAGTTTGTGCTCCCTTCTCACTGTTAGAGGAGTCCTAAGTGAAGTCAAAAAATAAAAATCTTTCTTGCTTGTAAAGCCTTCAGAGCTTCCAACCCTCATATTTTCTGTTTCTAAAGTTCATCACATTACAGTATGCAGAGTAATATGAATCACTTTGCACTAAGCAATGGCGGAGAGGTGGTCAGACCAGTTCTACCATAAGTACACAACTTCTTGTCCCTGGTTGCTGTCCTTGTACTGATTTCATAGGCTGTTTCCCCTACACTGATACACTTCTTTGTCTGAAATCTGACAGAAAATTTCACCCACATTTGCAAATAAATAAAAAGTATATATACAGGTCTCACTTAAAAATCACTGTCTTTAGTCTGTGAAGGAGTCTCCCTCCCATAGGAACCCTTGTACTAATTTATTTGATTTTTTTGACAGGCTTCATCCACCTTTAAAAGTATGTTTTTGCTATTCATGCAGTCTATAAAGAAGCAAAACATGTTAGAGCCATTTGTTGATTTTCCAATTATCACCCATGGGAAATAATATGAGGTTTCTAATATGCTGAGGCAAAATTCTAATTCAAAGAGGATGAGGTTCAAAGCATTTCTAGCTGAATCAGGCTCCAAATCAGCCCTCTCCAAACTGCTGAGGCAGAGTTCAAATTAAACTTTATCTTTAGTGCATAGCCTTAATACAGTCCTCCCTCCACATTTGTGGGTTTGATCTTTGTGAATTTGATTATTCACAAGGCACCTGCTTGCCTCCCCCCCCCATTTTCCTCCTCCCATCCCTTGCATTTCTCACCCTAAGCTTGCAAGACCTATGTTTAAAATGGAAGTTTTTTCCTTTTGGATGAGTAAAGTCCTTTGCCATTGATAAAAGAGTAGCCTCTCTGCCATGTGGTTGCATGTTCTATTGGCTGCTGATGGGTCAGGTCTTCCTTTCTCAAGATGGCAGATGGAAGTTATTAGAACCCCAGAACTCCACTATTCTCTGCATAAGGAGAAAGTACCGGTAAGCCTTTTAGGCTGTCTTTTTTCTCCCCCCACCAACACCAGGGCCAGAGGCAAAGGAATGGGAAGTGGGAAGCTTGGGAGGGAAATCACCAGGAGGGGGGAGTTATTTGCATTTTTTCCACTTTTTTGAGAGTTCTGTGCTCCTAACCCTTGTGAATGTGGAGGAGCTACTGTAGATGCAATATAGTAAGAGTTGGCTGTGCTAGGGTCCGTGAGAGGCACACTTTAGTAGCTTTTCTCTCTCTCTAAAAATGGAAAATGACACCCTTCCAAAGCTCTGGGACCATAACATCCCCTCACCAGGTCTAGCCATATTTCCAGTCTAGCACTCAATGATCCAGTTACTGTGTCTTATATAGGATCCAGCCTAAGAGAGCCTATTGTTTGGAGAAAGTCCCATCCAGGGCTTAAAAATAGACTAGAGTCCCCCTAAAAGACCACCAATGCAGCAAAATGGCTGAAAGCACCCCACAGAAGTATACAGGACACAACTTTGGCTTTGGGGGCATAAAAACTGACCATATTTGGGGGTTGTTTGGGAGCCTCAAAATGCCCTTGGGTTTGCTAATAGCCCAAGGGTTGCCCTTTTTTTTAGTTCTGCTGTAAGTTTGGGAAGTGTTACCCTGTTTACTGGGGGTCTCGGGAGGGACACCTAAATAACCTTACAATTACACAAGATGGGGAAATTAGTCAAGAGCACCGGTTGGCACTACGAGAGGCAGGGTAATGCAGCAGGATCTTGTAACCCAATGTTTACGGGGTCAGGCCAAGTCAAGAAGCAACCGTGTTGGAAATAATGAATGATCTTTATTAAATACAGGCACACAATCTAAGCAACACACGCACACAGATAACTAAAGAAATAAAGGTGTGAGTATGATAGTGGGGTTTTCAGAGGGATAGTTGATTCGGGTGATACGAAACCTGTTCCTGAAGCCCGGAAAGAAGATAGAGAGCGATGCTAGGGTTTGACGTATCTCAGCACATGGAGCTGAGGGGAAGCTCACCAAGCAAAGTGGCAGCAAGGTGGTCTGGAACTTGGGAGCGATCTGAGGATGGTCCCGGAATCAGGGGTTTTTATAGGGAGAAATGTAACTGCAGGCTATGCCATACTTGGGGAAAACAAGCTTCGGAAAGGTCAAGATTTAGCATGATTGAGTTAACTCCGAATTGACAAAGAGTTAGCCAGTATGCAAATACTCAGTGCTTGGCAGTTGAGTATTCAGCTTGCCAAGTTGCCTGCTTGGGGCAGGGAGTCCTTTGTAAACAGCGTGCATACATAATAAGGGTGTTTGCAGAGACGTCTCCTAAAGCAAGGATCTGGCTATTTCTGGCCTGCCTGGGTGGAGAATGGAATGTCCAGTGATTAGTGGCCGAGCCTAGTTCTGTGCTTGTCCGGGGGCCTCTCAAACACGTGGAGACAGGTGGTGGAAGAGAGCCAAATTATTGATATCAAAATGATATCTAGGGGTATCTCCAAGGAGGCCTAAACTGCAGTAACAGAAGGCAATGACTTCCATGTTCCTCCTGCATGCAATTTATGCAGGATGGCCTATTCCCTCTCATAGAATATTGTTCTGCCATATGAATGTTAAGTATTGTTCATTTTGCTGCACACAATTTCATCATAACAACAGTCTTTTTGCCTATGAAAGTATTGTATTCATCTTCTGGCAAGCAGACAGAAAAGTGATACAAACTATTCAACATGTGTTGACTTTACATCTAAGATGCCTTTGCTGTCAGCTACACTTACACCAACCATGTCCTATTTGCATCACAAAAGAAACAGGCTTTCTCCATGACCTGGCATGACCCTAATTCCACTCTGAAGTCCACATTAAGGAATCCAAGATCCTCAATTCAGTGCAGGAGGAAGGTGAGAAATGATTATTTATAATAGCACATAATTACATTTACTTGTATATGGAATCAGGCACTGTTTTCCCTACCAGTCTGCTTTCCATTCTATGCATGTTCTGCTTTTAGTCATTATGTGCAATTTTTAAAAAGCAGCCCATCATTAATCTTCAGCTTTACAAATGGCACTCTTTTTGTTTTCTTCCATCATTTAGTGAATACAGGTTTCAAAGCAACAGGAATAAATTGCAGAGGCTTATCTAATGTGTGCACCATTAGAGCCTTCTTTGAAAGATGGGATGAATCCTCAGCTCCTGCCAATCAGCCAGGCTCTAATGAATCCAGTAGAGTTGTCCTCACATCAGTTGACACAAGGAGGATTTCAAATGAGACCTTAACAGACAGCTAGCTGCTGCTCTGAGGAGTGCCACCCCACCACTAAAATGTGTATAATATTTCTGGCCAAAAGCAGATGGTGGGACAATTTCTTTCTCCAACATCTTGCTAGAATTGTTGGTCACACTGCAAGAAAAATCCTGGGAGCTGTACTCTTCCAAAAAAATTACCCTTCCAAGTTCTACTCATGCAGTAGAGGAAGTATGCACAATTCTGAAGCACATGAACAGAAGTTTTATGTGCAACCTAAGCAAAGCAGGCAGTAGAGTATTATTTAAAATTAGGTTAAACTGTTTTTATTTGCAAGATGAACACACAGACATTTATTAACGGACCAAAGCCTGAAACAACAACAACAACAAAAAACCACCTATAGTCACAAGGCCAAATCCTGGATCAAAACTCATTCTGAAAAGTAAGTATTTGAGTATTCAGTCTCTCTTGCTTGTTTATTTATCTAGAAATGCTGGACAAGGATTGGGATGAGGGACAAGCAAAGGGCAACAACTCCATAAATTTTGAATAAAAATCAAAACTTTCTCTCACTTTTTAAAGTAAGATTTGCTTAGCTTTATAGGTAAAATTATATGCAATTTCATGTTGAAAAGTAACAAATGTAAAAATATAAAAATGACACTCTGCAAAACCTCTTCAAGATTTGTGAAATATATAATATATCAAAGGAGAGACATCAGGAGAATAAGAGTGTAGTAATTTACAACAAATGAGAGAAAACATCATGAATGAAATGTTATCCCATAGTCCTAAAATTTATATATATTCCAGACATTTTTGAAGCATGAAAGAATCTTCATGACTGTCTATTGCTACTGTGCACAATTCAGTTGAAGAAAAAAAAATACTGCTAGTGACCTTACCTACACACGGTGACATACAAAGACTTGTAATCTTGCTGTTAAAAAGATCATGGTTTCACTCTTACTAGCTGCTAGCTTTGGGTAAAAATCAGGAAAAAAATATTCTTTTTCGTCAACTTTGGCACAAGGGGGAGCAAAAGAGCATTTATGTATTTGGCCTGCATGTCAGTGGGTCTTCAGAAATCCTCAGTGGCAACTTCTGATCTTCAATTAAAGCTTTAATTAACTGTACTTATTAACCAGTTAAAGCTTATGATCTTGCTAAAGAAAACACAGAAAAGCATGGGACTGCCAGAGGAGTACCATTATTTGTGTTGTAGAGGAGATATAATTATTTGATACTCTACTGTCCCTTTTTGAATGTTTATAACAGGGTTGGGCTAGTTGTCACTCTCTGCTTGTTGCTGCAATGCAATTCCCATAACCCTCATTACTGACTATGCTGGCTAGAGTTGATGAAAGCTAAAGCCCAACAGAAACCAGAGGGCCACAAGGTGCCCAGACCTGCTGAGAAGGCACAGTCAGCATATTTACAAGAACTTTACAACTCTTGTCCCTCCACAACTAGAAATTCTAAAACTATGCATTTTTGGAACCAAAAACTAACGTTTGGGATCTTGCACATAACATTAGCTAAACAGCCACTCATGATCTGCTGCACATTTTAATGGATCTTCTTGGCTTCACATTTATCCATCCACCATCATTTTCACGTGTGTGATTCTATCCAGTGCTGAATTTATGGATAAGGTAAGTACCCAATAGCTCAGAGCCTCAGATTATGAGGGGTTCTTACATAGAGGCTTCATGGGTCATTAATACAATGACAGAGATACAAAATAAGAACAAAAACAAGACAGTTTGTTGGAATAATATACTTCCTTGGGGAGGGCCAGTGCTATGGGGCCTCTTGATATAGCTTGGAGCTTCAGCATGTCTAAATCCAGCCTTGAAACTTAGGCCTAAATCCATCTGTCAGTCCCAACTAAAGCAGACCTATTAAATCACTTGGTAAGTCAAAAGGCAGATTTCATTGATTCAATGGGTCTATCTAGTTGGAACTGACAATTGGGTTTTAGGTCTTAATCTACCAACACAGTCCACCTACAGTAACATTTTAAGGTGCATTTGTAGCAAAGGGGAGAAAGCCATCTACACAACAGTTGTTGAAGGGCAGCTATTAATAAAGGTTAGTTTGCCTTCTCTCACCATCACCTCCTTTGGCCTTCACACTTCAGCTGCTGTTTTATGGACAGGAAGCAGACGAAAACGAGTAGTATCAAAGTGATGCTTCATTTTTAAAAATGTTTAGGACGATTGCCTTCCATCATTCTTCCAGTTGAAAGCCTGGGTGCCCTTCTGGCACAGCACATAAAAACAGCCAGCAGGTACTGAAAAATGATGCAGCCCAAGAGTGTCAACTCATTTATCATTGTAGCATAAGAAATAATAACTTCCCTAAAGTCACTCATTCGTGCATTGTATTTGTGTAACTCACTGCTCTCCCACTCTTGTTTTTACTCAGTCTGTCCCTGTCTGTTCTTATTTGGCTTTGCTTTAATGTGCACACTTCTTTTTGCACTCTTCTAATGGCACATAGAGGGATTCTTTAGGATAGTAACCATAGTAACAAAAGAATAAAGACAGTAAGATTTTAGCCCTGAAGTGTGTGCATTACAAGGTTTGTTTGTTCAAAATTCAACTTGTGGTTCTTTGGTATTAGGAAGCAAACGGGACGGGGGGGGCACACAGAATATTGTTTAAATGAAATGACTGCATGACTTAAGTAGTATCTTTTCCTCAAAATCTTTAATGGCTTTTGCATTGCAAAGCAGCCATTCCAAGGCTATCATACAACCCTTCTTAATACAATACAGTCAAATACATCACTTACTAATATAGTATAGTAACAATAATTTCAATTTGTATTGAGATGGGTGATGTGTGGTTCTCCTGATGCTATGGGACAGCATTCCAGTGATCTTTTCACCCTTGACTATGCTGACTAGGGATGCAAAAGATTGACAAGATCTGGGGGGCTACACACTCTTCACCCTACATTAGATGCTGCATTTACAAAGGTGGGCTACTTGCAGGGTCCCCACAGTCATCCAGTTGATCACTGTGGGAACAGAATGCTGGACTAGCAGGGCTGTTGGTCTAACCTGGAAAGGACCTTCTTATTTCTTATGCCTACCACCAAATGGTACAAGTGTTATACTGCCTTAGAGGTACAGAAGCCTTGCCTTTGTAGTAAGCTGGCAGCAATCCCATTTCAAAGGTCTCCTTTTAACAGATCTTCAAAGAAATCCAAGGGATTCCATCCCAAATAAAGAAGAAATTGTACTAATAGTATGTTTGTTGGTGGCTTCCCATCCAAATTTTAACCAGAGGTTACCTTGCTTAGCTTCCAGGATCAGATGGGATCTGCTACCTCTAAGGTATACAGGCCGAAATGCAGTAATAGTACCACAACAAAATATGGAGAAGATCATAATTTATATCTTATTTAGAGAAACACATTTCATCATTTTGGAGAAGCCCTGTGGCTGCAGAACCCAGAACAGCAATAAAAATAATGCAGCCCAAGGAAAAGATATTACTGTCAGTCAGCATTTTGCCTAACATGCACTTGTTAATTACACCCATGACTGTGAAAAACACTTTAGCATGAATTTTGTTTGGGGTTTTTTTTTCCCCTAAAAATTTTGTGAGCACAATTTTGAGCCATCTAACCCGGAAAAAAACAATGCTACTGTATTTCACAGTTTCATGTTCAATGAACATTAACTGGTTAAGCATGAAACAAGGCATGGAAATTAAGAAGGGATATACTGGGAGAGCATTTTTATTATTATGCATTAAAATCTCCTATTGATCTCCAGGAGGTGTTAATATAAGTGATTCTTGTAATGCAGGAGGAAATCATATTCTGATCAGGTTCAAAGTGTTCAATCAAGAACATGCTAGTAGCATTTGTAAATGAACTGCAGTTTGTGCTCAGCATCTCAGATCAGTTATTTGATTGAAAGTCAGGCTGGATTCCCAAAACAGAGTATCTTTCTTCTTTCCTTGTGCCTTTAAAATCCATCTGGCATTCAGCAGCTTCATTCTGTTGAGATACTGTCTTGCTCACTCCATACTTACTCCAGAACACTGCAATGTGAAATTTCACCTTAAAAGGTACTACAGCAGTACCTTAAACTGTAGCATAGATATTAAATATTGAAAGAAACTAGATGGAGAATCACGTCATGCCTGAAACTTTGCATGTCCCTGAAGGCAATCCAAATAGACACAATGATCTAAAATGGTACAAGCACATGAACGTTTAGTTTGATAAAGTAATACAAGTTGAGTACCCCTTCTCCAAATGCTTGGGACCAGAAATGTTTCACATTTTGATTTTTTGCAGATTTTAGAATATCAGTATTTGCCTATACATAAAATACAATATTTACAGATCTCCAGGGAGCTCATGAACGAACAGGATTGCCACAGCTATCACCTAGAAGGCAGAAGCAGGAGGCTGGCTGGCTCCCCAAAAATCTCCTCTGCAGTATTGTATTATTTTTTTAAAAAAAAGACATGGGTATCAGGTTCCTTATGTTCTCAGTTTCTCTCCAGCATCACAATTGTACGTAACACAAATAGTGAACAAATGAAACACAAGGCTGGAAAGAGACATGAAACTGGAGAGAAATATGAAGTTAGAGCCCTGGTGGAGCAGTGGTTAAATGCCAAGACAACATTGTGAGTTTGATCCTGCCAGGCTCCAGGTTGATTCAGCCTTCCATCCTTCCATAGATCAGTAAAATGAGTACCCAGCTTGTTGGGGGCAATTAGCTAAACACATTGTAAACTGCTTAGGGAGTGCTTTGCACTAATAAGCAGTATAGAAATGTAACTTCTTATTATTGCTGCTAAGTTGGAGAGAGATGTGAGGATCTGTGAAATGGCAGGTCGCATGGATTTGCACTGAGTGCTAAACTTTGATTCCTGCCATTCACAGAACCCCGTGTCTCTTTCCAGCCTTCAGTTTTCAGAGGTTTTCAGATTTCTTATATGCGGACACAGAGAGAGAAAGAACACTGCCCAACTTGTATTATGACAGCAGACAGGGAACCAAAGCACGCACGTAGTTAAATGCATTTTGAAGTGTACTGTTTCCCTTTAAAAAGCAGCACTGTGGATGAGAGGTACCAAGTACGACTGGGACTACACCACATTGGGCTAAAGCCTTTTTCCACACACCGTGATTCTGATGAGAAGTTTCCTAAGTTGACCTTATCTTCAAAGAAGCTTCCAACTGATACTGGTGCAAGCTCCCCTCCTGAAACTAATATGAGCTTTGGGAGAGAGCCAGTAGGTACAGTGATTATAGTGCTGGGCTCAGATGACTGGACTAGGAGTCTATAGTGCATAAGAAGAGCTGGGGGTAAGAAGCCTCAGGATGCTGTATTCTCAATTATGCTCCCCATCTCCATAGCTTTTTTTTTTAACTTCATTAAAGATAAGCAAAAGCAATCTGAGAAGGCATACTGGCCTTAATAAAACCAGTGCAGTTTCCCTCAGATTCTTCAAATTATTCAACTACATATGAATCCTTGAGCTGCCAGATGCAATGTTTCTAGAGATAATGTGGTTTGGTAACATTTGTCAATTTCTTAGTCATTCCACATTTAGACTACTGACATGTGCTTTATATGGGCCGATCCTTGAAGAATATCCAGAAGCTTTAACTGGTACAAAACTCAGAGCCAAGCTGCTGACCAGTATATGATATTAGGATTGCATTACTTCATTCTTGACCTGTACTGGTTGCCAACTGTTTTCCAAGTTTAACTCAGAGTTTCTGTTTTAATCTTAAGAGCCTTAAATCAATAATGAGCAGGACATTTAAAGGACCTCCTGCCTCAGTATGAACCAATCAGCAAGAGATGTCATTCTAAGGAGGTTTGTGTTCTGGTCTAGAACTGACTATAGTCTTTGCTTTCCCTAAGACTTCATTTGGTACTGAAAACTGACATACGTTACCATGGTATGATAAGCTATACTGGTGGTAAGTGATTCAACAGATACCAGAGAAGCACCATGGTTCTTTAGCTGATAGGGTCTAGCCTTACTTTATAGGAGATGATAGAACAGGGCCCTAAGAAACTAATTCTACCCAGACTATCCCATGACTAGCACACTAGTTCCCTGAGGCTAGCTAAATGCAGTCTCTGGGCTGGGATGCATCTCCTCAAGAACATCACAGATGGAAGACAGATTCCCCAGGGTTATATAGGCCACAGGTGAACAAAGAAAAGTGAAGTGCACGCATGTGACCCATCTTCTCATCCAACAGCTATGGAAACTATACAATTAGGTTGGTAATGGGTGAATTACTCTTGGTTCATTCTCAGAGTTTGGCCTGTTCTCATCTTCTAATTACTAAGCTAAAGCTAAGTATCAAGCAAAACCTTCTGAGCGCAAATCAACCCATTTTATTCTCATTGTTCAGCTTTTAACATGTGGGCAAGATGCTGGCAGGGACTCTAAAATTCATCTCCCAGGTGGCAGGCATTACATGCATTACAACTTGCCTGACAGACACAGATTAGAGACGGTTGCTCCCAAAGTGTGGGATGCACTTCCCCTTAAACTCTGAGTGGGCTCCATTTTTCTTGCATTTAGAAAAGGAATTAGGGATATCTTTCTAAAAGTGGAATTCTCAATTGTTCTCAGCAGTGCTGTTTTTAATTTTTTAACAATATCATATTGTTGATTTCTGTCTTATGTTGTTATTGTTTAATTTCTTGCACACCAGCAAAGTGCTTTTTTTCCCCAGAAAGGAACAATGACACTTTAATTTTTTCTTTTCATTATATTGAGGATGAGGGGAGCAGAGTCCTACTATGTTTTAGCACTCTCTCTCTTTTTCCTTTCTTCTCTTTCTTTGATTGTGCTTTCATTGTAATTTTGATTTATACTAGATTGTTAGGGTTAAAAATCAATTTATAATAAATAACACAAATCTGGCCAAAAAACCTGCAATCTTATTGTAGGAGGTGAAGTTAAGTAGTAGCACATTCAAACATGACAAATGGGGGTAAAGAAAAACACCTTTCTTTTGCAGGAAGAGTCCTCCAAACCTGACCACAGTCATGGTCATTCACATGTATCTCCTGGAAAGAAAAACCTCCATAACCTGTAGCTCTGCACCTGACCATCCATCTCTAAAGACTGGCTCTGATTACACCTTGAGAAACAAGACTAGTTTCTCTTAAATCCCATTCCTGTGTCTGGTAATTGGGAAAAGATATCCAAATGCTATACCAGTGAACTTCTGCTGTTCCTAAGAGCCTAGCACTCTTCTAGGGAAGCCACAAAGAGGTCTCAGAACTTGCACCACAGAAAGTTGGGAAACTATGTTTCTGCAACATAACTACAACACATCAAATGCACAAAGCCACCACAAATACAGGTGGCCATTATCTGCTCCTTCAAAGGTGGTTTTGCTGATAGTAGTTCCTAGTGGGTGCTGCCTCATCTGGACTGAACAATGACAAAACTAGTTCAAGTCTATTGGTCACAATTTCCCACAACAGTTATCAATGAGTGCATGCCCTGTGAATGGTCAGCATTTCATTCAGTTCAAAACATGAAGCTGTTCTACTATGACAACAGGTTAAACAATCTGCTCAGAGACATGTGCCAAGGATGAAAGTCAACTAGCATAAACTCTATAATTAATTTGCAGCTATTATGGATTTACTCAATTGTACCTGTAATGAAATTCATCAGCTGGAATCTTATTTCTTCCTTTAAAAAATAAATAAATCCAACAGCTGTTATTCAAAAGCATTCCAGCTGAAAACAAGCTGGCTTGCAAAGAAGTGAAATGTACTAGATTACTAAGCTCTTTATCTCCAATGTGCAGTTGTGGAATCCATTTTCCTCTTATTAACATGATTTACTTATTTCAGTTTATATTCATCTGTAAAGAAGAGTCTGTAAATACAGAATATACTCCTGCTTTTAATTCCCAGCATATGAGAGTGAGACATCCCTTTGCATTAGGACTATGTATGGGATTTGGCTAATCACCATAAAAGTCATGACATTGTTGGCAGTCACAACTTCACGTGGCACAGAATTCCAGAGGCTACATAAAGCCACGCTGTCAGAAGTGATACATTATTATAATGCATCTGGATAGCAACAGACAATCCCGAAAGCCAGAGTCATGTAAACACCCCAAACATGTCCAAAAAGGAGGGAGAGGGGAACAAATTATAACTGGGAAGAACTCCACTTCCATCTCTGTTTAATCTTTATTAATTTTCTAAAAATTGTAGTGGGGGCTACACCTTGTTTAGAAGACAAATGATAGCTTCAAGGAGCAGCAATTTCCCCTTTTCCACTTCACCCTCCAAATTTCAGGAGATACGTCCTCGAAACACCCTTGAGGAACACATACACAACTGTCCTCTTGTTTTTAATAGTTAATGTGTTTTAGGGGGTTTTAGATGGGTTGGTGGGTGGGGAGGATGGATCATGTTTTAATTGCTTTTGATGTATTTGATGTGTTGTTGTGGTGCCACCTCGATCCATCGGGAGAAGTGGGATATAAATACTTATTATTATTATTATTATTATTATTATTATTATTATTATTATTATTATTATTATTATTATTCGGTCAATGAGCCACATGATTCCTACTGCTGCCCCACCCTATTTGAAAGCCTGACTGACAGACATGGTTATGAAAGGAAAATCTTCAGCAAGGGGTGAAATGACAACAGAAATACAGCAGCTGAGTGGGGCTTCTCTTTCTTGTAACTCATTCAGAAGCTGACAGATTTGGTGCCTTGCTTCATGTTTGCACCTTGTGACACTGTCTCTCAGTCTGACTTACTGCACAGAGTAGTTGTAAGGATAATATTACAAAGGAGAGGAGTGATGCAGCTCAGTGGAGGAAAGGCAAGGTACAAATGTAGCAAAATTAATTTAGATTTGTGAGATCACAGTGTCATCACCGAAACTGACCATGCTCTTATGAACACCTTTTACAAATCCAAAGGAAAGCCAAACCCATATCACCTGAAAAGAAATAGGGAAGTACTGACTGACAAACTTTTGTATAAATAAAGACTTAAATATTCATAGGGGTTAAAATTCAGACAACTTAAAACTACAGGTAGGGAGAAATGAGATAAAACAGCAGTATGAAAGCATGGGCTCCTACAAAAGGCTGTCATTTATTTATTTATTTATTTGTTTGTTTGTTTGTTTGTATCCTGCCTCTCCATATGGATCGAGGCGGCGAACAACTTACAAATAGCATGTATTTTTCTATACATGCCCCCAACAAGCTGGGTACTCATTTTACCGACCTGCGAAAGGATGGAAGGCTGAGTCAACCTTGGAGCCGGGCAGGATCGAACTCACAACCTTGTGGCTTGCAGTACAGGCACAAGTGATACATTTAAGATACATTCAAGAAAGCACTAGAAATTGTCCTGGGACCTGCTAACCACAATCATACGTATCCTGACAGCCATCTTGTACGAAACAGGAAAGGCACCATGACAGCAGCCATAGGGAATTAGGAGGTTCTATTCACTCTTCTTCAAAGTTATAGATCTGCCTACACAGCATTCAAGACTGGTAAGGGGCAGATTAAAAAAAACAACAAAACAAAATCAGTTTAAAACATAAAGAACAGTAAAAGGACAGCTGCGAAACCACAGAACCATCTGAGGTGAAGGAAAGCAAAATGTTCTCCACTTGGCACAAAAGTGCAGGTGTGGATAAAATGCTGAAGCCCTGATGCTTATCTCTGTATATGGAAGAAGATAAGACAATGCTTCAAATATGGAATTGTGTTTTAGGATCCTCTTTAATGAGATCTTGCCCAAAGTCTCTGGAAATAAAGCTGCATATGGTCTTCTCATTAATTCCTACTCTTCAGTATTCTACCTGCATCCTCTCAGTTCCAATTATCACTGCAGCCCTTGCCTTCCTTTGGCATCCCTCCTTCAAATTAGAAAAGAAAAAAAAATGAAACACAGACCACCCGGAAGGAGACTGTAGCCTTACAGCTGCAGCTTAAATAGCCTGCTGATCCCAAATCTCATCTCTGTCATCCTGGTGAGTTTAACAGACACAGAACAAGCCCATTATAAAAAGCAGGGGCAAAGCAGCCAGAGACAGACAGAAAGCTCTTGAACCAAAAGCTTAAAATATATGACCTTTCTTGAAAGCCTCACTGCTGGAAAATTGACTGGGACAAATGATTGCACTGAACTCTTTGCCTTTTGAATAACATTGGCCTGTTGGAAAAATACACACACAACAAAACACAAGTCGCTCTTTGCAGTTTGCATGCCTCCAATTAGCTAAGAGAAAAAATACTATGTGGTTAAAAGCAAAATTCCACTTGGGTGCTACATAGAGAAAAGGTCTAACTAGTATCTGAAATACATTAACAATCATATATCAGACTTTCACCTGCACACTTAGCCACTATGAAACCATAAAACAGCACCTGCTCCCAGACTAGAAGTCAATCTGATTACTCTAGCAGGATAACTGCAAATAAATCTACCCTAGTGCCACAAGGCCAGGGATACTTTTGCTGATAATCTCCATATTAATAGTCCGCCCATCTACCCTTTCTTTCAAAGCTACATTAAAAAAGAGCACAGTTCCATAACTTACACAAAATCCAGTTGCCACAGGAAGCATGTCTTGTTGGTACTTCCATGGCAGACAGGAATCTTTTCATCAGATTGTGTGTGGTCCAGTGGTACACAAATGCTTTACCATTTGGTAAACTTAGTTTGTTTTGAAAGGAAAATCTTGTACACAAAATATCATTCTTCAGAAAAGATGGGAAACTGTCTATTAATATCAGTGCTTCATTTTTTTTTAAAAAAAGTGTTACTATGAAACAGATGTCACTTTCTGTTTATTTGATCACCCTCCCTTCTCAGTTTTATTTCTATAAATATGGGATTAAAGTACTGGTTAAAAATGATATTATGTGACAGCTAGAGGGAGCACCTGTAAAGAAAGGTATTGGCTACAAGTCACACAGTATTTAACACAGGGTCAAAGAACTGCCCATGGTGCTGAACAAAATTCAGGCATCTTCTCTGTAACTATGGATGAGGTCATAATCATCAATCTATTGCAGGCCTGCACAACATGCAGCCCACCAAGGGATTTTGTGTGGCTGGCATCGGTCATGAGCGTGAGGGACGAAAAAGGTTGCAGCAATTAGTTTGCTGATGATTTTGAATGAATTCGGCTGTGCCATTCTCTCCTCCTTCCTTCCGGGGACCAGCAGAGAGCCAAGCTGATGCTACCTTTTGCCCTTGCAGAAGATGGTGGCAGTTGCATCTTTTCCTGTTTCCCTTGGATGGGCGGTGAGGGCAGAAGTGCCCGGGAAAAGGTGAAGACCAGCTGGGGCTGGAGAAGGAAGAAAGGAGGTGGTCTTCTCCTCTCTGAACAAGCCGACATGGACAGTTACACTGGGAACTTCTTACAAGCCGGTGTCCTCATTCACCCTATCCCTCTTAAACTGCATTGGAAAAAATTAAATTGCATTGAAAGATTGCATTTTAAAATGCAATTTAGGTCTACTCTGGCATGCACCCTCATAAATTCCACCTCCCCCCATCTGGAACTCCCCTTGCTTACCCTCCAAATCTATTTTCTTCCCTGTTCCTCATAAATAATACCTTTTTTTTGCCACCCCTAATTGTTCCCCTCCCCTTTGATCTTTTGCAAATCTTTTGCAAATTACACATTGCTACATTTCTTAAAGCATAGCTCTCTTATCTTCCTAATAATCCTATTTACTGGTTTTTTAAATCACAACTTGCCACATCTGTATTATCTCAGTTGTCCTAACATGTCAAGAAGGTAAGACAGTAACCAGTTTTGCCCTATACTGTTACAGTGCTCTTACGCCACTTTCAAGGTCCTATGGAATCCTGGAGTCTGCAGTTTAGGGAGGGGCCTTTAGAATTCTCAGCCAGAGAGCTCTTTGGCCTCAGTAAACTGCAAACCCCAGAATTCCACAGGAAGCTGAAAGCAGAATAATAGCACTAATACAGTGTAGGGCGGAAATGGCCAGTGTTGTCATTCCCCATGTTGTATATTGGTGGTGGTGGGTGAAATTTAAGGAAGGAGGTTTCCCTAAGACTGCTGGGTAAGTTTGTAGCAGAGGCAAGATTTGAACTTCTCAGCCATGGAAAGTCACTGGGTGACCTTGGGCGGATCACATACTCTCAGCCCCAGAAAATCCAGTAATAGGTTTGCCTTGGCGTCACTATAAGTCAGAAACAACTTGATGGCACACAACAGCAATAATTCACCAAGTATACTCCAGTGAGATGAAAGCTTACCCAGAGTTCGAAAGCATTGTTTTTCAGGATTATACCTCCCAGAATTCCCAATTGTGCTACCTGGGGTTTTGGGAATTGGTAGTTCACCAAAAGGAACTTTTGTGAAGCTCTTATTTGAAAGGATGCCATGTAAAAGATGGAGCAAGCTGGTTTTCTGCTGATTAAGAGATTAGGGGCTTTTCCACACTACACTGTTATAGTGCTGTTATTCTACTTTCATCATCTTGTTATATCCTGGGATTTGCAGTTTAGGGAGGGGCATTTAGAACTCTCAGCCAGAGAGCTCTTTGGCCTCAGGAAACTACAAGCCCTAGAATTCCATCGGATGTTGAAAGTGGAATAATAGCAGTATAACAGTGAGTGTGGAAAGGCCCTAGGACATGGAGGAGTCGTCAAACTGCAGAAGTTCTACCTAAACATTAGGAAAATCTTCCCCTAATTTCCCTTTTTTATAACATGTTTTATTTTATTTGCAAGATAGTTTACTCATTAATTATGCAAATAAAAACAATATTATACCATTATTATAACTTTACTTGGAAAGTGAAGTGCTAAAAACCTATCTGTGGCCCAAAGAAGTTTAGCCTATTTAATTTTGGCCCTTACCTACTGCCAAGTTGTGCAGGTCTGATCTATTGTGCGTGGGTTCTTGCATTTTGTAGCTGATGAAAGCTATGGCAGAAGAGTTTGGATTATTAGTTTCCCCTCCAGAATCTCAGTAGCACTAGAGTACACCAGAGAGGATGTGCTAAAATGAGATACAGAAAGTAAGATACTGTATTTACTGGTGTATACGACGAACTTTTTCCCAAAAAAAAACACTGTTTGAAAATTGAGTGTGTCTTATACACTGGTGTGTCTTATATATTGGCAAACAGTATTTGCCACTGTATAAATGACGTGCATCTTATATACTGGTGCATCTTATATGCCAGCAAATACAGGTATATCAGTTTTGCACTATGGTCAGATAGCAATAAATCTTCAAATATGGGTTCTCAAGTATTTCACTGAGATGAGCTACCAATAAACTCTTACCTTTGGTCCTGATGCTTATAGATCTTAAACCACAACCCACTTGCAAGGATACAGACTGTCTGCACAATCCTAATCAATCTTTCAGCAATATTTTTTTTCTAATTACCTGATTGAGGTAACTCATTTCTATCTGTGATTCAGCATTCATAATGTAACCAAAGCTGGAACAGCCTAACATTCTCATCAAGTTGTCAGGCCACACATTTCCTTGATTTCATACTAAAGAATGCATACTATAGCTGTGTTGGCAGTCAATTACTAATTAGCCAATGTTAATTATGCACTTGTCACAAAATGCACACTATTTATGGCAAAATGTGTCACTTGGAAATCATGCTTAATATTTGCAGAGTATTAGATTTTACAGCAAAAGAGCAAATATATTCAGTAAGATGCAGACTGAATTCTGGGCATGCTAACGGAGTAGAAAGTTCAGTCAGGCCAGAAGCAACAATAAAGGGGAATGAATCATCTTGATGGAGAAAAGCTTAGTCCACATGGATTCCACTCCTAATAAATTAGGAATACATACAATAGGAATAGGTCTCAGCAATTGGGTAGGGGGGAAATAGTATGGGAGAGGTGGAAGAGAACATGGAAAGGACACTTTGTGTTTTCTAAATGGAGGTGTTTTCTAAAAGTAGGCTACTCCTTCCTGACTCCTCAGAAATTTGGAGGCTCTTCAACAACAGTCAATGAAGTGCACCATTTCCCCCTTTGTTTGTCTTCCCTGGGAATAAAGCCCAAGGTCACCTTCCAGATTTTCCCAGCAAAAAATAAGTTGCATTTATCTTAAGATACTTTAGGATTTGAAGAGAATAAGGAAGAGGGGAATCAAAGAGTGGGAAAAGGGCACCCTGACTTTGGAGGGCTATTCTGTGGGTCTCTAAGGAACCATCCCATGGCATCGGAAGGAAATTCTGGCTTTTTAAAAAAGCTGGGGAGGACAGAGTCCTCTCCACGAAGATCAGTATCTAGTATTTCAACCTAGAAAAAGATTTCTTTTTACCTATGGGAGGGCAACCTCTGAAAGTTTGTCAAACTTTGGTGGGTTTTTGGAATGTGTCTCTCTGTATTTGTGGAGTTGATGGCTGAATGGGGGAGAGGTGGTGGGTGGTGCATACATGGGGAAGCCTCTGAGAGAGATGGAGACAGGATGTTGAGTACATGAAAGAGAGATAAAATCTATGAAGGGTTACTGTAAGAGAGGAAGCCCAGGATTGTGATTATAAAAGAGAGAGAAAGAGTGTGACATAGTCAATTTGTCAAGATATTTGGAAAGAAAAAATGGGAACACTTTTTACTCCACCTCTGGCTGAAAAATGTCTTGGACCAATGCTGGATGTCCATTAGTCAGTTGAGCGTAGAACCATAATGATACATCCCCTCTAATTTTTTTCACCGACAGAAGATAAATGTCACTGAATTATTCAGATATAGAAGATGGTTATGTTTTTGCCCCTGCCATATTGGGTCTTTCACAGTTATTATGCAGAGCACTTCTTATATCTCTGCTTCGATCATAAAAATCTGTTCCAGGTTTAAAATTGCAATACAAACCTTTCAGCTAAAGGTCCAGCCTTTCCTCATTTCTAATATAATATGTGTATTTTCCAGCAACATGACTGCAAAACAAGCACACATTTAACAGCTGGTGCTTTTGCTTTCTTGTGCTATTCCCCTAAAACAGTATTTGCGGAAACAGAGGTCTGCAGGATGCCAAACTAAATAAAAAGGAAACAAACATTTTACATGTATCTGCATCAGAGTTTGTATCATTTAGCCTTTTTATTTGTTCACTATATTTATTCCGCCAAAACATTTTACAACTGAAAATTACTAAAACAAAAAGAACAAGAATACAATATGAAAGATACTAGAATAAACAGAAGTGTTATCTCACCACTTTCAAAGAGGTTCCCATGCATTAAACCCATATTTACTTTCCTTTTATATTATATGGTTGTTTTACATGCTGATGTTGAGAACTGCCTTTGATGTGTCGGGTGAGACAGAAAGAAGAGGTGCAAATACATAAAACAAAATAAAATACAGACATAACTGTCACCATCAGGCCACTGCCTGTTTTTCTAATATTATTTCCCAAAACACTGAAAGTTGCCTTATACTAAGCCAGGCCACTGGGCCATGTCGCTTAGTGTTGTCAACACTGGTAAGCAGCAGCAGCTTTCCAGGGTTTCAGCTGCGGTCCTTTCTAACTCTACTTTCTATAAGCAAAGTACTTTCTCTCACTTTGGGTGTGGCCATCATGCTTATTTTGAAATTTAACTTATCAAAGCTGATACAGGATGCACAACTGAAAAGCTTCCTGTTCCTCTTAATAACACAACATATCCAAAAAGCAACTCAAAGGTATGTGCATGCACACACATACACTTAGAAATGCAGAATAGTATTGCAGGATGTGACCAAAAAACCCAAAGTACAGGAAGCATGTGCAAACTGTCCTTCCTTTCCCCATATGGACACACTTCATCCCATCTGAGAGGAGTGGGCAGGAAAGAATGAATGCATTGTCTTTCTTCTAGTCCACTAGACAGGAGATAAATACAGAATTCAGTAGTAGCACATTCTTCCCCCACTGCATATGAAATGTATGCATCCACTGTACTGTCCCAAAAGCTCAACTTGGAGAGCTGTATATGTAGACAGCTGTTTTCTGTACAGCTTCTGTATACACCCATCCATCCAATGAGGTCTACATCTGAAGTTCTTTTCTGAGTGCCCTACTGTACCACTGGAAATACAGAGGTAGCAACTAGGGTATGAATCTACATTTATATAATAAAGGATATGAACAATTGTTTTCCCTGATAGGTAAGACTGCAGCCTTTAATTCCTTTTGTATTTCTGGACTTTTTTGTGGGGGAAAAAAGTCTGGGGTGTTTGCAAAAATACATCCTTTTCTGCACAAGCTTTTGCAGGGTTCTTTTGTGGCTGCTAATGTAATTTCAGAACCTCAATTTTCAACAAGCTAACCTTTGCAAAACAAGTTTGCTATCCTTTCATAATATCAGAAGATGTTTTATAAAGATGTTTAATGTGGATACTTTAGCTATACATCACCCACTCCTGCATATGAAACTGAAGAACAGGTAGGCATGTGAAGGACATGTCTGTCTACCATGTTGTGTTAAGCACTATCATAGTTTAACAAGGGAGAGTGGGAGAAACAAAGGTAGGAGTGGCTCCCATTACATTTTGCAGGGTTTCTCTCCAAGATATTCAGGTCTACACATACACTGAACAGGATGGACTGAACCACTTGTTGTTCCCTTGCCTTCCTTAGAATCACAAAGAAAAGAAGTAGTAATTTCATCTCTATTTATTTAAACTGTATTGGCCACCATTCCAGCCATAGTTTCTTATTGATCAGAACCAAAACAGGCCATTTCTTCAGATTCAGATTCATACTCAGAAAATACAGTAGCTCACTCTGGAATGTTAAGAACTGTTCTGGAATAGTTGAAGAATCCCTTCATCATCCACCCTTTGCTTATGTATACTTACTTGGTTGCTTTAAAAATGCCTTGTCTGTTTCTTAAAAGCTGTTCAGTAAGGAAAAAAGGCCATTTAATTGTCAGGAAGAACACGTGTATGTGTGTGTAGCATAAATCATTTCCTATAAATGGAGGTACCAGATGGCTTGCCTGTTTATATTCTCCTTAGACTCAGAAATGCAACAACTATTGTAAATTTGATTTGCCTATTCAAATGAGGAGCCTGAAGTCACAGTCTAACCTTCCCAACTGCTACAAATTAGGCCCATCATACAGGCTGACAAAGCAACCACGCTCCATTAGTTAAATACACTTTTTTCAAAGACAAGCTGCCCAAATACGTATTTAGTTGATGATCTGTAACAGCTCTGAAGAAGCATTCAATGCTAGAAGCTAAACAGTGCCTGTTTACAAAATGGTGTAATTATAAAGTCATCATCCCAATTATTTTGGCAGCTGGCCAAGACGCAAGATCAACAAGCCTCAAGATGATGTATTCCAAGACTCAAAGGTAAAGGGCATTCTGAGGCTAGTCTAGCTCTGTTTATACTCTTGCAGGAATATAAATGTAAAAAAAGCAAAACCAGTGACTATGCCAACAGTAGTCTGAGCTACGGATTGACCTCTTCTGCTTTATGTAACAAACAGTACCAAACTCTTCGTTTTACATGCAAGCCCAGTCTTTGTAAGGAGTAATCATTCCTCTGTATCAGCACAGT
Source organism: Ctenosaura bakeri (assembly GCA_948474755.1). Classification (NCBI taxonomy): domain Eukaryota; kingdom Metazoa; phylum Chordata; class Lepidosauria; order Squamata; family Iguanidae; genus Ctenosaura; species Ctenosaura bakeri. The sequence goes on along the minus strand of CAOLHI010000377.1, from coordinate 268,768 downwards.
AAGCTTTGAGCATCCAACTGGAAGAGATTTTCACATTCCAATCAGACGCAGCAGCAACAAGCAGCCTTCTCAGTTAAAAGATCAGATGTATAAGTACCATACATTTAAAGCCTGTCAACAGACAGATACATACACATCAGCCTTTCGCAAGATGACATTATATGTTCTAGACTACAACTCTCCTTCACCCTTCTAAATCATCCACGACTAGGCTGAATGGGAGTTGTAATCTGTCACATCTGGAGGGCAGCAGGTCAAGGAAGACTGATTTATACTATTGTAAGGTTCTGAGGATAATTCTGTACAATAATGTAGAGTAAAAGTACACTTATTGGGTGATTGATTCGATTACTGTATTTTTATTCCTATTTTGACTGGAGCATCAACTCATATTGGATACTACAGTTGTCCCTCTACATTCACTAGGGTAAATGGCAGAGGACTCCCTGCAAAAGTGGAAAAAATACAAATATCAAAATGCGTATGTGTGTCTTTGGGAAGGACTGAGGTATGCTGGGAAGAGTGGTTACTCAGGGTTGAAATCAAGTTAGGAAAAGGAAGAGGAAAGGGAAATGTGGTGGCTCAGCATGGTGACCCTATACTTCCTACTTCTCACTCATCTCCCTCCTTGGGAGTGGGGGGCATTGGGAGAGGGTCTGCAGTGCTGAGAAATTAGGCTGCAACCTGTCCTTAGCTAGCCAGGCAGTAACTGATGGAAGAGCAGGAAGACAAGAGGCAGGTTTTTAAAGGGCTGCCTGGCCTGATGCCACCAAGAAGGAAAGTTACTTTGGAAAAGAAGTGCTTGAGGTGGGGGCCAGTGGTTGGAGAAACTCACAAATAACCAAATCCAGGAAAGTGAAACCTGCAAATGTAGAGGGCCAACTGTACTGGCATCGTAGAGGAGCTTCACTACCTCACACCAACGCTCAGCTGGCGGAAGCCCTTGTAAATTTAGGAACTGTGGCAAAAAAATAAAATAAGATAAAATAAAATAATAAAAACACAGATTTTTTTTAGTCCTTCCAAATTATTTGGAAACTTAAGGCAATTGGCATCAAATATGAGGGACAATTATGGGGGTGTCACATTGCCCCTCCACTACCATTACTCAGTCCTATACCATCCGTCACACCACTTGGATAATACTAAAACAAGAAAAGTAATTAGTAAGATTCATTAAACTTTTGAATGCAGTCAAGTGCAGGGCTTTGCACTCTTCCATTCATGCACATGGGAGCTGTTTACATGGATGGGAGAAAACAAAGCATGCCCCAGTGATACCAGATTTGTTGAGGACACACATCCTCAATCCTGAACTAGGCTAGACTGCACAGCTCTACCTCCTCTTCTTCACTGCCTCAATACAGATTGATCATATACAGATCTTGCAAATATTAGTTTTTTAGACTACAACTCCCAGAATTTTCTAGCTACCATGCAAAAGTAACTTTCCCCAGCTTTCAACATGGCTGAATAAAACTGAAGTCAAGAAGTATAATTAAAACTGTCACAGAGAGATAGTCTTGTTGCTTCTTGTGATATCTGGAAAAGGAGGGTATTGCTACAGCTTCCCCACACTTGTCTTCAATGTCCATGCAAGGCCTAGGTTTTGCCTATGCACAGCAGTTCATATACAACAATGCATTTACTTAGATCTAACATTTGTATTAGAGGTATGTTGATTTTCTCAAACATGATATCCTCCCGATGTTTGGACTCCACTGCCCCAAACAATATAGCCAATGGCCTGGGAAAAGACACGTTGTAGTCCAAAAGAACTGCAGGCGTTCATGTTGGAAGAGTCTGGTATACATCACCTGGTACAATTTTTGGTGAGTCACTAGGAAAGTGAATGATCTGGAAATATAAACTCGCAATACATGAATATGCAAGGGCAAAGAAATGAATTTTTTAAAGGAAAAAGAAAGAAGACACCATGAGAAGAAAAGGCTGAATACAGCTAAATGAGATGTTGACAAATAGCATGACTACAAACATAACTGAAAGTATAAAAGTAGCTTTAAAGGACAACTTAATAACAGAAGGAACCTAAAAAGCCAGATACTGTACAAAACACACTTAAAGAATAGAATTAGACCAGAAGATACCTGATACTCTAATCACTACCTAGAGACTCCAATAGCTCCTTATACTTTATTACACATTACAAGCTAATTAAAAAAAGATTCCTGTTTCTAATCAATAGGTGCCTGGAATCAAAGAAAAGCATGCAGAGAGGATACAAATAGGCAGAAGTATGAGGCAGAATCTTAGGCCATTTCTGCACTACACTCTTATAGCGTGATTATTCCACTTTCAACATCCTATGGAATCCTGGGGTTTGCAGTTTCAGGAAGGGCCGGTCTTACAATTATTCCAGGCAGCAGTAGAAGGTGAGTGCTGCTCACCCAATCTTACCACATCCTCCCTTTTTATGTCTGTTTTTTTTTTCACTACTTCTTTTCCCCAGACCATTGACTGTTTAATAACTCATCCAAAGACTAGCATGGAAGCTTTGATGCTCCCTTGCTTGAATGCATTCTGCTTGGAATTTAGAATTTGTTGGCTCTTTACTGTATGACACTTCGCATGTCAAGCTGCTATTCCCCTCACGCTTTCAACAGTTGAAACAGCTGTACCTCTGCTCCCACCAAAGTATTCAGTGGGCTTTGCTAAGACTCTCATCAACTTTCACAGCAACAAGCGAAAAAGAATGAACAAGACAACTTATTACTAAAATAAAAACATGAATTTGTTTCTTTGGCAGCACACGCTGCCTGATGTCTACACTCAGACATGGCAAGATTGCCCACCCTCTGCCCCTAACTATCCTTTCCCTTAATTCTAGAAATGAGGGTGCTCTGTAATTTCTTATTAACAGAGAAAGGTTTCTGGACATGTTCCAACGAATCTGCTAATCTACTTCACATTTTTCCACAAATAAGGGGAAGTTCTCAGAGATACAACTCATCCCCAAACTGAGTGAGATTATGAGAAGTGTCAGTATCTAATGTTGGTAGTGACCTACCCGAAGCCATCTTGTAGTTCTAAGACAGTACAAGTGAGTGAGGAGACCATGGCATGAAGGCCTACCTGAAAGCAGAGTGAGGTCCACTTTTAGTCCCTGGACCACAGTTTGACAAATGTTGCACTATATTCAGAAGCTGGGAAGGTTTTTTTGGTTTATGACAACTCTTAGAATCACTGGCTAAGCTGGCTGGGGGATTCTGAGAGTTTGAAACTCCCAAAGCAAATTTTCCAGCCTTTGATTATACAATACCATGGATGAGCAAGAGTTTTCCACCTACAACTCCCACAAGCATAGGCAATGGGGAGGGATTATGAGAGCTGCGGTTCAAAAAAATCTAGAGGGCCACAACTGCTTGCCCCCATACTATACTAGTCTCTTTTTCAAAAAGCTCAGAATGGTTTATATGGGACTCCAACGGACTCCCACACTAGTCAGATTCACAGTTCCTTGGTTTCACCAGTGTGACACATGCTCCTAAATTCAGAAGGGCTTAGAGACTATTCCTAGGCTGGTATTTGCTTTAAAACTCATAATCAGAAACAGTAATTCTATTCTACGGTGGAGGGGGGGCTTGCACTCCTAATAACGGAACCAGTAAGCTGAAAGGAGCTATACATATGCCTGTTCTCTCTGCTTTTATATTTTAAGTCTTTATATTTTATTTTAAGGAATATATAGAATTTTATTTAAATTCTCTGAATTAAAAAAAAAATCAGCATATAAAATAGAATTTATGTACCGGTATAGAGAAAAGCAAGCATCCTTGAGTTCTTGCTGCAACATAACTGACTATCCAGCCTGTCTATGCAGATGTTTTAGTTACTCTTAACAAACTATTACAACCTAATTGCCTTTTTTACATTTTAACTTTATTTATTAAAACCCCTTCAAAGCAGATTCATCAGAATAATAAAAGTCATCTTGAAAAGTGTGTTTGCTTTAAAATATATCATTGCTGGCCATTGATTTTCATCCTGTGCCAGTTTTCATCATTCAAACAAATATTAATTATCCTCCAGTCATTCATAAGACTTTACATTGAGTTGGCTTTTATTTTGGATTATCTTAAAAATATCTTCACATCGAAAAGAGACATTATATCTTGTTTGGTCTTATAAGTACTGCCAACACAGCTGTGGCGAAAGATTGCACAAGTAAGGGAACAGCCTTAGGGTGTTCAAAGCCTCAGTCCAAATTCCACAGAGAGAGTTGTATGTGTGTTCTGTGTGTTTGTTTTGAAAATCTTGGCTAGCCTATGCTAGCTATTTTAAGGTCACTTTTTGTATCATTTAGAATTTCGCTAACAGTTGCAATAATCACTAAAAGAAAAAAATAACACAATTTATATTTAACTATGCACATTTTTAAAATTACTTGAAAACACCATCTTTATCCCATCAAGCAAATTTTAAGCCACCAGAAAGACTTACTCTGTTTAAAAGGGTTTTGTTGTTGTTGTTTAAAACAGCATAAATATTTAACAATACATTAATCTAGGGATGGCTACCTTTGCCTTTTTAAAAAGCTTTAGCATCACCCCTTGAATGTAACTAAATATGGTGTCTGAAAATTCAATGCAGAGGGTGTGGCTAGGCAGCAGTCCTGAACCTGAACCTTGGCACATCCCACTTGTGGACAGGGATGGAAAGTGTCTAGTCCACAAGGCTGCATTTGGCTTCTTGGCAGAGAGCTTCCTGCAGTCTTTCAGTCCCCTGGATCCTCCCCAAAAATTAAGCATTGTGGAGCCAAAGATGCCCCTTCAATTCCTGGAATGTGTTCAGCCATAGTTTAGACATTAAGCACACCACTAACAAATAAATAAATTGTGTTTTTATGATAAGTTGTACATTTATATTATAGGCACGCGTTAGTTAACAACATTCCTGACAATGAACTTCCTTTTCCCAGAGTCTTTTACATCCTCCCATCCTCCCTTTCCGCCTCTATCTTTGTAAACCAGGATTTTTTTTAGCAGCATCAGCATTCAGAAGATGATGAAGGAGGGCTGCAGAAACACAGACTTTCAGTGCTGGGTTGCAGTAGCATATCTTCAGTAAACAATGCAAAAAAAAAAAAAGAATTTACTGTAACTGTGGGTGTATGCCTGCAACAGGCGAGGGAAACAGCAGCAGCCTTCAGAATGCCTTACTGAGGATGCAAGAACAGTAAAACGGAGAGGAAAGGGGAAGGAAGCCTCACCTATTATGCTTAAAAAGCACAGATCTATAAGCATGGTCCAGCCAAACAGAAATGATAAGAAAAGTGAAGGCTGTTGGAAGACCAGCGCTGGATTAATTTTAGAAGAAGCTTTCAAATAGTCTCTAAAAGGTTCAGAATGTTTGTGTTTACTTGTGCAAGGCTCATCTCAACTAGTTCTTTCATTTCACAGGTACATATGGTTAGTTATGAATAAAAGAGTTTGCAGAAATATAGTGAACTGCTCTTCTTTTTTATAGCACAGGAACCTATTTCTATTCTTTCCATGCTACTTTGGCCTCTAGTACCAAATCTGGTGTTAAAGTAACCCTCAGGAATTCATCTATAGTTGCTCCTCCATATTTGCTAGGGTTAGGAACGCAGGACTCCTCACAAAAATGGAAAAAGTGCAAATGTCAAAATGTGTGTGTCTATGGGAAGGAGGACAAGGCAGGGTAGGGAGAGCAGGTGCCCAGGTCCAAACCAGGTCAGGGAAAAGAGAGGGAAAAGGGATGGGCCAGCATACTTTCTCTCCCATCTCCTTTCTTGGATGCGTGAGGGGCTCTGGGAGAGGGTTTGTGGTGCTGAGAAACTGGGCTGCTACCCATTCTTAGCTGGCCAGGCAATGGCTAGTGGTGGTGGAAGAGGAAGAGGAGGACGCCGACGACCAGAGGCAGGTTTTAAAGGGCTGTATGGCCTGACCAGAGACTCCAAGAGGGAAGGTTCCCCCAGAAAGAAGCACCTGAGATGCATGGGCAGAGGTTGAAGAAACTCACAAATAATGAAATCTGTGAAAGTTAAATGTAGAGGTCTGACTATACTTGGTTAACTGAGTTCCACCTGTATTTCTTTTCATGCAGCTTTGTTAGTCTTTTGTATTTGCATGCATATAACTCTTCCCTGATCTGGAGCTTCTTGTCCAATATACTGTCAGAAACAGCCACTTGCCTTGTGTATTCTGCCATATAAACTAAGCCAAAACATCAACCCTTCTATCTCTGCCTCACCTACTTGCTTTCACCAGCTGTAGAATGCAGCAATGCAACATCTAGTTTGGGAAGCTGTAAGAAAGGCCTTAGCTATTTACCAACTGTGCACAAAGTTCATATCCTTTTTTTTGTTTTTTAATGAACTGCCAATTTGGAGACCTTCTCTGAAACAAGCTGGCTGCCTTCTCAAACAGACCAAACTGATATAATTCAATCTCACTTACAGATCAACCAAAGAAAAAAACTTTCATAGTAAATCCTTCCTTTTTCCAATTGGCTGCGGACACTAGTTGGATTGAAGATTCTCTAGATAAAATACTAATTAAGAAGGAGATGTTACACAGGTTTCTCCTTTTTAGAGTATCAGGTTTCCAAGGTGGGAAGCTTTCCCCAGAGATTGCAGAGAAAACTCTTTATATAACTTAATGAGCACTAGATTCCACACACACCCCGCCCAATCTGCATGAGAAGCATGACTTCTGATATCTTGACTTTCCAAACACCATGAAAATTACTCAAAGTATTTTCAAATCCATTTAAGACATTGACTCGCATCTAATTGGCATACTTCTCTAGATACAGCTGGAGGGGCAGTTGCCTTAAAACAGCTGATGCATCAGTGCTACAGAAGGAAACTCCACACTGGTGCTGAAAAAGTATGAGATTGATTTTAATAGAAAGTAAATTTCTTATCAGCCCTCTTTCAGCTTTCATTTCGCAGACTGCTTCCTTGTCAGTTAGCCCTTTAAGAGCATAATGCAGTATCTCCATCATCGTTGAGGCCCTTTTCGTAAGAGGCTGGTGGAAGCCTTTTCCTCCCACTTCCATTCTTATTGCTCCTCTTTTAATCAATACCATGTTAATCCTCTTTGTCACATTTCAAAGTGTTTCCTATTTCCCATGTTACTGCAGAAACAAAAATTTGAAGTCTTTCTAGGTCTTGATGCCAATCAAGTGAGAAAGAGACATGTACTTTTATTCATAACTATGCTAGATTACTGTCTTCACATTCTGATATGATTCCTTTCCACAACATTGCATCTATTACACACCCCATGCTTCCTACACTGCGATATTCTCAGTACCTTCATGTAAATATTATATTAGCCTGAATGATAGTTATCTCCCAACTGGTCCAAAATCAAGACCATGTTTTTGGGTAGCCTGTGTATTGATCCCACTACGGTTCAACTGGTATCAGATCAAATACATATAGCATCAAGTCTTTATGAACAAGCATATCTATATAGAAGTTTTCGAAGAAGTAGTCATGTTAGTCTCTTGCTGCATCAAAGAGAGAAGAGGGGAAGAATGTAGCAACACCTTCAAGGACTAACCATTCTTTATCTTGGCATGAGGTTCTGTGGATATACACACACTTCTTCAGATACAGCAGACAATGACAGCCAGGCATCAGGATGCAAAGCATCTTTACACAACTGAGGGAGTGAGATGGAATGTAATGGGACCCAGAAAGATGCAAATCACAACCTTTGCTCTAAATTTTGAAAGAGCTGCATGAGATGATATAGTCTAGTATAGTTATGAATAAAAATATCTTTCTCTCCTGATCTACAACTAGATCTAGAAAGACTTCAGATTTTTGTTTCTGCAGTAACACAGGAAATAGAAGCACAGCTGGAAACTGACTTCTGGTAAGCAGATGCATCACTGTAAAGATCAGAAAGGCTTATATCACTTTATACAGCCCCTTCAAAATTTAGGGCAAGGGCCACAATTTTCACTTTGCATTTTCACTTTACATTTACTGTGTAAATATTCTTTACATCCTGTGGCCTGGATACCACACTGTACTGCATCTGAAGCAGTGTGTTCATATTCACGAAAGCTCATGCTAAAATAAAAACCAGTTTGTCTTAGAAGTGCTGCTACATTCCTTCATTTTTCCCTTCCTTCTTCCTTCCTTCTTTTCATACATATAGCAGTTAGGCAACCAATTCTGGCCAATTCTGGGCATGCAACTACTACTCTGCTATATTCTAGACATAGTTAACAAAGGACAGGTCAATTAGGGTTGCTCCATTTCTTGCAAGCTTTCAGGAGGCAGCTAAAATGGTGCTGCCCTACATGGCCTTTGGTCCTTGAAGCTCTTTTGACTGTTTAACTGTTTGGTTTTATTTTTAAGGAGTATTGTTTTAGTTGTTGTTGTTTTTAAAATAAAGCATTGTACATTCCAGTTTGAGAGGGGTGCTGAGAGAAGAGAAATAATAAATAAATAAATTTAATAAGGAAAAATAAAATAAAATAAAATAAAATAAATAAGCATCACCAAATGAAGAAAGATGTCATTTCAAAGAGCAAGAGAACTTTGGATAACTGAGGCTGGTGGACTTGGAAGACAGACATTCACGAGTATAGAAGAACAGAGAGACAGAAGTAAAGTCTTAGAAGACCTGGATCAAAGAACTGGCCAGTAAGTCAGTGCAGGCATCACTTGACCAGAATGGTTTTGATGATGGAGATGTGGTTAGGAGGAAGGTAAAGAGAGACAAAGACCAGTGTTGCAATGTCTGCAATAACAAAGGTGAGAGATAAGCAGAGCACAAAAGAGGAGTTTTTGCTGAAAAGACAAAGAGGAAATACAAAGAGTCTTTTTCTACTATTCTTAATGCAGAAGTAGCATGACTTGAAAATGGACTCAGCATGAAGAACAGAGACATGTTGAACACAACACCAATGCTTCGTATCTATTCAATACACCAATGGAATAATGCTAAAAACAACCATGAAAATATGTAAGGAGAGCAACACTCAGAAGGAAACATGAGGAATGCAAACTCTAACATACTGTGTCTGAAACAACGGCCCTTTCCACACGTGAAGGAAAAAATGTCCTGAGACGTCCGGAAACGGAGCTTACCTGAGTCCGTCACCGCGTGGAGCAGCGTGTTTTCGCTGCTCCACACTCCTCGGTGTCCCGTGGTGTCCTGTGAAGCCCAAAATGGTGGCTTACGACTGGTGGAGGCTCTCCACCAACCAGAGAAGCTCGCCAGCCGGAAAGCCCACCCCTGGCAGATCTGCAGGCACGCCCTTGCACGCGCCTGCAAATCCACACTGGGCACTGCAGCGGGGCTGCATGCGGCTGCACGATCGTGCTTTTTAAAAACCACTTGAAAAGTGGTTTTTAAAAAGCACACGGCGGCACCACTTCCAGGTGCCCTAGCATGGATTGGGGTGTGGAACTACACAAAAGTAGTCCACCCCAATCCACTTTACGGTGTAGATGACCTCGTCAGAGGTCGCTCTACACCGTTTTTAAATCCCCATGTGGAAAGGACCAACGAAGCACTCAAATAAGCATATAAAGACAGGCAAGTGGTGATATAGGTTGTACAGACAGAGATCTTGCAAATAAAGAAGCATGGTTAAATGTCATCTTAGTGCATCGGGGTCTGAAACTGAAAAAATGTGAGGAAGTCATCCAGAGACAGTGAGAACAGATATGTAGAAGACCAAGAAAGAGAGAATGCAGAAGAAGAGAAACCCTCTCTCCTACAGAAACACTGAAAAAACATTTTCACTGGCCAGAAAAGAAATCTTTGAAGACAGAATCACAGATTCCCTAGCACATTGGAATTGACCGTGATAAAATAATCAACAGTATCAAAAGCAGCAGAAAAATAAAGCCAGATGAGGTTCACATTTAGCAATTTACAAGGTTCAGATTGAGCGATGAGAAAACACTGGTTTTTGAAGCAGTGGCATTTCAGTGGCAGTCAGAAGCCATGCGGGAAAAGTCAAAACACAAAAAGAAGAAGGAGATAAGTTGAACTTAAAGAGGTAGAGTCACAGGATTTGTTCTTCTTCACAGAAAACAATGCCATGTATGAATGTAAAAGAAAAGGCCACATTGGAAATATATGAGTCAGTAGTGGAGCTTGGAGTGTGTGGGGGTGGCAGGAAGAAAGAGGCTATGGCATGAGGGGCGTGGCCACTGTGTGTAGGGGCGTGGCTTCAGTTTGTGGGGGTACGGCCAGGACACACAGGGGCATGGCTTATGGGCTGGGACGCCCAAGAAGCATTGCCGCCCAGGGTGAATTGCCCTGCTCGCCCCCACTTCCCTACGCAACTGCTATGAGTTGATTATGCAGTCAAATCAATGTGATTTTTCACATATTCACTACTATATGTGTTCTCATACACATATACACACTTTAAATAAGGAAAACGAAGATATCCATGTTCAAAATTACTCTTTCCCCTTACAGATTACCACTCTGTTAGTGACGTATGCCCACCTAAGTCCCATTTCAATGAGGTACAAAGGTCTACGCAATTGCCCTTCCCCTCCATCTGAAAACCTCCATCTGGCAGCTCTCAAGCCCTGAGAGAGGCCCCTACTACTTTCACTTACTGGTGAACAAGGGGTTAGGAGGGAGAGATTTCAGACCATTTAGATCTGCCTCTTCTGACTTTCCAGGGGAAGGAAAAATGGCTGCATATCATTTGAGAACACACCCTATTCTTCCCCCAACCAAGCTGAGACTAGCTGATTCTCTATGATCTGAACTGCCTCTTCTCTCCCCTCCCCACTGGTAATCGACAGCAACAGAGGCCCCTTCTTGCACTTGAGAGCTGCCAGGCGGTGGGAGGATATGAAACTGCACATGCAGAGCTTAGTTCCAAGGTAAGCTCTAGGCCACAGTGTGTTCCAGGGAAACAAAGGCTCCACACTAGATGGTTATAGTGCTATTATTCCACTTTCAACATCCTACAGAGTCCTGCAAACCCCAAAAGTCCACAGGACATTGAAAATGGAATAGCACTATAAAAGTCTAGTGCGGAAATGGCCAAAGAGTCACAGTATATCTATATAAAAATACAAGCTTTTAAACTCCACTGGAAAGTTTTCTATCATATATGCTCACTGAGTATATAAATAAATAAATAAATAACACAGGCAGATCAATTCCTTTCTGTTATTTCCACTGGGCCACTGCCATTCAGACTTCTCCAACAAAAAAGACACGATGAGCATTTAAAAAGAAAAAGTGTGAGCCTGGAATTCATAATCTTCCTTAGTATTAACTACACTGCTCAGAGGAGATGACAAGATTTATTTCCACTTTCACTAATCTAGAATGAACCCCTATTTGTTGCAAAGAGTAGATGATTAACAGGCCAGTACAGGAAATGCTGATTAACCTCTGCTTTTAAAGGGATCACTACTAACCTATGCCTTTAATTAACCTATTGACTTGCAGGTACTACGTGATCCCGTTGATCTATATTCACAGTAGTCCAGCTCTATCCCGTGTTTCTCTCAATTCTTTATCTGGCTGTAGCCTGAAAATGAAATATGCTTTCCACAACAGAAGGAAGGGTGATAAGAAAATAAATCCACCCCAAGCAATAAAACCATTCCAGTGACTTATGGTTATTTTTCCTCAGCTCTGTATTGTACCCTGATGTAAAACACACAAACCTCTGTATGATGAAAGTGCACAAATCACTAAGAGGTCAGAAACTTCTTCACTTGAGCCAAGGGTCGAGGTCTCTAGATTGAGAACTCACTGCTGGATTCTTGCCTGATCTTGAGTTAGCGGCAACAGTGGCACTACCACTGTTACAAAGTTATAGTACAAATGAAGAAGTATATCTCCAAAACACTATCTGGGATAATATAGGTCCTATCCTCCAGTTCTGAAAAGATTAAAGATTACTCTTTTAAACTTAGTACTACACAGGGAGTAAAAAAGCTTACTTACAAGTTATTTACAACCATGACCTCCAAGGGGTTCTTTAAAATCCACAGGGCTTTTGTTCCTCTGATTTTTCATAACTTTTTGAACTCCCCAGTTGTGAGTACTATGGGACTTCTCTATAGCAATTCATTAGTTGACTCCAATTTGTCATTTGCCTGCAGTTGCTGTTGTTCTGCTGAATTTGCTACATTTTACTTGCTCATCCAGAATACAGAATCTACTTTCAGTTCCGACCAGCTGTAAATGGGAGGCCTCTCAAACATATCTGGGAAAAGGTATCTCTCAAAGCAGATATATGGCATTTACCACACACACATTGCAAGCTCCCCTACCACTCCCAATCGTCATTTGCAACAAGACAAGCAGATCAGTTACGAAGGACAATGTAAATAATTCAGCACTGGAACAACTGGAATTGCAAATGCAGCATTTAGGATAGATGGGCAGGATGTGCACATAGGCCCCTGAACAGAGAAACAACTTTATCTCACAATGGACTTCCAGTTTGGTTGAGAGCTGAGAGACACAATCTTCTGACCTCCATGAAGATCACCGCTGCTGCTGGTTACTGGATGCAAAACAATTTCCAATCCGGTTTGTTCTGTCCCTAAGTAAGAAGAGGGCAGCCCGACAAGATGTGTGACCTGAAGCCAAGGCTGATCCCGCCATTCATGATCGGTGTATGATCGTGAGTGTGAGTCAGCCAGACTGGCTGTCACCACCATTAGATCTTCACCAGCAGCAGTACAGTTACAAAGAGGGAGAGTTTCCCCTTCACAAGATTCCAGCCACCAGATTTTTTCCATTCCTTTTTCTTTTTGTTATAAGACTTGGACCCTTTCGACCTTCGAGGAATTACACCTGTTTTGGAAGACGCTGGGTGAGAACTGGAATTTTCCCTCAGGAAAACTGACAATCACATCACCTTCTTGTTACTCTTGTAACTGGCATAATTTCCTCTCCCTGTTTGGATCTTTGTTTTAATATACTGGGGAGTCCATGACTGAGGGCTATTTTCGCCCGTAATAGCCGTTTCCCCCAGTTTTTTTCATTCTTTCCTATATTTTCTATTTGGCCTTATGGACTTTGGACTTTCAGGGTCTGGATCAGTACTCTAGGGATTGTTTTGGTTTTTCTTCTTTTTTTCTTCCTTTTTTACAAGCAATAACTTGGATCATTTCTGAAAGACTACAGGACCTGGCAATACACTATTGGACGTTTCTGAACAGTGACCCGAGGTCAGTTTTTTTACTTTAAATGGGGCCTTTTTGGTTTGTTTGTTTGTTTTTGGATAAAGGCTCTGGGACTCTGTTGTTGGCTTGGTTTATTTCTTGACTTCTGTCACTGCGCACATTTCTGGACAATCGGGTTTGCTGTCAAGCACATGCGGACAAATTGGACTGTGCTTCTAATGCTAAAGAATTTACAGGCACTGGATTTCTCAGGTGCTTATTTTTCTGTTTGTGTATTTTCACTTTCTTACATGTACTGACTGTACTGATTTATAGTTTGAAGATTTGCAGAGTCGGTGTTTTCAAGGTTGTCCTGGAGGAATCTCTTATCTGATGGACATGAAGGACAGATTCTAATTAACCCATTATTTGCTGGTTTGAAGACCCAATATATTGTGCTTTATTTAGCTGGACCTGATGAATTGGATTTGATTTTGATCTACATTCCTTTGAATTTTTTAAATAACTAATCAATCAATTAACTATCAATATAATTATTATTAGTGAATATCATCGTCATCATCATCATCATCATCATCATCATCATTATTATCATTAATTCCTAGCTAATCTATAACCAATAATTAACTTTAATACTTGTGTGATTTGATTAATTAACTTGTGGTTGTGGGAAGAACTTGGATAGGTTGATTTACTGGCATAGTTATTTATTTTGTCCCTAATAATTATTATTACTATTAATTATTAATAATTACTATTGGCATAATTAATTCATCTTAGTTGATTAAAATTTCTTTCTGCTGGCAAAACTAAGGTTGAAGTAATTAAGTGTGTTTGTCAGTTTATACTAGTCCTTTTCATTGGCTTATATATACTATGCAGGAATTAGCTATAATCAATTTATAAAGTTCTTCAGTCTACTGTGATAGTATCATATTCACAAAATGAGATCAGGCAAAGTGCGCATAACTGTGGCTTCTGACTCTCAAGCAAGACAAGATTCCCTTGATGACCCTCGCGATTATCAAAAGAAATTTCTGGAAGAAATGAGATCATATATGGCAGAAATTAAACAAGATTTGAGTGATCTGAAGAATCAAGTTTCAGAAATTCAGAATACATTAGAACAAGTTAAAAGACATGTCAATATTAACTGGAAAGATATCAAGGTGAATAAGAAGGAAATTTCTGCTCTGAAACAAAAAATGACTACTACTACAATAGAGATGGATAAACAACTAGACAGGCTAGTTCTAATTGAAGAGAAGTAGATGGATTTCTGGATTAGAATTCAAGGTCTGGAGGAAAAGATAAATGAAGACATCAGGAAAAGAGTAGCAAGTCTGCTGGCAGACTTTCTCACTTGGAAGAAGAAGATATTGATATGGAGGTACATTCTATTTACAGAGTCAGTTCTACAACCACTAGAAAAAAGAAGTTACCCAGAGATGTCATTGTCCAGCTTACAAATCAATTAGGGACAACATTATTGAGGGATTAATAGAGAACCTATGGTTGACCAAAATAAACAATTAATAATTTTACAAGAAATCCTAATAAAGATATTAAAGAAATATAAAGATTATGACTTTCTAGTGTCTAAACTTAAGAAAAATCAAACAAGGTTTAAATGGGACCATCTTGAAGGGGTGATCCTTACCTATAAAGGGCAGCAGTATAGACTGAATTCTGTTGAAAAGGCACAAGATTTCATATGTAGATTCAGAGCAGATTTGGACAGGTCAGGACCTCACTCCCACTCACAAAATCCTAAAGAACTGGTGGGTTCTAGTACTTCAAAAGACAAAGACACAAGAACGGAACAACCCTTAAAGGTGAACCAATCCAAAGCATCACAGATGCTTGCAGAGGCTTCCAGACAAAAGGCAAAGAAAACCCACGTTAATGATAATAAAACATTGGAGACTAGCCTTATTAATCTTGATAGAGAGGAATTAGTTTTGATCCAGTCATCTCAACAATGACTTGCTCTACTCTATCCTGGAACACAAATGGTCTGAATTCACCCATTAAAAGGAAAACAATCTTCCATTACCTTCAGAAATGCAACCCAGATGTCTGCTGCCTTCAAGAGACATGTTTTAAAAAAAGAGATGCTAGAGTGTTGGAAGCCCCTAGATTGGGAGATGTATTAATATCAGCTGCAACTGATAAAAGAAGAAGCGTGGCTTTTTATGTCAAACCAGTACTGTCCCCTCAACTATGGTTTAATGGTGATAAAGGCAGATTTTTGGGCACTGAACGTACCACAGACGGTAAAACTCTTTTGATAATTTGTGTCTATGTCCCATGTAAAGAAAATAAGATTTTTTATGGCAATTTAATAACAGCTATAGCGAGCCAACCGTATGAAGATGTGCGTATGATGGGTGACTTCAATGGAGTTATAGATCCTAAGACTGACAGAAGTTCTTCAACTTTCCTGAAAAGGTCAAAAGGGAAACTGACAGCAGACTTTCTCCAACTGGTGGAAGAGTTTCAGCTGATTGATGTGTGGAGGTTCAAACACTCTAACGTTAAAGATTTCACTTTCTATTCAAACCACCATCAGTCATGGTTGAGAATTGATCTTATTTGAGTGCCTAAAAGTTTACAAGTTTAATATACCAAAAACAGATTTTAAATAAGACCTTCAGTGATCACAACCCAGTCACCCTGTTCCTCAAAGGGCAAAACAAAAGAAAAAACTGGAAACTGCCTGCAGGAAGAGATTGTATCATAATGTAAAATAGAATTACAAGAATTTTTCAAAGCCAATCTAAATAATGAAGTGGAAACATAAATAGTCTGGGACACAGTCAAAGCAGTAATTCAAGGATTTTTTACCCAGAAACATACTGAATATAAAAGGAGACAAAAGAAAAATATTGATGATGCAATGGAGAAAATTAAATATTTAGAATCTAAATTGAAAAGTAACCCGTGAGACAAGGAGGTGATCCTAAATTTAAGACTGATGCAAAAACAGCTGTTGATGCTCACTGTTGAAGAAACAGACAAAAAGATTCGCTTTGTAAAACAAAACCACTTTGAGCACGCAAATAAACCTGGTCCCTGGTTGGCTTATAAGATACAGAAAGAGAAAAAAGGCAACTAATTTCTGATATTAAGGAAGGTGATCATAAAATTACAGAAGTCAGAGAAATACAAAATGTACTTTGTAATTATTTCCAAAATTTGTATCAAGCCAATGTCTCTAAGAAGTCAATGGATATGGAAGAGTATCTTAGTTCTCAAAACCTCCCAGAAATATCTCAGGAATTTTATGGGATGTTAAATAAACTTATTTCTATAAATGAGATTAGTGAGGCAATAGAAAGAGTTAAACTGAACAAAGCCACGGGCCCAGATGGTCTAACTGCCAGTTTCTACAAGCAATTTCAGGAACAACTTCTGAAGCCCATGCAAGTAATGATGAATTCAATAATTGGTGCAGGATCATTCCCAGAAGCTGGATAGAGGCTAATATAAGTTTGATCCCGAAGAACGATCTTGCTCCTTTAACGTGTAAAGATTTTTGACCCATCTCACTTTTAAATTGGATTATAAAATTTTCACTTCCATCTTAGCCAATCACCTGAAGAAGGTTTTGCCAGACTATGTACACAAAGATCAGAATGCCTTCATTCTGGGCAGAGAGATGAGATCTAATATTCAAAGCATGCTTGACATAACAGAATTTTATGAGTCATACAACGAAAAAAAGGCACTCTCATTTTTCTCAATGCAGAGAAGGCCTTCAATAATGTAAATTAGTCCTTTCTTATAAAAGTTATCGAAGATATGAAATTTGATGAGACCTTTATAAAGCGGTTAAAGGCAATTTATAATGAGCAAAAGGCCCAAATAATTAGTAATGGTGATTCTTCGGAGGGCATCCCAATTGTGAAAGGAACTCGGCAGGGTTGTCCTTTGTCCCCATTATTGTTTATCCTGATCTTGGAGGTCTTGCTCAGGTAAATAAGAAGAGGAGAATCAATCCGAGGAGTTAAGATTGGTCAAAACCAATTTAAATACATGGCCTTCGCTGATGATGTGGTTCTATTTTTAGGGAACCCCTTACCACAAATTGCTAAAGACAATGAACTACTAAATAAATTGGGTCAGCTGGCGAGTTTTAAAATTAACAAATGCAAAACTATGGCCCTTTTCGCGCGGGCTTTCTCTCGCGAAATAGCCCCGTGAGCCTCGCGGGAGTGGGAGCGTCGCTCTGCATGATGCACTCTCACTTCCGTGGCGCTCACGGTGCTGAAGCGGTGCGAGCGCGGATTTTTTTATTTTTGGCTTGAAGTGAAAATAAACGGCGCTCACACAAGGTTCCCGGCGGCGTCTCGCACTTACCGGAGTGCGGAGCACCATCGCAGGCAGGCCTGTCGCGCTTCCTCCCCGCTTCCGCCCCCCGCGGCGCCTACAGCTCCCAGGGGGCGCTGCGGAAGCTGGGGGCGTGGCTGAAGAGCGCCCGTCGCGCAAGAAGACTCCATGTGCAGTAAGGAGGTGGGGGAAGCGGCGGCGTTTCGGGAGAGGGTTCTCTCGTGAGCCGCCCTCCTCCGTCGCGCAAGCGCCAGCACTGCGAAAAGGGCCTAAGATTCTTTTGAAGAATGTAAAACCTGATGAGAAAGATCTGATAGAGGAGAAGGCTGGTATCCAGTGTGTGCATAAAGTGAAATATTTGGGGATTGAATTGACTAACAATAATAACAATTTGTTTAAAAATAATTATCAAAAACATTCGGCACAGATTCAAAAGAAACTTGAATTGTGGAAAAGCTTTAGACCTTTCATTAACGGGCAGAATTTCAGTTATTAAAATAAGTGTTCTTTCCAAAATACTATTTTTGTTTCTAATGATCCCGGTGTCAATTCTCAGGAAGTGGCTGCAATGGTGTAAGAAAGATCTTTCTAAATTTAACTGGAATGGGAAGAAATCTAGAATTAAATATAAACCAATGACAGATACAAGATGCAGAGGTGGCTTTGCAGGACCCAATCTAGGTTTATACTATAAGGCTGCATGCCTAGCTTGGATGAAACCATGGATCCTGCTGGATCACAGAAAGTTGCTGGTGTTAGAGGGACACGACCACTATTTTGGCTGGCATGTCTACCTACAGTACTAGAAAGCAAAAGTGCAAAAGTCTTTTAAGAATCATGTAATACACAAAGCCCTTCTCACTGTCTGGGAAAAATATAAACCTCTCCTCTGTCCTAAAAAGCCATCATGGGTATCACTGCTTGAGGCACTTTCCATTACTGGGTTGAGAAGACATGGTAATTGGATGACCTATAAAGATCTGTTAAAACAAACTGGGGACTCCATTCGGTTGAAAGATCAACAACAGTTGACAGAAGAAGGATTTCATGTACAGTGGTTTCCCTACTTGCAATTAAGAGAGAGGTTTAAGAAAAATCTCCAAGTTGGTGGGGTGGAAGTAAGACATACTGAATTAGAAGACCTCACGTTAAAAAGTGAAAAACATCTACTCTTGAGGTTGTACAAGGTGTTGTTAACTTACAATTTAGAGGAAAAGACCATGAAAGAATGCATGATAACTTGGGCCGGAGATCTAAGTCATAATATTCTGTTGGAAGAGTGGGAAACAATCTGGAAAAAGAATATGACATATTCTAGATCCCACACTCTCCAAGAAAATCTGTTAAAGATAGTATATCAGTGGCATTTGACACCTAACAGACTAGCCAAAATGAATAAGGATATGAGGAACCAATGTTGGAAATGTAGTGACCAGGTTGGTTTTTTTTTTCCATACGTGGTGGGGGGTGTGACAGAGCAAAGAGATTCTGGTATGCCATATGAGCCAATATGCAGAAAATTTTGAAACTTAAAACTGAATTAGTACTAGAATTTTTCTTACTGGGAATTTTGGGATCTACAAGAGGATGGATTTCTGTACCAGGAGACTAGCATGGCATTTGATCATGGCAGCCAGACTTGTTTATGCTAGGTATTGGAAATTGTCTATCATCCCCACAGTTGATGAGTGGTTAGAGAAAGTCACCGAAATTGCACAGGTGGACAAAATGACTTGTAGACTAGAGAATAAGATGGACAGTAAATTCTATAAAGCTTGGGAGGTGTGCACAGCATTTCTTCTAAGCAAAAAAATTTCCACTAATAGCTTCCATTCCTGATTTCTCAGTACTTTTTGTCTGTGAAGCAAAATCCAAATCAGTCTTTCTTGTTTATGTTTCTTATTTTTTTCTTACTCTTATTTTTAGTTATAAAGGGGAATACAGTGTACTATAAAAGTTTAAATAAATCTAATATATATAAACATATATATATATATATATATATATATATATTTTAATATACTAATTGGATATATGTTGGAACCCCGCAGGAAATGCTGTGGTGGGAGGATGATCATGATGAAAAAGATCTGATGTTATTGGTTTTATTGGCAGATTAGGGAGCTGAAGGAATACCATTATCACCTCGTGTCGTATATTATAAGGATTTTTTTGTTAATAATGGTATCAGTAGTACAACAGTCAGTGGTTGATGTACAAAGGATTATGCTTAGTTGGCTGAATTCTGTGTTAGACAGTAAGATTAATCAGCCCTTTTCTTTTTCTTATAATGGGGAGGTATTACCTTACTACTTTATTATATTTTTGAGATGGCATTAAGCCTGTTATCTCACTCAAGGGGAAGTTTGTTCTTTCTTTCTTTTTTAAAGTTATGTATATATTAGGTAATTGGTATGTATGTAATAACTGTGTATTGTATATGTGCATATTGTTAGATCATCGCAAATGTAGCAGTTTTGTGTTATTTTTTCTTAGTTCTTTATAGTATGTCATCAGTTTGTGTTTTTTGTTTTATGTTTTTTCTTGTAATGTGGTTGTATTACTTTATGTTACGGTTAAGTTTATGTTTATGTTCATGTTAATAAAAAATATTTATTAAAAATGTATCTCACAAAATAAGAACAAATATTAAATGGTCATTACCAATAATGATATCTTTCACCATTAGTAATGTTCATTTTCATAATGGCTGAAGCATTTAATTCCTATTGATCTCATGGTTCCTGGTAGGTCTACACCCTATAATACAACAGTGGGCAACCTGTAGTCCTCCAGATGGTTACATACAACTCCCATCATTCCTGATCTCTTCCCATGCCAAGTGAGGTGTGAATTTGAGGCCAACACGTTTCAAAGCTGATGCAAAAAGATCCTCACAAAGTAGCAGAGTAAGTGGAAGGATCAGGAAGATGAATAATAATTCAGAAACTTGAGCTGAATGGCCACACTTCAAAAGCAGCTTCTCTGAACTTTAAGGAATATGCAGCTGACATGTAAGACAGGGAGATATTTTCTTTCTCAAAATCTTCAGAATAGAAGGCTGACACTGTTTGCAAAAGCTAAAGATAAAGATCACTCACATAGGAATAGTATTAGAAATGGGCTGAAAAAGGTAGAAATAATAGAAATGAGGAGCTAAAAAAGAAGTGTTTATAACACTCAAGATAAGAGATTACCATGCAGTGGCAAATGGTAAGGGTCAATATGTTTTTAAAATCATGTGTCAAGAATATATCATCAGCACCATTGACACTATGCTAGAAGGACTATCTTCCTTTCTTTCAGGCTAAGGTCAGTGGCATTTCCAAGTGAGGTTTTTATATGCCAATCTTTCCTCTCCATTCACAGATTTTTATGCGGACCTTGGATGTTACTGTCATCTACTTCCTATTTTTCTCACTGCTTCTTCTGGTTTTTCATTTCACTTCAACCAAAAAACAAAAACAAAACAAAACCCATAAACAAAAACTTGAGGAACAGACAAAATGGCTGCACAGTGTCTTTTGAGAGTTAGTGGTAGGAAACCTCTTTCTCTGGAAGTACCAAAATATCCAGAATCAATGCAAGATGCCAACAGTGGAGGTAACAAAATGATTTTAAAAGATAGAGATAGATAGGAAGCTTTGATATGAACACCATTAGAGAGCGAGAGACAGACAGAGAGAGAGAGAGAAAGACTGACAGACAAACAGGGAAAGAGACAAAATTACGGATAACAGTTGTGATTGCAGGACAAGGAGAGGGAAGAACAAAGTTCTCCTTCACTTGGTTGACATCAGGGTTACAGGATCATTTTGTCTTACTAAAACTCTAAGGTTTGGGGTTGGTAGCTGAGGAGGGATCAAAGACCAACTAAACATTGCACCCCAGAATTTATGAATCTCCAGCATCCACAACAGTAGGGCATGTAAGTGACCACTCAGCTTCAATCTCAACATATCCTGAGAAGGAAAGCCTATCACCACTCTAGTTAACTAATTCCACTGTCAAAATCCCCTTACCATCAGAGCGATCTCTTTACATTTATCTAAAATATACTTCCTTGTAACCTCTGTTGAAAGAACATAGGAAGAATTCTGTTGTTTCAGAAATTTAATCCAGTACTCTGTTTCCCTTGGTGGCCAACCAGAGGCCTATGGAAAACCCATAAGCAGGGCTTGAAGACTGAAGTCCTTTCCTCCCCAGCAACTTGTTTTCAGAAGTATATTGCCTGCAACCCTGGAAGGCATCATACTGCCATCATGACCAGTAGCCAGTGGTTTTGCAAAACCCCTTTTAAGGCCATGTAAGTCAGTGCCCAGTGTCACATTTCATGATATGTGGAGATACCTGTTTATCTATCTATCCTGGATCTCTCCAAAATTCAATTTCAGTAGATGGCCTCAGTTTCTCACATTAAGAAGTGGCTCCTATAGCCGTATTTTCTATGCTATGTATAATTCGATATACTGCTCTCATATCTTTTCTTACTTATCTATTTTCTGAATTAAATATCTCCAAGCAATATCAGCTTCTTTTTATGAGACTGGCTCCAGCACTCTGGGGTAACAGAGAACAAATCTTTGCCCTTTTTTCTGTGACAGCCCTGTAGCTCACGTCCATTCTCACTCTCCTCTTCTCCAAGCTGAACACAGAAAGTTCCTTCAACCTTTCCTCTGAATTCACTTCCCATTCCTTTGACCAACTTCACTATACAAAAGTACAGTAGGCCCTCCACATTCATGAGGGATAGGGACACAGATACCTCACGAATGTCAAATAATCACAAATAGGGTGCCCTTGCTACAGGTTTCTGCCCAGCTGGTGCACCCACCCAGGCAGGGGGCAGGGAGGCAGGGAACAGGCAATTACCTTCCCTGCACCTTTCTGCCACCTGCACAGGGCACGCCCGCACTGGGGGCAGGGGGAATGGGAGGAGCAAGCAGGGTGGGAATGGGGTGGGAGGGGGAGAATGGGGGGTAAGTGGGCACCTCACAAATAATCAAATTCGCAAAAGTAAAACCCGTGAATGTGGAGGGAAAACTGTAGTTAAATGAGCACAGATTATTTTAAAGAACTGCCCTTGCTCCATTCCCCCCCCCAAATGATGTTATTTTTTTCCTTCCTAGAAAAAGAGCACTATTTGCCCCTATGATTTCAAAGTCTATAGAAATTTTGCATCTCTGCTAACTGCTGGGACTCTTACAAAGAACATTTTGGTCTTCTCCAGCAAAGTGCTATGCACTATGTACACTATTTCTGTACTTCTACAAAAAATGGATTATAAATCAAAATAATAAAAAGAACATCCCTTTGGCCCTTCCAATGTGCAAAAGCGTGCCTCCAGACGTGCTGTGCTTGCCCATACTTGATGCATGAGCTGAATCGGGGGTGGGAATGAAGCCGCTTTCCAAATTCTGCTTGTCTGAAACTCCCAGAATTCATCACCATATGCTGGCTAGGGCTGATGGGACTCATAGTTCAATGACATCTGGAGAGCAACATGATTTACCTTTCAGCACAGTGCACTACTAGTCCTACCAACAGCAGACCCATGAAAATGAATGAGTCATTCTATTCACAACTAACTTCAGTCCTGACGTTCTCAAGCTACCTTTCTAACTAGGACTGTTAGATAAGCCCTGCATTCTTAAACAAGAGTGCATACTCAGGGTCACTTAACACAAATTATGAATAAAAATTATATTTTAATGATTAAGAGATTCTGAATATATATTTTCCTTATATAACTGAATACACATTGATAGTCTGCAGGAATTCTAGCCTACAGAACAAAATCATAAAAAGTAATGGAAGTCCACCCATGCCATAAAGCTAAATTGTTTACTGCAGTGTTAAGTTCTCATAAGCAATATGAGAAATAAATGTCGGAAGTAATTATTATTTCAGTAGGACCTCCCTCCTTATACCATCTTGTTTTCCCTACAAAGCCTCATATCATTAAAAAAAACTAAAAAAAAACTGGGGTAGGCCTGTTCCAAGGTCACTGGATGTAGGTTGTTAGCATAAGATCAGATGAATTAATGTTGTTACTCCTGTTATTACAAATAATCAATTCCAACAAAAACAGACCACAATTGTTCAACTGTTTTCCTTTCCCAATCAAGTTTTTTTTAAAAAAAAATAAAAATACTGTGTCTTGTAGATACAAAATTAAACCTTTAAAAACAACAGATGCAACATTTGAAGCTCAATGGAAACATTTTCTTCTAACTTCCTCAGCAATTAGAGGCACTTGTTTGCTTCCAGGTTGGTGAAAGGCCATCTTCCTACACTTAAAGACTCCTCTGTTTGGGACAGTCTAAAAATGCAAGGTACTAAATTAACTGAGAGCCATCATGGTGCAGTGGTTTGAGCATTGAACTATGACTCTAGAGACCAGAGTTTGAATCCCTGCTCAACCATGGAAACCCACTAGCTGACCTTGGGCAAGTCACACTCTCTCAGCCTTACAGGAAAGCAAAAGCAAATCTGCTCTGAACAAATTTCCCGAGGAAAACCCTATGATAAGTTTGTGTTTGGGTCACTGTAAGTCAGAAATGACTTGAAGGCATATAACAAAACCAATAAACTAAATTAATTATATATTATAGTTGGCCAGCATCCAGGGATATACCTCTACAGAACTGCATTGCTTCTGACAGAACTAGTAATATTTTCTCCAATACACCTTTATCCCCTTTTGAAGGCTGAGAAGGTTGGGAAATCCACGAAATAGCTTTTTGACTGCAAAGGGAGGATAGCTTCCAGGCCCTCTGCCATTCAGTAGGGAAGCTGACCACCAGATCTTACTGAACAGTGAAGAAAGTCAACATGAAATGAATCAATTCATTTGAAATGTGGTGCTGGAGGACAGTTCTACAGATGCCCTGGACTGCCAAAATGATAAATAAGTTGATCCAAGAGCAAACTGAGGCTGAAATCTCTGTAGATGTCAAAATGACTAAACTGAAGCTATTTATGTGAGACATATCATAGGATGGCATGACTCATTATAAAAGATATTACTTGGTAAGGTAGAAGAGAGTAGAAAAAGGGAAAGACAAAACTACAGGTGAGAGTTTCAATCAAGGAAGCCACTGTCCTGAGCTTGCAAGACCTGAGAAAGGCTGTTCATGACAGGGTGTCTTGGAGGCTCTCTTCTACAAAGTCAACTAGATGACAATGAACAACAATAGACTGCTGCATTTCTGCAAAGGCATGAGGAGGTTCAATATTATTTTCCATTTTCTTCTTTCCAAAGACATCATAGAAATATAACTGTAATCAGAATCAGAAAAATCCACTCAGTCAAGCTATTTATATATATATGGAAAATCTCATTTCACTTTTGGGAATGGCTGAGAGGATATTTATGATTAGGGAAGGATTAAGCCATGTAGCTTAGCAGAAATTATATGATTTTAAAGGTTCAACTGCCCTGCTTTGTTACAAAGCCTAGAGAATGCAGATGAACACAGAGAGTTCTTTCTAAATTCCTTTCCCCCTAGAAATACACATAAATGCCCTTTTGAAAAGAACCAAGGCAGTGCTCACTATGCTGTTATATGCACTTCCTGTGAATGAGGCAGTCTACAGCCAGCAATAATAGGTCTCTTAATTGGTCAGACCAGCACATAGTTCTTTTTTCATCACTTGACCCCCTCTGAGGTATAAGGATAGTGGCAGATTCCTTGATTGATTTCTCTGCAGTTTCTCTTTTTAAGCATAGCTGAATGGTGATACACGCAGACTAAATTCCACACCCAAGAATCCTACAGTCACCAATTAAAAATACATTATAGGCTTGAATCCCAACTCAGAACAGCTTCGGCTCTTAACATCTTGGTAAGTAAATGAACACAGGCTACACCCTCTCTGCCCAACGGCCTTTGATGCAGAAGCATCTCAGTTTTCTACCCCAATATCGTTAACAGAGCAAATCCAGTAAAGGTTGGTTTAACAATAGTTAACTATTGTTGCTAGATGGAGTGTGCAGGTATTAAGGACATATACTTGTGTGCTAAATGCACAGCTGGTGCTTAGAACAGAAATGCAGGGCTTCATCACCTTGGTCTAGTGTCTGAAGGCTGTTCTGCAGGGATACAAAGAAAGAAAGAAAGGAAGGAAGGAAGGAAGGAAGGAAGGAAGGAAGGAAGGAAGGAAGGAAGGAAGGAAGGGCAAGACTTTATTCATAAGACTGGAAAAGAACAAAGAAATAGTAAAAAAAAAAAAAGTGTGTGTGTGTGTAAATCCAGTAATCTACCAAACAATCAGTAATCTATATGTAATCCATACATAGTCTGTACCAATTTTTAGTACTGAAGGCAGACTAGATGTGAAGGTCTGTTGGCTATGAATCTTTAACTAGAGGAAGTGTGCTTGAACTTCAAGATTAAAAGAACTCAGATACTGGATGCTCACAGAGACAACAGTATTGAAACATATTTGACCTTTGCTTCCTTGAGAATTTGTTTAGATCTATGGTTTTAATCCACTTTGAAGATTCATAGCCAACAGACCTTCACATCTATTCTGCCTTCAGTGCTATAAAACTGAGTGAACTACGTACATTTATTATATATGGATTATTGATTTTTTTGGTAGATCTACTAGAAATTGCTTTTTAAAATTAGATACACACACATACACATTTCCTGACTCTGTTCTGCAGTGACACCAATATTTACCCATATTGCTAGTTCACTTTTTAAAAGAAACCCTTACATATGATACAAAATGGCATCAAACAACCAGTTTTCATAGGCCAATAAGGTGATTACAAATGGACCACTGTCCTCTTCTACATCATTCTAACAAAGTTCAGAATGACTTCAGTTTCCTAATGCCAGCCTACTCTACCTGTATCTCTTAGGAGCCATATAAAGAAGCATTTCCCCTTCCTGCTATATGCAGTTCATCAGATCTTCCCTTTGCCCCATCAATTTTACCTGTGCAAGCAAAGGAGGGACTAGGCTGTGAATGCACCAAGCTGTATGTCTGCCAATTTCCATTAAAAAACAACAACATACAAATACTCTAATAGTTTTTGGGTTTTTAATATCATCATCATCATCATCATCATCATCATCATCGTCATCATCATCATCTTTATTTATATCCTGCTTTTTGCCCAACATTGGGTCTCAAAGTGGCCCAGAAACTCAACAATTGCCTTTGAAAACAAGAATTAGTTTAAACTGATAACTGGTAATATTTTGTGGTTGTCCCTTTTTTTTTCTTAAAGGAGGTGGCCATGTCAAAAGTGTCATTTAGCATGACGATTTGAAGGAACATACACACACATGTATCCTCATCTCTGTCATCTCTGGTCAAATAAAGTCTTGCAGGTTCTGTAAACACTACTAAAAACCTTCAAAAACCTGTGAATAGCAGGCATGCCACAGATAACTGCAAATGCAGGAGAAGCAAGGTCGACTGCTAAAAAAATTCAAAAGTCCATATTGTGGACTTGATTTATTAAATCAATTGAAAAGGCACAAAATGCAAGCTTTCCAAGAAAGCCACTGTGGTACAGTGGAAACTAAGGTTCAAATCCCCACTCAGTCATGGAAACCTACTGGGTGACCCTGAGCAAGCCACATTCTCTCAGGCTCAAAGGGAGGCAAAGGCAAGCCCCCTCTGAACAAATCTTGCCAAGAAAACCCCGATAGGTTTGCCTTACGGGTACCATAAATTGGAAACAACTTGCAGGCACACAACAAAGCTTTTCTTTTTATATATATTTATGTGTGTGTGTGTTTTTATTAAAATTTCCAAACAAAAAATAAAACGGGTACATTTCTTGCAGATGCTACCGTTCCCCTCCACACTCCCGTAACAAATTTCCTTCTCCAGTTTCCCCTAGCTGAAGCAAACAATGCAATCTTCAGTATTACAATCCAGCAATATCATTTGCCGTATCAGTACAATTTTATCATATCATACCACTATGATCAATATCTTTACAATTGAAACCATTCTTTTAATTCTCTCCACTCCCTGTTAAATTGTTGAATAGGTTTATTCTTAGGTGCATTTGTCAAGTTCTCCATCTCTAACATGTCCATAACCCTTATTTTCCATTCATTTATTTTAGTATCTTGTTTCCAGTATTGAGCATACGTTAATCTAGCTGCTGTTATTAAATGCAACATTTTTTAATGCTTTCTTATTTCTGGCTTAGGCTTTAATATATTCAATAAGTACAATTCGGGTATCATTTCAAAATTCAATTTAAATATTCTTTGCATTTCATCATTTATTTATTTCCAATTTTTTTTCACTTTTTTGCAAATGTTGGGAGAAAAGGTGGGACCTTTTTAACAACAAAGTTTTTCAACCATACATGTTATTCACCAGACAAAGACAGTTGACTATCACAGCAGGCTCATCAGGCAAGCCAAACCTAGTGACCATGAGCTTGCTAAGGAAGGCAATGAAAGAAGAGCAATAATATATGGTTCTCCGTTTGAATATACCAAAAAGGGAGGCTTCAGTCTCTATCTAGGGTGAAGTTCAGACGCTCCTTTACACAAAAGAGCAGCAGTGGCTACAATAATCAGGTTTTAGTGATGTACTTCTGCTGACAGAATAGTTTAATTACCAGAACTGGGAGAGACAACTCCTAGTTTTTCCTCCACATTCTACATTCCTTTCATGATCTCAAGACTTAGGATAACCTCCAAATTTGAGTAGTGTGGAAGGTTAAGGGACAGAGTAGAAAGAGAAAGTCCTAGTGAGGGTATTGAAGGGCTGATTATAAAATGGCAAGCACACTCCCTCTCAGTTTCACAGACAGAACTGACTCCATCAGCAGCAGTATATCATTGGAACCTGGCCTATGCCTCTCTTGTATCACCTTCCGTTCTCTACAAACAAACAAACAAACAAACAAAACACCAACCATCCATCTCCATTCTTAGCTCTCACAGAAGCTGGAGCAGCTTGCCAATAATGCAAATAATTACTTTGCTTCTGATGTGCTTCCTTGCCCCCACCAAATATCTACAGGCCAGGTGCAACTGAGGAAGGCATGCCTAAATCAACAGGGATTAAGTGCATAACTGTTAAATTAACCAGTGTATTTTTGCTGCTGCTTCAGTGCCAAATCCAACAGTTGGCTCCTGCAGAGTGGAAGACTTGCTCTGCCTGGCTAAATTAAGATCCAAGGAGAGTACTGGTTTACATATTAAGAGCACATAGAAGATCAGCCAGACGCGACAGTTCTTATCACCAGACTTGTCTGTAGCAACAGTTTTATTTCAAGGCTTCCCTTGCAAAGCACTTACCAGTTTCTTTGGCAATGAATATTCAGCTCCTCTAGAGTGCTATATATTAGGAAAAGCTTTCCGAGGAAATACACTGGGAGGATCAGTCTGCTGCCCTACTCTCTAGAGTCCTACTTTAATGGAAACTGAAAACCTGAGCATACAAGGAGATTAATTTTCTTCCGACATATGGGAACAGCAGAAGCTTGTCGGCTAAGCTACAGCTTGCTATCAGTTCCCTTATGATATTCCAATGTGCCACAAGATTGTCTGTCAATATAATATTAAGGATACCCTTAAGATGCTCAGTTAGAGGTAAGTGGCAGTAAATCGCATCATTCAAAATTTGGAATTGGTTGCCAATTTTATGGAGGAGCCAACATCTCATCACACTGTTCTCATCTTATTGGAGGTGTATTAAGATCGTATTTTTCTTGCTGGAGGTCTTCAAGCATGCACTAGCTGATTTGCTGGATTAAGCAGGCAGGTAAACTACATGGCCTAAAAGTTGCTAGTTCTTGCATCTGGTCACAGTATAAGGCCCATGACCTCATGCTAGTGCTGTCCAATTTTGGCTCTTTTAAAAAAGAGTTCCTTACACACCCTTAGCTGTAAAAGAAGACATAAAGGTGTTGGGGTGCAGATAATTCAAAGACTGGCCAGTATAGTATAACAAATTGCCTCAAACCCCAATTTCTCTTTCCAATTATGGCTCCCTTCTACAGTCCTCCAAACAATACCCCACAGATGGAAACACTCCCTTCTGCCTTTAGCCTCTAGGGCAGCAATTGGCTGAGCATGATGCAAATTTTAGTCCAACACATCCAGAAGGCATCAGGTGGACCCTGATGGCCTCTCTAATCCATCATACATACACAACCTCCCATGGCCCTCAGTTTCAAGGATGCAGCTACAAGACAGTTTCTCCTGGGGATGGAGAGCTGTTATGGTCATGCATTCACCAGTATACTTACAATAACTGATCCCATAAGTATCCACCCTTTTAAGAGGATGCAATGCTTGATCAAGCTTCTGAGAAACCAACATCATGAGCTAAAGCCTCTCTGCTCCCTCTGCTGGCCAGATATGTCACTACCAGTCTACATCCTGGAACATAAATATCTAGCAAAGTACATACGGGGCATCCTGTATGTATCCACTTGGTGCCATCCAGATGTGTTGAATGACAAACCCTGTTGTCTCTAGCCACCCTAAGAGGGTGTCTTGCAATCTGGGCTGCAATCTGGGCTGATACAGTAGTCCAACACGTGTGAAACACATCAGTCATGGAATACCTTAGACCACTAGAAAGCCTAAGCCTTGCTCTAAGAAGCATGAATGAAAAGAATATCGATTTGCTCTTCATCTTCTAGGTGCAAAAGAGACATTCTGAAACCCTATCAGGAAGAACACAGTCAACAATAAGGCTTCTGCAAGATTCTTTACAGTTTGAGAAGTATTTGCACAGAAATACATGTATTTTCTGCACAGAAAGCATGTTTTCCACTGAAAAACGAATACTTCCTGAAGTACAGATAGCAATGGAAAACTGTGGAAATCTTCATGTTCTTCTCTAGCGGGGAGAATTCTGCAAGAATTATTTGTTCTTGACTACAAGGATGAGTAACATGAAAATCTACATCCTTGCTACAAAGAAATAAAATACAAAGAAAAGTGGGGGAAAGATTATAAGTCTATCAAAATGAAGAATATAGTTCAGTACATAAAGAAATATTAGTTCAGTCCATAAGTTCTTGAAGGAATATATCAGACCAAGGAGCAAGTATTTAAAACAAAATAATTCTTCAAAATTATCTCTCACACAGGAGACAGGCAATTTCTAAGCATCAGGGGGTCCATATCTGTCCCATGGGACCTTGAAGAGCTGCACCCCTCTTGCCATCTTCTGCCCTCCCACTTCTAAAATTATTTCTAGGGAAATAAATTGGTGACAAAAACAGCCAACAGCACTCACTGAAGTCTTCAGGGGGTACGATTAATTATCCCAGGTCATTTTTCTTCTCCTGGGTGTGTTATTGGCCTGTGCATAGCATTCTTTTTTCAAAGCAATTCCTTTCAATTTTTGAAAAGAGACACTTGGGGATGGGCTGTAAAATAGCCTCACGGGCTATTTTTATTTTATGTTAAAAAAAAAATCAGGTAAAAATACCTTTGTGTCACCAGTCCTCCTTGGGCCTCACTTTGCTGATTCCTGCTGGAGAGACTGAACCACAGCCTTTTCTTTATCCCTGTGCTCAAACAGAATAGCTTGGATAAGTGAGAAAACAATGACAGATCCAATGGAAGAGATGAGCCCTCTGTATCTTTGAACCATTTTTGCAGACATTCTCCAAGAGCTCTTTATGTTTTAAAAAAATGTACATCAGAGCAATGGAAACAGAGTGTGCAAGAAGGCACTGTCTGTTGTTGTGCCTGAATCCAGCATCTCAGAGAGCCATGTGCCACATAGCAAGCAGCACAAGTAATTCTGGCAGCTTTCAGCACTTTGAACAGGAAAAACAGGAATTCAAACACCAACTGTAGTGTCCCAGTGACCAGCTAAAGGGGACAGAATTTGGCCTTCCATTCCATGTTTCTTGCACCTGCCACGCTGAAGATCACTATCTACAACATTTGGACCTCAAAACATTATGTTTTCAGGGTACATTTTGTCCATACCAAGCTTCATCCGTTCTTCATTCCCTTTTAATGATGGAATGAAATGGAGGAAATTGAGCTTATTATAATCATCCATATAAGACCCCTTCCAGAATGACCATAATTTTGCTCTTGGATGAACAGAGATACTATGACTGCAACATGACAGATGTCAAAACAGAACTGAGGCTCTCATTAATGCAGAGAGAAAACTATACAGAATATGTTGTCTTGAATAACAATTCAATATATTGATATATGTGTGCCATTACTTGTCATACTGCAGATGGCTGCACATAATGTTGTACAAGGATAAAATATGTTGGGTTTTCATTTTTAATTTCACTTGTAATTGCAGGGCATTCTTTATTTCTAAAAAAATCACATTAACAGCTTCAGATAAAGCACCAGCTTTTTTAGAAGACTTTATTTCTGTAGAAATGTGTGTTTCATTTATTGAACAAGTTTTCCAGAGAATTAAAAATTAAGATGTGAAACAGTTGTTTTTAGACATAGTTAAGATTGCTGTACACATTTTCCCCATACTCTATAAAACTAAAAATGTGAACTATTGTGCAAGACTGAACCCATTTCTATGCCATGCATCATCACCTCTGCCCAGCTCTGAGAAGCAAATCCTAGTCCCCAAGCCATCATACCAGCACTACTTCTGTTTCAGCATCAGAAAGAGTGCAGATTCTCTTCCTGGAAGAGTGAGAAGTCAGGATTGAAAGTTAAAGGTTGCCATTGCTCTTTGCAAGGGGGCATTTTCAGTATGTTTTTGTTTTCTGTTTTCTGCTATTGGCCTTCTTCTAAATCAGGAAGTGAACATGAAGAGACTTCTACTCATTTCCAGTTGTTTTTTTTTAAAAGCCTCTCCTGGGCCTAAAATAACCCAGGGGATTAAAAACAAGGCAAAATATCCCAATCCCAATTAGAAGGCATTTGGAGGCAAAAATTGGTGTTTTTTTGCAGGGAATGTGGTAGGATATCGTCCTTTAAGATTTCTGGAGGATAATGTGGCCCTTCAGACTCCTACAGTTGCTTACCTTGGCCTAGGGGCAGCCACTAAGAAGGCCCTATCTCATGTTCCTACTAGTACCACCTGTGAAGATGGTGGGACTGAGAAAAGGGTCTTTCCAGATGATGATCTCATGGCCTGGAGAAGGTGATATGTGGAGATATAGACAGCCTGGACCAAAGCCATATAGGTCATCTCTATAGGTCATCAGCTTCTATTCCATGGGAGATAAAATCCTTACAGGCAACATTTTAAAAGCTTCAAGACAATGTTTTTTTTAAAAAATGGATTCTGCTAAAGATTAATGAACAATACAACATGCACTATCTTTCTCTCTCATATACTTATACACACACACACACACACACACACACACACATAAATAAAATGGTGTCACAAGTAACTGGGAGGGGTGATGGGAGCCCTCTTTAATGAGCTGAATCACTTTTTAAAAGGAACATTCCAAGCAACTTCCCAAGTGCTGATCCCTTGTGCCACTTTCTGGTGGTTCTGGTCCTGCCCACAGATGTTCATACTGATTTTTTTTTCCTTTTGGGCCAGTGGCCCTTAATAGGAGTCTCCATGATTGGTTTCCAATTGAGACATAAATACCAAATGAAGGTGAGTTCCAAAAGGGCTGATAGTTTCTTTTAAGAGTGAGACAAAAGGGAGAGAAAGGCCTCTATAAAGAGAAATAAGAAATGCAGGTTAAGGAGAAACACTGACATAAATGGTAACACAGCCGGATATCTTACTGTCCAAAGTTGGGGCACAAAGAGCAACTCTGCACCATTAGTATGGATAGCACTGAGAGTGAATCATACTGTTTTGATATATGAGGCAGCAATTCCCATAAGCTATTTTCCCTATCCTTGTCAATAAAATCACAAATAACTAAAAATCTGTTGCCCTTTCAGGGTATTCCAAAACCTGTTGCCTGACGTTGCTGCCACATTCTGCCTAACAGGAAGATCAGTAATCTTTGGTAAAAACAAAGTGAAGTGCTTTCTCTGTTGCAGCAGACCGGATTTTAAAAGGTATCTAGCTTCTTTGATGTTTGACATACGGCTCGACGTTGCCCAAGAAAACTATTATGTCCACTAATACAGAACCTGGGAACATTACTTGGGAGTACACATCCCAGAATACTCCAAATGGAAAGGCCACTGGCCATGCCAGATAGAAAAATGCTCACACACATCCTTGAGGGTGTTTGGAGGCAAAACTTTTTATTTATGGGAGGGGTGGGATGAGGGTCCAGCCATCCAAGGCCTCCCGGGGATTTAACATGGCCCCTTGGCCTTCTACAATTGCTCACTCTGAATTTAGACACAAACATTTATTTCAGTGCAGCTTTCTTCCAAGTAAAAATGCTCAGAACTGCAACCTTCAGATGACACTGCAGATGCATAACATGACAGGAAATGCACAGAAATTATTCTTAACTCATGCTGGCTTTAAATCAGATATCGTTATCATTGGCTCCCAATATATGTAATTGTTCAATGGACTGATGCTATATTAATTTAGTGCCAGGCTCCTATTATTATGCAGTGTCAGAATGACTAATATTACAATCAGTTTTACAATATCAGTTTCCTCACAATTTATTGCAGGAAAACTACAGTTACTGATAGGATTTCTGTTAACACAGAGAGAGAGAGAGAATGAGAGAGCTCAGTTCTTCACAGCACACAAAAATATGCGTGTACTGAGAACAAAATAATCAACTCATTTTACTGAATCTGCATATCTATAAGCATATCTAGCACTAAAGCATCTATTATTTCCTACATATTGTGCAAACCTAATAGCCCAATTTGGCTATGTACTCACTTACAGAATATGACAACAATGAATGAACTTAACATCCTTTGTTAACTGACGCTACTGGATAGAAGATTGATTTCATAACAGCAGCTTCACAGTGTCGTGATGAAAATGGATTTCCTGCCATATTGGTATATCAAAATAACAACAATCAATTCATTTATGTAAGGAATAGACAGCTTGGATTTCAGGAAGCAAAAGAAAGATATATAATTTCTATCACTAGTACCAGGTTACACTGAGGTGATTTAAAAACACTGAGGTTGCTGAATCAATGCAGCCTGAGGCTTACATGCCACTGAAATCACTTTTAAACATAGGTGTGCTGCTGTATCAGTTGTTAGAATTAAGTTAGAATTAAGGTATTTCTCTGATAAAAGGATCTGCACCTTTGGACATTTCAAGAGGGAAATGCAACACCACTTTCCCTGTTGCTATGCTCTATGCTGGACTAACTACTCCTGTTGAATTTTCATGGAAATATTCGCAACTG
This sequence comes from Ctenosaura bakeri, assembly GCA_948474755.1. Taxonomy (NCBI): domain Eukaryota; kingdom Metazoa; phylum Chordata; class Lepidosauria; order Squamata; family Iguanidae; genus Ctenosaura; species Ctenosaura bakeri. The sequence goes on along the minus strand of CAOLHI010000377.1, from coordinate 234,029 downwards.
TTGAATTTGTTTGCTACAGCTTTTAATAGCACCAGATCTTGTCAAGGAAGAAAAGCAGCAGTAACTATACTAGTGCTCTTGAAAGCATTTCATACACTATGCAGAAGCAAACTCCCCCTCCTCCTCTTTATTTTCTTCGTAGTATCTAAGCAAGAAATACTCTTATCAGGAGACAGAGAAAGTCTCATGGGCTTATTTATTCACTCTCTTCTCTTGTTTCTGCTGAAACCCCTCATCCTTTGCTCAAAACCCTTATCCCCCCATCCTACTAAAATTACTTATAGCCATAACCACAGATTATTACATCATGAGATTTCTTTTTTCTCAAAAAAAATCCATAATTGGTTTCCAGTCTTTCAAAAGGTTGGCAATCTTTAGGACCCATGTTAAACTGGCAATTTGTGCTAACTCAGCCACCATAACAATCCATCTTCCATTATTGGTGCTCCAGTCCATTTCCAAGTTTGAGCAAACAATATTCTTGCTGCTATTACGTATCAAAGAAGTAATCCATATCTACTCTTCAGTCCTTTCTCCATGGTGCCCAACAAAAACATTTCTAGCAACATTATAAAATCAACCTCTAAATTATTTTTGGATTAACAAAGACATCTTAAAACAATAACTTCTTGCCTTCTTACAAGTCCAACACATATGAAAAAAAGGAGACTTTCTTATCTTGACTTCCCCAAGATTGGTCTGAAACATTCTGGAACATTTTTGACAGCATATGTGGGGTTAGATACCATCTCTACATCATCTTACATAGGTCTTCTTTTAAATTACTGCACAAAGTAAATTTTATATTTTTGGACTATATTTTGCCCATATATCCATAGGGGCATTACGCCCAAAATTTTGAGCCAACCTTATCATGTGCTCTTTTACAGGCCCATCTTCTGTCTCTAGTTTCAAACACTATTTATACACTTTTTAAACTACATAGTTATCATCTTTACACAACTCTAAATAAAACTCATTTTCTCTAACCTCTATGGCTACACTTCTCTTATTTTGGTCAAATCTGTCCTTAAGTTGCATGTAAGGAAACCAGTTAAGATCGTTGCCTTCCTTAAGAATCATCTCTCTTGAGTTAAACTTCCAATTGTCTTGTTCAAAATACAAAATATTATCATAAAGCAACCACCTGCAACGTTTAACCCATTCTTTCCACAAAAAAGGCTTCCTGCAGTGAAGTGGCTAATATTACCTTAGGAAAAAGTCTCTGTTTATACTTATACCAAACCCATACAATGATTTTTAAATTTAGCATGAACTTTTATCATACCAAAGCTCACCACGCCAACCAAATCTTAAATTATGGCCTTGAAGTTCCAAGAGTCTCACATCTCTTTAATATCGATTCTTCGACCACACAAAACAACAGGCCTCATAGTACAATTTGACATTAGGGACTCCCACGTGGTTTAAGACATCAGTCTTTGAGGGACCACTCCCCTCTATGTGCATCAAGGATCTATGGCATTGGGGTTCTTCCTCTGAACCTCCCACTGAAGTCTATGCTTTAAGGGCTTTCTCAGTTCTGGCACCCCAATTGTGAATGTCCTCTCTTTGAAGACTTGATCAGCACCAGTGCTGATTTCATTTAAGAGCCAAGTAAAAACATTGCTTGAAAACTTTAGTATGCTTGGAGAGTCACAAATGTTTGAAGATTTTGGTGGGGATGTGTTTACAGTAGCAGGCTAAGGATCTTCCAAAGGAATCCTACTCACGATTAATTTCTCACTGCAGTATTTGCAGGTTATTATATCTGGGTGAAACCTAAATCTTGTTAAGACATAATTTGACACAAGCCCTCTGCTTGGAATATAACATGTCAAGCAACAAGGCGGGACTCACTTGATTGAATGCCCTCCTTATATAAAAAAGCCCCAGTACATAGAATAAGAGGACTTTTGATGTGGAGGAACATTCAGTCCAGAAAAGCTTTAAAACTTCAATTGTTCTTGGCTTTAGATGTGTCATTTTGATCCAAAGCAACTCTCTTTCACCTTATTCAAAATTTTTGCCTACTGACAGCTGTAAGCTGAAATGTAAGTCTTCCAAGTGATCTGTACTCACAGATAAAAATAAAAAATGATCCTGGGAAACTGAACATCAACAAGTCAGGATGATTACAACTGTCTCGTAACTCCATTATTTGGAACTTAATTTCCATAGCAGCCTAGCATCAGAATAATTATGCTGATTTGAAGGAAAAAAGACAAACCGTGCTGAGAAAGACATGCTAGCTTTGCAATAATTTATGGGTTGTTTATGAACAAAACAAAAAACCACCCAAGCCTTCAGTTGTCTGCTTTGTTCATACCTGCCCATTTTAAAGGGTGTTAAATAAACTAAAGGCACTGAATCTCATCTGATCTTGGAAGCTAACGAGGGTCAACCTTGGTTAGTATTTGAATGGGAGACCACCAACAAATACCAGCTGCTTTAAGTTATATTTCAGAGGAAGCAACTGGCAAAACCATCTCTGAGTATTCCTTGCCTAAGGAAACCCTATGAGATTCATGGGGTCACCATTAGTCAACAGGGGACTTGAAGGCACATAAACACACACAAGGCAATGATTAATACCCCATGGGCTTAATCCACACTATTCTGTCAAATGAAAGCCTCCAGCCTTTTAAAAACACTTTATAACCAGATTGAGAAGGGAGGAGGAAACTGGCAAGAATACAGGAAGAACTCCTAGATATTTTCTACAGCATCCTTCTTGCTGTCACAACCAGTCTCGTTCAGAAAATTAATAAATAAAATCATCTTCCATATTTTCCTATCAATGAGACCATTAGGCAACTGCTGTTATATAGACTACATCTTCAGTACAGAACTAGCCTGCTTGTTATTCCGTGCCTTCAAGTTACTCCCAACTTATGGCGACGTATCACGGGATTTTCTTGGCAAGATTTCTTCAGAGAGGGTTTTGCTTTTGCCTTCCTATGTGGTTGAGAGAATGTCACCCAGTGGGTTTCCATGGCCGAGCAGGGAACTAGGCTGATGTAGAACACAAATTCCTGGAAAGAGTAACCTAACCTTGTTTCTGAGAGGAAGGAATGATTTCTTGCCAAAAAAGCAATCTGATATAGTTCTGGTTAGGCTGGCGAGCTGAGTCCAGGCATAAAGCCATTTGTTTTGAAAATCCAAAAAAAAATAAGACCATTAAACATAGGTTGTTCTTTAAAGCTGTCCAAAGGTTGCTTAAGACATCCATCCAAAATTGGCCATCAAGAGACTTTATTCAGTTTCCACTTTGGGTTAAGCACAGATTTTTCCCTATGAGGATATCTGTTTGTTTAAGAAGTCAGTGCTATCTTGATTAAGAAACATTACCAATGCAGCATTTCAGTTAAATGGGAATCATCTTCCTTTACCAACTCTACTGTACACTTGAACTTCTCCCAACTGTATGAAAGAGATGCATTAAGACAGAGCCAAGCTGTAATTAGTTTTCTTAGATGGAGGGAAAAGAGTCAGCAACAAAGATGACAAACTCATGCTTTGCCAAGAGACAGAATCCATAATTTCCCTCTCTGGGATTTAATCTAACAATCTTGTATTAACGCTTCAGAAAGCTATATTACAAACTTTCTTTGAGAATATCCATTGCTCTAATTTTCTCTGGAGGTGCAATAACGAAAGATTTAGTTGTTTTGCTTGAGCAGAAAAGCTCCTGGTAGAAATATAAGAACAGTTGTTTTATGTTAAAGTACCAGCCCCATTTCAGATCTGCTATGTCAAAGCTATTCTCAGTCATATGTGCATGAACAAGTAAAGTAAGCTTACTATGAACTTGGTATCCACAAACACCAACACTTCAACAACAGCTCTCAATGTAAACCTCTTAATAACAAATAATATTTGAGGAAGGGTGGGACATTACTGTGGAGGACACACAGCATGTTCATACAGGTCATGGGAATCCAACAAGTATGGAATTAGGCCAAAGCACAACCTAAAATACATAAAAATAATCAGCACACTCTAAGGCTGCCATCCCTTACCTATCTGGCAGAACTTAGCAGAATTTCATTTTGAACAGACATGAACAAAATTAGGCTGTAAAATATTAACAGCTGTAGCAGAATCCTGGAGAAGCTGGATCTCATAAAATTCCAAGAACAGAGGTCTGAATAGATTTCAGACCTATACAAAGGGCATCATTCCTTTAAAAGACTGTATAGATGTTGAAAGTCAACTCATTTGGAGTGTTGTTCAGGAGAAAAGTTCTACAGATACCATGGACTGCTGAAAAGACAAATCAGTGGGTTCTACGGCAAATCAAGCCTGAACTCTCCCTAAAAACCTAGATGAATAAACTGCGGCCCTTTCTTCACCCCATGTTCTTGTGTAGTCCTCTAGTGGTGATCCCAGCAGTGACTCTACCAGGAAGGGAGCACAATGGGAGAGCTACCCTTCACACCAGACTGGCTCCTTGTGGAAGGGAGTGAAATGATCGCGCCTCTTCCTTCTGCAGCAGAGCTGGGTTCCTTCCCAGGCTGCACTGGGGCAGGAAGGATCACCATTGCACTTCCATGCCTTTCACAGGACAAGTAACTGCAGGATGGTGCTCTGATCATGGGTCATTGATGGGGAAAACCCAACAATGATTTAATCTGTGATTATGCTACCTGGGGATGGGAGAGGAGTGAGACTGTGATGACGTCATGCAGAAGTGTTGACACAGTCCCGCCTTCTCCCGTCCCTATGCCGGGATGGGAGGCTACTGTGGAAAGAGCCCGAGACTGTTGTACTTTGGACATCTTATGTGTGAGAAGACATGACTCACTAGAAAAGGCAATAATGCTTGGTAAGGTAGAAAGCAGTAGGAAAAGAGGAAGACCACACTGCAGATGGATAGACTTAATCAAGAAAGCCACAGCCCTAAGTCTGCGAGACCTGAGTGAGGTTGTTGATGGTAATGTGACCTGGAGGTCTCTCATTTACAGGGTCACCCTAAGTCAAAGTCAACTTGACAGCAGTTAACAATAACACATGTTGTCTTTCAGGAAGAGACAGGAAGAAGCAAGGAAAGCTGGCCAAGGAAGAATTCCTGTTTGCACCTACACTAAGAAACTGAAGGCAAGAGTGGGATGAGTGATGAATGATGAGTGTTTCACACTAGGTGAGTGTGAAATAAACCCTTCTATTCTAAGCAAAGCATCTAAAACAAGCCATACACACACACACACACACACAAATACTGCTGTTGCAATGAAACTGTACAGAAAAATGACATGCACTTTGATATTAAGGTAGTTCACCACCAAGAAACAGAAATCAGACAAATTTGAGGCACATGCAATGAGTCTTTGTAGAAGTAAAATCTTTACTTCCTTTCTTCTAACAAAGAACCAAAAAAAATCAAAATGTTTTCTCCCAACTAGACAAAATTTTGAGACTTTTTGTTCAATTTTGGTGACTTTTTACATCTTAAGAATTTCGAGAGAATTTTGTTATTTTTTTCTTTTTTTGGTGTGTATACAAACCCACTGGGTGACCTTGGGCAAGTCACACTCTCTCAGCCTTAAAGAAAAAGTGGGAAACCCCTCTGATGAAGTGTTACCAAGAAAAGTCCATGATAGGTTCATCTTAGGATTAAATAAGTCAGAAATGATTTGAAGGCACACAACAACAACAACAACAACAACAGCAACAAACAAAACTAGTCTTTACTCTCGCACCCAACTTTTTCTCTCTCACAGTGGAGTGCAGACTGCTATAGCAGTTGAGAACTAGAGGCCAGGGTTTTTCAACACATTGACACCTTTGTCACAAAGGACAAGAAAATTTGCAGGTTTTCTTAACATCCCTAAAGATTGCTCCCAAGGAAACTAAAATCTGGTGGTTTTGGAAACAGCCTGAGAGGGGAAAAAAAGGACAAATCAAAGGTCACAGAATAATTCCTACGTTTTTTCAAGTTACAATATTTAAAATAAGAAAGTATCTTTACATAATATAATTCCCCCCATAGTCAGTTGAAAAACTTCAAATGTGTACTTTTTGAGAGAAATGAATTACAGCCCAGTCTCTGAGGCTGAGGGAAACGATACAGCTGAATAACAGAAGCTAGGCCACAGTCCATAATCCATAGGAAAACACAGGGCAGTGGTTTGAGAATTGTGTTTTCATACCAGCAGTGAAGATAGTTCAGCCTTATCAGACAATTATACGATAGATATGATCACTTGGGGAGATAGAAGTATAAGAACATGTGAAAGCAAAGAGGGTCATAAGAAGCGTATATGTACACATTTAGCAAAGGAGAAGTATAAAAGTGTGGGAGAAAGGTCTGACATACATCCATTAAGCAAAAATAAGAAACAAAAATGTAGAAAATCATCAGATAACCTATTTCATGCAGCATGTTGCTTGTTGTTATGCGCCATGAAGCTGGCTTCAACTTATGACACGACTGAAGCCCTTTCTGCACCTTACCTTTTCGCGGAGGTGGGGGGCAGCGGTCGCGTGAGCAGCCTCTTGCGTGAGGTGCTCACTTCGCTTCTGCTTCCTCCCCGCAGCTGGCTTGCCGGTCGCATGAACGTCACACGAACGCCCCGCCCCTTCCTACCACAGCACAACCTGGGAATTGCAGGCTAGCGCTGAGGCAGGAAGTGCGACCGGCCCGGCTCCTGACGCACCACACACTAGGTAAGTGCGTGCGGGCCCCAGGAGCATTGCACAACCGTGCACCATTTTCGGCTTTAAGTCAAAAATGAAAAGGTACATGTGCAGTCCGCTTTAGGTTCTTGAGCGTCGTATGGACCGCTCCTCCCATTTACTCAAGGGAACCTTTTTCTTTAGAAACGACATGCGAATATTTCATGAGACCTCTCTAACAGACTCTGTCATTACCAGCCTTGCTCAGGTCTCAAAACCAGGGACAGTGGCTTTCTTCATTGAGTCAATTGACATATAGGGTGGTTTTCCTCTTTCGCTACTTTTTTCTATCTTACTTAGCATTATTGTTTTTTTCCAGTGAGTCATGTTGCCTCATGTTATGTCCAAGGTTTGATAGCCTCAGTTTACTTATTCTGGCTTCTAGAAGAAGTTCAGGATTCACAGAATCATAGAGTCAGAAGAGACCACAAGGGCCATTGAGTCCAATCACCTGCCATGCAGGAATACCCCATCAAAGCATTCCCGACAGATGGCCATCCAGCCTCTGCTTAAAAACCTCCAAAGGAGATTCCATCACATTCCACAGCAGTGTATTCCACTGTCAAACTGCTCTTAACATCAGGAAGTTCTTCCTAATGTCTAAATGGAATCTCTTTTCCTGAAGTTTGAAGCCACTGCTCTGTGTCCTAGTCTCTGGAACAGCAGAAAACAGGCTTGCTTCATCCTCTATATGACATCCCTTCAACTATTTAAACACAGCTATCATGTCTCCTCTTAACCTTCTCTTCTCTAGGCTAAACATACTCAGCTCTCTAAGCTTCTCCTCACATGGCATGGTTTCCAGGTCTTCCACCATTTTCTTCTTCTGGACACGTTCCAGCTTACCAATATCCTTCCTGATCTGTGGTGCCCAGAACTGGACACAGTATTCCAGGTGGGGTCTAACCAAAGCAGAACGGAGTGGTACTATCTCTTCCCTTGACATAGACACTGTACTCCTATTGATGCAGCCCAGCATTTCATTGGTTTGAATTACTCTTGGATTTTATTTGCTCTTGGACCTATTTAATTGTCCTTTTGGTGCCCAAAGTACCCATAAAACTTTTTTCCAACTATAGAACTTTAAAAACATATTGCTGGATCATAGAATATACCTTCACATGTTAAGAACTAAAAGTACTGAGCCTTTAACACAGCCAAACACATTATTAATTATGATTCAGGCACTTTGGTGCATGTCAGTATTTTCAGCTAAACATTACAGTTGCAAGAAAGGGGTGATAACAATGTAAAAAATATAAAAATAAAAAGACTGGAAGGGGCAATTGGAAAGAGTAAATAGATCTAGATCTGAAAACTGCTGCAACAGGAGCAGATTAGGAAAGTTCACAAGAACCTTCTTTTTATCATGAAAACTAATTAATACAGTCATCCTTCCACATTTTCAGGTTTAATTTCCATGAATTTGATTATTTGCAGATTATTTGCTGCCACCTCTGCTGCAGTCCTATGCCATTTTTAATAATAACATTTAATAATTTTTAATTTTTAATAACTGCAAACCTCATGAGACTGAAAGAGGCTGCAAATGTGTGGTGTGGCTTGTAAATCCCTAATAAAAATGATGCAGAGCAGCAGCAGCAGTGGGGGATGGGGGATGCAAGTGAGGGCTAGCCAGTCTGGAGGCTGTTGGGACAACTGAGGTGGCAGCAGCATGTGGGTCTTGGTCCTCCTTCTTCTCTTCTTCCTGCTGCTGCACACCATTTGTATCTCTATTTCACCTGGGAGACACTGACGCTGCCACTGGCTAGTGTGTGTGAAGCAGAGGCAGCAGTGGCAGCTCCCCGGAATACGCTCAGTCCCCCCTGCAGGAGCCATGGCAGTCCCAGTGGAGCAACTGCAGGACAAGGAGGAGGCAACAGTGGAGTTGTGGCCCTCAGTCACCACCACTTTCATGGAGATGCCTTTGCCCAGAGCCACTACTTGTGCTCAGAAGGGGAAGACGAGGCATCGGCAGAGGATGATAGAGAGGCAAGCTACGGGCCAGGGTGCAGCAGTGGCAGCAGCCAGACCCATATACACGTCCACAACCAAGAGCCCCCAGTGGAGCGATGGCAGCCTCTGTGCCCAGTTAGCAGGCAAGAGTGATGACGGCGGGTGGGTGGAAGTAGGCAAGAGTAGCACAGTCCAGTCCCTTTCTCTAAGCACTGCTGCCAGGCCAAGAAAGAACAAAAGAAAAGGCTGTTTGGGCTAAGGCAGGCTCCTGTGCAGGCGCAGCAGCGAGCTCCAGGCTCAGTGAAAGTTGTCACTGGCCCATGGGGCTGCCACCCTTCCCTTGTCACCCCAGCCCTGCAGGGAGAGGAAAAGGGCCACCACTCAGGAGCAGGCATCTCCTCAGCCAAGAAACAATCTCTTACCAGACTACTCTCTCCCTTCCAGTGCTTCCTGGCTGGCTTGGCCCAAATTTGTGACTGGGAGAGGGAGGAAGAGAGACAGCAAGCATGTTGAACATGGTTGGGGGGGGCTTAAAATATTCACAGTTTTTACACTGTCATAGGGATCCCGTGTTCCTAACCCCTGCAAAAGTTGAGGGCTTACTGCAGTTCTTAATGGCTGTCCTTTTGAACAGCTAGTAATATCTGAAAGGAGGAAAACATCTCTTCCCACAGTCGAGTGACGGATGGTGTGAGCATTGCATACGAAGAGAGATAAGGAGAACACAGAAAGCTGTGTTGGACTCTGCAAGCTAACAGCATTTCAGGTGCTTTCTGCCTCATAGCAATGAGCTTCAGTCAACTGCTGATACTATTAGGCAGCACTTCCATGGAGACCCAATTTGTATATTTGTAAACAATTATGTTGTTAGGTTCCAGTTTTACATTGGGGTAATTAATAACACTTTATTAATTCATAAGACCTATTTCTCAGAAGACATGCACAAGATTGTACTGTAATTCCATTTTTTTATTATACTTTATTATGTTGCATTATCTTATGATTCTCTGTTCTTTTAACTCTGCTATCTTTACAGCATAATATGAATTGTTCTATTAACATTTTTCAACACTACCCTGGAATCCTCTAGTTGGTTAAAATAGTTTCTCTAATTATATATATGTGGAAAAATTACAAGGCTCCAATAATGCTCCACAGATCCTCATTCAAAAGAAATTAGATCCTATTCTATAGGTTACCCTACTAGGTCAACAGTGCAATCTTTTACAGGTCAATTAAGGTGCATGTTCCACCGAGTTTAATAAGGCTTCCTCTCAGGTAAGTGAACATAATGATACAGCCTAAGACTTTTGTGAAATTTCTTCACCAGTGAATGTCTTCTGTTTCACACCATTTCTTAGTGAGCCTTTCTATTGACTTGCCACCTAACTATGTACTTCCTACACTGAACTTAACACAAGCATAATACACCTTAGAAATCTTGGAATAATCAAATTGTTTCAACAACAAAAAAAGATTTTTCCTTTAATACTTAACATTTTGAGCAATGAAACAACACGTAGCTAAATCCAGTTGATTCAATGGGTCTATACTTGTTTCAAAGTAACTACTCAGGAATGATAAAGTGTTTAAAAATATACCAATCCAATTACAATAACATACAGCTTCCTTTTACTCACTGCTTCTTTTATTTCCCCAGAACATTTAGTCTTCCCAAAATATGGTCATTAATATTTGATCATAAATGGACTTGGAAGCTCTTTTCCTCTCCAATTTAAAGATTACAGCACTCTTCCAAAATACAGTGAGTGGTCCCTCCACTTTTGCAAGGGTTTGGAGTGCTGAACCCTCGCAAATGCGGAAAAAACACGAATAACTCCCCTCTGCATCCCACTTTCCATTCTCTTCTGGGGTTTCCCCCTCCTTTCCCTTGCCTTTTCCCCCAGCATGCCTTCCCTCCTTCTCTGCACCTGGGCAAAAGGCAACAAAATGGCCATGAGGCACATGCACCCCTTCATTCTCCGTGTGCTCAGGCATGCAGAAGGCAGGCACACGCTCCTGGGCAAAAGGTAAGAGAATGGGAAGGGGAGAATGGGGAGGAAGACAAGAGTGCACTTTGTTAATAATAAAATTTGCAAACCTCAAACCTGTGAATGTGGAGGGCAGACTGCAACTGGAATTGATACGTGTTTCACAAAGCAATGCATTAGCCAACCATTGTCCTATCGATGTCTTAGGCCAGTAGCTGGTAGCAAATTCTGCAGTCTTTGCACATTTCTTCCTTTATTTTAGAGTGAAAACAAGTTTTCGGTTTGCAACATTCTCAATATTGTGACCCTGCTAGTTTTCACAGTGGGAGTCTTGTTGTTTTTCAGATATTATAGTCATGGCATCTCGCCACATAACAGATTTTCATTCCTGATATAAGCCATCTTCATATTTCCCAAGAGCAAAGATTCTTTTGTACTGTTGGGCTCAAGATTTAGAACCTAAGTAGACATACCCCTACAATAAGAAATCAGATACTATATTCTCCTTTTGAAAAGCTTTTGCTAGACCTAGTCATGGCAGAACCATTCTTATTTTATTTCCTTATAAAAGAGACAGCATTTCTTTTTTTGATAGCCTCTCAAAACTTTTCCCAGAAGTTTTCTACAAAGCTAACACTGGTCTTCTCAGACTTACTCAATCTGAATTTCAATGGGGTTAGTTAATTGGTAGAAAAGGTTACCAAGAACTTAACCAATAATAGATGCTTCACTTTTGCCTTGTTGGTAATGTTTTCAATGCGTTCAAATTGCTTTTAATTTTTGTCAATTTAAAAGTGCTACCTTTAATATGATAGCTTAACTTTTGTAAAAAAAAAATAGTAAAACTGATTTTAGCTATATTAAGATTTAATCTGTATTGTCAACTTCCCTGGGTCCTATACTGGGAGAAATGTTAGATATAAATATTTTTTTCTAAAAAACCCAGGTCTAGAGGTTTTCTATCAGGTTCATCTAGCACTGTCTTTAATCTTGGGATCTGCTTTTTTTGAATCAGCCACATAGGCAAAAACACAGTCATGCGACCACAATATTGTAACAGTTTAGCAAGCCAGTCATCTATACTAGTGGTTCTCAACTAGGATGAGATCTATACAACACTCTGGTTCTCCAAATATTTTGGATTTCAGCTCCGAGAAATCCCAGTCAGTATGATCAATGGTTGGGACTTCCAAGACTTAATATTTAAAATTATCCAAAGGACCAAAAGTTGAGAACAACTGACCTACACCATCCTGAAATGTGCCACATTGCAGTCCAGGGTGATATAGTCCTTTTTACCACTCCTGGACTCTGCTGCCACATTCTTCTTTAGACCATACCTGGCACACTGTCAAAGGCATTCTCAGAATAAGCATTTGCATTCTGTTATTTGTCAAGGGTGTGCATGTAGGTGTGTGTGGGAGAGAAAGATTCTGATTAAACCAAGGGTAATCATTGTGTTAGAGGTTATTTTCTCCTGTCGTGCATTTTCATTCTTGCCTCCCAGCACTGAAGAGTTAAGAGCAGGCAGTTTAAATTAGAAAAGCATACAGCTAGACCATCAGAACCACTTTCTAGGCTCTACCCAAACTTCCTGCTATTACCCTTGCAGTTCCCTTCCTTCATATCATAAGCAGTCTGTTAGTGAGTGGGTATAAACCTTCCCTCTTTCCTTCAGAATACAGTATTCCTATAACATTGTCTTCATAAGTTGGGATTCTACCACGTGCAATCGGTTCTTTAGCACACATCCTTACACATAATGTAAAAGAGGAAAACAATACATCTGAAGGTACATGCAATTGCTCTACAAAAAAAAAAAGAGAGAGAGAGAGAGAATGCTCAAATTTCTAATCACAGAATTTAAACATGTCCAGCTTAATTCTTACCAATCACACTTGAATATTCATCCATTACTCCCTAAACCACAGCCTATGAAGCCATGAGCCATTGCTGTAGCTTTCCCTTTTCTCATTCTGCACCGGCTTCACCAGATCTTTAGCTGCACTGAGACGAAGGTCCCCTTTATATCTGGCTTAACATCAGCTAACAAAATCAAGACAATGGCTGGTGTTCAATACTGCTGTTACTGATTCTTTACCTGGAGTTAAGGATCTATAACTGCTCTGTATTCACTAATCTTACATAGTCACAACCCACCTTAACAGCCAGCAGCCCAAAGTACATTTTAATAGCAACTGCCAGATTGGGTGAAACAGGTCTTTTCAGGTGATGGGGTGCAAACAGGATGATGTTTCCACCTACTCCCATCACTTAGCGAGCCTGCAATTCATTCACTGGTAGTGTGTGTCAGTGTGTGTGTGTGTGTGTGTGTGTAAACATCCTCCTCCTTGAACCCCAACCACAAGCTGAACAGATCTTCTTTGTCACTGGCTCTTAAAGGGGGAGGGGGAGGGTCAGACCAGGAGATTACTTAATTATGTCTCCTTAACAAAATAGCTGGTCAAGGATTCTGACAATCTTCTTAGGATAAGGTTATAAAAGAGAATACTTGTTTTAATGCAAGCCAGAATTTCCATGATGACACTGGTGTACAAGGGGGAAAAGAGAATAGAATGGGGGCAGGGGGAACTTGTAGTTATACCATTCATCACCAGCTTCATACACCATGGTGAAAAGTCACAAACATCCAAACACAGCTAGTAGGTTCCACTGCATAAACTGACAATATTGTGATAATATGCATTCTGTACTTCCCATCTCAACAGCTTTTTGCCAGGCCTCTTCCATTTCTGTCAGCCAGAACCATCTTGGCATTTCAAGCCTCATGCTGGCTTCACATACCTCTCTTTGCTGGTGTCTATTAACTCAGTGTGAAGTCAGGTTACTCCTTTCCTTGACACATGAAGGAATCACACAGGCATTTCAAGCAAAATTCGCTTTCTTTGTTCCTGGTGAAATGTGTGAAATCTACTAATTTAGAAAAAAAAGGGGGGAGAAACACACCACCCTGCAAGTACAGACCAATCACTTCCCTATTCATGAGTTAGACATACGTAAGAAGGTAATTGCAAAATAGAATTAACTTTTAATCTCCTGCTAGATTAGAGGTCAGCCTCAGTATTTTCAGACACACTTTTCCGGAGAAGATTAGTTGCTTATATTGAAAGGACAATGCCTTTTATAAAAGTACAATACTTTTCCCATATGCAATTAACACTTACACCCAGAGAAAGAGTGCACACAAGTTAATCTGGTCCTGATGGTAGTTATTATGATGAGTGAATAGCACATGAAAAGAGGTCTTCCAAGATGCAAGTGCATGCAGTGCACTTCCATGTTCTGTACACAGAGGCCTGGCACATACTCCTTGAAGGATCCTTCTCACTGAGGGCAGAGCCAGGTTTGCTGTCATACGGGGACAATGACAGCAACACAACTATACAACTTTCTTCTAATGGGCTGCTGCTATAAACAGACCTTTGACTCAAGAGTGAGACTAGCAAAAGGGTGCACCTGAGGACATTCTTGAAATGTAGACCATACCCATTACCTATCTGTAATGTTCCCAACCACTGAGAATCAAGCCCACCTCTTCTTTCGCTCTTTCTAGAGCCATGAGAGGTTCTGTTGCCTGTCTATGTCAATATGAGAGAGAATATATGCTCATTCTCTACCATTACTCTTAAAAGCAGATCTCCAAATAACCATACCACGCCATGGAGCTGACCCTGTGCTCTTTGAATGCTATACCAGCAAACTGCAAACTCTGGTAGAGCCTACCAAGCTGGCAAGGCTTCAACTATGGTCTCAGTGGTTAGCCTAGCTTAATATAGAGAGGCTTTTCACCAAAGGGCGGACCAACTCTACACACTATGACATTGTAGAATAGGAAGAATCTACCTTAGTAGGGGTTCTACAGACAAGCAGTACTTTAAAGTATCAGGGACAAGGGTATAGCACCATGCATGCTTTGAATGTAGATAATTCAGTCCCTCGGATAGCCAGTTAAACAGATCTTAGGAAGCAGGGCTGAAACAGGCAAAAACCAGAAACTTTGGAAAGCTGCTGCCAATCAAAATATACCAAGTATGTTGGACACACTGCCTGATTTAGTATATGGTAGCTTTGTAAATATATTAACTATAAAGAATCATTTCCTGGATTCTTTGCTAACACTCCATTGTCCCTTTTGCAATATTAAGACAGCAAATCAGAATATGCACAGAATTATGCTTTAACCTAAAATCATATCCCTGGGCTATTCTCACATAGCCTCTCTTGCCTTATTTATGCCACTTGTGACTGTTGTCAAATTGAGGCAGAGAATGCACCAAGAAAATCTTTTTTTTTTCATTCTAGCTTTCTGTTCATATTGTGTTGCATCTACTCATATCTGTACTGCTGTGCCAATGAAAGTATAAAACCAAGACGTGTAATTTTCAACTCCTGCTGAAAAGTGTTTTTTTTTTTAAAAAAATAGTATTTACTACACTGACTTTTCAACCAGTGAGTCAAGAAAGTTTAACAGAAAGGAATGGGCTTCCAAAATAATTTTGAATCTTTACATTAGGTTTCAACACTATAGGTGAGATACAGGCAGCTTCATAGAGCCTCTATCTGAAAACACATGAAATTGTTGGCCCATTGTCTGACCTCCATTTGAATGTGTAATACATAATTAATTAAAACAGCCAGAGAAATCATTTTCCTCTCTTGAATTACATGGGTGAAGCCAGCATGGGTAAAGTCCTTAATTATCAGTGATAATCCTGAGCCTTCATTACTTCCCAAAGGATTCCGTACTGCACAATGCCTAGTGCCCATGGCTTTTTATAAATAATAACTCATATGAATAACACCAAGAAGCAATTCTACATACAAAGAGCAAATGTCAGATTCTTGACATAGACATCCAAACAAAGAACTGAAGTCAAGCAGTACTGGTCCCTATGCTGGCAGATAACAGTTACCACTTACCTTTTCATATTCATGTTTAGCTTTCTACACAATAGCAGATGTTTACAACTAACAGAAGAGCCAGCATGCCATAGCGGTTTGAGCACTGAACTCTGGAGACCAGAGAGTAAATCTTTGCTCAGCCATGGAAGCCTAATGGGTGACTTTGGGCAAGTCACACTCTCTCGACCTCAAAAGAATGTAAAGGAAAACCTCTTCCAAACAAACAAATTGCCAGTAAAACCATGTTTCAGTTTTGCCTTAGGGTGGCTGTAAGTCAGAAATGACTTGAAGGCACACAACAATAGGAAGTGACCTCATTCTTGGGAAACACTGCCCTTGTTGTCTGTCTTGCATTTTGCTCTTCATCTTGATCAGCATCAGGGTGATCCTTGGCTTTTCTTATGTGATCAGCTGCCCAGACCCGGGCTCACAAACTGCTTGATTATAAAGGCCTGCTCAACATATGCCCATGGAATCACAGTCAGTTTGCTTGCTGTTGACTCAGTGCTCTTTTGTCACAGAAGCTTAGCTGAGTACCTTAGCTGTTTCCTTCAGGCAGGTGTGGGGAACTTGTGGTCTTCCAGATGTTTTTGGGAACTTCCAACTCCCAACACCCCCAGACATCACAGCCAATGGTCAGGACTGACAGCAACTTCAGGCTAACAGCTCTTGGGATCCAGCAGTCCCTAATCTTTGGCCTAAGAAGAGTCCATGAGATGTTAATGTTTGCTTATTTTGCTAAATTGAACAACATAAGTATAGCATATACCATGCTATGAGTTAGAAAGTGGACTGAAAACAGCCAAGAGTGGCTCTCTGTGTATGTAGATTTTCAGTTATGTTTTAAAGCTGTATGTAATTACACAAAATTTTATAAGAGCTCAATTCTGAAAACCAATAAGGCATTCAGGAAAATTATTAGAGCTCATCATAAAGAGCCAATATTGAATTATTACCTATTCAATTACCCCACAGCTATGCCTTATTCCCCCTCCTATATTATTGAATGCTTAAGTCCTAAAACATGTTATGCATTTCATCACAGGGTCTACTGCATGCAGGAACACAATAAAAATGAAAAACGGTTGAATTATTAACCAACCAACAAAAATTAAGCAATGTGCTGCTTGTTCCTCTACTATAAAAATTCTGAGAGGGAAAACAGCAAGATCATAATACTATGTGCTCTCTTAAAAACATTTATTTTGTTTATTTACTTTTTAAGTTTCATTGTTACTCCTCCAGTAGGGTTCTGAAGAATACGCACAGATTTTATGGTGAAATGAAAAACAGGAAACCATCACAACCATATTTTTAAGATTTCAGGACCTTATTGTGAAAATTTGTGGGGGGGAGGGAATTGCTTGATTTTGTGCAAAATGCCAAGATTTATTTTTGTAGAGAAAGCTATGTATTTTGTGAAAAACATATTATTTTTAGTGCAACAAAATTGTTTTACTGTACAAAACTCTAAGGTTTTTATGTAAACAATTTTGTCTAAACTTCCCAAAGTACAAAACTGTCCCACAAAGAAAGAAAAGCATTAAAAGTTTAGTAATGACATGCAGCAGGGGAAAATATTTGAAATTATATACTCCTGCCTGAGAGAAAAAAAATGAACAACCATTTACATCCTTACTGTCCAATCACTGCAAATATGTGGTACTTCGATAACATTTATCCAATTAGAAAGTTAGATATTTTAAAAGTGATGTTAAAAAAGATGTGTAGCTCATTTGAATATATATAAAGTTAATTACAGACCTGCAAATGCAAATGCAGGCACTGTTTTAATTATCTTGACAACTTTTATGGGTCACAGCATTGTTTCAATTCACAACAATGTTCCTTCAGTGCAATGACGAGGGAGCAGAAACAGTGAGCGGAAACTGAGGATGAGACCAGGGCCATTTCCGCACTAGGCTGCTATAGCACGATTATTCCACTTTCAACATTCTATGGAATCCTGGGGTTTGCAGTTTAAGGAGGGGCCAGCTGGCCCCTCCCTAAAGTGAATCCCCAGGATTCCATAAGATGTTGAAAGTGGAATAATCATGTTATAACAGTGCAGTGCGGAAGTGGCCTAGCTGAGAATGTTTCAGACACATACTTTCAATACAAATGGCTACACTGAATGCCTATATATCATATTAGCAATTCTTGCAGAATCATTTGTATTCCTTCAATACAAGTAAATTAATGAACTAGATGTGTTTCTAGGCATTCTTTCACCAAAAATTTGGTACCAGAGGGAGAAATTACACGGGGAAAAAAAGGGATATGTTCCTGTACCCCCCAAAAAACCAAGCAAAACAAATAAAAAAACCATAATTCAACATGTTTCAGAGAAGTTTTTATCTAAAACTTGTTAACGTAGAGAACACTTCTAGAGAACATTTGACAACTTCTTCCAAAATGAATCCAATGATTTTTTTTTCCTTTCATCAGCCTCCATTTTTTTTTTATAATTTCCACTTTGGTGGCCAAACTTACAGATGTATAAGTTTTTGTTTTTGTAGCTGCTGAGGCAACTGCATCTGCTCTTCTTATTTCCCTGTTTTTCCATTTACAGGATGCTCAGCAAGGGACTCTGGAGACAGCTGCTGTTTACTTTCCCTGTCCTAGTAAGGCACACATAGGCCCTTTTCGCACGGGCCTGTGCTCGCGCGATAGCCCCGTGAGCCTCGCGGGAGTGGGAGCGTCGCTCCGCACGACGCACTCCCACTTCCGCCCGGCTCACAGGGCTGAAGTGGCGCGAGCGCGGGTTTTTTGATTTTCGTGTTCAAGCGAAAATCACCCTGCGCTCGCGCAATGCTCCCAGCGCCCACCCGCACTTACCTTACGTGCGGAGCCTCCGGGAGCCGGCCGGGT
This sequence comes from Ctenosaura bakeri, assembly GCA_948474755.1. Taxonomy (NCBI): domain Eukaryota; kingdom Metazoa; phylum Chordata; class Lepidosauria; order Squamata; family Iguanidae; genus Ctenosaura; species Ctenosaura bakeri. The sequence goes on along the minus strand of CAOLHI010000377.1, from coordinate 215,610 downwards.
CGCGCTTCCTTCCCTCCGCCCCTGCGGAAGGAAGGAGCGGGGTGGGCAGGTAGCGCGACGGACGCAACGCCCGCTTCGTGCGCGCGGGGAGGAGGAATCCGGCACGCACGGGGGGGAATCCGGCGCGCACGGGGAGGAGGAATCTGGCGCGCGCGGGGGGGAGGAATCCGGCGCGACGCCGCCCGCTTCGCATGCGCGCGCGGGGTGGGAATCCGGAGCGAGGTCTCTCGCTTCGCACTGGGGGAGGGCGGCTTGCACGGCAAGCCTCCTTCAGTGCCGCTTCCCCGCTGGTTCGTTCGCCTGCGGAAGGAAGGAGGGGGAAGCGGCAGCCTCCCGGACGAGCCTTCTTGCGCTTGCCAGCCTCCCCCGCTTGCGCTAGAAGCCTCAGTGCGGAAAGGGCCATAGTTACAGTAGGATTAACTAGAGTAAAATCCCATTCTTTCAGAGCTCAAGCTTTATTGCAGTTCTTTCTGCAGATATGCTGCTGCAACCTAACACCGAAAGTCTCTGTTTCTACAGCCTTCCCTTACCATCTTCCCAGTGGTAATGCTGCTAAAAATCTTTCAGCTACACAAATGACAAGAAGGAAAGGCAAGTTGGGAGGGTATTAAAAAGTCTTTGTAAAAAAGAGTTCATTTGTCAACAGTTTTGTTAATTGAGGTGTGCCTGTATAATTGGAAGAAACAGCCTTGATGTGAATGCCTCCACCCATTTACCAAATACAAATCACACAACTGAGCCACAAGACTTAATTAAAAATGACACAACTGGTAGCAATCTCACTGGAAGAATCGATCAGAAATGGGATCAAAGTTATATCTAGCACCTCTAATATCATTCTGAAAATATCACCAGCCTTCTTGAAATCTGTCAGCCCTTCATCCAACCCACTACAGAAGAAGCTCGAAGAATCAAGGAACAAAGGGGGTGTTTTCATGCTTTTTAGGAAGGTGTATTAAGTAAAAATTGTACACTTTAAGATGCCAGTGTCTTGTAAGCCACTGGGTAAGTAGTAATTAGCACAAGAGATTCCATGCTGGTCTGCAACCCCATCAGAAGAAAAGTATACATCCACTGAATTCCATATGGCCTAAACATTCTATGTGAAATTATTTGCTAGCTACAGATTAGGAAAACATAAATGAGTGGTAATTTGCACCTTTTTGTTCTTTCCAAAAGCTGAACTGAGAAAAATCAGATGGTACATCTTATGAACAGACAAAAGAGTAGTTGTGTCTTTCACGACTATTACTTTATCTACGTATGTACGACTGAAACTCAGTCTAAAATTTTAAAATGTTTTGGATCAGACATAAGTGACAGCATTACCTACAAAATAATGTTCAACTAGATGAGATTTGCATTCAGAAAGATTAAAACAAACAAAAATACTTAAAAGTGTATACATGAATACAGTAGAATTAAAATTCAAATTAGGAATTTTTCTGAATGACAACAGAAGCCTGCAGAGCACACTGCTCTGCAGAAATCACTACTATGTGACTAAATATAGCAACTATATTTAACTTCCAATAGATAACTCAGGAAACCTATTCTGAAGATAATGCCTTCTCATTTTAACCAGATACACCTGTAAAAAAAACCCTACATGTTCAGGGCTCTGTTTGGTATGCCTGCCTGCCTGCTTTTCTTTCTTTCTTTCTTTCTTTCTTTCTTTCTTTCTTTCTTTCTTTCTTTTTTCCTGGCATAAAATCAAGCTGTATTTCCACTTGGATTTTATGTACCCATCTTACACCAAATCAATCACCTTTTCTATCCACTAAGAATGGTTTATTGCCTTCTTTGCACTTGACTTCTTTCCTCCTTCTTCTAGTTACCATGAAAATACAATAAGTTTTGAAATGACCAAGTCACCCCGCAAATTCAGTGCTGTCATATGCTTCCTCCTCCCCTTTTGTTAGTTGTCTGTTTAGATATAAACCAATTACAGCCAGACTTCCAAATTTGCTACAGTTAGGGGTGCAGGACCTCTGTAAAAGTGGAAAAACCACAAATATCAAAATGTGTGTGTATCTATGGGCACAGGGATAAGGCATGGTGGCTCTATACTGCTTCCATCTCCTTCTCTAGGTGTGTGGGAGGGGGCATGGGGGGGTTGTGGGGCTGAGAAACTGGAATGTGAGCTGCCCTTAGCTGGCCAGACAGCTGCTGGGGGAAGAGAAGGAAGACCAGAGGTGGGTTTTAAAGGGCTGCAAGCCTTGATCAGAGCCACCAAAAGGGAAGGTTCCCTCAGAAAAGAAGCACCTGAGGTGGGGAGGGCAAGGGTTGGAAAAACTCAAAATAATCGAATCCCTGAAAGTCAAACCTGCAAGTGTGGAGGGCTGACTTTGTATACTTCTATACGAAGTCATTTTAGTCAACATTCTTAAATGCTTTCCAAAAGTGGGATCATACCAGAAGTAACAGCCGGAAGGTTATCCTGTGTATATTAGGGCTTTGTTAGCAACTGTGTCTGAACTGGACATAATAATCTGATTCATATTAATAATACTCCGATAAATAGGATCAGACCCAGACTTTCCAATATAAATGGCATCCCGCCTAGACTTCTCCCCCATTTTTGATGTCAAAACAGAAAACAGCTTTTGAAGTTCCTTTGTCCTCTTTTCTTACACAGGTGTTTCCTCCTCTGGCAAACTAACATTAAGCTTTATTTGTACTTGAAAAGGGAGAACAGGACATTGAAAATACTTAAAAATCCACTCAGGTCACAGCATTTGTGCACATCCTTCCCTCAGGGAGCTGCTAAATACCATATGCAGGAGTTAGAGGTTAAGGCCATGATCTTATGCACACCTACCTCGGTCTGAGCACCAAGCAGAATACAACAGGACTTACCTCTGGGTCAACATTAACTGGACTCCTTGGCCTGACTTCTGGCTTCCCCACACACACTCAGAAGCCCACCCCCTGCAGAGGAGACTTAAGACTTCCTGGCTCCTGGCTCCCTGGCAATTCAGCATGAGCAACAAGACCTCACCCATGTTGGGAGGAGGCACTTGCACTCACCACAGCAAATGCCACAGAGAACTGCACCAAAGGCACCTCAAGCACAGAGTAACTTTGCCTCATTTTGTGAGATTTGTTCCAAGCACTCCCCAAGGTTTCCTCTCCCCTTCCCCTATGGCTTAAGCACCAGTCTCTGCCAGGTGACAAGTTCTCCTCACCCTGAGCCCAAATGCTGCTCTTGCTCTTCATTGCCAAAGCCCCCTTTCCTTTGTGAAGAGAGACATTTCTTTAGGAAGATGCATTACAAGCTGTCCAACAGTGACACCATAATATGCTATGGATACCCCAAGAGAGAAAGACACAGCCATCCAGTCAGATTAAATGGGCAGTGTTGACGGACTCATGTGCACCATGTGCATGTGCATCGCAGCTCCTCTTTTTTCACAGACAGCTTTGAACCCCCTGCAAGTATCTCCTTAACCCATCCAATCGTTTCCCGTGTGCCATCACTTTCCTACACAGCCATTCTCTCTCTCGCACACCAGGACCCATCCCTTCCCTCCCCAGCAAAACTCTGGAGCACCCTTCATAATAGCTTTGTCCACATTTATGTTACTCCACAGTCTGCAAAGGTGTTGAAACCTTTGAAGAAAGAAAGGATGGGCTGGACATCACATTGAACATTTCCGCACGACACTCTTATAGCGCGACGATTCCACTTTCAACCTCCTATGGAATCCTGGGGTTTGCAGTTCCGGGAGGGGCCGTCCGGCCCCTCCCGGAACTGCAAACCCCAGGATTCCATAGGAGGTTGAAAGTGGAATCGTCGCGCTATAGAGTGTCGTATGGAAATGGCCATTCTCTCCCTCTCGCAAAAAGCGATCCTTCCTGGCGTGTATCATCAGCCCTTCAACCCTTCGGAGGGAACTGCCCACTTCCATTTCCCCCCTTGGGAGAAGCCTCTGGATGCGTCTTGCGCCCGGGTGCCGAGGAAGGGGGCCCGGAAAAGTTCTCCCCGACCCCCTTGGGAGATGGGGGGGCGGACCGCTTCTCCTCGCCCTCCCGCGCGATGCCGAGCCCCCGCCTTACCGGAGGTCAGCTGCATCCAGGCGCAGATCTTGTAGACGGTGGCGGTGTTGCAGAAGAAGAAGAGGATGAAGCAGACGATGCAGGCGATGATGAGCACCATGGAGAGCCCGATGAAGAAGGAGGCGGCTTTGAAGGCTCCCGAGGGGAGGCTGGAGAAGTCCGTGAAGCTGCCCTGGCAGGTGAGCTCCCGGGAGAAGGAGCTGCCCGTGCAGAAGTGGAAGAGCCCGAAGTAGCCCTCCTGCGGGGTCTCCACGCCGTCGCCGATCCAGTAGGGCTGGAAGAAGCACACCACGTTGACGATGGCAAAGCAGATGGTGAAGATGGCCCAGAGGACGCCGATGGCCCGCGAGTTCCGCACGTAGTTGGTGTGGTAGAGCTTGGCCGCCTCCTGAGCCGGCAGCATCGCCCCGGCCCCGGACGCCGACGCCGACGCCGCGCCGGCTTCCCCGCCGCCGGCCGAGGGGGCCGCCGCCGCCGCCGCCGCCACCGCTCCGGGCATCCTCCTCCCCCTCCTCCTCCTCGCCCAGAAGAGCCCCCTTCAGACCCGCCGCCCCGTGTGCCGCAAACGCCAGCCCCGCTCCGCCCAGCTTCACACGCGCGGCGGCGGCGGCGGCGGCGGCATCTCCTCCCCGCCGGCGGGCGGGCGGGCAAGGCGGGCGAGCGCGCTTCTCCCCCTCCCCAAGAGCCCCTGAAGCCGGCGGGCGGGCGTCGGGCTGAGCCAGGGAAGGCAGGCAGGCAGGCAGGAAGGCGCAGACCGGCCGAGCCGCCTCTCCTGCCGCGGCGAGCGAGCGGGCGCTTTGAGCTCCCTGAGCCCTCCGCCTCGCAGGCAGCGCGGCTCCCGGGCTCCCCGCGCTGCCCTCTGCCGCTCGTGGCGGCGGCGGCGCTGCGCAGTCGCGCCCAAGCGGAAGGCGCCGTTCGCTCCGAAGTGAGCAGCGGCGGAGGTGGCGCTGCCTCTGGGCTGAGGCGAGGGGCGAGGGGGGCGAGGGAGGCAGGGAGGGAGGGATTCTGGGAAGGGAGTCGCGCGCCCCGCTCCGCGAGGCTGCCTCCTTTCCCTCCCGTGTCCGGCGACAGACCAGGGGCGCGTGTTGAGGAGGAAAAGGCCCCGGTGGGCTTCAGCCTGCCAGAGATGCCAGTTCAGGGGGAAGAGGGCGATGTATGCAACAAGTGGAGCGGTCTCTTCGCACAGCAGAGCGATGTTGGAGCTTGTGGGATTCGGACCAGCCGCACAGCTTTTGGCGTGGGCTCTAGACTTAAAATAACAGCGACCAACCATTGGGGTACCCTGGTTCTTTTCCGGTGGCCCGAGGGCAGGGGTTGGGCAACTAGGGGCCTTCCAGATGCTGTTGGACTGCGCCTGCTGCAAACCCAGAGCTGTGCCGTCCAATCACATCTGGAGGGCCATGAGTTGCTGGTCACCTGCTATAGGATCACACTGAATTTCTGAGGCCATTTCCACACTACATTGTCATAGTGCTGTGATTCCACTTTCAACATCCTGTGGAATCCTGGGGTTTGTCCTTTACTGAGGCCAAAGAGCTCTCTGGCTGAGAGTTCTAGATGCCCTTCCCTAAACTGCAAATCCCAGGATTCTATAGGATGTTGGAAAAGTGGAATTATAGCCCTATAATGGTGCAGTGCAGGAATGGCCGGAGAGTTCTAGATGCCCTTCCCTAAACTGCAAATCCCAGGATTCTATAGGATGTTGGAAAAGTGGAATTATAGCCCTATAACGGTGCAGTGCAGGAATGGCCGGAGAGTTCTAGATGCCCTTCCCTAAACTGCGAATCCCAGGATTCTATAGGATGCTGAAAAAGTGGAATTATAGCCCTATAACAGTGCAGTGCAGGAATGGCCAGAGAGTTCTAGATGCCCTTCCCTAAACTGTGAATCCCAGGATTCTATAGGATGTTGGAAAAGTGGAATTATAGCCCTATAACAGTGCAGTGCAGGAATGGCCGGAGAGTTCTAGATGCCCTTCCCTAAACTGCAAATTCCAGGATTCTATAGGATGTTGGAAAAGTGGAATTATAGCCCTATAACAGTGCAGTGCAGGAATGGCCGGAATGACCATCACAATGCATTAAACCACAAATGGTTGGTTGAATTTGATCACAGATATGAGAGCCCATCTTTGGCTAAATTATTGCACTTCCAACTGGTCACTGGAACATGAATACATGATGGCATAGGGTATACTCAGCAGGTCTTCCTGCAGTTGTGTATATGGGAAAGTTGTAATGATGGGTTGAGCTGAGAAGGACAGAAATGAAACTGCTAATTGCATTCATAATAGGATTGAGCAACTCTAGCGTTCGTTGGCAAGCCAGTCGTATTAACACATACACCCCAAGACCAAGAAAGTGTCACATTAACACACGAGAACAGAGATAAGATGGCTACCGAATATCCTATGCCACAAGCTTGTTTGTTTAATAATTATATCCTGGTCTGTTTTTAAAAAAACAAAACAATTTGAAACGAAACAAAGGGAATTTTTTAAAGTAAATATTAAACAGATTCAAACAGCTTAAAAGTTTGAAATCAGTAAAAACCATGTACACGTACATTGTGGGAAGGGCTCCAAAGGCTTTAATTTTATAAAATCATAAAAATTGGGCAGCAATAAGAATTTTTAAGTAGCAAATATCACAAATAACACAAGCTAGCAAAGCTAAAAATGTTACAGGATAATCAAAATATACCAACAAGCTCCTTAAAAACCATTTCATAGTCCCAAAGAAGTACATTCACCCATGGGTGTGCACACACACGCACACATATCTAAATGGGTTAATCAAACATTCTGAACACAGTATAAAAATCCTGTTATGGATAGAAGTGTCTTTACACTGTGGCAAAAGCCAATCACTGAAAAAGGACCTCCATAGGTTCCAGAACCTAATTTCAGTGACAGAGAAGATCCCTCTCTAGCCCCAACCAAGCGTAGTTCAGGTGATGATGATGTGTATAAGGGGGTCCCTGACAATCATCTTAATGGGCAACCTGTAGTTGTCTAAATGTGGTTGGCTACAGCTTCCATCATCCCCCAGGATTGATTAGGTGATGGAAACTGTAGGCCAAAAATTATCCACCCCCATCCTGCTGCAAGGGTAATCTTGAAGGAGAGGACTTTTTCTAGATATCCCATTGCATGTACATCTTTATAGGTCACAACCAGCCCCCATTCTTCCCCCCACCCCACAGAACTGCAGATCTGAAGTTTTAGTTCCCAAAGTAGGTTGATAGTCAGATTGAAATCAGTCTAGATAATCAGTTGGAGCCATTCACTCTCCTCTCCTCTTACATCAGTTCGTAGAAGAAAAAATAAGTAAGTGCACTTGTTTTCTATCAAACAAAAAAGGAGTTTATAACACAGTAGTGAGAAAGCCAAGGGAGACAACCATTCTGATGGGATTTAAAAACATAACTTCTCCTGAAGAAATTGCTCCCATGCCTCTGTATGTATTTACTTGTAGCAACTTGCCCTTTCCATTCTAGGTGTCATCCCCTAGGTTGCTTACTAGAGTTTGGAAAAGTTACTTGTTAGAACCACAACTTCCAGCATTGTCCTACTGTTACTCTGATTTCTGGGGGTCCCTGGGGACACCCGAATTTGCTCTAAAAATACAAAGATTTGGGAAAATGAGTGGAGCACTGCTTAGCAAAGCAGAGGAAAACACTGCAAGATCTTTAACCCTATGTTTATGGAGTCAGAGCACATAAGAACTGTGTCAAATGTAGTTTATTTAGCAGAGTTGGCAAAATATCCACACACACACACACACAGAGTGAAGCAGTCACTCACACAAGCACACAAGGACTAATGAGTTGGAAAGATCTGAAGATCAGGAGAAGCAGAGGGAAAGATAGCAGTTTACACTGTACCTGATTCTGTAGTCTTTGGTTTAGGAAAGGAAAAAAACAAGGCGAATGTGGCTCAGCAGCAGCAGAATGCTGAGGGGAGCTCTCAACTAGCCAAATGCAAAAGCACTAGTCAAGAGTGGGGGTTCTTCGAAGAGAGATCCAAAAGGGGGCTCAATTACAGGGCAAAACATGCCTGGGAGGGGCAGACCCTTTCCAGAAAAGGACAAATGGCTGAATCATGCAGATGGACCTTATTTTGCATTTCTAACCTCATTTGGAGGAGATGTAGTTCACATCAAGGTGTCATTGCTATTGGTGGCCCATTTGGTGTGTACGTGCCTTTCCTGCCTTTCCGAGATTTCCCTCTTAGACTGGAGGCATGTTGGCCTGACCTCACTAAGAATGTTTTGGTTTATAGACCCAGATGTCCACATTTCTGTCCGGTGAACCTCTGGCTTAATAACTTTTTGATATTAAATATTATACTCCCCAGGACTGGGTCTGATAGCAGGGGTTACACTGCCAGCAAGTGAAGAGGATTTTTTTTAAAGGTTTTAAAAAGTCCTCTTCACATGGCAACTCTAGTGAGGGGATTCTGGGAGTCGTTGTTCTAACAAGTTAAGTTTCCAAGCTTTTTTTTTTGTTGTTGAAAGGATTGACTCCTCTGTTGGATCAGCCAACAGCTTTTACTGAAAACTGGTTGATGTCCATCTCCTGGTGGCTGCCTTTTTTGCTTCATGGTTCCTCCTGTGATATCTTTCTAGGGCGCTTGCTCATTTCCTGACTCCTGGACACCTACATGCCCAAGTGTTCCAGTATGCTTGCATATAATCATGGGTTGAATACTGGGAAATACACAGTTATTCCCTGCAGCATATAAATGGGCTAATGCACTTATGGATTACTACAGAATAATCCATCAAAAGGCTAATAATCCTACTAAACCAGAAGTTTAAATAAGATTCAGAAATATAATACCATCACTGATAATATAAGAGCATGTTAATCAGCTGATTACCCCAAAGCTCTACAATTTCCATCATATGTTATAGTTCCCGAAATGGGGCATCATTTAAAGCTTGCTTGACTAACTGGATTTTGAAAAAAAAATCAGGAGTTTATCCAATGAGTGCCTATTTGCTTGTTGTTGTTGTTTTACTTATATCCTATGTTTCTCACAGGACCGGGACTCAATTAAAGTCAATTAAAACAAGTATAGATAAAACAGATTAAAACAGGTGCTGGTAAAAACAAAGTTAAAATGCTAAAAGCATCATTAAATTCTAGTATTAAAATACTATTTTAAAAGTGTAGCACTAATCCATTAAAGATCCCTTTATCGACAGCCAGTCAGTCACTGAAAACCCACCTGAATAGGAAAGTCTTTGCTTAACATTGGAAGGGCAATAGGGAGCGAGACAAGCTAGCATTGCTTGAGAGAGAATTCTGGGAGCAGCCACCGAGAATGCTCTGTTTTGCTTCCTCACCAAATTGGTTGGTGAGAAGAGGTCACCCCCAAAATGTCTTGGAGCCCAGGCCAGTTTATATAGGAGAATATGGTCCTCAATGTAGCCCAGATCCCAGCTGTATAGGGATTTATTTACCATAACAAGCAATTTGGATTGTGCCTAGCAAAAGATAAAGATTAAGTGAAGCCACTTTAACAAGGGCATTGTGTGTTCCCTGTAACTAGACCAATGAACAATGTGGCCATGGCCACTTGGTGCAGCTGAATTTCTGAGCATTTTTCAAAGGCAGACTCACATAGAGTGCATTACAATAAGCCCAAAAGGATACAAATAAGGCTTATGTTGTCACATCAGCCTCATCATTATTAATTTTCATTTATATCCAGCCTTTCTGCTCATAATGGGACTCAGAGGTGGCTAACAGTATGAAAACAATACAAATTAAAAACAATAGAAACCATTCATAAAAACAGAAATATCAGATTGAAAAAAACAATATAACAATTTATAAGCTGAAAACATTACAGATTAAAAATATTAAAATATATTAAAAGACTACTTTAAAGACTACTTTTAAAAGACCTTAAAAACAGAAACACACAGCATTAAAAGCCCAGACCTAATCAATTTATAAAAGCCTGATGACACAAAAATATTTTGACCTGCTAATGCAAGGAAAGCACGAATGGGGCCATCCTGGTCTCTCTAGGAAGGGAGTTCCAAAGTAATGGGGCAGGTATCAAGAAGGCCCTCTCCCTTGTTCCCACCAAACAAGCCTGAAAAGGTGGTGGTATAGAGAGAAGGGCCTCTCCAAATGATCTCAGAACTCTAATGGGCTCATAAATGGAGATACAGTCCTGCAAATAGCCTGGACCCGAGCCATATAGAACTTAATAGGTCAAAATCAGTAATTTGAATTGTATCTGGAAACAAATCAGCAGCCACGGGGGCTGTTGCAACGAGGGCTCCCTGTACCCATCCTCGGTTAACAATCTGGCTGCAGCTGTTTGGGCCAACTGAAGTTTCTGAGCACTTTTCAAAGGCAGCCCCACAAAGAACACATTCGAATAATTCAAACAAGTTGTAACCAAGGCATGCACCACTATGGCCAGATCTGACTTCTCCAGGAATGGGCACAGTTGGCACATGAGCTTTAAACTATGCAAAGACTCCAGGCTCAGAACTGAATCCAGGGGTACCCTCAAACTGTGAAGTGGCATTTTCAAGGGGAGTGTAATTCCATCTAATGCAGGCTGAATCCTTATTCCCAGATCTGACATTTGGGTGACCAGGAGCACCTCTGTCTTGTCTGGATTAAACTTCAACTTGTTTGCCCTTATCGAGTCCATTACAGCTGCCAGGCACTGGTTTAGCACAGGACGAGCTTCCTTGGAATTAGATGGAAAGGGCTAACAGAGCTGGGTATCATCAGCATACTAGTGACACCTGACCTCAGAACTCTGGACAACCTCTCCCAGCAGTTTCATGTAATGTTAAATAACATAGGGGACAAGACTGAACCCTGAGGGACTCCACAGGCCAGTTGCCAAAGACTGGAGTAGGAATCCCCCAGCACCACCCTCGGAGAAAGAATGGAGCCACTATAGGACAGTACCTGCAAGCCCCATCCCAGCAAAACCACTCAGAAGGATACCATGGTCAATGGTATTGAAAGATGCTGAGAGGTCGAGCAGAACTAACAGGGAGACATTCCCTGTGTCTAGTTCCCTGTGTAGGTCATCCATCATGGTGACCAAAGCTGTCTCTGCCCTATAACTGGATCTGAAACCAGACTGAAATAGATCTAGATAATCCCTCTCATCCAGAAACCCCTTGGACTTGAAAAGCCATCACACACTCTAGTACCCTGCCCAAAAATGGAAGGTTAGAGCGTAGCCTATAGTTATCTAGTATAGTGGAGTCCAGGGAGGGTTTTTTTTTCCCCTGGAAGTGGTCTTAAGCACAGCCTTTGGGCATATTGAGACCCTGCCTTGCTGTAAAGAGGCATCAATAACTTCCTTTACCCTCTCAGCAAGTCCTCATCTGGCCTATTTAATTAGCTAGGAAGGGCAAGAGTCTAGCAAACATGTGATGACTCTCACTTCTGCAAGGATCCTGTCCACATTGTCAGGCTGCACAAACTGAAAAGTATCCATCAACATGGGACAAGCAGGGTCCAAGGTTACATCCACCGGGATGTATCAGCTCTGGTGTCTAAGTCAGAGTGAATCTAAATTACTTTATCTGCCAGATGGTGGGCAAATTCTTCCCAGCAGGCTGTTGAATGGCTTACATTCTCCTTATGGCCAGACCATAATACATCCCTCACCACTTGAAACAGCTCTGCTGAATGGTTTGGTTTAAATGCAATAGTGTCAGGAAAGTTGGTCTTGGTTTGTTTGGTTTTTTTTGGGCTACCTTTATTGCCCCACCATGGGCCTTCAAATAGACTTGAGTGTGTTTTTGGTCGGACTCACACTGAATTTTCTGCCACTTTTGCTCTAGTCTTTGTCTCCTTCATTTCATTGGTGCTACTTTCTTAGAAAACGAAGGGGCTGGTTTATCTCCTGTGAGAAGAGACACTTAGGATTGATTGTGTCTACCACCCTGGCCATTCCAGAAATCAACCATGGCTTTAACAGGATCACCTTCCAAGGTAGCAGAAAACTTCCCAGGAGCCATCAGGACTCCATCTGGATCCATAAGCCTCATAGGGTGGACCATCTTAATAGGTCCCTTACCCCTGCAGAGACTCTGAGTTCCAAAAAGTCTAGATCTAACCAAGAGGAGATCTGTCCATGACTACGAAACAAAAAAAAATAAAAAATATCCTCCATTCCCAGATCACCATTGTTCCCCTGTTACTTCGGTCCAGGCCTACCCGGTGATAGCACTAGATATCGTTTTTTGATATCAAAACCATTTGGTCTTCCTCTGGCGAGGCCTCCAGACAAGCCGGTAATTGCTGAACATTCCATTCTCCACCTAGGCAGGAAGAACAGAGCCACTCCGTTGCTTCAGGGACCTCTCCTGCAAACACCCTTTTGCTTAAGTGCAATACTGACAAAGGCACCCGGCTCTGAGCCAATAGTCTTACAAAGCCAAATTGAGCACCTTGCATTTGCATACTGGCTACACTATTGTTGATTCAGCGCTAAGCCGATCATGTTAAACTCGAGCTTTTCCAAAGCTTTGTCCTGCTCCAAACTCGCATTGTTCTCACCGAGTAAGGCATGGCCTGCAGTCTCAATTCACCCTATATAAAGCCCCCAATTCGCTCCGGACTTCTATCTCGCCTTGCTGCCGCTTTGTCTGGCGAGCTCCCCTCAGTGAACCACGCTGAGCTTTCTTCCCTGCGCTCCAATGAACTCAATCTTCAACTTCTTCAGGACTACGAGAAAAGTGTCGTATCACCTATTTCCCCCGAAAATCCTTATTTCCAATTCTTTCATTAGCTGTGTGATTGTGGTGTCTTTACTGTTTGTTTGTCTTTCAATAAAACATCATTTTTGCTATTTTAAAACTATCTGACTGCTTGACTGACCTGACCCCGTAGATGCTGGGTTGCAAGATCCCTGCTAAGTTACCCTGCCTCTCGCTAGCTTTAGTGAGTGCTCCAGCTAATTCTCCCCATAATTGTGTTTGTGTTTTGGTTATTTGGGCGCTCCTCCCGGGACCCCCCAGAGAACAGGGAAACACCCCCTAAACACACACTATAGAAAACAAGGTCTAGAGTATGCCCAGCAGCATGAGTGTGCCCAGTCACCATGGCTGGATCATGCATCCCTAGTAACAGGCACAATTGATATGTTATCTTTACCTGTGCAGATGCATTGCCAGCCACATTAGAAGCCTAGACATCCAGTTGGAGAGTTTAATCAGGGAAGTATAGCCTCATCCAGCATTGGTTGAATCCTTATTTTTCTGATCTACTTTTTGAATGATCCACCTCTGTCCTGACTAGATTAAAAATCATTTTGTTTGTCTTCATCCACTTCATTACTAGGCACCTGTCTGTCAAATAATTTCAGGTATGAGCCTACCAGGGCATGCTTTGTTAAATATTGTCAGGAATTTCAGAGTGAAAATCCTGAAAACCAGTGGTTTTTCAAACATTTTACTTTCTTTCTGGAAATCCTTTCTCTAGTGAGTTCTCTGTGCATCTGACATGGAACTTCAGTGCATTGCAAAGAATTTAGGGAATGCATTTTAGAGGCACATTCAGTTCATTTGGAACAGTGTCCCATTGGGCTCCACTACTGGTCCACATGAACTAAAACTGGAACTAGAGTATGTGCAACCCTCTGTAGTTGCATGTTACAGGGGCTTCCAGCACTGAAACAGCTATATTTCAAGGAAGCTTTTCCAGTGCTACTGCTCCCTTAACAGGGAAACTTTGGGGCTTGTGTCCTATTGGTTAGTCCTAACCACAGGAGGCCCCTTGACTTAAGTGCTGAATGTTGAGTTGAAATATAGATAAATCCATTGACCCACTGAGTGTTGGGACTAGTTGGGACTAAGAATAAGATTTCGGTCTTGCTAAGCGTTTAAAGATCTTCACAGCTCTTTTTAAATGAATCTGAAAACCCTGAAGTTAGGCAAAGGTGCTAGAATCAGACCCCAAGCCATAGTGGATCAATTTGGATCAGCCCACAAGCTTTAGTATATGATCAACAAAGAAGATAGATATGCCATCACCCAAAATAAACAATGTTTTGTTAGAATTGCCCTTACGATAGTAATTATTATTCTTGAAGAACTCATTTTAGCCTGTCCCAAAAATTTTTTTTGGGGGGGGGAATAATAGAGAGTATCTATACTAAAAAAGAAATCTCAGCATATTCACTTAGTGCAACAATGCCTTGGTTTATCAAAACAGTATTAGGAGACAATGTCAGAAACTGCATTTTTTTAAATTAAGTGGTTTGGATCCAACCCAGCAGTCATCTTGGATAAAAAAAAGTACAGTAATATGCAACTAAAAATAAAAAAAATAGTTAATACATATCAAGAATATTCTTGCTTTGCATGTAGCTAGCTTTAGAAAGTGACAGTGCTAGTAACTCTTGGCATGTCAAAGTTGTCAGTGAATGCTGATATTTTACTGGGAAATCTATTATATGTTACTATTTTTGCTCTATGGTGAGTAACATGGCTTCAAATGGAAAATTCTTTGTGAAGGTTACCTTTTTGTGACTGTAATATGACGAATATATGTGGTTCCTAGTAAAACCACAAACTTCCAGCAGAAGTGTCTTGTGCTCCAAAGGTAAGAGATAACCCATTACATTTTCAGTGGTTAGAATCAAACATAACAGTAAGCCAGGTTATAACTTGTGGTTGTCTCCAAAACTGTCGCCACAAATCAGGGTTTGCTAAAACACAGAGATTGAAGTTTGAATCTAGAGTTTGTTCTTCACTTCAGAAATCTGGCTTGTTTAATTGTTGCTTTAAAAAAAAAAGTCTGACCCTAGAACCATGGCTTGCTCCTGACTTGTTTCAGTAGCTGACCACCCTGAAACATGAGGTGACAAAAGAAACAGGAGAGAGCCAAACAGAAATGGCAAATGGTTGTGTTTTACAATTTCACGCAGCTGTCCCTTTTTTTCAGTATTCTATTATTATTGCATATATTAAATATATTTTTAAATAAAATAAACATCAGAAACATGATACTAATGGATTCAAAAGCTGAGGACAACATCATATAGTGTACTGCATAATTCTTTCTCCATGACCTACAATTCATGGGTGAATTCAACTGTTCCAAGTCCTTGAATGTGAACTTTGCAAGAGAGTATTTCATGATGTGAATAGATGATTAGAGTAAGGCTAAAATAGATGGGTTTAACTAGCCTCTCCTATACCCCCTTCTATTTGTGAGTTCATCAAAGACAGATATATCACTTTTGAAATTTCCTGCAATGACATAATTGCATTGATTCACAACATGCAGGAGTAGTCATGTTGCTCATAAAATCCAAAGTCCACTATATTGTAGTGATATTTTTGTTAGAGCAACCAGAAAGCACAGAATTAATTACACTAGCTTTTGAAGCCCACCTA
The DNA here is from genome assembly GCA_948474755.1 of Ctenosaura bakeri. Classification (NCBI taxonomy): domain Eukaryota; kingdom Metazoa; phylum Chordata; class Lepidosauria; order Squamata; family Iguanidae; genus Ctenosaura; species Ctenosaura bakeri. The sequence goes on along the minus strand of CAOLHI010000377.1, from coordinate 200,152 downwards.
CTTCTACATCACACAAAGAAGGTAAAAAATCATGCAGGGGAAGAAAAGTGGTTAGAGTCACAGATCCGCATATTGTTTGCTCGAGATATTATAGAACAGGCAAAATGAAGAAAAGGATTTTTATTGCCTTCTTTTACCACTTTTGTTCTCAGCTACCCCACAGCCTTTGGAACAGGGAGAAAAGCTTGAACTTTCTGCATAGACCTTCTCTCTATAACATCTGGGTCACCAGTTCAGGATCATCACAGGTCCTGGGGTTCCCCAGCTGAAACCTAAAACCTAGAGATGACCCCAGGCGATGTCATTAGGAGTTATGCATTAAGTACCAGCCATTATTGATTGCAGGTTGTCATTGAAACACACACACAAATGCACAGAGAGAGACTGAGAGAGGCAAGGACAGGGACATATTTTCCTGTTTGGAAACTAAAACAGAAATTTTATGTAATGGGTTGTTCCCAGATCAAAGTGAAATGAGGAAATTATTCCTTTGCAATTACTTAGGGAGATGGGAGAAGAAACACTTAATCTAGCCTAGTTGCTTCCAGCCAGAAGACAGACACAGAGCAGAGTGGAGAGTGAGCCCTGATACCACAGTGACAGGGAAGGAAGGAGGAAGCTAATTAAGTAAATCTGTAAGACTCCCTGGAGAGTCTTTGCAATTTATAGCATCCAATCAAATTGCAAATTAAAACCAACTGCTACTCTGCTAGATCAGCTGAAGATTTGCATACAGCCCCTTCCTACTGCCTGAAGTTCATCAAAACTGGAAATTTGTATCCTCATCTCCCACATGGTGGTGACTCATGAAACCTGGAGACTCAGAGATATGACCTGAGATCTGGTAACTCTACCCAGACCTTCAGATGTATATGTATTTGGTATATATGTGCCAGCCCTTGAAAAGTACCAGGACTACAAAACATACATATATACATACATTAGACATCCACCTGTCACTCTAATGGTGGAAACTAAACAGTTGTGCATTGACAAACTTTCAAGCCAGCAGACCGAGAGAAGAGCTCTGGAAATATAGGCAGCTCATCTGCATTTTTTCCTAGCAGCCTTTGCTAAAGGTGTTATGAGGGAAGTTATATCCCATGCAGAGAATATAAGAAGGAAGGAGATAAAAATAACAATAATGATAGAAGCAGAAGTATTCATAGTCATTTGGTCTGATATATGTGCAATGTTTGTTTTCTTGCTGGAAAACCTTAGTGACTACACTTGTACGAAGTGCAAATTGGTTGCTTTCTTGCAAGAGAAGGTCAGCGCACTACAGCTATGAGTTGTGTCCCTTCAACACATCAGAGAACACAAGGACTTCCTTGATAAAACAGAGGGAGAATTGCCCTTACTGAATCAACAGGAAGAAAACTGCCAAGGAAAAGGAAGAGGATTATAATAGTGAGGAAATAGTATGCAGAACAGTTACTGTCAGGAACAGGTCATGCATAAGGCATTTAGAACTGCTTCAACTAAGCAATCTCTTCCTGCATCTTCAAGAGGATAGCTGTGGTGAAGATGCTCAAACAGAAAAGCAGGAACAAGCCATAGTAAGGAAGGCATCAGCGTAACAGCCAACTGCAGCAAAAAGAGAAGTGCTGGTGGTTGGGGACTCATTGCTTGGGATATATGTGCCAGACTGACAAGATGAATTGGGAAGTGTGTTGTCTCCCTGGCACATATATCCAGGATGTCACTGACAACTTGCCAAAACTCATCAAGAACACAAATCAGTGCTCTTTTCTCCTTATACATGTGGACAACAGTGACATTGTCAAGAACACCTGTTAGTACATCACCTTGGACTGTTAAAAAAAATGAAGGATTCAGAGGCTCAGCTGGTATTTTCACTAATTCTGCAAGTGAAAGATAGAAGAGTCGACAGGGACAGGAAGATGACTGGCACAGGTGAGGTTGGCCTTTGGGATCATTGTCCTCACTTCTTAGACAGAGGACTAGTGGCTATAGATGGTCTGTGCCTCACAAAGACTGAGAGGAATGTCTTTGGCCATAGCAAGGCAAATTTAATCAAGAAATTCGGGGGTCAGAGATGATAGCTCAAGCAGTAGTCCTAAGGAAAGCTCTAAACACAAGGTTGTGAATTCTACAGGAGAAGCTAAGAGAAAGAATGAGGATCTACAATAAACATCACAGCATATTAATAAGTGAGTCTTTAAATATTGCAGGAAGTAAAACATGACTTTATAGGTATAGAAGACCAGGTGGGATGACTCTCAGGACTGGAATATAAGAATCGAAGGATATAACCTGTTAAAAAAGAATACATGTGGCAGAAAAGGAAGGGGAGTAGCACTATACATCAAAGACAAATTCACTGGTATGAAAATCCATGAGAGTGATCAGAGTGGAGCAGTCAAGAGCATTTGGGTAAAAAAAACAACAGAGAAAGAAATCAACATTGTGGAGTCTACTACAGGCCACCAAACCAAGAAGAGATGGTGGACCATGCTTTTCTGAAGCACAACTCAGAAATCTCAAAGATACAATAATTAGTTGTAATTAGTTATAGGAAACTTCAACTACCCTTGTATCTGCTGGGAGACTAATTCTGTGAAGCATAGACTCTCCAACAAATTACTGATGTGCCTTGCAGATAATTTCCTATTTCAAAAGGTACAGGGGGTCAGCAATCCTGGAGTTGGTCACCAGAATCAAAGCAGTTGGCACTTTAGGGGAGAGTGACCATGTATGGCTAGAATTCACAATTATAGAAAAGGCCAAAGAAGAGTACAGTCAAACATGGCCTGTGGAGTTCAGGAAAACTAATTTTACCAGGATCATGGAAATAGTGGGCAGAATCCCATGGCTAGAGATGCTAAAAGAAAAAGACACCCAGCAACAGTTGGAGTTAATGAGGAAGGAGTTGCTAAAATCACAATCACAAACCATCTCCTGGAAGAAAAAAATGGGAAACATTGGAAAAGGCCAAAATGGTATACAATACATAAACTCAAGGAGGAAATCAAAAGAAAAAAGAGCACATATAAAGAATGGAAGGAAGGCCAAGCACCAAAGGAAAAGTACAGATGTGTAGTCCAGTTTTTTCAGGAGCAGTGGAAGGAAAGCTAGCATGAACTCGGACTGGCTAGAGAAGCAAGGAACCACAAAAAGGAGGTTCTCAGATATAGCTGAAGCAAGAAAATGACCAAATAAATGGTGGGGCCACTGCTCTTTCAGGATGACAAAATGCTAACAGATCACAATGAAAAGACAGAACAGTTCAACATCTATCCCCCCCCCAAAGGAGATCTGTGTGTGTCCATGCATTTGCACAAACGTTGGCAAGGGATCAAAATTTCAAATCAAGGTTAATAGAGAGATAGGCATTTCCCACTGTGATGGATCCTCTCTCCAGGCTTGCCCCACATTTCCAACCTTTGGGCTCCTGTCACTTACTTTGTCCACTTTCCCTTCAAGATCTCTCCCTGGATTGGGTACATGGGCCTCAAGGTGATTTCCATGTTCAGTGGGTTCACAGTGGTAAGAATAACCAGACTATTTATCAAAACTTAATAGGAACAGCCAGACATAGCTGAAAAAAGAATGAGAAAGTAGAAGTTTATTGATACATAATTAGATCAAATACTACTCCCCAAAATATTCAATCATTCACAGTTCTCCCAAGCCCTATTTGGTATTTTTCCCCAGCTGACTGTGCTATGTCTATGCCATCTTTCCCCAATCTTTCTGCATTCTTTCCCCTTTCTCCCTTCTGTCAGAGACAACCCTCAGTTTTGTATCCTTTCTCCCTCATAGGTTCTCCTTCACAGCATTCCCTGAGCTATGATTGGCTGGTACCCACCAAGCTTGCCTTCCTTTTTCTTTCACACCTGGTTAACCTAAATTAATTCAAATTTTTAGGAGCAAGCAATCTGCATCTCTGAGTACTGAAGGAACATGCTGGTGTATTCTGAACCAGATTTTGACAAATCTTGGAGGACAGGTAATTACCAGAAGATTGAAAAAGAGCCAACATTGTCCCCCTCTTTAAAAAGGGGGGGGAATCTAGTGAACCACAAACCAGTCTGCTTGATCTCAATATAAGGAGAAATATTAGAACAGATTACAAAGGAATTTGTTTGCAATTATCTGGATGACTATGCAGTGATTAATACCAATCAACCTCAATCAAGCAATCAAGTCAAGGAATCAGGTAGGAACAAATCTTGACAAACTAATCTTATATCTTTTTTTCAGTACAGTCACTAGGTTAGAAGATAGTGGAAACGCTTTTGACATAATTTATCTGGATTTCAGCAAAGTGTTTGATAAAGTCTTCCATAATATTTTGATTAGCAAACTGAATAAATGTGGGATGGATGGAGCCATCATCAGTTAAATCCATAATTGGTTGGAAAACTATGTTCAAAGAATTGTCATCAATGGCTGTGCTTCAAACTGGAGGAAAGTCTTGAGCAGTTTCCATCCTGGGGCCAAAACTTTTCAACATTTTTATCAGTTACTTAGATGATGGGGTAGAGGGATTCTTATAACATTTTTAGATGATGCATAACTAAGAAAGGTAACTGGCACATTAGAAGATAAGAGCAGAATTCAAAAGGACTTTGATAAACTAGAAAATCGTGCTGAAACTAATAGAATGAAATTTAACAAAAACAAATCCAAAATTCTGCACTTAGCCCACAAACAACCAAATGCACAGGTATAGGATGGCACATATTTGGCTTGGCACTACTACATGGGAAAAATCATAAACTGTCGATCATAAACTGAACATGACCCAGCAGTGTGATGTTGCAGCAAACAAGACAAATATTTTAGCCTGCAGTAATAGAACCATAGTTTCCAAAATTAAGGGAAGTAGTCTCACTATATTCTGCAATAGTCAGGCTTTATCTGGAAAATTCTGTTCAGTTCTGGATACCTCCTTTTAAAAAGGATATAGACAAATTGGACCAGGTTCAGAGAAGGACAATCAGGATAGTAAGAGGTATGAATAACAACATATACAAAGAAAGATTAGGGCATTTGGCCATTTTCATCCTGGTGAAGAACAGACTGAAGAGTAATGTGATTATATTCTTTAAGTATCTAAAGAGGTGTCACAGAGAGGAAGGTTCAGGTTTGTTCTCTGCTGCTCCACAGGGACAAGATCTAATGTTTTTAAATTACTGGAGGGTAGATTTTGATTGAACATTAGAAAGAATTTCTTGATTGTGAGAGTAGTCTGGCAGTGGAAATTGCCTAAAGAGATGGTGGGATCTTTTTCTCTGGATGTCTTCAAAAAGATGCTGGACAACTACCTGCTGGAGTCCCTGCACTGAACAGGGAGTTAGACTCAGTGGCCTATGTGGTCCCTTTCTTTTCCATGATTCCATGATTCTATAACACTGATCTTGCACTGAGTGCAGTATGAAGAGAGCTTGAGCCTTGAAATAAACCATAACTACCAGATGAACCAAAGAAACATATGAATCCCAAATATTTCAAGACCTAAATATATAGGTGTTCTTCATTGTTCACATTGGAGCTAATATACTGTTTGAGTTTTACTCAGCTCCCGGAACAGCACTGAACAACCCATCTGTGGGTTTGGAAATCCTTCAGGTTTATGCATTACTTGTTGTGAAATGATAATTAGGCATGTACTACTTACTATATAGAATTCAGTTCAATTGAAAGGATACCCTTTGTTTTGTATCAGATTTGAGTGTGTATGTGTCACTTCCTGTTCAAGAAGAAAGAGTATTCTTCCTAACTACACAAAAATATTTTACTGTCTATTCACAGCAGATTTTAAGAAATACATGGAGAGGCGTGCACCTGATAACAGAAGAATAGAAAATCAGATTATCTTTGTAAAACAATCACTATAAATTGGTCTGTTGGGGACTATGCCCTCTGGAACAGCACAGGTTTACCCAAAAGCTGCTTTGTTAGAGTCTCATGTCATTAGCTGTAATTTGTTTTATTTTTTTTCTAACTTCTCTTAGCCTTTTAAACAGCCTTAGCATTCACATTAAAAATTGCACTCACTTCAGTGGCTTTAAAAGGAACGGAATAGTACAATTGTTTCTCAAGGTGGTTTCTTTACTCTTCTGTTTTTTCCTCCTTCCTTGCGTGTTTCTCTTTGACTTAACGTTCTGCCTGATAGAAGTCTAGTTTGGCAGATTTCTCTGAAAACTTATCATTAGTTCTGGCTGGCAGCAGCACCAGAAGCATCAAGAGCACAGAGGCAATGACAGCATTTGGATTAGCACATTACTAGGTAATAATAAGTGTCTCTAGCAACAGTTTTGGTTGTTTTTTTTTTAAGTTTTCCTTTTCACTTTCTGGTTGATTGTTAGTGTTAGTATGTTGGTCTGATTTTACTTGTTCTGTCAACAAAATGCTGAACAGACCTCTTAAAAATAAATCAACTATCCAGTATGATTGGATTGGGACCATGGTGCTACCCAGTGCTGATAAAGATGTGGGTCTTCCCATACCACATCATGAATGCTTTCAAACTGCACAATTATGATGCTATGATTCCACTTTTACTACTATGGCTTCAACCTACAGAATCCTGGAGTTTGCACTTTAGGGAGGGGTATTTAAAATTCTCAATTAGAATATTTTAGTGCCTCACCAGACTACAAACTAACCAGGATTCTACAGGACGTTGTCAAGACAGTTACAGTAGAATCATAGCACTATAATTCTGTAGCATGAAGGGGGCCCTTGAATCCTTTCTATAAGAGGTTCTGTAGTCTTTGGGCTGAAGGGCTTTTCCAGTCATTCCTGCTGACCCCTAGGTGAGTGTGTTGGCTGACTATTGTGACTGGAACAGAAGACTATCCTTACTTGTAGGTCAGGGATGGGCAGAGTACAGTTTCCTAAGGCCTCACTGATGCCCTGCAGACCCTTTCTGACCTCCTTGCACCCCCTACGATGCACACATATATGCCAAATTTATTTTTAAAGGGTTCATTGTTACTTCTAAAGTAGAGCACCATGATGGTTGCTTCCCTGGCAGAGGAGTGGTTATTTGCAAGCTCCAATAATTATGCAGGGATGATGGACAACTCAGAGTGCTGTCTGGGGAAAACCCTGGACTGCATGACTAAATGTTGCTGCTCTTCAAACACTGGACCCATGGGGAAATTCTAGTAAGGAAGGCATCCCCAGCTTTTCCTGGAAGCATGATTATGCAATGAGTATGAGAGAGACAGTATCACAGTAGTGTGATATCACTGTGTATTTTCAGAAAATGATGCTGAGATTCGTGGGTTGCATTAGGGTTGCCAAAGACACCTGTGGAAGTGCCTGTTGATGTCACTATGACAACTTCTGTTTCTAAACCCATTTTTGTGCTTCTTGCTTTACTGCTGTGAGAATGAAGGATTGTGCCTATGTAACAGCACTGTGGCAACCCTGCATAGTGGAACCAATAGTATCATCCTGGACTTGTTTTCTTCCTTTGGGTTTTATTGACAAGTTGTTTTAGCTGCCTTCACTGTTTCATTTTTTAAAAAGTGCTGCTTTTTAGAGCTTGGTTAAGGGCTTGTTTTTATTTCATTGTTAGTTGCCTTTGATGGTATCAGTGGCAAGGCAGAATAAACATGTTTATAATAATACAGACAACAGGATAGACTGATGGTATAGGTCATAAGTGGGCTAAGTGCTGCTATTCAGATGTTTCTGAACCACAGCTCTTTTCACCCCTAACCAGCATAGCCAGTGGTAAGGAATCCAGTTCAGCAAAATCCAGATGCACATTTTACCCATCCCTGCCATAGGCTGTAGCAGCCTGAGAAGAACCATGAGAAGAAGGCCAGTAAAGGAGTTAACCTACTCCTTCCTGTGGTCCTCACCTCTGTTGCCAGGAGGAAGTCTAATAAAGACATAATCTGGGCTGCTTCCACAAAACAGTGCTTTAAACTCTGTAACTTACTCATTGATCCAGCCAACTCGTGGCACTGAGTAGTGTGGACACACATTTAGACTTTGAATAAAAATCAAGGCATTGCTTGAAGGTTAACCCAATGACAAATTCTGAATGTACTGAAAATTTTGAAAGCAGTAATTAAAACAGTTGCTGCTATAACATTGGAGAAGAGGTCCATGGGTTAGATTTTAAAACAATTTTAACAGTTAGCCATTACAGCAATTATGTTATGTTGCAGAAGTTTCTTTAAATGTAGTGCTATATTCATATCTTCATTCTGTTGTAAATGCTTTTAAAACTTACAGTGTTTTAATAGGATTGCTTATTTAATTTTTTAAACTTTTGTATTCAGTCATTGTTTGTTCACTACTGTATTGACAAAATCTACAATACAGTTAAATTGACAGTTTTAAAAAAACACTTGTTACCCTGATTTCTTGGGTCCTTTGGGGGACACTTCACTGTGTTCCCCGTGATGGAGAATGGCAACTAGCCAGAGCACAAACAATAGCAATGCGAGAGGCAGGGTAACCTAGCAGGGTCTTTTACCCAGTGTTTACGGGATCAGGCCAAGCCAAAAGCCAAACAAAAATGTCCAATAAATGATTTTATTGAATGAAAATCTCACACAGCAACACAATCACTCACACACGTACCCAAGAGCTATTAAGAAGCAAAAGAGGGGAAATTGGACAGGGAGGTATTGAAGGGGTGTAGTTGGGGTAATACTGCACCTTTTCCTGAAGTCCTGGGTCTGGGAAGGCAGCGGAGAAGTTGGGCTCAGCATGGAGAGGGCTGAGGGGATCACTCAACGGACGGAGAAACGATCTGCTGGGATGAGTGGGAGTGATCCAAAGAACTGCTCAAAAACTAGGACTATTTGAAGGGGGAAAAGTACCTGGAAGACTAATCCTTTCCGGGGAAGAACAATGGGTGTTGCACTGGGCACGAAGCCCTACACTGGTGATTTCCTTTGTGTGATGGGATTGCAAGGTGTTGCCAAAGTCTCAGGATCTTCGGCTGTGTTAGTTTGTGGTGTGACTTCATGTAAATGGTCCTTGCCTGATGGAATATTTGCTCATCTTGGGGCAGACACGCTAATCCCCTCAAGTGGGCTTCTAGGGGCTGAAGACCCTTTGTTTATTGTGGGTTTACACATCTTGAGGTCTCCTGGGGCTACATGACTGGGGATTTTACTGGCCTGACCTGGTTTTCGATCTTTGACCATTGCTGCCTACGTGCCCATCCGGGTGACCTCTCAGGCACATTGAATCATATTTTAGTATCAAAATTGTAGACCCTGGGACAGGGTTTACCAGTGAGGTAACACACTTCTGTACTATTTTGCTGAATTATGGTTTACCCTGTGCTGTAATCTGTCTTGGGTGCCATATTGGGAGCAAAATGGGATATAAGTTAAATAAATAAATAAATTTGTCTAAACTGGGGGAGTAATACAGTATCCCATCCACATTCACAAGGGTTAGGGGCACAGAACCCTTGCAAAAGTGGAAAAAATGTGAATAACTCTCACCCCTGCAATTCTCTTCCAGAGCTCCCTTTCCCATTCCTTTGCCTCTGGCCCTGGCGTTGGGGTGCAGGTGGGAGAAAAAAGACACAGTACAGGGTTTACTGGTACTTTCCCCTCAAAGCTCCCTTTGAACATAGTTCTTCCCTTCTAGTTACTTCTGATGGCCATCTTGAAAAGGGAAGGGTAGGAGCAAAGAGAGCACCTGATCAATCAGCAGCCATTACATAGCCACATAGGAGAGAGGACACACCTCTCTCCTATGTGGGAGGGGGACTTTACTCACTCTCCCCCAAAATGTCCATTTTAAACACAAGCCTGGGATGAGGAATGCAAAGGAATTGGAGGAGGAAAATGGGGGGTGGAGGCAAGCATATGCCTTGCCAATAATCACATTTGTGAAGGTCAAACCCATGAATGTAGAGGGAGGACTGTATACAGCCTGTGAATTGCATGCAAGCCTCCAGCTATTTTATAGCCCATGGTCCTGTGGTTCCTGCCATTGCCAAATTTGCTAGAGTCTATGATCCCTGACTGCCTATTTTCTGTTTCAATTGCAGTTTTCCATTTAAAACAAGTGCATGGCCTCTTTTAAAGGGAAACATCTTATCCTGATTTGCAGTGAGAACAAAGCTATGAAACCTACATGCCTTGATTTAAAGATGAAAAAGTTCTCACTTTCTCCCCCATCATCACTACTTTTGTGATAAATTCTATGACAGCAGAGACTGGGGCAAGTGCCATCCCCAATGGATGATGCAAGGTTGCTTATGTAGCAAACTAACTCCTGGAAATTTCCCTTGCCTGGTTTCAGACCTAATCTGCTTAGGTCAAACCTGGCAATAAAGCAATTTCCATTACTCCTAGTGCATTGGGAGTGCAGCTTTCAGTTTAGATTCTTTTGTCTATGGAATCTAGGTGCTATACAAGGCTAGTCCTACCATTAGGTAGAGTGATGCAGATTTTGGATACAACAGCAGATTGTTATTTATTAATTAAAGTTATGTTTTTACTGCCATAAAATGGAAGAGGCACTCAGACGATTTCCACTTCAGGTGCCAAAATAACTTGGCTGGCCTAGGATACTAGGTGCCTTGACTTTAGGAATTTGTATGTGTGTGAAGGGGGCTCATTTGCTGCTTTGCCCCAGTCAGTCAAAAGTCTTTGACCAGCTCCAATACTACACATCAGTGAGCCCTCCACGTGTTTTGAGCTCAACTCCCAGAATTCCCAGCCACCTTGGCCAATAATCAGGGATTCTGGGAGCTGAAGGCCAAAACACCTGGAATACCAGAGTTTGGAAAACACTGCTATACATCCTCCATTCGCATAGACCAGAGTTCCATACAGATCCATGTTGGCTGCCACACCATGGACTTTGCTGCCATGTTGACTGATTTTCCTGGTTTCCAATGGAGAGCCTAGACAAGTAGAAAAGACTCCCCACCATAGAGGCTGCTGACAAGTTACTTCTTAAAAAGTAATACATTCCCATTACTTTATAGTTTTTGAATGGTAATTAGTTGTCATTACTTGTTACAGTGTAGCTCAAGGCATCACTCATTGCTTTTTTGTTATTTTTTCTGTTTTTGGAAAATGTAGGAATGATAATAGGATAAAGCTTGGAAAAAAATCTTGAAGGATTCCTTAATGCCCTTGGAGATAAGTTTAAAAGAAACTAGAAAATATTACTCTTTACACAAATAACTTTGTTTCCCATTGTTAGGTTGCTTTCCAACAAAACTTGGTCATCCCTTTGTTATTCCCATCTCCTGAAACCCCATGTTATCTGTTACTTCTCCCTCCTGATTTGACTCCCAACATGTGGAAGGGCAGCAGAAATGGTGACTGGAGATATGTGGGAGAGGATAAGGCCAGATGCAGTGCATAGTTCAAGCAAAGGACTCCTTACTGGGAAATGTTGAGGTGAAATGAGTTCATCTGCGGACCATAAGCTAACAGGGTGATCCCCCACTCTTCCCTCCACACAGCGACAACCACATGGCAGCAGGGCGAATGCTTTACAAGGAAAGAAGTCCAAGATATGTTTATACGTTACATGGAAACCTATTTGGAGGAATATGGGACATTCCAAATATTACATGTTTTCTTTTGATTTCCCTCAGGTTTAAGATTCCCAACAGACAGCTGAACTTGGAATGGTTTGATTAGGGCCTGGTACTCTTGCTGACCTTATTCTGTATGGATATTTCTGGGGCCCATCTCAGGGGTCACATCTTGTTTTGAAGTTTTATTTTATTTCCATTTTCTCTCTTTTTTTTAATGGGTGCAGCAGAGAACGTGGCCATCCAAGGTCTCCTGGGGGCTAAAACATGGCCACCCAGCGTCTCACAATTGCTCATCCCAGGATAGTATGACAGACAGAGAAACAACATACTTGTTAAAACTACAATCTGGAACCTCTGCCTTCCCAACACAAGACATGACTGTGGTTAGTCATTTGTGAGCAAAAAGAAAATTGCACAAATTTAAGCTCTTTCTTACTTATTCTGGTGTTTCAGGTGCTAGTAGAAACAAGCCATGACATGTAAAACAGATCCTATGGCAAAGTCTCAGAAAGTTTTTCTCTTACAGTAATGTCATATGTGCGAACATTGATCAGTTTTGGCATGTTCTGGTATTGTTTCAGGTGCCTCCCTGTAAGTTCAGCCTTAAAAAATGTGGGTGCCCCAAACTGGAATCTGCATTGCCAAAGACAGATTATATACAAGACTGAACACCACCTACACAGAAAAGGCAGAATAATATCCTTCAAGCCTGAGTATTAACATAGTACGTCCTCATATTAAGGAGCAATAAGAGTGTAAAAAGACAACAGGCCCATTAAGTGATCTTCCTATTGCCATAGCAACAGAAAAGCTCCAGTGATGTGGTATTGCTGTTTATCAAAAGACCTCAACTTTTCCATTCAGCCCTCCCTTTTTTATTATACTTTTATTTTCTGGCCCCCTAGACATCTCTGTTTAAAGGAAGAGGCATGTTTGATGAGATTACTTTTTGTGATGATGAGAAATGGCATCTGTGCCTGCTTTTATATATTGGCTCTGTTGTGCTACCAACAACATGACCGAAATTACTATTTACTATGTCAATGTAATGTGCCATCATAGCTATTAGGATTTCAGGACTGAAGTGATGATAGTTCAATGGCCAGAGGTGATTGTTTTTCAAACTGACAGTATGGAGTCTTGCGACTTGACTGGCACCTTCAGCTTACACTAATTTAATGGAAAGGTAAGTCTCACTGGCTTATATCTGGGAACACACACACACACACACAATCTATAAACAGAATGAAACATGATGAGGATTGGTGGTTAAACATAGGAAATAAGGGGCGAAGAAACAACAACAAAACCCGAGCCCAAATGAAATTAAAATCTCTTTTAAAAGGGATATAATGACATTGATAGACTCAGTGAACAAGATGGAAGGATAAGAGAAGCAGTTATTGGAGAGATGGGCTATTTCATGTTAAGATGTCCTCTCCTCTCCTGAAGTAAGTGGACATCTTCTACAAAGCAGAATGGATAATGTGGGGAAGTTCTCCAACCAAGTCAAGAAGAATTTAGTAAATATTTGGCATAAGGCTGGTCATTATATTCTAAAAGGAGCTATTAAGCTTTGGCAAGTAGTCTTACAACATTCATCATGACTGACAGTAATAACACTTTATTCAATAATGCAAACAATCCTGAGGAAACACAGTTCTATTGTTCTTTCATGCACCCAAAGGGGACTAAGTCTGAGAGAAACTGGTGTACTTGGTGACTGAGCAGTAATTCCGACCAAACATTTCCAAATGATGACTCATAGACTTCACCCCTATGTCTCAACAGCTAAGGCTGTGATTAAAAAGTAATTCATAAGACCACACTTTTGATACTACATCTGATGTAATAACCCTCTGGCAGTATCTTCTAAGAGAATAACTGAATAACCTACTCTTAGACAATGGACACATCTGAACCCTGAATGCTGTATCTCACCCAGTTCAGAATAAAATTATCCTGTGAAAATCTTTTGGTCCAATTTGAAATACTGCCTTATTCAATAAAGATATTGGGAAATATTGTCATTAAGACCAAAAAAAATAAATAACGCAAGCTCATGGAAGGTTTAAAATGCTCTAGGTGGTTGAAAGATAAGGGGGTGAGGAAGAAACAGAAGAGTCCCAAAATTAGGCCAGAGGTTATGGCTGTGAAGTCTGTAGCTAAACTCAAGCCATTTCCGCACTAGCCTGTTATAGTGCTATTATTCTACTTTCAACATTCTATGGAATCCTGGGGTTTGCAGTTTAGGGAGGGGCCTCAAAGGTGGAGATTGCAGTCTTTTCTCCTTTTTCCCCTAAAGACTTTTTAATTGCTTCATCCCCTAATTTTTGCTGCCACTCATCTTGATAAAGAGTTCTGGAGGGCTCGAAAGCTTGTAGCATTTTCTGCCACCTTGGCTGGTTCTAATAAAGTCATTATTCAGCCACATTATTTTTTATTCATAGAAGACAAGGCTACCTTTGTAAAAAAAAAATATTATTCACAAGTATTCCTTCTTCAAAGCTGCACTTTTCTAGTGTCAGTTACAGCTTCCTATATTTGCATCTTTTAAAAGCCAGGCATCTTACTGATGCTAACAAGGTGACTAGCTGCTGACTGAAGTAGAACCCTAGTGACAGTCCAATTAAGATGCAGCATATGGTTTCTAGTAGACTTCAGCTCACTTCTAATTTTAGAGCAGAAGGTGAGAGTGTGAGGGAAAAGTGGGAGAAAGAAATTGCTTGGCTTCACAAAGGAGAGGTCTGAATTTTGCTACTTGGGCCAACTAGGATCTCTTCACACATATGACTCAAAAATTACATCTGTTATTCCCAAATCATACTTGAACTGTGGTGCCACAGTTGAATAGGTAATGAGAGGCAGGGCTCATAAGGACAACAACCCAAGAGCTATAAAAAAGAAGAAGAAGCAGATTTTGATGATGCAGAGTGCATCAGTGCTCTGGCATGCCATTAGATATATCATTAGGCTGCTGCAGAAGATATTGTGATTTTGGATAAAGAGTAGATTGATTTCCTGACTGTGTGCCAGATGGTGGGAGGATACTGAAGGGCAAACCAGACAGAGCATCCTTGGTTCACCTTTTTCCTGATTAATTCATTGGGAAGAGTGCTTGATATACTGGAAGTATGTTGTGCTTCATCATCAAGAGAGTGGATTTTGGAGTCTTTTCCAGCCTGAGTGGGTGATAGTCAATGAGGAATTAGAAGAAAAACAGGTGTGTTTTGTAGACCAACCCTGTTTCTCTGCAGCTAGAACGCTCGCTCAGTAGTGCCTAACTCCTACCACATTTGTCATGCTGTTTTGATTTCAATGGGAATTCTTTATCACCTTCAGGTGACCTTTAAAAGCCTTGATTGGCTAAGGCTCCATGCAATCCCAAGGGTCTCTTGTCTTCTTGCAGGCACTTCTCTTCATCATAAGAGTAGGAAGATAATTTGTATCATTTAAACCTGGTGTGGAAGTCATACAGCCCTCCTGATGTTAGACTGTGATTCCAAGTATTCTGCGTCATTATCTATGCAAGAGTTGTTGAGAGTTACAGTCCAACCCCATGATTTAAACCAAACTATTTAGAATGAGAACACTGAGCTATCAGTGTCCATAGACAGCAGCTGCATAGTTAGATTAGGCATCAGATGAGCTAGTTATAGCCCTCACCTGTAACCTTGATGGCAATGCCAGAAAGTCTTGGAGACAGTTTCAAAAATAATGTACAATTACTGAGTCAGAAAAAAAGGTAATCATGTTGCATCACATTTTGTAAACAATTTTTACTTGTTATTTACTGCCTCTTT
The DNA here is from genome assembly GCA_948474755.1 of Ctenosaura bakeri. Lineage (NCBI taxonomy): Eukaryota > Metazoa > Chordata > Lepidosauria > Squamata > Iguanidae > Ctenosaura > Ctenosaura bakeri. The sequence continues at coordinate 184,831 of CAOLHI010000377.1, read as the reverse complement.
GGCCCTTTCCACACGAGGCTAGGGAATCATTCCATGCCGTTATCTACCACTTCTTCTGGGGTCCGAAGCAATGCGGACTGTGCCTGAAGCTCTTCCGCAGGGTTCCTCCTTGGTCCAGGGCTAATCGGAGCAGTGCGAGGTCTGTAGTTCCGCACTGCTCCAGCTTCCAAATGGCGGCTTCTGGCTTCCAAAATGGTGGCTTCTGGCTTCCAAAATGGCAGCTTCTGGCTTCCAAAATGACGGCTTCCAGTTGGTCGTGGGTCCCGACCAACCACTGCAGCTCGCCATGCCTAAAGCCCACCCTCCGCAGATCGCAGGCTCACATTGGTGCAAGCCTGCGAATCTGCACAAGGGAGCAGGAACACAATGACACGTTCCAGGAAAATAAAGACCTGCTTTTTGTGGTCTTTAGAAAACATGCTGGAGGACCACTTGGGGTCGTTTTAGAGCAGACTGAGGTGTGGATCTCCAGTAAGTAGTCCGCTCCTAGTTCACTCCAAGGTGCAGACGACCTCCATGAGAGGACACACTGCCCCGTTCTAATTGCCTGGTGCAGAAAGGGCCTTTAAAAGCAATTCCAGTAAGCCTCAGTTCTACCAATCCTGGCTTTCAGTTTTAAAGGGAAAGATTCTAGTTTTGGGCAGAAGTGGCCTGCATTACCTTTTAAGAGGTCAGAACAATCTTGGGTCTATATAGCTGTATCAGCAACCAAGGAAAAATTGTTTGGTCAAGGTAATATATTTTTGTTTTTCTGTCTTCCAAGATATTTTAATAAACAAACTGTTAATCAAAGAAATCTGTGGACACTGCTGGACCTCATATTCAGAACTTGTCACGGTCTATAACGATCATTCTAAGATTTACAGAGAGCACCCTCTTGGCTATTCTGTCTAAGCACTATAAAATCAGTATTAAATGCCAGACTTAAAGTACAAATCATGCACCAGGATGTTTTCTTCTTTTGAGTTGTAGGCTATTTTCTAATGCTGTTGGGATTCCAAATTCCTAATGATTAGCAATAGGATTAATTAAGGTTAGCAGTGGAGTTCAACATACATGTCTCATATTTGTTGAACTCACTGAGGTTTCCAGTTTCCTCCCCGAATGAAGTCAACCCACTGACAATCAAAGTATGTAATTTCTGAACATCATGGTTCATCCCCCCAAAAAATGACATGGGCTGTTTTTTTGTTTGTTTGTTTTTTGTCCCAACACATTACAAATAAACAAAAAGCCTCAGAAGCAATGAATCTGTTGCAATAATTTTTGTCATGGGTATTTTTGTCTGTTCAATAAAAAAACTATGTATGTGATAAGTGCTTGAAAGGTGGAGACATTGGTCTTTTCCACACCAGGTGAGGGAATCACCCTGAGCAGCTACTCACTGGACCTTTCGGCTCCCCAGTCCTGTCCACGGTGCTCTGGAGCAGTGCGTGCTTGTCAATACACATTGCTCCGGCATCCCAAATGGAGGCTTCCAGCTGGTCGAGGGTCTCGACCAACTCCTGAAGCTCACCAGCCTAAAGCCCGTCCCCGGGTAGATCGCAGGCTCACACTGGTGTGAGCCTGCGAATCTGCATATGGGAGCAGGCTCCCAGTGGTGCGCTGCATGCTTTTGAAAGACCGGAAAAATCAGGTCTTTCAAAAGCATGCTGGAGAACCACGTGGGGTTGTTCGGGACTGGACTGAGGTACGGATCTACATTAAATAGGTCCGACCCAATCTGGTCCGAGGTGCAGACCTCCTCCTTGGAGGACGGACTGCACCATTTCAAAAACCCCATGTGGAAAAGGCCATTGTTTGTAACTCTGCAGGGAACAATGCCCTAGAATGTCTACAGCTTAGGTTTAGTGTTTTGTCAAAACATAGTTCAGAGGAACTAAATGGTGCAGGAGGATTAAAAATACATGGTCAGTCCTTTTAGTAAGAGATGTCTTCTGGGCCTAGATCAAACCCTCCAACGTATAATGGCAGGGGAAAGTCCAGGTTAGAGCCCTCAAGTATAAGCCTTTTATATGCAAGTTTCTTTATGCTGGGAAGCATTCAAATATGCAGTCCTTCACCTCTAATGTGAAATGTACAATCTAACCAAATTTTGTGGTGGAATGAGGTGTTTGTCTAGAGCAGAGCTTTAAAAGAACCAGCTTCTTAGAATAACAATGTGTATTAAAAAAAAAAGTAATGGCCATGGGTTAAGTAATCTGTTTTCACTTGTGGATATATATTCCTTGAATATTAAATGATGCAGATGACTTATAGCAGGATTCCCATGAATTACTATGATAACAGTGGAAGCAACTGGTGCAGTCTCTGCAAAAGAACACAAGCTTGGGTAAATTTTAAATTGTTTATCATCTTCTTCTTTTTCTCCTTCTTCTTCTTATCTGCTTCTCCCCAAGGCTTGAGGTGGAGTACATCACAAATTAAAGTACAACTAAAAACACATCGTAGATTAAAATACAACTAAAAACACATAAAACCATTTAAAGCACATCAATTTAAAATGCATAATTAAAAATTGACTGGGTAGGCTTGCCGAAACAGATAGGGCTTTAGTACTGTTTAAAATTCAGAATGCTTGTTTTGGTGTTGAATCTCTTCTGTCAGGTCATTCCATGGTCTAGGGGCGGCTGATGGAATGGTCCTCTGGGTGACCATTGCCAGTCTAGTCCTGGCCGGTTTAAGTAAATGGCCCCCAGAGGACCTGAGTGTACAGGGCAGTTTGCATGGGAGGAGACAATCCTGCAGGTAACTTGGACCCAAACCATGTAGGGCTTTAACAGTAATAACCAGCATTTGTACTTTGCCCAGAAACTAATTGGCAGCCAGAGAAGTGATTTTAATATTAGTGTGGTACGTTCACCCCTTGTTGAATCTGTAATCAATCTGGTTGCCATATTTTGGACCAGCTGGAGTTTCTGAACTTGGTTCAAAGGTAGCTCAATGTACAGTGCATTCCAGAAGTTCAACCTTGAGGCTACTAGCACATGCACTAGCATCTTTAGGTCATCCAATTCTAGGAAGGAGTGCAGTTGGTGTATCAGCTGAAGCTGATAATAATCACTCTTAACTGTTGCATCTATCTGAGTAGACATTTAGAGGGACAGATCCAGGAGCACTCCAAAGCTGCAGACACAGTCTTATAGAGGGAGTGTGACCTGTCCATAACTGGTTGATACACCTCCAACCCCAGAGTAGGAACCTTAATAGTAAGCACCTCTGTCTTGCCTGGATTCAGTTTTAATTTGTTTTATTTCATCCAGCTCATTACCTCCTTCAAACATTCATTCAGAGGAGACATACTATCTTTAGCTAAGACTGTTTTTGAAGGCATGTATTCATAGAATCATAGAATCATAGAAATTCAGAGTTGGAAGAGACCACACAGGCCATCCAGTCCAACCCCCTGCCATGCAGGAACACCCTCAAATCAATCCCGACAGATGGCCATCAAGCCTCTGCTTAAAAACCTCCAAGGAAGGAGACTCCACTACACTCCGAGGCAGCAGATTCCACTGCCGGACAGCCCTGACTGTCAGGAAGTTCTTCCTGAGGTTCAGGTGGAATCTCCTTTCCTGCAGGTTGTATCCATTGCTCCTTGTCCTGGTCTCTGGAGCAGCAGAAAACAAGTCCCCTCCTTCTTCTACGTGGCATCCCTTCAAATATTTAAACATGGCTATCATGTCCCCTCTTAACCTCCTCTTCTGCAGACTAAACATACCTAGCTCTCTAAGTCTATCCTCATAGGGCATGGCTTCCAGGCCTCTCACCATTTTGGTCGCCCTCCTCTGGACCTGCTCCAGCTTGTCAATATCCTTCTTGAATTGGGGTGCCCAGAACTGGACACAGTATTCAAGATGGGGTCTAACCAAAGCAGAGTAGAGTGGTACCAGTACCTCCCTCGATCTAGACACCATACTCCTATTGATGCAGCCGAGAATTGCATTGGCTTTCTTGGCTGCCGCATCACACTGCTGACTCATGTTCAGCTTGTGGTCTATGAAGACTCCTAGATCCCTTTCACACGTACTGCTATCCAGCCACGTGTCCCCCATCCTATATTTGTGGATTCCATTATTTCTGCCTAAGTGTAGGACCTTACATTTCTCTCTGTTGAATTTCATTTTGTTCGCCCTGGCCCAGCTCTCCAATCTATCCAGGTCATTTTGAATTTTGATCCTGTCCTCTGGCGTGTTAGCAACCCCTCCCAATTTGGTGTCATCTGCAAATTTGATCAGCGTGCCCTCTATTCCTTCATCCAAGTCATTGATAAAAATATTGAACAGCACTGGGCCTAGGACAGAACCCTGTGGCACCCCGCTAGTCACTTCTCTCCAGGACGAAAAGCAGCCATTCGTGATCACCCTTTGGGTTCGGTCAGTCAACCAATTACAAATCCAACTAACGGTAGCCCTGTCCAGCCCACATTTTACTAGCTTCGTTGCAAGAATGTCATGGGGAACTTTGTCAAAGGCCTTACTGAAATCGAGATATGCTACATCCACAGCACTCCCTTCATCTATCAAGCTAGTAACTCTATCATAAAAAGAGATAAGATTAGTCTGGCATGACTTATTTTTGAGAAATCCATGTTGACTTCTCGTGATTACTGCCTTGCTTTCTAAATGATTAGAAACTGACTGCTTAATGATCTGCTCCAGGATCTTTCCGGGTACTGATGTCAGGCTGACTGGGCGATAATTATTTGGGTCCTCTTTTTCCCTTCTTGAAGATGGGGATAACATTTGCTCTCCTCCAATCTGCTGGAACTTCTCCTGTCCTCCAAGATTTCTCAAAAATTATAGCAAGCGGTTCCGAAATGACCTCTGCCAGCTCTTTTAATATCCTAGGATGCAATTCATCTGGCCCTGGAGACTTGAATCCAATGCCGCCAGGTATTCCTGTACCACCTCTCTACTTATTATGTGCCTCATTTCCTCTGCTTCCTCCCCTGCTCCCCAACCGCCAGGTTGAGTGCTTGTATCCTTCTGGGAAAATACGGAGGCAAAGAAGGTGTTAAGTAGCTCTGCCTTTTCTCTCCCCCCTGTGAGTAATTCGCCATCTTCTCTGCGTAGCGACCCTACTGTCTCCTTCTTTTTCCTTTTGCTGCGGACATATTTAAAAAAACCCTTTTTATTGTTTTTAATGTCTCTGGCCAGCCTAAGCTCGTTCTGTGCTTTAGCCTTTCTGACTTCCTCCCTACATCTCCTAGCTACTTGCTTAAATTCTTCTTTGGTGGTTTCCCCCTTCTTCCATTTCCTATACATGTTTCTCTTAACTCTTAGCTCAGCTGAGAGTTCTTTAGTCAACCATTCTGGTTTCTTCAGATGCCTTCCATTTTTCCTCCTTAATGGCACTGTTTTAGACTGTGCCTTCAGTATCTCCTTTTTAAGGAACTCCCATGCCTCCTGAACAACTTTCCCTTTCACTATTCCTGACCATGGAATTCCAGCCAGCAGCTCCCTAAGTTTACAGAAGTCCGCTTTTTTAAAATCTAAGATGAGTGTCTGGCTACCCTTATCTTCTCAAAGTGTTCCAGAAGGATACACCTCTGAGAGGTTTAAAAGCACCAACAGGGATACACTCCTCCCATCAATGCTAAGATGGAGATTATTCACTAAAGGGACCACAGTAATCTCAGCTCTGTATCTTGCTCTGAAGCCAATTTGAAATGTGTGAAGGAAGTGTTGTCATCCAAGACTACCTGGAGTTGGAAGGCAACTGCCTTCTCAATTACCTTGCCAAAAAAAAAAAAAAGAAAAGAGGAAGATTAGCTTCTGGCCTATAATTATTAAGATCCAAAGGATTGCAACCAAAAATTACAGGAAAAAAAAAGAAAATGTTGTGAGTTACAATCAATGTTGTAATAGGTCTTTCTTTCTTTTTCTTTTTCCTCAAGGACATAGTGTTACCCTGTATGTTGGGGGCCCCGGAGGGGCACCCAAATGACCAAATAAAAACATAAGAAGGGGAAATTAAGCTCGAGCACTCTCTTAAACTAACGAGAGGCAGGGTAACTTTAGCTAGGATCTTATACCCTATGTCTATGGCTTCAGGTCAGAGAGCGTAGTCAGACAAGGTTTTAAAGTAACAAAAATAACATTTATTGAGCACAAATAACATAAAAGACACCACATGCACATAGCTAACTAGAAATAGAAATGGAGACCTTTGGGGAATGGGTAATACGACACCTGGTCTCGTAGTCCTGGAGAGAAGAGGAGGTTGCAGGGGAAGAAACTCAGCGTGGTTCACTGAGGGGAGCTCACTGGACAAACCGACAGCAAGGCTGGATGAAACTCAGGAGCGGTCCGAGGAGGACTTGGAAAAGGGGACCTTATATAGGGTGGATTTTACCTACAGGCTATGCCATGCTCAGTGAGAACAAAGGAAATTTGGAGCTGAAGAAGGGAGTTGGAAAAGGTCAAGTTTTGCATGATGGGCTTAGCACTGGATGACAATAGTATGGCCAGCATGCTGATGGCCCAACATAAAGGAATGGCTCGGCTCGTGGCCATGTGGCTTTGTAAAGATTCGCACTGAGCAAGGCCAGTTTGCAAGAGGGTTTTTCCCTAAAGCATCGGAGAGGCTTAAGTTGCCTGCCTGAATGGGGTTTGGAATGTACAACCATTAACGTCTGCGCCTAATATGTGCTTGTACGGTGGACCACTGCAAACACGTAGGGTGGCAGAGAAAGGTCAAGCAAAGGCCAAATTATTTGATATCAAAAGGATATCTAGTGCTCTCACCAGACATATCATAACCGTGATAACAATAGAAAAGAAGTGGGAAAGAATCCTTCCCTTGGCCTGTACTATTACATTTCCAGGCAAAAGCAATCAAAAAGTGTGACTTCCACTTTTAATTTCCTGTATTTTTTCCCAGTGTTTAATTTTTGAGCAGGTTGACAGGTAAACTCCCATGTCTTCAAGTGGTCTTGAAGCATTTGCAGCAATTTTCAGGCAATTTTCCCAAATTACATCTGATGACTTTGGAGGGAATCAGGGAGGGGTTTGGAGAAGTCATAAAAAGAGGACTGAAGAATTATATATGGACCACAGGTCAGACTTTTCTTAGATAGTGTAAAAAGTGGCTGCTGCATGCCTTACCCTTTGACAGAGATATAATTCTCCAATAAAGAAGCAATGAGTAATTTTAGCAGTTTTTGTCCTGCTGCAAGAAAATCTGTGAAAACCACACAGTTTTCAAAGCCTGTTTGCAATTACAAAATCTATTTGCAGAAAATAACATTTGTTATTTATTACACAGAAAATGCTATTTCTTGCACAGAAAATGGTGTTTTCCACACAAAACAAGCATCTGTGAATTTTGAGCAGAGTAAGTCCCAAACTATGAAGATCATTGCCAGTTCTCAGAACTTCTCAACACTTGAAAGGCATATTTTTATATTTTTCCCAATATTAGAATATTCTTTCCATCCCTACACTTTGTTCTCCTGCTTTCAGAAGTAAATCAAACCTTGGCTCACTCAAACAACTCTAAAATAATATCAATGTTTTCTGGAGGCACTGAAGGAAGAACTGACTACTTCCTGCTGTGATATGGAATCAACAGTCAGACCATCACTGAAGACACAGTTGGGAGAGAGCAAACTACTTCAATCATTTCACTGTCATTCAATCAACCTCTGCTATAAACTCTTGTAACAACATTATCTGTGTGGACATTTTTTCCATGTGCTCAATGGAACTTATTCTGCAATAAGTGTGTATTGGACAGATTACATGCAGCCTCTGTTACTCTTAGGAGGGTTCATGTCTCTTAATTTTTTCTATTCCCGATGAGTTAGTACATTTCTGACTAATAATTCCTGGGAAAATCAGCTACTTCAGAATCTTGCTGATCTGACTTTGGCTCAGCCCCTCTAGTCTGGAGGGGCATGTGCCTTCCCAACCTCTATTGGGAAGTCCACACACACTGGTATTTTAAAACAAATATGCTATTATAGGTGGCAATCTACATTCACTATTTCAGTTGTTTTTAATGACTTGAAATTAGACATGTTAGCTTCAACATAATTGTATTGGCCATTTTACCCAAGAAATGCACATCTAGAAAAAAAGAATAGGACCTTGTAGTCCACAAAGTCTAATCTCTTTTCTGCAAAAAATAAAAACAAAAAACAATAAATAAATAAAAACTTATATATCTGGATGCAACTACAACATTTCTGCCAAATGGTCATCCAGCCTCTGCTTAAATATCTAAAAGAAAGAGAAGTCCACCACTTCTCAAGACAGCCTGTTCACTATTCAAAATGTTAGAAACTTTCTCCTAATGTGCAGCCCAAACTTGCTTCCCTACAATTTTCACCCACTGTTCCTAGTTCTCCCCTCCGGATCAAGAGAGGTCAAGTCTGCTCCATTATTCAGAAGCAGACAGTTCTATCTCCACAGTTACTCTATGAATATATCAGAATAAATATACCAAACCTATATAAAAATATACACCATCATTTTGAAATACTCTGATCCCTGAGTATACTTTTTTGAATGGCGTTGCACATAGAAACAATAATTAAATCCTATCTGCTACAATAAACTGATGGAGAAGGAGAGGCTATTAAAGATTTAAGTAGCTCAGTTAAAATACTGCCAGAAAAATCTGAGACTCTTTTGTGAGTTATTAAAACTAGTACTGACTCAGGTTGTGAATGTGGCTAGTATGGATTATTTTTCAGAAAGAAAGGTTATATTACACATGGAGAACATACAGGTCTTCCTGCATGGATGGTTTCTGCTGGGAAAGAATTTCTCTCTCACACACACACATGCACACACACACGCACACAGTCTGGCCAAATCATCACTCTGTCAATATCATATTGGCTTGTACTGTTTAGGTGTGACATTGTTTATAACATACTATTTTATGTCACTGGACAATAAATGCACACTTGTCATAAATGTTTGTGGAAAATCGATATAAAACCAATCCATGCAGCTGACTACATGCCACTTTTGCTTATGTGGTGATTGTTTTGCTTGAATGCAGTGAATTGGATATTTATTTAACACAGCTTGGCACCTCAGAATTGCCTCAAATATTGAAAGTGCTGATCTTCTTGCAAAGTCTTTGCATGCTCAGCCTAAGCATAGCTCAGCCGTTCCCTGGTATACTAGACTGATTAATTTCCCCAGGAAATTATAGATTGGCTTCCTGAGTTGACAACTGGAAATGGCAGCTTCCTTAGACAAATTGTCAAATATTGGTGCCTACTGGCATAGAATGTTCATGGAGCATTAACTGAAGGGTTAGCTGGACTTGGCATTCATCCCTCCTTGCTTTCTGCGAGATGAAACTTGAAGGAAAGCCTTTATTTTATCCTGCTCCTAGGTCATGCATCTAGAGATTATTGCACTTCTTTTCAAAGGGATAGGATGTGGCTTCATTTCAGAGTCTGGAAAAGTTACTTCCAGAAAAGAATTCCCAGAATGTCCTAGCTAACATACCTATACACCACACTGTTGTTGGGGTTTTTTTGTCGGCGGGGGACTGGGCATTCCAGAATGATGATGATGATGATGATGATGATGATGATGATGATGATGCCTTCAGTTTCTTTGCTATGTTCAGTCTAGTTTCACTGAATTGCTGATGATCTGTGTTAGGGTTATCGTAGTTCACCATGCCACTGTCCCGGCCATGGAGAGAGGGAGAAAGAAGCAGGCACAGCTTCACCATGCATAGACTCAGAAGCAGATGAAAGGCCCTCCTTCCATCCCAATCGCCACTACCTTGGCCATTTTTTAAATTATTTATTTGTATCCCGCCTCTCCATATGGATCGAGGCGGCAAACAACTTATAAATAGCATGTATTTCGAAACATTTCTATACATTTCTCCATGGAGGGAGAGGAGAAGAGGCAGGCCCAGCTCTACCATGCCTAAGCCCAGAAGCAGATGAAAGGCCCTCTTTCCACCCAAACTGCCACTGCTGTGGCCAAAAAGGGAGAGAAGGAGCAGTATCTGCTGGGCTTGATCCCCTTCCACACTGCCACCCCCTTGATCTTTTGTATCATTTCTTAGGCCCTTTCCACATGTGGGGGGGGGATGGGCGAAAACGCCCGAAAACGGAGCTTACCAGCAGCCAGGCAAGTCCGTCGCCACGCGGAGCAGCGTGAGCTCGCTGCTCCACAGTCCTCCAGTATCCCAAATGGCGGCTTCCGGTTGGTGGAGGCTCTCCACCAACCGGAGAAGCTCGCCAGCTGGAAGTCCGCCCCTGGCAGATCTGCAGGCATGCACTTGCGTGCGCTTGCAAATCTGCTTCTGAGCCGGGCGATGGAGCAGCACGGGGTTGCGTGCTCCCTGGTTTTTAAAAACCTCTGAAAAGAGGTTTTTAAAAACCACGCTGCGTGACCAGCTCCGGTCGCTCCTGCGTGGATTGAGGTGTGGAATTACAAAAAGTAGTCCATGCCAGTCCATGCTGGTGCAGAAGACCTCTGTTGGAGGTCGCTCTGCACCATTTTAAAATGCTAATGTGGAAATGGCCTTAATAAGATGGGAAGCCTGAAGGCAGGGAACTGTTTTATTGTTCTTTTACTTGTAAAGTGCTGTGGACACTGATTGTGCTATATAAATAAATGATGATGGTGGTGATGTTGATGATGATGACAATCATGATGTGAAAGCTTACCTGACTGAATATTCCTTCATTTTTTTTAAAAAAAACTTTTTACATAGAAAACTAGCATGTCATGGTAAAAACTTTACTTGAACCTGCTTCAGAGGATTGTTGTGAGGATGAATGCCTTGATGATGGATACAACTACTAAAATAAATATGGGAGGAAAGTAGTTATATCCTGTATACATCTAAATTTCTTGTAAAAACAAACTTTAAGTAATTAAAAATATATGACAAAGAACTTTAAGGATTATCTGCTTTTAAACATGAAATTAACATGATACATCTCAGTTCAACTAGTAGTTCCTACGTACCCTTAAAAACTAGGCCATCCTGTTCTTCAAAAGCCCAGTGCTTGTTTATATGCCTACTCATCTTAAATTAACGATCCCCTTAACTAACTTCAGCCTTGGATCTTTTTGCTCAGTTAAAAAAGTGTAAATTCAAAAGTATCCAAGACGCAATGGATTTGGGGATAACCAAGGACTAGTTCTGGATACATTATTTTTTGAAGACAGTGAGCAAGTGAAAAATAAAAACATTAGGTGAAGTTCACAGTTCCTATCATGCATAGTAATCAAGGCTAGCCTGACCATTTGGCAGGCTGATGCAGCTGCCAATTATGCCATTAGCTGAATTTTTTCATGCAAAGAGATCTCCAAGATCTCCCTGGACAAACAATAGTCATATTGAGGACAAAGCACTGTGTGAGGGAGCAGTCATCTATCACAGGCTCCCTGACAGAGGCTGGCTTTACGTAGACCTGTTTATTACTTCAGTGTCAGGCTTTGAGGGGGTTCTTGGAGCCACAAGACTATGTGAGGGGTGGCTTGGGGTATCACCTGTCAAAAAGCTTTTTGCATAGGTTTTCTCTAAGCTACCCTTCCCTATGGTCCACGCTGATTCTCAGGTGGGGCATTACAATCGTAATAGGCTCTCAGCCTACAACAACAGATTTTAGTGCATGAAAAGGCATCAAGGGTGTTATTATTACGGGCTTAATTGTAATTTTGCTGCCAAAAAAGGAAAGGTATTCATAAGACATTCTTCTTCAAGGGCCAATCTAACTTGGTTGGACTGCCATATTATGCAGCTTAACTTGGGGAAACTTGAGCTCTATGCAGCCTAACCTGAGAATGAGGAAAAAGCAACCAAAGCTAGTTAAAACAAAGATGTGGGCAGGTTACTCTGGGGTTTTCTGCCCATGTAAAAGGACTGGAGAGAAGAGCACAGAACACAAGCATACTTGCACAAAGCCTTGACGTTATAACTGAAGATGATATAACAAAAGTAATTCAAAGATAGCAGTCAGACTGACACCATTCTCTTGGCCATATATTTAGACTTGAGCCCCATTTTCACTTTTTGTATGTTTCTTTTGGGAACAGTTGTTTTCAAATTGTGCACCAGAATACTATTACTACCACGGGGAACTTTTCAAAATTTGCAGCAGATTCAGTAACTATTCACAAGCTTCTATAAAAACATCTTTTTCCATTACTACTGGTCACCTGCTAAAATGGGCCCCTATGGATGAGTGGTAGGTCGTGGTTCTCAAGCAGTCTTTGTGCAACTCCTGTTGGGACACAGGTATTTTAATCCTAGCAATAAAAATTATTTTCAGCAAAACTCCTGCAAGATTTTTATTTATATCATTTGTATTGCCCAGTTGCTGTAGCAGTGAAATGTGACTATGTTATATTATTAATGAGAATATTAATCTGGTTTACGTTTACTATCCACAAAACTATCGCTGGTTTTATATCCTTAAAACTTTAAGATTATTTTCACACAAGTCTTTTATAAGGGAACAGAGGTGGTTTAGCATTGGCAAGCAGAGGGCCAACACTCACAACATTGCTGCTATTTTGTTTTGCTCCTACAGTAATCTCAGGGTTTTGTACCACAAAAAAATTAATCTGTTTGTCAGCCAAAGACATTGTGACATTGTTCTGTTCCCCCCTACACCCTGGTGTGAAAGAACCCTTCGCATTATGTCAATTTAAGGATCAGGTGGGTATATATGGGATATGTTCTTCCTTTATTTCTGATATTCTGGTAATGGAGGTGGAATGAAGTACTGGGAATATAAAGGACAAAGCTTTTTCCTGGAAGTTAGCACAATCTCTCTGATTCTTTCTTTTGAAAATAATCTGTGGCATTCTCCCACAGCAGTATGGCACCAAGTGAATCCTTTGGAAATCTCCGTGATTCTTCCTGGTTCCCCTCCCTTTTTAAAAATATGTTGTCCTCTGCCACTATAGTGGTACACAGTAAGGCAGCTCACTGGAAATCCTCCCAGTTTTTCCATTAGTGTTTCTTCCCCTTTTTAAAATCTGTTGCACTCTGCCACTACAGTGGTACACAGTATGGGAGCTCACTGGAAATCTTCCCAGTTTTTCCATTAGTGTTTTTTTTTTAAAAAATCTATTGTATTCTGTCACTATAGCAATAACATGGCAAGGGAGCCCATTGGTGTGTGTTGAAGGAATGTCACACAAGTGTGCAATTGCTGCAGTTCTTTTTTATAAAGGTAGGAAATGTGGGGTGGCAGAAAGTGACATAGCCTCCTAGGAAATAACCAAATAAGGAAACGGCAGGAAAATGTGTATGGGAAAGAACTGAATGGCCATCTAAAATTGCTCCCAGTATGGGAAAGCTGAAGTAGGAACAATTGCTATAAGCCCAAGACCATACCACAAGTATGAAAAGAGGCCTCACAATTCCTATACCACACCAATAGTATAAAAATATTTTATTATTAAATCTAATACATAAAAGTCAAAGTTTGTGAGTTTGTAAGTTTGTCTGTGTCAAGCAGGTGAAGACCTCATATGATTGGCTGAGTCAGACAAGAAGACCTCATATGATTGGCTGCCTGTGAAGATTCTATGGAATCCTGGAGATTGCAATTTAGGGAAGGGCCTTTAGAATTCTCAGCTAGAGAGCTCTTGGGCCTGGCCGGTTGCTATGGAGACGAGGCCTAGCAGCAAGAAAGAGAAGGGCAGTGTATTTCCTCAGCAAACCAATCTCTGTATGTGAATAACTCTGAATACAGATTGGATTGGGGAATATGGGGAAAAGCTACACGTACTGGACAACACAGGTTGTGTCCAAGCTTGATCTGGGCTAGCAGCCAGGAGAAGCTGATAACAAGCACAGGTCAGAAACTCAGCAGTAACTTAAATAGTAAGTTTACTGAAGAAAGGAAACAGCTTTGCAAATCAGAAGCAATAATAGTCCCAACAATATTCATAAATCAGAGGCAGGCAAAACAAACACAAGTCAAAGGCAGCAACACAGGCAAGGGCAGTGAATAGAAGCATGCATGGGAGAAATGGTCTGTGGATTTCTGACAAAGGCTAGAGGGGAAAGGCTCAGTTCTTATAGGGTCCAGGGTCAGTGTAGCTGGTGCCTGATTAATTGGTACTTGGCATAAATTCACTGGGAGCGATGCAGGAGACCTTTTTGGTGTCTACGCTGGGTGAAGGTAGGCACGGCTAGATCATTCTCTGTGTCAGAGTGAGCAGGGCTCCCTGCTGGGGCTAACACTTCTGTCCCTGGGGCGGGTGGTGGTACTGTCTGCTCTGCAGGTTCTGCTGCAGTAGTCTCTGTGTCAGGGCTCAGAGCAGGTTCTGCTGCCCCAGAGTCTGAGGACTTTTCCGCACTTGGTTTTTAAAATAGGGTGGTGCGTCCTCCAGCGAGGACGTTCGCATCTGAGGGCGAACCGAGTTCAGACTACTTACTGTTTGTCCGGACTTCAGCCCGCTCCGGAACGCCCAGAACTGGTGGTCACCTGTGCTATTGAAAGACCAATTAAAAGAGGACTTTCAATAGCGCGGCGCGCCCCAGTCCGTCGCTCTGTAAAGTATAGATCTACAGGCTTGCGCCAGTGCGAGTCTGCAGATCTTCCGGGGGCGGGCTTCCGGCTGGTGAGCTTCTCTGGTTGGTGGAGAGCCTCTGCCAACCTGAAGCCTCCATTTTCGTCGCCGGAGAGTGTGTAGCATGGGCGCACACTGCTCCAGACTGTCGTGGATCATCGGGGGGAACGTGCCAGTCTGGTGAGTAACGGACTGCCCCATTTCCTCCCCAAAGTGCAGAAAAGCCCTGAGTCTGAGTCTAGGTCCTGGAAGCCCATGACAGAGTGGGGAATTAGAGACACAGGATCTCAAATCTGTGTATTCCAACTGCATCTAATTCCTAAGGTAAGTTAAGGTAAGGTAATTCCTAAAGTACTTCTAACGAGTATTACCTATGAGAAAATAAAATCCCAGACAATGCTGGGTAAATATGCTAGTATATATATATACTATATATATATAGTGTGTGTGTATGTATGTGTGTGTGTGTGTATGTGTGTGTGTATATATATATATGTGTATGTATGTATGTACATATATATATAAACACTCATATATCTAGAATAGAGCTTTCACAAAGAGGAAAAATAAAACTCCTATAGAAGAAAAGCACAAAAAGTGATAAAATACCGTATTTCCAAGTGTTACATCAGTTAGCTTTGTTTTTCTTTGGTGCTACTCCCTATATCCAAAGGACATTTAGATAAATGGGCCCACTGGTGGGATTTAAGATACAAAAGGCTGAGAAAAGGCTCTGCCCTGAGATACACTCACAGTTGATACAGAACAACAGTGAGGTCCAATAAGTCTTACTGTCCAGCATCCTATAATCCAGGGGTGAAAATTCTGGAGCTCTCCAGATATTGTTGGATCTGCAGCACCCCTAGTCTGTACAGCCTGCAATGAGAATTCTGAGAGTGGAAATGCAGTTCAGCAACATTTGGACAGCTACACAATCCCCACCAATGCTCCAGAATATTTTCCAGGATCCTCCACAATACATAGAGGTTCTGTGGCAGCCCTTCAAGAGTTTCCTTAGACAGACAAAGAACAAATCATGCATTATACCTATTATGTGGTGTGTAACTGCTTCTCCACGTTTTTTTCTTGGATTCATTAGAAGCATGACAGGGTTATGTCCAGGGAGGAGAGGACAACATTGTACACAGAGGTGAAACTATTACTCATTGCTGTTTGGGGCAAATTTCAGAGGGAAAAGGATCAGCCTCTTCTCTCTATATATTCTGACATCCCCCTGCACCTGTAATTCCCTTAAAAACTATAATTAATATAAGAAAGCTGAGAGACATAGATAGATAATGCACAGTTTGTAGTGTGTACAATTCAGACCTTATAATTCAATGTTGAAAAGAGTCCATGAGGCCAGGAGAAACATTCTAGGCAAATCTGCATCCTGGCTAATAGAAAGTACATTATTACATCAAAGTCCTGTCTCCAACTAGTTGTGTTTACATTGACAGAAAACCATCCTATCTAATTATATTATCACCTTTTGATTTGTAGGACTAATAACAGAAACCACATTAACTGCAACAAGAGAAATAGTGTTATCTCTTAGAGTTCAAATCATTTCCAGGAATCAATCTGTCAACAGCAACAAGGCAGGGAGTTTCAGCAGACATTATAAATTTAGCAACAGACGTGGTTAGAGAAAGATTAGGTACTTGTACAAAACAAAACATTTCTTCAAGGCACTTGTCTTTCATGATAGATTTGGTGGGGAAAGTAGGTCTGTGAAGGATAAAAGAGATTTGGAAACAGCAAATCCTACTTAGTTGGGGGGAAAAAAATCCTATGCTCACTTTCCTTAACAATACGCCTTATTGAGCCCAAGAGAACCTAATGTCTGAGTGGACATGAATAAGAAGGAACTATGAAAGGGTTTCACAAAAAAGGTATCTTCTAGGTTAGTAAACCTTATTTCTCTGAAAGCTAATTAACTTCGTTACAATTTGGAGAGTTTAAATTAATGAAAATTGTCTCTCCTCGCTCCCACTCTGCTGCTTTAAAAAATGTTTAATAATGATCCATCTTCTCAGACACAGATCTGCTGTTAATATGCAGTTTGCCCCTGAGTACTGCAAATATGCCCAAAGTGTTTAGGTTGAATTGATTTCTTACCAGTCACATAGGGATGGGGTGGGTGGGGGAGTGATTTGCCCCAGGAGGCAATGTTTTGGGGGCATCCCAGCCTGTAGCCACACCCCCGCACACCCTGGCCACCTACCCATGCACCCGTGCATGGGGGCACACAATGCCATCAGGCATCGCAGCCACATCCCCACACACAGTGGCCACGCCCCTCATGCTGTAACCCCGCCTTCTACCGGCCCTCCTCCACACACTCCAAACTCCACCACTGTTTCTTACCGAAGTTTTCTTACCCTGAAATATCAAGATGAATTTTAGAGTTCCTTCCTACTCAGGCAAAAATATCTGAGAAATTTGGGTGTGGTAGCTTGACAAGACTAGCAAAATTTCTTGATTATGAGGTGTGGTTACAGATCTCCATATAAAACTTTTCTGCTGCTGCAGAGATGAGGACACATGGCAATGGCATCAAACTTCAGGAAAAGAGATTTCATCTAAACATTAGGAAGAAGTTCCTGACAGTAAGAGCAGTTTGACAGTGGAATATGGTGCCTCAGAGTGTGGTGGAGGCTCTTCTTTGGAGGTTTTTAAACAGATGGCTTGATGGCCATCTATCAGGAATGCTTTGATTGTATTTTCGTGTATGTCAGGAGGTTGGACTTGATGGTCCTTGTGGTGTCCTCTAGCTCTATAATTTTATGATTCTAAGATTTTGCCAGTATTTAATTTATATTTTAAATATCTAACAGCTTAGTCTTTAAACCTGGTGTCATTAAAGAACTGTGGCTTGCAGTAAATACTTGGCATTGCAGTTGTGATATAAATGTTTAAGGGGCATTCTATTTTGTTTTCAAAATTCTTCCGCATGTCTCATGAATCTTTGTCATATATGAATACAGAGAAACTGTGGGAGATAAGCAAATCAAAGAGAAAAGTATAGTGCCCCCTCCTAAAAAAAATAGCCAGGACTGAGGAGCTAATTTTCTCATAACAGAAGCCTCTTCAGGCTATAATCAGAATTGTTCATAGGATGGATGGATCGATGGATGGATAAATAAGTAAGTAAGTAAGATATCTAGTGTCATATAATTCAAATGTGGGACTGAAAAAACAGGCCCAGGTGATAGTGTTGCCTCAGGTGAAGGATCACTAGATGGTGCCTCCTTAATTTCCCCTACATAAGCTGGCCAGACCTCTTCAGCAATGGTGATAGAATGGATTTTTTGCAGAGTTTTCTAGTCATAAATAGAGCAGACCCACTGATAGACTATACCCAGTGAGATTTACCTACATTTTGACTCACCATTCCACGATTGACTGAATAGGTTTATTCTGGCTGGGACTAACCAACTGGATTCCAGCCTCAGTCTGAGGTGAAGGGTGACGTGAAAACTACATCTTAGGCTAAATGTATAGCATGCTGTTAGTCACAATGCTGGAGCAATAGGACAAATGTTTGAATGTTCTATTGCTTCATTCAGACAGCAGCCCATCAGACTCTTATATAAGAGCATC
This sequence comes from Ctenosaura bakeri, assembly GCA_948474755.1. NCBI lineage: Eukaryota > Metazoa > Chordata > Lepidosauria > Squamata > Iguanidae > Ctenosaura > Ctenosaura bakeri. The sequence continues at coordinate 166,697 of CAOLHI010000377.1, read as the reverse complement.
CATTCCTTGTAGAAATGTGGTACTTATGGTATACATCTATGCAGGAATGGAGATACAGTTTGTTAGAAAGTCTGTAATGCATCCCTATAGAGCTTATCGACTCCATCATTTTGATAGGAGAAAGCATGAGAAAGGGCTATTAAGTGCCAACACAATGATGATGTGGAGTCTGCTTAATGGACATGAGTGAGCAGTTTTACTATTAGAGTAGAGCAGAAATGCCATTTAGAGCTATTTTTGTGAGACTATGAAAAGAAAAAGCTTTTTACATCTATTTCTTTTATAAGAACAGAAAATGGTTTTCCTTATAAAAACAAATCCTTATAAAATTAGCCACAGTGAAAGACAGCACCCGTTCTGTGAATGTTTCCATGAATGAATGTGAAAGCTGGACAGTGAGGAAACCTGAAAGAACAAAATAATCTCATTTGGAATCTGAGGAGAGCTGCACAAATACCAGGGATGACTAAAAAGACAAATGACTGGGTCCTAGAGAAAATCAGGCTTGAATTCTCACTAGAAGTGAAGTTGACTAATGTAAAGGTGCTTCTACACTAATTTAAAAGTTGAGAATGCCCCAGACTTTGTTCCTGTTCTTTCCATTTTTATTTTGGAGATCCATACATGGTTTTCTTATCCCAAAATATTTTCTGTCAGTTCCTGGAAGATCAGGGACCTTTTAATCCAGCACCCCATTTTAACCCAGTATAAAATTGGAAAGAAGAGAAATAAAATCTGGGCTTTTTCAATCAACCTGATGGGCTTTGAGGCCAGTGTACCTTGGACCTATAATGACGTGACCTGACTCATTAGAAAGTCAATTATGCTTGGTAAAATGGAAGGCAGTAAGGAAAGAGGTGGATTGATTTGATCAAGACTGTTACTGCATTGAGTCTTCACAATCTGAGCTGAGCAGTTGATGGCTGGAGCTGGTTGGGGGGGAGTTCTCATTCATAGGGTTGCCTTAGGTCAACCCACTCAATGGTAGATAACGAGAGAAACAAATTCCTTGAATGGAGAAAGCAGAGCTTGTAAAAGGTTTCAAAATAGACTATAGTTCACAGAACCTGACTAGCATATTCACTGGCCATAGTGGTTGGGGGACTCTAGAATGTTTCCAAGAATGTTTCCAATAATGTTTGAATGGGTCCATTTGTGAAAGATCTACATGGTAGCTGCTGAAGGCAGTTAGCAAAATGACACCAAGAGACAAGCAACTATAGGATGATCATATTAGTCTGTGGCAAAAATAAAACAGCCTCAGCCTCCAGATGTCAAGGGAAGACAAAGAAGCAATATGCTATAATGTTTACGCACTAGGGTAAGGAGATTAGTGTTCATGTCTTTCAGCTCAAGTGATTTGAACAAAATTAATGAATATCCTTTACACATGTACACATTCACTTAAGTACAAAGAAATCCATCTTTGTATCCTTGGTCAATATTGCTGTCCCTTATGGAAGCAAATATTAATTAGGAGTAGGGGTCAAACTGAAATTAAACCATTCTTGATTGTTTGCTGAGATGACTGTCTCTTACCAGCAAGGAGGTTTTTTTTAATAAGGTCAATTGGTTTGACTTTCTCACATAAAATGTTCAGAAGCTGCCACTAAAATACTTCTGGTTAGCTTTAGTTAACTAATGTTAAGCATTTCTGAAGATTTCTACTACAGTCCTCTTGAAATTCAGTCACACTCCTACATGCACAAAGCTTGAATGAAGACATTGCTATCTGGATCTGAAGCAATCAATACTACTCCATTGGTATCCATCATGTAAGCAACCAGTGTGTCCTTCACGGCCATTTCGAAGTCCAATTCAACACATCACCTGAGAGAACAAGAATGATCTAGTGATCAGAGCGCCATGCCATGTTTCAAATCCCTACTCACTCATTAAATCACTTGACCAGTCATTACCTCTCAGCCTTTCTGGGTTTTGGGGAAGGTAAAACTGTGGAAGGAGAGAAGCGTTTACTGCTTTGAACTCCATGAAGGAAAAATAAATAAAAACAAAGCAAAGAAAACCTTTAAAGGCTAGAAGAGTTTGTGATACCCTGTCTGGCTATTAGAATCTTCCTTGAAATATCCTCTTCTGAATGTGTGGAGACCTTTCCAGTTGTTTCCCCAGAAAGGCTTCAGTAGTGACATGTTTTCTGAGCTCAAAAGGGTTGCTTTTTTGGATTATAGCTTCCAGAATCCCCCAGCCAGCTTATCTAGTGGTTGGGCTGATTGAGTGATTGTAGAAATTACAGCACAAAAAATAATAAAAACAAATAAAAACAAAACTCTTCCAAGTTTTGGAACAACTAGATAGTGCCCCCTTCATTTCCCAAAGTTTAGATGAAGGGATTTAGCTCTTTTCCTTTTGATTTTAAGATTTTATTTTTTCTTACTTGATGGGTTATTGTTGTGTTCTGTAAAATCCTTTGGGGCCTCTTGTAACAGCTGAAAAGAAATATAAAAAAGCTTTTAAAAAGAAAGAAAAAGAAAACAGCAAAAAAAAAAAATCTTGCTGCAGGCAAAGAACTTTTAATTTGTCTGGGCCCTGTACATTTTAATTTAAATTCTCTATGACCTGGCTTTTACTTTTTAAAAATCTCTGTATTGCTGATCCTTTCCTTACCCTGATAATTTTGAAGTATTCTTGTGCGGTTTTAACAATGTTAGGAGCTCTAAGAGGCACCTACACAATTTATTACAATAAATGCACGCACGCACACACACACGCACACACATATCATGGGGTAGAAATGCTTCATGCTGCTTGTGATACACAGAACCATATTATAACATAGTTATACCTGAAGCAGGCTATCTTCAGACTTCATTATCTTTCTCTTTTTCCAGTACCTGCCATTCTGAAAGCTCTGCAACACCAGTTCAAGAAATAGTTGTTGATCTCCTTTTGACAGTCATGTAATGGCTTCTACATTTTCTCACATTCTCAGGCAGCTCTAGCTACTGTAATGATGTGGTAACAAGTTATCATTGTGGAATCACATCACTGGGAATCACATTTCCCACTTTCCAATTTCCTTGTGATAGTAATTCTCAGCTAAATATTTAATCTGTTATCTTTGCCACAAATAGAAAACCACCACTTTAATTAAAAAAAAAATTCAATGTGTGTGAATGGGTCTCCTTCAGTATTCATCAGTTATTTGCTACACAAGTGTTTGTTTTCAAGGGTGGATTTTTTGTTTTTTGTTCCTTTTTTTTGTGCAGGGGGGGTGTCACCATATTGCTCCCAAATGCACAGTATAACCAGAGGAACAGTCTTGGTACAGAATACAAAGGATGTTAAGTCCTGCTTGCTAAAGTGAGAAGCTTGCTCAAAGAACAGCTTTTTTCTACATGGCACCAGTCAGCAGGGGGCACAAAGCTACAAGAAATGTGAACTTTTTGCAGGTGCTTTCACCATGTGGCAGAGTTTGGACAAGTTAACCTTTTAGATTACAGAGCCCAGGATCCCCCAGCTGGCTTGGCTAAGGAATTCTGGGAGTTGTAGTCCAAAAATCTGTGTTCACAGTCCAAACTCTGCTCTATGGCACTGAAATTGGTGGTCAGCTTTTAAAATATGCACAGGATGTATTGGCAGTGTCTGCAACCCCTTGATGATGACTTTATATAGCAGACTGGCCAACTACCAATGTATTGGCTGATAGACTCTCACTCCATCTCATGGGCATGGGATCAATAATGTTTCATTGTATTGCCAACTCAGTTGAATTCTTGATTTGCTTAGATTGCAAGGTCAACCTTTCAAAGGTACAAAGTGCATTGTTGTACATGATAAAATAGAGCCAGCTTTTTTGTTGTTTCAGTACAGGAAATCTATATATGCCATTTGTGGAGGAAAGTACAGAATCTGGTACTGGATGGAGGATGCAGCTTACTGAGACTCTGAGCTTATTCCTTCTGACATGTCTACCCCTCTTGGTTGCAAAGATAGACTTGAGAGGATGTAGACAATGCCTGTTAAACTTTGAGAAGCCAGAGGATGCTCAGGATGGCATTTCACAGTTCTGCATAGTGTCTTACCTGTCCTCATAACCAGCACTCTACAGTAAATTCCAATACAACTATAAATTAGGAAATTAGGAAAAAATATGAGAAGCTACCTGTTTTGCATATTTGACATGTACTACAGAATTAATTTTTTCTTGTGGAGTTGACTCTACCATCAGGCAGAGTGAGGCAATAGGTGATGGTTGCTGCAGACTCCCAGCTATTCCCCTCTGTTACCAGAGATGCGCACTCCCTTTGCCTTACACTGAACCCTCTAAGCTGGGAAGGGGGAGCAGTGGCTCCAGATATTCTGTGGATGTAGTTTTTGACATCTCTCACCATTGTCTGGCAAGGGCTGCTAGGAGTTGTAGCACAGCAACACGTGGGAAGACTCCCAGCTCTTCTTTCAGTCAATCAGCTACCATCAGGTGAGGTGGGAAGAGAGCTTGCAAAATAATTAGTTAAAATTATTTCAATGCCTCAAACCTATTAGATTTTTCAATAGTGAATTTGAATATTATTTTAACTGTTAAGTGTTACAGATGTTAATTTTTTGGGAGGGACAATATTTTTAATTTATTACTTCGGGGAGGCAGTTTGGGGTGGTGGTCTTTGGAGGCCATTTTTAGATCTTTTTAATGAATTTTAATGTATTCAATTTAGCAATTATCATTTTTCACTACTGATTAGTGCAACAAAATAATTTTTAATTTTTCTTGCTGTTTTAACATTAATCAGTTTTATTTAGCAACGTAATGTTTATACATTTAGCTTTGCTCAAGCTCTGCTCAAGGTCAGGCCAGGAGGTAGCTGGCAAATCTTTTTATAAATCATGCGCCCATATTCCCTTTCTTCTTTAATCAATAGAAACAAGTTATTCTGATTTCAATAGGATGGTGAATCTCCTTCAGATTTCAACCCAAATTTTAGCCCAAACTTCAACCTAAATTGCCTACCATACTGAGCCCCTTCCCCAAGATGTGTTAAGCACTTGGATAACTCCTGTAAAACTAAAACATGAAGTGGATTCAGCATCCAACAACTCTGGAAACCTAATACACAACTGTCTAGTGACATCCTATGACTAGGGTAATGGTACACTGTAATTTAGCTTAGAAACCTCAGCCTGCTGGAACACCTTACTCAAAAGACACATACACATTTTCTTTTCTGCTCAGCTAGGGAGACATCAGCATTTGCCATCTTTTTTGCTTGCTTCATGTTTACATAGCTATGTTCTGAATCAACAAGGTCAGCCTCTGCTTTGTTTCGTGGTCCCTCTAGCTTTAAAGTAATCTAAATTTAAAGTGGCATATTGTAATCAGCATATACTATGGATCTACTTAAAGATACCCTTGAATGCCTCAATCATACTTTGAAACTACTTACTCATCAGCTGTGGCAGAGAGAGGAAAGGCAAGGCAACAATGATGAGAAGTAGGGGAGGGAACAGAAACATCTTAAGGGAAAAGAGGCATCTGTTAAAGGGAGGATAATATCAGTGGAGATAGATTTTACACTCTTCCTCTGTCTTTCTCAGTCACTGAAACCAGTAGGAAGTTACCATCCCTCCTGAATACAATTAACACAGGATTTTACTCAAAATCTAAACATGTAATTGTTGGAAGAGACCTTGCAGACCTTCCATTTTATTTATCTGAAACAGAAGTATCTTGCCCTTATCCAATAGATTCCAGTCTACCCTGCTGCTCAGTTTAGGAAATCCAGCCTCCAAAGATTCCCAGAAAATGGCTGTCTAATAATTGCCCAGAGACATTCAGTGAGACAGAGACGGTCACCACCCTTCTAGAAAATTCTATTGTCATCCTTTCTATTCTATTTGATTGTCAGCAGCCACATTCCAGCACCTGAAACATGCAGAGTCCTCCATTTTTAGACCCGTTGACCCAGGACATTTCATACGGGGACCTAAAACTAGTCCATTGCCAACCAATTCTAGTTTTAGGGGGGGGGAAGCTGTGGCCCTAATACAGGCCCTCTGTTCTCTGAAAATGGGTGAAATGGTCAATCACAACAATCACAGATTTTGAGGCTCCAAATTAGGGAAAGTGGTAGGATCTCTGGGGTACAAAAATGGCCTTAGGGTTATCTTGAAGAGCTTGGAAAACTTACTTTTTTTGAATAAATCTCTCAGAATCCCTCAAGTCAGTATGGCCAGTGCCATTGCTAGTAATGAGTTTCTGGGAACTGCTGTCCCAAAAGATACTTTTCTGAGCATTAACTTGGAGGGCGGTTCTTGCTGGTAACATCAAGGGTATAATCCACCCTGTGTTTGAAATCAGGCTGAAAACATGCCTGATAAATTATGAAGGTAAAAAAGACAAAGGCTGATTATTTTCAGATCTAAAGAGCAAAAGTGTTTCTTTACGTTTCTTCCCAAGAGAGCTGTTACAACAAAAACAGCACCACAATGACCAATACATAATAATAAGCTTTTACAGCAAAAGCCATCGCTCTAATAACCGACAAATTAAAAACAATCTTTTATAGCAAAAAAGGCACCCTAAAACTAACACGCTTACTATATGCATAAATGTTGCCTTTTTGAGTATTGTTTCTCTACTGAAGTAGCCATTCTTTGGCTCCGACTATCATTTTGCTCCTCCAGCACCAAAATGAATTCTTTTCAGAGCAGCTGATATGTTCTCCCAGTCATGCCATTAGCTTATTCTGCTCTGTTATTAAAGTGACCCTTCCATTATTTCCATGTATTTCCTGCCTTGACCTGAGCTTGAAGCTCACCTGTGTCCTGCTAACAGCTGCAATCTAGCTGGATTTTTCTTCTTCTTGGTATTACAATCATTCCTAGCCTATTCTGCTCAGTTCCTTGTTCATGCATTCTTGTGCTGCATGCCTAGCTTATACAAGCTATCTGATATCTGTATTGCAGCTTGCTTCTTATGTTTTTCTCAAAATGTTCCCTACAAAATCCTGTATGCTTCCTCCAATGCATAACCCTTTGTCTCTCCTCTCCTCAATGTAGAGAATGATGACTCCTAATTTCAGCCACATTAGGCATCTTTGCCATTTGTTCATCCTTTCTCTCTTCTTCCCTTATTTTGCAGCAGGTTCTTGGCTGCAGTAGTAGGAAGGGCTGGAATGAAAATTATCCACCAAATGTTTCAGACTATATGATTATTTTGCAGCTCTGGCTAGTTCAAAACTTTTATACATTGATCATTGTTACAAAAAGTTAAATGGGCCTATGACCTAAGACAGGGAGCCAAAACCATAAATGTTTATTTTGGAATAAAATATATTATATTCAATGGGGTGTACTCACAAGTAACCATGTATGAGACATCATCATTAATCTAGGAGGGGGGAACCCTTTAAATTTAGCTTCTTTATATCCCTATTTGGAAATGAAAACTGTTCTTAGGTACTGTAACAGCTGTGAGGAATATCAGACCATGAAAAAATTACTAAAAAATATTTATGTTTTTCCATATGAGGTTTTATGTAAGTGATGTGGTAACAAAAGCAGATTATCCTTTTGTGCTGTTGGTTTTGTTATAATTTTAAAACTCATGTGGAAATAATTATTTTGTTCAAGAGGATACCATGGGAAATAAATTTATTAACATTTCACTGAGTCCTTGTCATGTCTAGAAAGTAAAAGTTTCACAGAGAGCAAATGAATCTAGCTCTTCATCATCTTTGTTGGATATGCTGAGATTTAACCTCTTACAGATAAGAACATGTGAATACAATCTGTTTATCTAATTTAACTATATGAAATGTTACAGTGATAAAACCTTTTGGAAAACCATTAGGGCCATGCTTGCTGGAAGATTCTGGGAGCTGTGGTCCAAAGAATTAATTTTTCCAGTTTCTGCTCTAGGTCCCAGCAATTGGCCTCTTGCCAGAATAGATGGAAGAGCCCTTTTTCTCATTAAGGACTGATCATGCAACCTGTGCTGGATGGGGTTACATTCCCCCTGAAATAACAGGCTCATAGCTTGAGCATGCTCTTGGACTCATTCCTGAATTGGAGGCCCAGATTTTGGCAATAGTCAGGGGTGCATTTCCACAATTAAGACTTGTGCACCAGCTTTGTGCATTCCTAGAGATGCTAGACCAGGCCCTGGGAACACATGCCTTGATTATATCAGGTGTGGTTTACAGTAATGAACTCTATGTGGGGCTGCTTTTTAAAAACGTTCAGAAATTTCAGGTGGTTCAAAATGCCATGGCTAGATTGTTGAGTGGGGCTTCTTATAGGGACCATGTGACATCCACATTGAAACTGCTTCATTGTCTCCTGGTCCATTTCCAATCATAATTCAAAGTGCTGCTTATCTACTATATAAAAGTCAACGTTTGCATGTTTGTCTGTTTGTCTGCATCAGGCAGGCGAAGATCTCATACGATTGGCTGTGTGAGGTGAGAAGACCTCATATGATTGGCTGGCCATGAAGATTCTAGGGAGCCCTAGGGTTGGCAGTTTAGGAAGAGAGCTCTTGACACAGAGAGCTCTTGGACCTATTGTCAATTGCTATGGAGATGAGGTCTAGCAGTAAGAAGAAGGGCAACCAAAACCAAACCTCTGTTATGTTAACAACTCTGAATATAGATTGGATTGGGTAATATGGGGAAAAGTTACAGGTACTGGAATAGGCCGGTTGCTATGGAGATGATGCCTAGCAGCAAGGAGGAGGACAATGTATTCCCACAGGAACCCAACCTCTGTATGTTAACCACTACAAATACAGATTGGATTGGGGAATATGGGGATAAATTATAGGTACTGGAATAGGCCAGTTGCTATGGAGACTAGACCTAGCAGCAAAGAGGAGGACAATGTATTCTTTTGTTGGCTGTTTGTCATAATAAAATTTGATTGATTGATTGATTGATTGATTGATTGATTGACAATGTATTCCGTCAGGAAGCCAACCTCTGAATGTTAACAACTCTGAATAAAGATGATGCCTAACAGTAAGAAGGAGGACAATGTACTCCCTCAGGAACCCAAACTGTGTATGTAAATAACTCTGAATATAGATTGCATTGGGAAATATGGAGCAAAGTTACAGGAAATGGAGAAGACAGTTTGGTGAGTTCTTAAGAGGAAAATAAAAACCCAAGACAATGCTGGGTAAATACGCTTGTGACTTATAAAGCTCAATATATGGCTTAGGACCAGTCTATCTGAAGGCCCTATCTCCTCATATGAGCTTGCACAAGGTTTGCTATCTTCCGGGGAAGGCTTCCCCTCTGTCCCACTAGCCCCTGGTTCCTCTGGTAAGAACATGGATGAAAGCTTTCTCAGTGGCTACTCCTAGTCCTAGGCTATGGAACTACGGAGCTCACTTGGCCTCCACTCTGTTCTCTTTTCACTGGTAGGCAAAGACTTTCCTATTTAAACAGGGCATCAATATTAACCAAAGGGCAGAGTAGAGGAACAATAAGTGTACTGTTCTTAATATGTAATATGTGTTTTATGCTTTTAAATTGTTTTTAAATTAATGGCCATTTCTGCACAAGGTCAATAGATCGTAGTTGCCTCAAATTCTCACCCTCCCATCTGCACATTGTACTGGTTTAGCTTTGTAGTTTTCCTTGTGGTTCTGCACATTTTCAGCTGCTAGCACAGCACGGTTCAATGTGACAAGAAACTGCTGTATTATAAAACCAGAAAAATTCCAATGCAAATCTCCCAAACCATTTCTGCTTCCTTTTCGCCTACATGCAGAACTGTAACATCAATCCACAGGGCAGAAGTGGTCAGCTAGGGGCACTCCCAGGCTGTCATTTCCATCCCTATCTCTCTCCACCCATCAGAGTAAAGGCTGCTGCCATTACCGTCTTCAGGTGTTAAACGGACAGCACGAACAGGGTGCTGATGGATTGTTAAGAGGTCTTTTTTCCCCTTGCATCAATGAACATACACCACACAAACGCAGCAAAGGAAATGTGAGCAAGGAAGACAGAATCTTGCTTGATGAATGAAGGTAATTGATTAGAGCAGTGGTTCTCAACCTGGGGGTCGGAACCCCTTTGGGGGTCGCACGACCCTTTCACAGGGGTCGCCTAAGACCTCGCTTCAAGCCCTTCTCAGGTTGAGCTTCTGACACTATGATAATGGTTGGGGGTCACCACAACATGAGAAACTGTATTAAAGGGTCACGGCATTAGGAAGGTTGAGAACCACTGGATTAGAGGAAGATCCTCAAGCAATTTTGTTTCTCTTTCAGGCTGCCTTTCTTGCCGAGGAATAGCCTTCACGCTGCAGTCTTAACTTTCACTCTGCAAAGTAGCAAACTTATTTTGACAGTTGAATTTGACAGCTTACTTTGAAAGACCAGTTTGGAGTTTTTTTGTATGGCTTTGCCCTCTTTGGATGTTGCCAGTGGATCTTTTGGATGCTGATATTGATCCCCCCCCCTTTTTGGACTCTTGATGCAGTTTAGCCTGGATTTTGAAGATGTTTACTTTTTGACCCAGCCATTTAAAACATGTTTCTTTTTCTTTAAGAAACAGACCAATCAGTAATGGCGGGGCAGGGTGAGGGAGGGAATGGGAGTGACCAGGGACTTGCTGTTGCGGATGTAGCCACCACTTTTCTCCGAGGTAATATGATGCAAATAGAGTGTGTGCAGACAGCACAGTTTCTGAATCGGAGTATAAAAACACTGCTCTTGACACACAGTGAACCGCTCCTTCGCCCTCGTGTGGAAATGGCCAATATCTTAAAAGTCATGTTTTAGTGGGATTAATTTTTTAAAATGTATTACATATTTTTAGCTACTTTGTTTTTAACTTAAGTGTCAGCTGCTTTTGGGAGAAGGATGGGATGTATATAAATTAATTAAACATGTACTGTGGTAATAAAGGCCTACTGACTCTTCCACATATGGTAAGGGAGAAAGAGGTGAGGAAATGCTGACAAACACAGCCCTATAGTCCACGCCCAAAAACAGCTTTAGATAATACTTGTTTTGGAATATTAAAATATCACAAAAAGGTGAGCTTTAGAGTCATCAAGAATCATCAGCAGGCTGGGCACTGGAGAAGATGCAGAGACTTCCAAAGTCATCCTAAGTGATGAGAACAAACAAATCCCAAGTCTCTAAACTCCAAACAAACAGGCTTGATGGAGGTATAAGAACAACTCCCTCCCCCAAGAAATGGATACTATTTGGTACACTTGCTTCTTGTTATGTGGGATGCAACATTGGATGTGGGTGTGTCCAGTCTCCTCACCCCTTCCCTATTTTCCAGATTTTTTTCTTTTCTTTTTTGGCTCCCATGGCATCCTTCTGTTTCTGCCCTCAAATTTATCCTTTTGATTTTTACTTTTTTTTTTTTTGTAATATCTCTTCAGTAATATCAGTGCTGGTCTTCAATAGTATTTCTACATCACTAAACTCTGCTGGTATTATTGCTGAGCTGGGACAAGATCAGCAGAAACCCATACTCATATCAATCTTGCATGAACTCACTCAAAATAAATCCATAATTGTACCTTCAGAAACATCAACTCAGCTCTGGACCATGCCCAAACAATAAGTCTTGCATCAACCCCCTGCTTCCCTTCCTTCTGCCAGGTGTCTTCTTTTCATCTCCTAGTGCATATGTTTTAACTTGCATCTCTTTAAGCTGTGTGTGTGTGTGTGTGTGTGTACACATGAGTGCTCGCCTGAAATTCCATCAAAATGCTCACCAGACCAATAAGTCTCTCCAATTCTGGAGGTATCTTCCAAACCATGGAGGAAAGAGACACTGTCAGAGAGAGGAAGGGTATGGGAAGGGAAGCCTGCCCCTATTTATTTAAGGTGCCATAAGACTGGATTCTAACTTGAGTATGCCAGAGCTGAATTTACATTTCTTAGCTATAGTCCCTAAATTTATGACAAGTGGTTTTGTGCAAGAAATCCAGGAGTGGGTTGGTTTCATTTCATGACAGTAATAACATAATTGGAATTTAGAATGTAATGACAATGTGGTCAAATAATTAAAAATCACAGAGAAGTATTTTGGGGCAGGAACAGAAAGAACCCATGGTGTTAAAAGAGTGCCGAAATGGGGAAGCACCAAGAAATGCTAAGGCAAGGAATAATAATAAGTATTTAACCAGTTCCTTCTTCTGAAATATAACTTACAGCACCAGGTATTTGTTGGTGGTCTTCCATTCAAGTACTAAACAAGGATGACCCTGCTTAGCTTAAAAGAGCAGATAGGATCTGGTACCTTCAGGATATCTAGACCTCAAATGATATATTAGTGGTCCAATAAAGGTATTGCCCAATTGTTTTTGGAATGTTTCTGAATAACTACATTAATGTCAAATTACTTACCAAAACCCTCTTTAAGAAATGGTGTACATTATTACATAAACAGAGACATCCCTTCTCACTTAATCTCATTAAGTACTGGAAAGGCTGTCACAGACTAGAATGAACTTTACAAGACTTTAATTATCATTTCTCCATCTTTGAAAGGAAGAGCTGTAAGGGCTTCAATAAATAGATTGAAATGTCATCTGGCTCTACTGAGTGATTTTTACAGTCACCTCCTAAAAGGTGATTTTATAACTTACTTAAAGAAGCACTCCTGTGTAAATCTCAGAAGACAGTTTTATGCCTCTTATGGGAGTGGGGGTAGGTGGGGAGTGCTTCAGGGTATTGCTGCTGCCTCTTTTCCATGAAACAAACCAGTCCCAGCATCAGTAACTGTTTCTCTGTTACATGGGAAGTTTAGGCTTCTGAACTACTCATGTTAATATTAGTAAAGTTGTGCTCTTAAAATGCAGACTGCAAAACAAAGTACTTCCAAGGGGCCGGCTATATCAGTACAACTCCATGTCAGGATTGTTAATAATGAAAGGGACACAGTCTTATTCTGGCTTCTGCAGCATTTTGCCTTGGGCAAATGTCAATTATTTAATGGCTCCTAGCCTGCTGGTTTTCCCCACACCTGTTCCTCATACCTCCAGCCCACCAGGCAGGTATGAATTCCTCTTTGCTCTGCCTCTTTGCATTTTCTAGCAGGAATTAGGGTGGCCTATGGCATTTTGTTGCATGAGCAGAACTCTCCTTGCTACCCTGTTCACAGACACAGAAGTCAACATACACAGTACCCGAAGCTAGATGAGTTATTGTGGCACCTAAGGCAGCCAACCCCACAAGTCCATCTCTCTCTCCTTGGCAGTAAAAAAATGCAATACCATTCCATTAACTATTTGCTCCCCTTTTATAAAGCCTGCCCAAGGCATGCACCCCCTTTGGCAAAATGGTAATAGAGCCAGACCAGGTACAAATTGTACAGAAAATAGCATGAATATGAGTATGTGGGCACACATGCACACTTCTTCAGTCTTATGTGACAGCTGCGGGAACAGGAGCCTCCCCGCTACACACAGCTAAACCATTGTGTATCAGCTGTATCCTCTTCTTAGCAACTGAGATCCTGCCTCTATATATCTTGAAAGCTTAACAGGTGGGGGTGTGCTCAACACGAGGCTGGCCTTGAAGACTGTTCGGAAACTACAGAATATAGTCCAGCATGTTTTGATTACATATCCCCTTGTTCTTCTTCAAAGAGTTGTGCTAACTGTTATCTATTTTCTCTTTAAGAGGAAAGCTTAGAAGGAATTAGTGCTCACAGAACATGCTAGTGTTCTATTTGGGCCAGAAGCTAGCTGTAAACATCAGGGCCTGCTTTACCTTCTCAGCAGCAAGTCTTGGTAAGTTTTACATTTCTTTTTTAACGTTAGACATTGCTCTGTGTTCATTCAAAAACCCACACTTGAATGTGGGACCCAATTCCATTTAAAAACAGGCCTCTGAGAGGTTGAAAATGACATATCTGTGGTTCTGTCCTTTTGTTTTGTTTCCCCTGGGTTTAGATGGATGATGGTAGGCAGCAGTTCAGCATCTAGGCCAGTCAGAAATATAGAGTTTGATGCTGTGAGGGTGCAGCCAAGTAGTAAGGACTAGGGTTATCACCAATGTGGATCAGAGGCAATGCCAGGAACAGTTCAAGGTGAGTGTTTCAGGATATTAAATAGCTAAAAAGCAAACAACAATGATTACCAAAGTCATCTCAAGAATAGCACACTGGGTTTCCACCTGGACGCACAAAGGTGAGAACTGGTGATGGATTTATTCCAGCAGCTACTCTGGCCTCAGGCTAAAATTTCTAAGGAGGATATCATCCATGGTTCAACTGTGGTGTACTAGAAGCATCTAGCTTCTCCTTTATACTTACACATGAGGAATCTTATGCAGAGTCCTGAACTGCAGCTGGGCACATCTTCTAAGGATGAGTGCTCTGGCTTGCCTCTTTAGTGATCAACGCTCTTGAGGGCTTAGAGGAAACTTTGCCTCTGCTGTAGAACACTTCTTGCTGGGGTGGACCTCCTAATCATCATAATCTCTACTTACACCCCACCATTCTTCCAGATTGTGACTCAAAGCAGCTTACAAATTAAAATGATTACAATATAGTTATAAACATACAAAAAATCAACATTAAAAGGAATGCAACTGTTAAGTATTAAAAGAATGTAAGTACCCTCTTAAAAACCCAATATTAAACATTCTTCAATTCTAAAAACCTGGCAGAATAAATAAAAAAGTCTTTGCCTGCCAATGGAAGGACAGCAAAGAGGAAGCCATTCAAAGAGGGAGGTCTAAGTGGCAGCCACTTAGAAGGCCCTATCTTGTGTACTCACCAACAGTACCTGTGAGGATACCAGATCTGAAAGAAGGGCTTCTCCTTAATTTTAATATATAGATATAATAAGAAAAGAACAAAAATAAAAAAACAACTTCTAAGCATACAAAGATACCTATAAAGTAACATATGAATTAACAATAACAAAGAAATAGAAGGAGAAGGAAATAAAGAAAGGAGGAATAAAAAGAGAAAAACCCCCAGAAAGGAATAGACTTTCCTCTTCCTTTGGATGAAATATAACTAAACTTCCCATTCTAAGCTTTCTAAAAAAGAAAGAAAGAAAGAAATCTAAGTTTTTCCTCCCCCCCCAATAATTCATACATTTTAGAAAAGAAAACAAACAAACTTTCTATTGTTGGTTAATATGCCTAACATCTTATCCATATTTGTTTTTTCATCTTCTGCTACATTCTATTACAATGGGCTTGTACAATAAAAAATAACATTACATCATGGAAAACCTGAATACTGCTAAATAATAATGCACCTGACTGTCTAAATACTACCAACTGACATAATTACTAATTATTTTCACTAGCTTATAGACCATGTCCTAAATACATCTATATCCATTTCTTTTCTAAAAGCCATTACATAATCCATAAACCAATATATTTATCATGTTTAATCCATATCATATTGGATTATTTTATCCTCATCTTAAGTTTGATCCCTCATATCAAAGAAAAACATCTCTTCCCTAATTTTTTTTCTCACATGACACTTTAAAAATTTCATGCTGAGACAGCATCTATATCTTAGACTTGCTTCTTCAATTTCACAAGGCAAATCAGCCCACACATATGACTCCAAAGAATCACAATCTTAAAAGAACATCCTTTTTTTGTTTTTGTTCTGCTTGGTTTACATAGACATCCCAGTTATATTCAATCCTCCCTTCTCCCCTCTGTGAACCGTAATTCCCCTTTGATTCACCAAATCCTTCTGGCCATAAATTGCTCCAAAAGCAATAACTCCACCCTTAAGTTCTGTTTCTATTTATTCTTCATGTCAGATTATCTACTTTTCCTCTTGTTTGTCTTCTATGACCATTTTCATATTTTGCTGTATATTTTCTCCATTTCTCCCTCTAATTTCCCAATTTAGTTCCTTAATTTCTTGCTTCAGTTCCTAGAATTCCTCTTTCATAATATCATAGATCTAAAGTCACAACATATTTCTTCCATTATTTCTTGTAAAGAGCCCTGTAACTGCTCTGTGGGAAATTCCATTTTCACCTAATCCAGCAATTATGAGTTTAACAATCCAGTTCTCCAAAATTTGTCTAGTAAAACCAAACACCTCCAACTGATAACAATCAGATCTTTCTCACACTTTGGTTTCCTTCACTTTTGTCTTTTTGCAAGTAAAATACAATTCAGTCTAGTCAAAAAGTAAATGCACTTAGATTTTTAATTCTTAATTCTACTCTTTGTTAAAACGTCAACTCCAATTTTTAAATTTTACTGTCCTGGTCTTATGGGGCAAAAAGACCTACTCCATTCTTGATTGCAGGAGGTTGTATGAGGCTCCTCTGTTCTTTCTTAATCAGATCTTGCAATCTAAATAGCTGCATTTCATTTCAAGGTCCTTTCCATTCAGCCACAGCGCATTTAGTGAAAATTAAATGCATAAAATGGGAGTTCAAGATTCAAATGAATAATCCTCTGCTCCCTCTTTATCAGTATATGTGTGTGTAAAAGGTCCAGTCAGAGATCCCTTTGGTTGATACTTTACCATGAAATCACTCCTCCAGGCCACCAGAATTCAAGGCCAAAGAAGAGCATCTCCTGAGGATTATTTATTTTCATGGGATGATAACATTTATGTACATAACATGTACAGAGATAGCCTGGATCTGAGATGTATAAGAGGTTATAAGTCATGACCAGCATTTTCAGTTGTGTCCCAAAATACATTGGCAGCCAGTCAACAAATCACCTTCTGAATGTTTTAGCTCCTCCTAGAGCTCTGGCAGTTCCTGGGACTCCTAATTTGTTGGGGGCTCTGGGTCTGATTAGGATTTATCCACTAGGGGCCATGAGAGTTACAGGCTTCAGATAATGAGTATGCAGATGTAAATACAGAGGAAAGGAGAAGGAAAAAAATTAATTGGCTTGCGTCCTGCAAAGTCAAACAAGACAATCCGGTATTTTGCACATTGCTTCACTTGGTTAGCAACCAAAATAACAAGATGATTCAAGTGCATCTGTGAGATCATAATATGTAGGTCAGTTTTTAAATGCACCATAAAATTATTGACAACCCTACCATTAGGCAGAATGGTGAGGTCTTTTGAAGCAATTGATTTATGATGAAATCACAGCAAATTGCTTACTTTTTAATGTATTTTTTTTAGTGTATTTTTACACCTGAGGAGGGTGTGAGATTTTTCTTCCTTGGGTGCCGGATGCATCTCTAGCTGGAGTTAGCTGCTCCCTGGGCTTTGTTGCCTGTTGATGGAATGTCTGTTTGCTCTCAGCATGTCTTGCTTGCATATTTGTTTTAACAAGTTACCATAAATCTTCAGCCCTGTGTTGTCTAAAGGAAACTTAACCCATTGCTCATCAACCTGGGGAGCACTCCATAGCATATTGCGAAATGAGAATCTATCTATGCTCTGATGAAATAATCTACCCAAATCTCAAACTTTAAGCCTCAAAGGGTTAAATCATGTTGCAATGTTGCAGAAAAAACCTTAATGTGAAACACCAAATGATGTTATCATGAGATTTCCCAGCTGACTTTAAGAACACTTTAAAGTGACTCACTTCTGTGTACAAGCTGTTTCTGTTACCTGAGCAATCCTAGTCTTCTCAGATAAGTGAGTGGCAAACAGCTGAAGTGAGGATGTGAACATCATGTTAAAATGCTGTCCAACAAGCATTTCTAAGTTACAAAAAGTGTTGGTTATTGCTTTATCGTTTAAAGTTCTCAGAGTTGTCTTGGAGCTGAGTGAAGGAAGTGAGGGGAACTACTACGAAAGACACTTAAGCAGTACTTTGGCCAACTGGAAGCCTTATTCAGGCTACAGTGAGCTTTGGGATGTCAGTTTGTTATCACGGTTATGATATGTCTGGTGAGAGCACTAGATATCCTTTTGATATCAAATAATTTGGCCTTTGCTTGACCTTTCTCTGCCACTCTACTCCATGTGTTTGCAGAGGTCCACCGGACAAGCACGTATTGGGTGTGGCCGTTAATGGTTGTACATTCCAAACCCCATTCAGGCAGGCAACTTAAGCCTCTCCGATGCTTCAGGGAAAAACCTTCTTGCAAACCGGCCTTGCTCAGCATGAATATATACAAAGACGCATGGCTAAGGGCCGAGCCATTCCTTTATGTCGGGCCATTTGCATACTGGCCATACTATTGTCATCCAGCACTAAGCTCATCATGTAAAACCTGACCTTTCCCAACTCCTTTGTCCAGCTCCAAAATTCCTTTGTTCTCACCGAGCATGGCATAGCCTGTAGGTAAAATCCACCCTATAAGAAGTCCCCATTTTCGGGACTACCTCGGACTACCTTGGACTTCCATCCTGCCTTGCTGTTGGTTTGTCCAGCGAGTCACCCCCTCAGCGAACCATGCTGAGCTTTCTTCCCCTCCACCTTCTCTTCTCTCCAGGACTACGAGACCAGGTGTCGTATTACCCAATCCCCAAAAACTCTCTATTTCTATTTCTCAGTTAGTTAGTGTATGTCGTGTCTTTGTGTTGTTTGTCCTCAATAAAATATTATTTGTTACTTTAAAACCTTGTCTAGCCACTCTCTGACCTGACGCTGTATACATAGGGTAAAAGATCCTAGCTAAAGTTACCCTGCCTCTCATTAGCTTAAGAGAGTGCTCGAGCTTAATTTCCCCATCTTGTGTTGTTGTTTGGTTATTTGGGTGCCCCTCCCGGGACCCCCCAACATACAGGGTAACAAGTTTTTCCATGGTTTATGGAGGGGATGGTTGATCAGTTGATCAGGATGGTAATTTGGATTTTCTTGTATACCTCCCTCAACAAACGAAACAATAATGTATCTCTTGAACAGTTCTATGGTAGCCAAAAGTACTGATTTATACATAGTTATTTCCAGACCTAGTATGCATTTAGAGGTAATTGATATTATATTAATTATGCTATGTGTTATTGTCATATGCCAACACAAAATAAAACATCAAAAGCAGAATAGTCCTTAGCATTATTTGATTGATATCCTACTTTTCTCTCTAAACTAGGACTTAGAGCAGCTCACAAAATTAAAAAAACAGAAGTCCAAACTGTAAAACAAAAACAAAAAACAAAACAACAGAACTGAAAAATTATAACACTAAAAAAACCTGAATTAAACACACTTGTACAATAAGGTTGGGAGAGTGGAACTACATTTGCTACAATTTCTTTTAGTTATTTTTCTTTTTGTTAACTAAATGAGTATCCAAATGAAGAATGCAGCAGTAAGAAAAGGAAACATCCTACTTCACTTGTTCACATTCATTGATTATTTTATATTCTATCCCTTCCTACAACCAGAAAGGGACAGAATCAGAGAATAACAGAGTTGAAAGAGACCACAGGGGCCATCCAGTCCAACCCTCTGTGATGTAGGAATATACTATCAAAGCACTCCCAACAGATTACCATCCAGCCTCTTTTTAAAGACCTCTAAAGAAGGAGACTCTGTCACACTCTGAGGCAGCATATTCCATTGCCGAACAGCATTGACTGTCAACAAGTTCTTCCTGAGGTTTAGGTGGAAACTCTTTTTCCTGTAATTTGAATCCATTGCTCCTTGTCCTAGTCTCTGGAGCAGCAGAAAACAAACCTGATCTCTCTTTGATATGATATCCTTTCAAGTATTTAAGCTAACATGGCTGTCATGTCCCCTCTTAACCTTCTCTTTTGCAGACTAAACATACCCAGCTCCCTAAGCCACTCCTCACAGGGCATGGCTTCCAGACTCTTCACCATTTTGGTCGCCCTCCTCTGGACATGTTCTAGCTTGTAAATAACCTTCTTGACATGAGGTGCCTATAACTGGGCACAGTATTCCAGATGATGTCTGACCAAAGCAGAATAGACTGGTTTTATTACTTTCTTCAATCTAGACACCATACTCCTATTGATGCAACCAAGAATCACATTGCCTTTCTTAGCTACCACATCACACTGCTGACTCATGTTCAGCTTGTGGTCTACTAAGACTCCTAGATCCCTTTCATGTGTACTGTTGTCCAGCCAGCTGTCTCCTATCCTATATTTGTGCATTTCATTTTTTCTGCCTAGGTGTAGGACCTTACATTTCTCTCTGTTGAAATTCATTTAGTTTGCTTTGGCCCAGCTCTCCAATCTGTTAAGGTCATTTTGAATTTTCATCCTGTCCTCTGGGGTATTAGCAACCCCTTCCAATTTGGCGTCATCTGCAAATTTGATCAGCATGCCCTCTATCCCTTTATCCAAGTCATTGATGAAGAAGTTGAATAGCATTGGGCCCAAGACAGAACCCTGTGGCACCCCACCAGTCACTTCTCTCAAGAATGAAGAGAAGCCATTGATGAGCACCCCCTGGGTTCAGTCAGTCAAGCAATTACAAATCTATCTAACAGTAGCACTGTCTAGCCCACATTTTACTAGCTTCTTTGCAAGAATATCATGGGAAACATTGTCAAAGGCCTTGCTGAAATCAAGGCTACATCCACAGCATTCCCTTCATCTATAAAGCTTGTAACTCTATCATAAAGACTGCTAAAATTAGTCTGGCATGACTTGTTTTTGAAAAACCCGTGTTAACTTTTAGTGATCACAGCATTGCTGCCAAATTACAGACTGTCTGTTTAATGATCTGCTCTAGAATCTTTCTACGTTAATATCAGGCTGACTGGAGATAACTAATTGGATGTTCTTTTTCCTCTTTCTAAAGATGAGGATTTGCCCTCCTCCAGTCTGCTAGGACTTCTCCTGTTCTCCAAGAATTTTCAAAGATTATTCCCAGTGGTTCTGAAATTACTTCTGCCAGTTCTTTTAATATCTTTGGATATAGTTCATCTGGCCCTGGAGACTTGAATTCATTTAGAGTAGACAGGTATTCCTGCACTACTTGCCCACCTATTCTGTGCTGCATTTCCCCCACTTCCCCACCTGCTTCCCACCCCCCAGGTTGAGTATTTTTCCTTTGGGGAGAACACTGAGGCAAAAAAGGTGTTGAGTAATTCTGCCCTTTCTCTGCACCCTGCTAGTACTTAGCCATCTTCTCCATGCAGCAATCCTATCATTTCCTTGTTTTAGCTTTTGCTGCAGACATATCTTTAAAAAACCCTTTTTACTGTTTTAAATCTCCCTGGCAAGTCTGACTTCATTCTGTGCTTTAGCTTTTCTGACCTTCCCCTTACATAACCTGGCTATTTGTTTGTTTGACGTTACATTATCTATCAACCAACCCACCAACAGCTTATTATCTCACCATCTCAACACTTTATTTCATAATAACCTAATTTTATAATGTAATACTTCAAGCAGCAGACCTATATTTGTGTGTTGAAGAACATAATGGCATATTTCTGAATGCTACTCTACGTAAAATATATTCTCTTGTACATAGTAAGTTAGCACATTAAGAATATGCTAAATTTTCTCCATTATGGTCAATTGTCTACAGAGACTATTTTGTTATACAGGGGCATCATTTAAAAATCTGATACCTTGTCTGTAGTGGTAGTTTAATTCTGTGTTTGTCCATTTTACATGAAAGTGTGGGGTTGGGCAGATAAAGAATCTGCTTTTAACATCAAAACAGGCATTTGCTTAAGGAAATTATTGCACTCACGGGTATGAATCTAGTTTTGAGTCCAGGCTACTAAAATTTCACAGATAAAAATTAGGAAACATCTGGCCAAGCAACATACGAGTGTGGTAAAGGCAGCAAAACTTATTAATGAAGCAATGAGAAGAGCAAGTATTTTGCTTTTGCCAGAATCAACTGGGAAGAACAAGATTCTATATCCCTACTCTCCTCTCCCCCTTGTTGAGCTAACTGCATGCAAACTACATTTGCACTTTGAATTCAGATTGCAGTAATTGAATTAAGCTGAAAACAAAGGATGAAGCTTGGAGGAGGAAAAAAAACTGGGAAATTTTAAAAGCTGATAGAAATGTGGGATGACAGATGATTAATGGCAGTAATGTAGACTTGACTTGATTGACTCAGATTCAAGTCAGAATTAAGTCACTTCAGTGATTCAACTCAGCAATAAATGATGCACTGACTCAACTTGAGACTTGCATATTTTTAGTGACTGACTTGCTGCCCTTGGTTCAGTAACATTCATCCAGAAACCTTACGACATTGAACAACACTTCCATCTCTTTTTGCCTACTGGACACATGACCATCTGTCTCAAGCCCAAAGTGTGAGTGCATTTCTCAGGAGGGAACAGGAAATGGGTCAGGAGGTGGGCTTGAGTTCTCAGCAGCCTGTCCCTGCCGCATATTGAGGGAGCCTTCTAAAACTTTTCCTAGGAGCAGAAGACTCGCCCCCAGAGTGCTAGGTGCTTTTCTCAGAAGGGAACAGCAAATGTGTTAGGCAACAGGTTTGAGGAGGAAGGCTCCTTCCTTCTAAAGCTTTTGAAGTGATGGGGAGTAAGAAGGATCCTATTCTCCACTTCTGAAAATGCCTCCAGCTTCAGAAATGGGAAGTATGAAGGATCCTATTCCCCACTTCTGAAGCTGCTGACTCTTTTATGCCCATTGGCACAAAATCCTCCAGCTTGAAGAAGGGGGAGTAAGAAGGATCCCCACTTCCGAAGCTGCAAATGTGGAAGGTTGACTCTGCTTAAACTGTTAAAAATGACTTTATGCAACTCTGTCCAGAAATTCTGGAAAATATGTTGGAGCATAAAGTTGGCTCCCAGACTGGAAACTTAACCTGAAAGTATCTTCAAGGACTTGAGACTTGAAGGTAAGACTTGACTTGAGACTTGGAGTAAAAGACTTAAATACATCAGTGAGGTCTGTCCCTGTCAACTTGGGACAGTCAGGAGGTATGCAAGTAAACATTGATCTCTAGGGAAAACCATTTTCCCCGTAGCTCAGATGGGCACTGGAAAACAGTGGGTGAGGTCTCACAGAGAGTATCTGAGGAACATAACCCAGGGCTGTGGGTTATGTGCCCAGTCTTTGATCTCCTACCAAATAGTTTCTGAGCTCTGATTCTTGACCTAGAGGACTCTTTCTCTAAGCCACTCAAATACCACAACTCTTGTTTGAATCCATTTATTTTTTTATTTCCATAAACCTAAAGCTCATACTTAACTGAGATGAAAATGTAAAGACTTATGTTATAATTACATGTGCCATTTAAAACAGTGAAGACCATCATTCAGTGATGTTCTGTTACTTAGCCCTCAGAAAATCACAAATATTATATGATGTGGTTGCAACAACCCAGCTCCTAAGAAATCAGAACTGCTGTGTTTTCTAATAACACACAATATCTGGTTTCCAGGTCATTCCTGCCTTTACAGTGTCATCTTTAAATTAAACCAACAAGTTCACAGGAATTTCTTAATAGGTATCTGAAGGTATTTGAATATCAATCCAACTTTCTCCTGAAAGCAAACTCAGTTTTTTTTAACAGATGTAATAACTGATAAATCTTTCCATTAAATCTCTTAGCAGTGTGATTGAGTTATAACATTTCCAACTTAAATAATTCTTTGATAAGTCCATATTTCCTAATCAACAAAAAGATGGCACTCTTTTCTAGAGATGGCAGGGTGAGACTTTGATACCATCAGAGTGGAATTTTCGTATGGTCTCATTTACTTTCTATTTCCTAGAATGATAGAATATGTCTGCCTGTATCCAAATTCATTAGAACTGACGGATTATGGATTTCCAATAATGTGATACTTCTGAAAATTATATATAGAATGGTATTCATTTGCTCATCATTATGGCAACCTGGAGCTGGAACAAAAGTAGGCTAATATTTCAGGGGAAGAAACTGGCATAACCAGCTCTGCCTAAGAAAACCCTATGAAATTCATAGCGTTGCTGTACATCAACAGACAACTTAAAGGCATGTACATACACACATTTTTTTAAATTTAAGGTTAAAATTTGCAAGGTTGGTTTCACAATTGGGTTAGTGTGAAATTCACTGAGGACCACTTTCATGTGAAGTATGTATTAGTTCTTTCAGTTGCCAGAGAGGCTATTTTGATTATTTATATGACTTGATTTACTATAACCATTTAGAGACCTCATAAAACATTAGGAAACTTAGATCTCTTTCATTTAAATGGCTGAGAAACCAATCCAAGAGCACTTACACTTCCAAAAAATGTAGTTTCTTCCATGATAGTGAAGTTGTGTTTGAATAAATAAGAATGCTTCCAGGCAGCTGTCTAGTGGAAATGGATTGAAGGCAATAGCAAACCAAGTATTATGGCAGCTTGGAACTAAGAAAAAGCCTTTCTGGCAGCTGGACAAGGAGCAAAATACACCAGCAGCTGTACTGGCTCCTGCCATTCACACTAAGGGTATATCCAGACTGATTGAAAAGTCCCAGATTTTGTTCCTATTCTTTTCAATATTATACTAGGGCCATTTCCACATGGGGGTAAAACTCCGCCTCCAGACGATGGGAGATGGACGTCGTTCACACCGCCAAGCGATCTAGTGCGGTTGGAAAAGGTGAGGCTCCACACCTCCAACCGCTCTAGTGCCGCTCGAGTGCCGCCGCAAGGGTGGCGCTGCGAGTTTTTTAAAAACCACCTTCCCAGGTGGTTTTTACGAAACTCGCCCGCACTAATCCGCCGCTGCTCCTGGTGTGAACCTGCAGAGGCGCATTAGTGCGTCTCTGCAGATCTGCCCGGGGGCGGGCTTCCGGCTGGCGTGCTGCCCTGATTGGCGGAGCGCCGCCGGAAGCCGCCAGTCGCCATTTTGGGTGCCGCCGAACGCCGCCGAAATTCGGCGGCATGTGGAGCGGCGGAGCCGCACTCCCCACAGGGACGGAGCAGGGGCGGAGAAAACCGCATGCAGTTAATCTCCGCCCCTGTGTGCGCTGCCCCGTTTGGGCTCCCCGCATGTGAAAAGGGCCTAAGTTAAAATAATCCAACCTGGGAAACCTGTATAAAAATCTCTAATCATGCTAGAAGCTGACAAAAAATATTCTAGGATGAATAAAATATATATGGCTCTTCAAAAT
This sequence comes from Ctenosaura bakeri, assembly GCA_948474755.1. NCBI lineage: Eukaryota > Metazoa > Chordata > Lepidosauria > Squamata > Iguanidae > Ctenosaura > Ctenosaura bakeri. The sequence continues at coordinate 141,784 of CAOLHI010000377.1, read as the reverse complement.
AAAATGGGAAAGAATGGGAACAAAATCTGGGATTTTCTGGTCTTTTTAATCAAACTGGATACACCCTAAGGTTCACATTCTAAGGGCTACCAGAAGCCCCAGTGGAGAAAAAAATGTCAGGCTCCACAGTTAGGATTGCCAGGTTTTTAAAACAGCATTTCAGGACATCCCAGTCCAGAACTGGCCAGGATACACTTGGACAACAAGAAAGTTCATGAGTTTCAACACTGTCACTCTGTTCTCTGTCCTACTCCAAATGCCAGGATGGATCTTAGAGCACATTTCTATCCATTCTCTGATCAGTTCCCTCTCTGGTTCTTGTGTGTGTGTGTGTGTGCTGTGTTGACATTGTGTAAATGCAACACTTTGCAAATGCCTTCACACTGAGCCCTTCAGCCCCAGTGCCAGCTAGAAATGAAGGTTGCCCAAATGCCCAGATTTTAACGCCACCTCCAGAACAGCTTGTCCTGAGATTTGGTTCCTTGCTTGCAGAACCTAAGAAGGTCTGTTTTATTTAAAAACAGAATGTTAATCACTCTGAGAGCCTCTGCATTATAAACACTGTAAATTAATTTAGAAATGTAGTCTTTATAAATGCTTATGTGAGAACTTTCCACTTCTCTGCAACAGTAGGAAATATAGAGCAGGAGGTTTGGAGCCTTCACAATATAGCTGCTTCAAATCCCAATAAAAAGTGCTCCAGTGCAATGTTTGATAGTCACAATTAAGATAACTCAGTACAAAGAAGCCATTTTGAACATTATTGCCATGATGAACCATAACATGGGCTGCGCCTTTTGCATGTGGACCTTTGGGGTCTTCAAGCTTATTGAGCAAAAAAGGAGATCATCACTATCATCTCAGTAAACAGATAAAGATCTATTTTAAAATAATGTATATCTAGAAATGTGCTACCAGAAGGAAAGCGGGAAAGTTTGACAAGAACCATCTATTTTGATTACCTCGAGAAAGGTGACTGGGAATGAGGGAGCTGGCTGTCGTGATTACCTATTTGAAAAGAATTTCTGAAAGCGTGGCCACCTAATTAATACGAATTGGATCTCCTGGTGCTGTAATTCCTATGTGATAAATGAATAATCTAGTCACACTATTTGCTTTGACCCTCTTGAAAAGGGCTTTATGTATGCTGGGTAAGAAATAAACACAGCTAGCAGGTGTATTGCTTTTTGTTTAGCTGATTGGTGAATGCAAGGGCTGTGCCAAGGTAAACGTTACTGTATATATCACAACAGAATTATGAGGCCAAGAGTTTCATTAATTTCAATTTACAAACAACTACACTGAATTTGAAAGAGAGACTCACCTTTAGAAATGCATCTTGATTCTGCCACAAATAGAAGGAACTTCTAATCCTGAAAGAAATCACTCTTGATTTACCATGGTCAGTTTAATTGTGCATTCCCCGCCCCTTCTCTTAAAGGGCTGTTAATTGCTTTGGTTGGATATCTTTTGGTGTTATACTGGCAAATTTGAAAATGTCACACACAGCTATTGTTCATGAAGATTAAGCCTAAGACAAACCTCTGCTCACTCTCTGTAGAATGGGACTTGTGTTGGAGTTGGCATGCAGAAGATCACTCTGCAAGGGGATAAAATTGGAAGGCCCCAGCTTGCTTCTTTTTCTCCCCCCCGGATTTACTGTATCCTTAAAAGCATCCTGACAGATACATTGACATTTTGCAGGTGAAGGTGCACTACTTCTTGTGCTAAGGGAGATCAAAGCAACATGAAGAGAAGCCTTCAGGAGGAAAACTATCTGCAAAAGAACAAAAAAATAACAGTACTTTACTCCTGGCATGGAACTAGGGTCAATTCCTTTCTTGTTTCTTTCTCAACATCTTTGAATATATGATTAATTATTATAGCAGAACACTTCCTTTTCTTACATTGAAATCTGATTTTCTCTGAGCTCTGGAATACAGCAATAGATTCTGAATGAAGAATCCATGGCACTGTCAAAATTATGCATATTTCTGTAGTGGGTGGTATAGTAAAGAGTATAGTAAAGCCTGCATGGTTGTCATGGGTACAGACCAGAGCTTAGAAAAGTTATTTACAAGTCCCAGAATCTGCAGCCAGCACAGATAACTCAGACCAAATCATCTGCACTGGGACCAGCCCTTTTAAAAAATTGTTCATAAAGGGATATGAAGTTGTTACTGTAGTTTCTGGTCTGGTCTTGAGGTATATTAGATATCATTTGATATCAAGAATTTGGCCTTCTTTACCCATTCTTCTCCACGTGCTTGCGAGGCCCCCGGACGAGCATGCACACAGGTATGGCCGAAAATAGCTGAACCATTCAAAACAGATCCAGGCAGGCCAGTAATAGCCAGACTGCCGCTTTAGGAGACCTCCAGGCAAGTATCCCTTTAAGATCACATAATGTATGCATGCTGTTTACAAAAGACTCCCTGCCCTGAGCAGGCAGCTTGACAAGCCAAATACTCAACTGTCAAGCACTCCGTATTTGCATACTGTCTACTCTATTGACAACTCTGTCATAACTCAATCATGTAAAATACTGATCTTTCGGAGGCTTTGTCTCCAGTCTGAAACCCATTGTTATCCCCGGGAACGGACTAGCCCCTATAAGACCCCCTGATTTTGAGTGCTTCTTTGGATTACTCCTGGCTTTCATCCCGCCTTGCTGTCGCTTCATTCGGTGAGCCTTCCCCTCAGCTCCACGTGCTGAGAATCTCCACTTCTACAAACTTTTCTTCAGACTACCCAGGCGTCAGGACAGGTGTAATATTCCCCATGCTAAAATCCCTCTCAAAAACCCTCTATCCAACTCCTACCTTTCTTTCAATAGGTCTGTGTGAGTGTGTTTGCATACATACGTTTTGACTGTGTTTATCAAAAATAAACGATTGTTATTTACGATTTATTATTTGCTCATTGACTTGGCCTGACCATTGGGTTCAAGATCTCACTAGGTTGCCCTGCCTCTTGTATTGCTAGCGGTGCTCTTGCTAATTCCCATTCCCCATTGTGAGCACATTGAGGTGTCCGTCCCAGGACCCCAGAAATCAGGGTAACAAAGTGAGGTGCCCAAGTTTGCTGCCAAATTATTAAGGGTGGTTAAAATGAAAAGATTCCACAGTATGATTTCCAGGACTTCTCCAGAATGCATATTAGAATGACAAATACATGTGTGTGTGTATATATATATGCTGGTGGGATTTGAAATGGTTAACCAGGAAAGGAATTATGGGGTTCTACTTGATGAACATCTTGACCTCATAGTGGTGGCTGTGGAAAAAACAAAGCAAATTTTACATTGGGGAGCATTAAGGTAAGAAAGTGAAAACAATACTGCCAATATCTTACTGCCTTTTACATACCAATGCACTCAGGCATATCATAGTGCCTTTATATCTAAGTATGTACCCAGGGGAGCCAGAGTGGTATAATGGTTTGAGTTTTGGACCATGGCTGTGGAGACCAGTATTTGAGACCTGGCTCACCCATGGAAACCTAGGCCCTTTCCACACGGGGTTAAAAAAATGGTGTAGAGCGACCTCTGACGGAGGTCGTCTACACCGTAATGTGGATTGGGGTGGACTACTTTTGTGTAGTTCCACACTCCAATCCGCGCAGGGGCGACTGGAAGTGGCGGCGCTGCGTGCCTTTTGAAAACCATTTGTCTTGTGGTTTTTAAAAAGCACGGGCGGGCAGCCCCGTGCAGCCCCGTCGCAGCGCCCGGTGTGGATTTGCAGGCGCATGCAAGTGCGCGCCTGCAGACTGTCCGGGGGGCGGGTTTCTGGCTGGCGAATTTCTCTGGTTGGCGGAGAGCCTCCGCCAGCCGGAAGCCGCCATTTTGGACGCCGCAGGACTCCGCAGGACGCCACGGTGTGTGGAGCAGTGAACTCCAGATAAGCTCCGTTTTGGCGTGTTTTTGGGCGTGGCTTCCTCCGTGTGTGGAAAGGGCCCTACTGGGTGACCTTGGACAGGCCACATGCTCTCAGTCTTGTAGGAGGGCAAAGGCAACCCTCCTTTAAGCAAATCTTGCCAAGAAAACACCATGAAACCCATGAGGTTCATCTTAGGATTGCCTAAGACACACAACAATAAGAACAACATCAAGATGGATTCAAGTTCATTTTGTTTTGTAGGACAAGACCTCATATTGTCTTCTATTTTCTTTCAGTCTCTATGTCTAAAGCAAGTGCCTCTTGACTCATTTGTATTCTCTAAGTGACAACTGCATTCCATAGAAGTCAAAGATAGAAAGTCCTACTGACTTTGGTGCAGAAAGAGTTGCTCCTTTATAACTGCTATCTTACCAAGAAAACTGTTCTATAAACTGGTGCTGGTGACACTGAATTCTGTTTCGGATTTACCCTGAAAAGAAAAGAAAAAGTATGAAACCCTGCAAAAACTGTTTTAATCAAATTAAAAATAAAAGTGTCCCTCAAATGCATCCCACTTTCACAGGGAAAAATAAATGGTTTTTCATAAGTTTTATTTTAAAGATCTAAACAGTTTCTTCAAGGTAATGATCCATTTTCCCTGCTACAGTGATCAATACTGACTGCAGTATTTTAAATGGTTGTAAAAGGCTTTTGTCAAATGTAGCATCACTTCCCCCAGCACTTGTTTTGTTCTTATTTCTTTGCTTCAGGCTTAGATTGCATTGATGGTTTTTTACTGTATACTATACACAAAACATAGTTACAGATCCATTCCTTGATAACATGATTATTCCTTTTTCTCACTAAGCATGCACTTCTCAAGAATGGGTCCTTGATTCTAGACTAATTATGTCTACAACTTTGCACTGAATTACATTTGCCATCTATTGACCCAATAAACATAATGAACCTCAACCTCTCAGAGCTACATAACATTATTACCACATCACACTTCACTCCAATCTTCAAGCTGTCTAACCTTTGGCAAATATAGCTTCAGACCTGGCCCTGGTTTTCATTGTTATTAAGGAAAGTATTACAAAGAAGCAAAATGGTAGTTTAAATCTTGTTCCACCCCAATTATTTCCCAAAGATGATGGTTTAGGTGAATATGAACACATAATACAGATAAAAATCTAGAATCTTGTTACAGATTAAGGTGGTTATTTAATGGTTTTCTTGCTTGATTTGTTTTTAATTCTGTTGCTTTGTTACCTTCAGCACCACTGCAAAAGGACAATTTTTAGTAGAAAACAACAATAAAACAAGTTGTCACTTATTTTATTAAATTATTAGATTATTTCCACCCTAACCTAGATTAAAAAGATCAAGTGAAATTTCAAGTGAAATTAAAACAAATTAAAACAGTTTAAAAATGATTTAAATGATTTAAATATATCAAATATTATAACAAGTTAAAACTAATATAAAAAGTTTAAAGCCATGTACAAGCATGTACGTTAGCATTTGAGACAAATCAGCGATACACAAAGGCATTAATGAACAGCTAAGCTTTCACTTGATGCCAAACTGAAATAAATGTTGGTGCCAATTGGGCTTCCGGGGGGAGGGTGGGTGACTCAGGGGTTCACCCACAATGCCAGCACCTCCACATGACAAGGGGAAATTAATTTGCTCAAATTAGGAGGCCTGCAAGAGGGGGAGTTAATCTAACAAGATCTTTCCACCAATGTTTACAGGGACTTGTAAGAAAGAACCAACCAAAGATTCCAAAGTGTAAATTAAAATGTGTTTTATTGAGAAAACAGGCACACAAATGCAAAAGATCCAAACGCTCACACACAAACTAACCGTAGGATAAATGGAGGAAAGATGTGGACAGAGGAGTTTTCAGGGAATGAGCGAAAATTATTGATCTGAGAAGCAGCAAAGAAAGCACTGATGTGACTTAGACTAACGTCTAAGGAGAGTACTTGTTCAGAAATTGGAGTGACGGTATGGCAACCAGCAAGCAAAGTACTACATCAAGCTGCTCAAAATGAAGGGTTTTTATATAAAAAAATCTACCTTGAGAGCGTTGGTGTGAAATGGCTATCTGGCTGAGCAAACAATAGAGGTTGCTACATGGACAATGGGTTCTGGATGGAGTTAATAGATTTAGTGCTAGGTGACAAAGAGTTAATGGTTACCATAATAGCTCTGTAATTGTGGGGAGGCATGGGAATAATGCAGGGAAATGTTCAGATGTGAGGGAACAGGGTTGAAACAATCAGTGTTTTGGTGGGAGCTTCCCGTGGTCATTGTATGCTGTCAGAGATGTTCCACCTTCAGTTTAAGCCTATTATATCTGGAGTTGCTTGGCAATCTGCCTGACAATAACTTTTGGCTATGCTTAGAGGGGATCTGCTGACCTGCCTTGCAATCACATATATTCAGTCATTAATTTTCCTCAGCCCAGTTTGACCTTCCCAGTCATCTCTGGTTCCATTTTATATCAATGCCAATTAATGTATTTGCCAATTAAATCATATTTCACCAATTAAATCATATCAGACCTGAGGGTGTGTGGGCCCATAATAAGGTCATTCCACAATTGGGATGCCACAGCTAAGAAGTCCGTCTCCCACATCCCAACACGGTGTACTGACCTCACTAGTGGGACTCACTGGAGCCCCCCTCACAGATAAGTGATAATGACAATAAAAACTCATAAATTTCTCTTTGCTGCAACAAATACAGAGTAACCACACATGAATTTTAGAAATTGTTTTTTGAGATCTTTTGTATTGGCAAATAGAGGAATCTAAATTCATTGTTATTTTAATACATATATACATTAGTCAAAGATGACAACATGTTTGGTTTTCGGAAGCTTATATTGGATCAGGGTTAAGTCTAAAAGAGGGAACTTTTTAGTGAATGCTCCAGAAGTCATTAGTGTATATCTCTGTTAAAGAGTCTCCATGGTTGCCAGTCTGTTACTGGGTGAATTTTAAGATGCTGGTGTTATACAAAGCCCTGTACATCTTAGGACTAGATTATCTGAAGCAGTGGTTCTTAACCTGGGGTCTGCAGAGCCCTCACAGGGGATCCACAAAGCCTTGCTGCTGGGCACCAACAGTGATGGCAGCAACATCTCCCTTCCAATGGCTGTCTCTTCTTAGAAAGAAGAGAAAAAGCAGGAGGGAAGTGCAGCTGTGTGCTCAGCTCAGCCTCTCTCCTTGAGAAAAGAGAGAGAGGAAACTCAACATGGAGTGTCAGGACAGGGAAAAGAGTTCAAAGGGAGATGCTTGGAGTCATTATCTCCAGACAGGAACCACATTACTACTACCTCTGCTTTCTCTCTCTCTGTCCCTCCCTCTCTCTGTCCATTCTCTGGGCTCCCCACAGATGCAAGCAACAATCTGAGTGAGTAATAAGCTAGCTAGCTAGCTAATTAATTTTAAGGAATCAAGGGCTTTCAGTTTCACTTGTCAAAGCAACTTGAACAGCCTTTGTGGGAGGGGAACAGTGGGTTTACAGAAGCTAAAGTTTATAGATAGCCAGGCAAAGTAACAAGCAAAGAAAGAGAACAGCTCAAATTCAGTCAATTACTTTTACTTAGTAAGCAAAAGGTCAAAGGCACAAACAGAGTCCAGCAGAATCCAAAGGCAGAGCAAAATAAGTCCAGAGTCAAAACAATCCAAGAAATACAACCAGCAGGCAGGAAGGTCAGGTAAACTGTGAGAACTCCTAGAGGGTAAGGGCAGTGTCTATATGGAGCAGCAGCTTAACGCAGCTGCTGGAATTGCTGTTTCCTATAAATCCTTTGAGACTGGTGCAAGTTCTCCCTTTGCTGCCTATGCCTGGCAAAGATAAATATAGATAAGTTGTCTTATATATCTGAAGGGGCAAGACTCTCTGTTGGAACTGGCACTGCATTCTGTTCTGTCTCTGGCATTTGTGGCTCTGTAACCTCCTCCTATTCAGCAGGTCCTGTTTCAGTCTCTGAGTTAGAGTCCATGTTCTGGAAGCAGAGTATGACGTATCTTTCCAATAATCTGTTTTATTGTTACATGCCTTCAAACTGTTTCTAACTTATGGTGACCCTATCATGGGATTTTCTTGGCAGGATTTTTTCAGAGGGGATTTGCCCTTGGTTTCCTCTGAGACTGAGAGTGCAATATGCCTAAGGTCACTCAGTGGGTTACCAAAGCTGAACAGGGAGTTGAATCCTGGTGTCCCAGAGTCCTAGTCCAGCACTCAAAGCATTACATCATGGCTTTTAATTGGATGTTCCAAAGACTGAACATGGGAGCTCAATGTAATGTATTATACTCCATCACTCCACTGTGGGCATCATCTCCTTCTCCAGGTAACAGAACTTTTTGTAGTATAGTTTGGCAAGGTTACTGAGAATTCCATGTAAGAGATTTTGAAAACTGATCTTCACTAAACTACAGTTCCCATGGCTCTATGAGGAAAGGCAATTTATGTAGAAGTATCTAAGTGCACAATATAGACGTGATACATGGGTACAAATCCTTCAGTAAGAGGTGTCTTGCCATTTTGATTTTTTGCTTGGACACAAACTAGAGGATTTGGAACAGAACTTGGAAAGGCACTTTTAAAAAGTAACTTTTAAAGTGCAACTCATTACAATGCTAACAAAAAAAGTAGCAAAGAAAATTCAGTAATTAAAAAGTAACTATAAAATGCTAATAATCACACTGAAAGGAAAAAAAATCCTTCCTTCTTACATTACATTTGAAATATAATTGTGTTGCACATTCATTACAAATATAACCTGTTGCAGGCTACTACATTATTTGTAACACATTACTCCCATGCTTTGGTCTTCTTTTCAGCATGCCTTCCTGTGGTAAACCTCAGATGTGAGAACAATTGGAGCAGACCAGCCCCACTTTCATAAGTGACTCAGGTTATCGCTTGGCCAGAACACAAAAGTAAGCAGCCTGGCTACTTAACAGAACTCTGATGTGCCCAAAATCAAAAGGTGAGCTTTTCCTACCGTGCCTGAAGTATTATCATGTGTTAATTGGCTCAGCTCAGACTTATCTTAAGGGAACAGCTTGGGCGGAGGGTTCAGAAATTGACAATCTGACTTTTAAAACACTTTTAAAAACATTTCTGCAGGTTTGTTTCTAGAACTTAAAACTTGCTTAATAGTACACTTCATTGAACTCCTTAAAGTATGGTTCTAGACTTGTAATAATAAGCAAATTATGTTAATAGCTAGGCAATGCCATGACAGTCCTTTTCAGTTTCGGGAGAATATTAGGAGAACTGAATAGTTCCATTGCCTCCTCCACAAGCAGAAAAGAAACCCTCACTTCAGCAGTGCTGGACGTAACATTAAACAAAAAGAGTTGTTCAGCACATGCTAGAATGAATGTTTTGAGCTGCAGCAGAGTTTTGTCATTAAGAAAAATGTTGGCCGTCTCTTCCATCGTGTTGAACACCATTTGGAGACAGGCAGGAAAGTGGGGTTGTGGGCGGAATTGTGCATATTTCCTAAAGCCTGATTACCTCCCTGACAGAATCTGCCGCATAATTCATAGTGAATGAAGCATCTATTTGATGTGTCTTCTATAACAATGAAATCTTAGCACTTCTTGAGAAGCTGTTTAAAACATTACATTAAGTTACATAGTATCTCTTTGCTGTCTGAAAAGATGGGTCTGGCAGGTATTTTTGTTGCTGTATTTTAGTGTGCTTAGGAACAAGAGAGCATTTCCTCCACCCCACCCTTTTTCTTGTCTACCCAATTATTATGTCTGTTCTCCCATCTCTTACTGTGACATCCACAATATCAAAAAGAGGGTGAAAGAGGAGGGAACCTTTCTTTCAAACACCATCCTGCCCAAGAAGTAGGAGATGGGATCAAACTGATCTTACCTTCCACCATGTTTAGCAGTGCTTATGTCATTCTGTAATCTATTTCATTTTTGCAGTTCTTCAAATTATTAAATAGAAATCACTGTCCAAAATGCCATTTGATGCTGGTATACCAATACATTCCTCCTACTCCCCGCAGTCCATACAAAAACATACAGGTAGCCTCCCCAAATATCTGGAGCAGGTTTTATGTATACTTAATAATAGGGATGGAAAGAATATTCACAATTCTCTGTTCCCAGGCACAAAAAAAGGGGGGATTCCAACATGCAGGAACTTATGTAGAGAAGAATAACAGACCAGCAGGAATTTCATGCAATTTTCTTTTGGCATTTCATGTCCCAAAGTATTGTGTAGGAATTAGTCTGTGGAGCTAAAGAAATATTTTTGGGAGTAAGAACTTGTTTTCTGCACAGAAAATTGCTTTCTTGTATAGAAAACACAGATTTTCTTCTTCAAAAGGATTGCTACATGACACCACAGGATATTCGAATAGGAGAATACTGCAGAGGAATATTTATTTTCCCCTGCAGGGAGGAAAAATTTCCTTTAATTATTCACCACATAAGGATAAAATAGTCAAGGATTTACATCCCTGGTAGTCAGAAGGCTGCGATTAGAAGGGAAATCACCTATATATATTGGATCCTGCTGTTCTGCCCAGCACTGAATACAACCCACATATTCAGAAGCATAGATGAGTATCTGTCTCCTGATATATCAGTTGCATAGCTAGTTGTTTCTAAACACAGAGCAAATACCCCACTATGCTAACTCTGCACTCCAGGAGGATATACCAAGGTGGAGTAAGAACAGTTATAGAACTTTACACTGAAACAGTTCCTCCATCTCATAGCTGCAATAGAATCTGACAAGAGCTGTTATGAAAAGAGAATTTCTGGCTGCTGCTGTCCAGTCCTAGATGTCTAATTTTCCCTCCTCTGCCACCTGCTGAATGTGATTTATTGTGTTATACTGGAGACAGAGGATCCATGCTGCTGCTGCTGCTCCCAATGTTCTCAGGAAGGCAATGGGCTAACTCCCAGCCACTATTCCTAATTAGTAGAGACCCATCAAATCAATAGAATGTGCATGCATTTTGATTTATCATTCAGCAGTTGATTCAATGAGTCTAGTGTAGGGTCTAGTAATTGGATTTAGCCCAATCAAATTTCAGTGTTTTATTTAATATCTGGAAAAAAGCTTTATTATTTTATAATAAAAAAAGATGATTTAGATGTTAACTCAGGTGAGGATCTTCAGATGAAAATCAATAAGCCTAGAAAAGGTTAAGAATCTCCTTCTCAGATGACCCACCTTATACCTCTGCATTGCCCATTATCTTAGCAAATATGGAATTGGGAAGGACAGTGAGTTTGCTGAGATACCTCTGGTTGGCTCTTATTTTCAGTCTTGCCCAGTCCCATTATGTGAGCTCTTCCTCCCTCTTTCCCTCTCACTTCTCAAATGGAAAAATGGGGAAAAAATCTTTCAAGCCAAAATTAATGTCATCTTGTATTTTCTTTATAGCATTTAGCACTTGGATGGCATTTACAAAATATATAATGGAGGCTATTTTGAACCTTTGAAGCCTGGAGCAGCAATTGGTCTTTAGAAATTATGGTTAGTACACATCCTAAACAGACTTTTCATGTTTTACTTGTAATTCCGTTCCTTCAGCTAATCTTTGCAACTTCCAGAAGAGTTTTATTGCAGCAATAATCTTTCAACAAATAAAAGTTATTTAAAAATCACAAGGATGTAGTTGTAGCTAGGACATTTATTCACTTGCATGTGCGTCTGTGTACATAATGTTTTCCCAGTGAAGTCAAAGGTAGCATTTAAAGCACTGTTTATTTCACTGGGAGCTCTTTGTTTGATTGAAATATGACCAATAATGCCTTCTAATTCTGGAAAGTGAGCTTCCTTCCTTTTCTTTCTCCATAACATTAAAACCCAATGTTGAGCCATGAAACAGAGTAGCAGATGATCCAGGACACACAGGTTACTTTCTTACACTAAAGAATTTGCAGTTTGCAGACCTCAAAAGCCCCTCCCTAAACTGCAAACCCCAGGATTCCATAGGATGTTGAAAGTGGAATAATAGCATTATAACAGTCTAGTGAGGAAATGGCCATACTTTCAGGATTTTTTGGCGACTGGTTTACAGGCCTTTACGGCAGGCACCCTTCAGATTCTGTTGGACTACAACTCCCATTATCCTTTATTGTTGGCTGTGCTGGTTAGGACTGATGAGAACTGCATTTCAAAAACATCTGCATGTCTACACTTTAACCACTTCTGGCCTATACTAGTGTTTGTGTAGTCCATGCTTGCTCCTGAATGTTAATACTGTAATTCTGAATAGAGAAGAAATTGCCCAACCTTTGACATTGGTTCTTATTAACAATATCAGCCCAACTACTTCTTCTATCATCTTCAGAATTCCAGATGTATTTTGCCTCCATAAATAAATACCTGGGAATCTATAAAGAAAAAGAAACAATGTGGAGGAGGGGATGAAATAGCATTTTTTGCATAGAGAAAAAACTGGGAAAGAATGGCCTAATCATACTTTTCTGTTACTGCTCCTCCAGTCAAAATTGAAGACTCTCTGTGTGTTTAGTGTGTACTATTCCCCTTAAATGGCTTTAGGAATGGAGGACTTAATGCTTATTGAGAAATTAGATTTCCATATTCACAAGTAGCACCCCTGCTCACTAGACTCTGGGAGAGAATAGCAGTTTTCATCTCTACCGGGAGCAGGAATTAGTGGTCCATTAAAACCAATCCACCCACAAATATTTTGCATGGCAATGATGATAGCTCACAATTATATATTCTTGCCGAGAAAACACACCTCCACCCTTCTCCAGCTACTGTGATTATTGCAGCTAACTCAAGAAGTTAGATGGATATCATATGGCATTTCAACCCAGAAGGTCCTGCCTCTACCACAGCAGTATCATGGCCTTCCAGTAAAGATAGATCTGGCACATTACAAGTTGTATTTATATTCACTTTTTGAATTGCCTTATAGACAAAGCTCTTAGAACAATGAACATAAATGCAAAAGCAGTAAAACAAGTAAAGCCCAGTTAATAGCATAAAGGCCAAAAGTAGCAATAAATACCTTCTCAAATCATGAAGATTACAATAACAAAAGCAACAAATGCTAACAAGATTTTTCAAATGTGAGCATGATAAGAAGATTGTTGGTCTTGGAAACAGTTCATTTAGAACTGAAAGGCTGGTAATTTATTTGTTAATTCAACCACTCATTTTGCTGAGTATCATTTGTTCTTAGTTGAGAAATTACAAGAGACCCCTTCCTCATTTTAAGTTGCCATGATTTTGGGGAATAACAGCTGTGTCTGTAAATGCCAAATCAGTAAGTTTCTCTTTTCTTTCTGACTTTTGGGTTATATCCAAGCTATGATTTCAAGCTTCTCAGGAACCCAAAGCCAAGTAATGGAAACCAATGTGCAAAATTATTATTATTGACAATATACGTATTTTGAAGAATGTTCAGGTCTTTTTCAGATGAGAAAAGGTGAGGGGCCCGTGCTCTTTGAGTTAATGGTGGTGTTTACCATTAAATCATAACAAAGCAATTCTGGTGCAAGGCTTATGTTCCCTTGAAGATGTAGCTATGATAAACGTTTCATTGGGAATGACAGAAATGTTATTCTCAGCCACCAAAGCTGCCGAGTTGCTGAAAGGGAAGGCATGACCTCAATTACTATCTATGTGGGGCAACTGATTCCTATCTAGTGGAAGCCGATCAAGAATAATTTTACATAGAAATTTGATCCTTCAGACCCAGAGACCTATGTTCAGAAAACTGCAGCTGGCTGCTAAACATAAGATTAAGAATGCCACTTCACTGGAGTGAACAAAACTGCCTGATAGGTGCTGGCAAGGGCCACTAATTAACTCCTATAAAAGAAAAGCCAGTAGTTGACTCTTCTTTCCATAGGTCTGTAAGAGATACTTCACATCCTACAGAAATTAGCAGATGCATACCATGGTGAATTATGTGTTCTCTGTCCTCCCTCGTCCAATCGGTTGACTTAATGAAACATATGCACTGAAGTTTTAAAACATTTCAGCTGCTGCCTACTTCAACTGCTCTGAATCAAAGTTGTCTTGATTCAAAGCACCTGAAGAAGGCAGAAGCTAAAATGTTTCAATATTAATACTTCAATGATTCAGTTTTGCTAGTTACTTTAATAAAATATATGCTTTATTGATTAACAGCATCCTTCTGAGATCCAGAACAACTTTTCTGTAGGGCAGCGATACTTTAAAATTTATCTGTGTGTCATACTTTCCTATAGCATATACATAAAGTCTACATTACTATTCTGAAAAACAGTATATGTACAGTAGCCCCTCCACATTTGTGAGGGTTTGGGGCACAGAACCCTCACAAAAGTGGAAAAACCATGAATAACTTCCCCACCGTGATTCTCCTCCAAAGCTTACCCCCTCCAATTCCTTTGCTTCTCACCCCAGTGTTGTGGGGGGTGGGAAATACAACCTAAAAGGCTTACCAGTACTTTCCCCTTGGAGAAGAGAGTAGTTCTGATTACTTCCAGTGGCCATCTTGAAAAGGGAGGGGTAGGAGCAAAGAGAGCACCTGACCAATCAGCAGCCAATACACAGTAGAATGTGCAACCACATGGCAGAGAGGCCACTCTTTTAGCAATGGGAAGGGGCTTTGCTCACCCAAAAGAAAAAAGATCCACTTCAAACACAAGCCTCACAAGCCTGGGGTGAGGAATGCAAGGGATGGGAGGAGGAAAATGGGAATGGAAAACATATGCCTCGTGAATAATCAAATTCACAAAGGTCAAACCTGCGAATGCAGAGGGAGGATTGTATACTCAATATATAATGATAAAAGAAGGCCTTTTCAGCGGTGGTGCCCTGGCTGGGGAAGAGCTTTTTATATTCTCACATATTTTAAGTATTTATAGCTATTTTAGTTCCTTACAATGTTTTAAATTTTTTCCTGTTCATGTTACTTTGATTTTAATATGTGGTACATTCACTGCAATCAAGTCAAGTCAAATTCAACTTATGATGACCCTACAGATGAGTGAGCTCCAAGTCAACAACCCTGCTCAAGTCTTGCTAACAGAGAGTTGTAGTTTCCTTGATTGAGTCTATCTACCTATTCTGCTGTCTGCCTCTTTTCCAACTGCCTTCTACCTTATCAAGCATTATTGGCTTTTCTGGTAAGTCATTTTTCTCATGATATGCCCAGAGTACAACAGTCTCAGTTAGTCATCTTGGCTCCTAGGGATAGTTCAGGCTTGATTTGCTCTAGGGACAATTTATTTGTCTTTTTAGGAGTCCACAATATCCATAGAATTCTTCTCCAGTACCACATTTCAAATGAGTTTTTTTTTCTGCTGTCAGCTTCTTCACTGTCCATCTTTCACAACCATACATAGAAATTAGAAATACAATGACATGGGCAAGCCTAACTCTAGTATTTAATGATAATCATTAAACTTCTGGATTTTGTCTAGTTCCTTCCTAGATGCTCTTCCAAGCCTTAGCCTTCTTCTGATTTCTTGACTGCAGTCTCCATTGTGATTAATGACTGAACCAAGGTATGCCAAGGACAGTGAACTATTTCATTATCTTCATTACCTACTTTAAAGTTATGTAAATACTCTGTGGTCATTATTTTTGTTTTCTTCATGTTCCAGTAAACCTGCCTTTGTACTTTCTTTGTCTTTCTTCAGTAATTGTTCCAAGTCTTTGCTATTTTCTGCTAGTAGTATGGTGTCATCTGCATATCTTAAAACGTTGATGTTCCTTCAGCCAATTTTCACATTTCCTTCTTCCAAGTCTAATCTTGCTTTACATATGACATGCCCAGCGTACAAGTTAAATGGATATGGAGATAAAATGCAGTCTTGCCTGACCACCTTGCCAATTAGAAACCATTCCATTTCTCCTTATTCTGTCCTGGACAGTAGCCTCTTGTCCTGAGTACAGGTTATATGCATAAAGAAAATCAAATATTGTGGCACATCCATTTCTTTGAGAGTGATCCATAGAGTTTCATAATCTACACCATCAAAGGCTTTGCTATAATCTATAAAGCACAGGCTGATTGTCTTTTGAAATTCTATGATGTGCTCCATTATCCAAAATATGTTTGCAGTATGATCCCTACTGCCTCTTCTTTTCATTAGCCCAACTTGGACATCTTGCATATCTCACTCCACATATAGAAAAAGTCTTTATTACAAAATTTTAAGCATCACTTTGCTTGCATGGGAAATTAATTCAACAGTCCTGTGATTATTGCAATCCTGGGTGTCCTCTTTCTCGGGGACTGGAATGCATACTGAGCATTTCCAATTGTAGGCCGTTCTTTTGTTTTCTGTATTTGTTGACAGATTTTAGTTAGAGCTAGAGTAGCTTCTATCTCTGTAGCCTGAAGCAGATCTACTGATATACCATCTGTTCTGGTGGCTTGTTTCTCCCCAGTGTTCTGAGTGCAGCTTCTAGTTTAAATTGTAGGGTCATCTTCAAATGGTTCTTTCTTGAATGAATCTGTTTTTCTTTCATCTATTCTATATAGTTCTCCATTGTATTGTTTCCATCATCTTTTTATTTGTACTTGGTCATGTAATGTGTTCCCCTGCTGACTGTAGAGCAGTCTCATTCTGGTTTAAATTTCCCTTTAATTACTTTGAAAAAGGGAAAAATAAAGTGCTCCTTTAAAAAAAAAACTGTAACTGGGGAGCCCATATAATGTATTGGTTTGAAGATTGGACTAGGACTCCAAGAAATCAACCACTCAGCTGTGGAAACCTCTTGGGAAAAGTATACTTCTTCATCCATAAAGGAAAGTAGCAGCAAACTTCTTTTGAATAAATTTTACCAAGAAAACCCTAAGAGAAAATCATCACAACTCAGGCACACAACAAGAACAAACTGTAACAGTATCTGACTGCTTTCATATTGGTCCTTGAAAATCCACCTGTAAAGAATTTCTTTTTAAAACTAACTTTCCAAGGTCCTTAGTATAGACATTGATTTGCAACATTAGCAACACTACCAATATTAGCAACAAAGCATTCTACAATCAGAACTTACTTAAGAATTCTCTTGGTGGGTCAGCAAGAACCCGTGCTGCAGCTTGTTCAACCCAGATTATAATGGCAAACCAGAGTAAATGGTAATGGGTGGGATAGAAAGAGAAAATGGGATGTCATTCAGATGTGCCACAGAGAGCCACAGACCCATTTTTCCCCCACAATGCTCAGCAGCACCATGTGAACCTGTGAGAGGTATTGTAAGGCAGTGTATTTCGACTGTTTTTAAAAAGTAGGTCAGAGAATTTTTTAAAAAACATGAGTCTACTTAATATTGTTTATTTTTGTCATTATTCTTCCATTTCAATGTGTCAACAACAGTCTGTATGTACTTGTAGTGCCTGGGTAACTAACAGCCTAGGAGTAACAGTGCCCAGTTAATCATGGGAGTTAGAGTCTGAAAAAGGAACTTTTACAAGCTTTGAAGAAACACAGAGTTCCATGTGTTTTCCACAGGTAATATTAAGTACAGGTCTTCCTAGATCTCTGTTCTAGCATTCTGTTTGAGAACCATAATGTACTTTGAAAAACCAGGCTGAGCCTGGGTCTTATAATACATAAATCCAACAGTTAATTTTGTGAGGTGTTAGCTCTTGGGATCCTCAAGCAGCTTTCACAATCTGTGTGAAACAAAAATTTAGAAGCATAGTAACCAATGAAGTAGGGATGGCTATATATGCTAATTTGAGCGTGCAATCCTAAAAGCACCAGGTCCAGTCTGATCTTGGAAGCTAGGCAGGGTCAGCCCTGGTTAGGTGCTGTAGGCTATATTTCTGATTTAGCAAATTCACGTTTAGTGCTTTCATGTTTCTATCACTATTTTGGAAATGTTTCTTTCTGTGGAATAAGAAGGAAGGTCCCTCTGCTGCCAAAAAGTTGCTTGAAGTGATAGATTCCCCCTGCAACCCACCAGCCATCTTTGAAGCCACAGGGTTGTTGGGGAGCATGAGGTTCCACCCTCTTCACTTGTTTTCCAGCAGGTGATGTTTCTGAATTAAATATGAAAGAGAATCTAAAAGGATTAAAAAACTAGTTAACTTTCATAAAGGGTAATTTATAATAAACATTGAGCTTTTCTCAGTTTATTTTTCTATCAGATTAAACAAGAGTTCACTGTTAAATCAAACAGTGCCTAAATGTTATCCTCTATAGCAAGAACTCTCAATATCATTTGTTAACCTCCTCACACATAGCTCTTCCCCACTGGCTACTTTTCTGTACATTCTGTAGTCCACACCATTCCTGAACGTCTTATTCTTTCAGAATCATAAGGCCTTGGGAATTATTTTTGTATTGTTGTTGCCTCCTCCTCCTCCTTTTGGTTTTTTGCTTTGGTGGTGATTTTTCAGTTTTTAAAAGCACTCTGTGACACTTTTTATCTATTGTGTACTTGCTGTTCGATCAATACTTTTTCCCTTTAAGCTCAGTTGCTTTTTGATTTCTTCTGCCTGTGTACTTTCTTTAAAGAGCATCTCTTCCTAAAGAACTTTAATATCATCACAATGCTTTTTGGCCCAATGACAGAGGCCTCTCAGCATGTGAACTTTATTAAGGATTTGGGACCTACTGAAGCCATTTCCATTTCTCCTGGCTCTTAGCTTGAGTGGATGCTGTTGTTTTTTTCCCTTGTGTACATTCTTGTACCAAAAGCAGTACACTGGATGCTCCATATCTGTGAGGGTTTGATTCCAGGATTCCTTGTGAATGGGGAAAAAAAGTGAATGATCACATTATTAAATGGTGATGACATGCAGATCCTTCAGCACATCTGTATTTACATTGTCACCATTTTATGTGTGGGATGTGATGCTCTGCAGCCACTGGAAATCACAGATCTGGAGGTTGTAGATACAGAGGGTCCATTGTACTTGCAATAGGGAAGATGGCCCAGTGCAAATGACTTTTATTAAATGCTGGCTGAAAGGACCATGTGATAATTCAGCATTTGCTTGCCAACTTGCAGTCCCAATGGTTTAAGTTCAGACAAAAGTTCTTATATAAAACCCATTAATTCAATGAATCTGCTCTAATTAGGGCTAATAATCTGGTGACTGTTGACAATCACAAATATTTGTCAGTACTCATATTGTAGTACTCCCAGTGACAGGCCTTTTATTCTCCCTCAAACTGGTGTGGCAATTCCAATCCAATTCCAATCTAGTCAATATCACTTTGCCCTGACTCTACCCTTTTATCACAATTTTTGTGTAACTGGGCTAGAGTTTTAATTGTTCATCAGAATCAAACTGTTTATTTAAGATAGTGTGTACTCTTCATT
The DNA here is from genome assembly GCA_948474755.1 of Ctenosaura bakeri. Taxonomy (NCBI): domain Eukaryota; kingdom Metazoa; phylum Chordata; class Lepidosauria; order Squamata; family Iguanidae; genus Ctenosaura; species Ctenosaura bakeri. Next base: position 122,585 of record CAOLHI010000377.1, on the reverse strand, counting down.
AAGTGACTTTAGATAAGTCAGACCAACTAAGCAATTATAAAACAAAGTATATAATTTATTATAGCAACAGAGGAAATAAAGTATCTTGTTAGAGTTGAGTGGTAGTACAGTGTTGATACATGAGCAGTTAAATTTCTGACAGACTTTATACTTTAATCCCTGCTCCAGACACCAAGTCCCTGTGCCTTTTCCTTGATCGCTTGATCACAAACCAAACCACTCTCTTTCTGACTAGTTCTTATGCAGCTCAACGCACACACAGAAACTCCCTCATACAGAATTCCACTCATCCTTAAGCCCCTCCCACGCACACCATTGTGTTGGGTTTCATTCTTGAGGTGCTATTCTTGTTGCCTAGGAACCAGCCATCAAGTTGCACACACCCCTCCCAGAACACTGAAATCTGTGTATGTTTTCAGGAAGTCACAAAATTCATATATGATTATCCTCATTATCCTCATTCATATGTCTACCAAAAATATTCACTAATCTGGGGGAAATCAATTGTAAAATAAAATGATTAAGTATGACTTTATTCATTGCCTAACTATGTTACATTAAGGCAACAGTGTATAGTGTTGTTTAGAGACTTTTTTTTTTAATATTGGGTGCATGGGACAATTTTTGTTGTGCCCAGAGCATGCAAGAAATCCTTCACTGGAACTATTCTGTTTAAAATTACCCCCTCCACTGCCACCTGTAATTAGGATTAGTGAAAAACTCATTTTCTTCTAAGATAACTGCTGCCAGGGTGAGGAATTTTCATTAGGATTGTTGTTGGTGAAGGAAGGATTGCAACTGTAGTGATTCATCTTGAGGAATCAGACTCAGAACATTCAGATCTGGAAGGGCCTCCATCTCCAAATTACATCTCCTTCCCCAAACCTGGACAGTCATAGGCAGACATTGCTGATGAGACCCTCTGCACAAAAAATCCCCTATCAGCCAAAGCAAATGGACACAAAGGACAATATAAATTTCTTATTACATTCTTTCATCTGTTTTGTTTATCCTGACTGGGTGTTTCCATGATTGACTTCTGAATAGCTGAAGCCTTGCTAGTACATCTCTCCGATTTTTAAGAAATCCTGCAAGACTATACCAGTACAACCTGAAATGATCTGACTTTCCTGACTGCCTTATTCCAGGGTCATCTTATCCATTAGACACTTTATACAAAGTGCCCAGGGCCTATGAAAATGGTAGGGCCTATGAAAACATCCCTAGGCCATTTCCGCACGGGCTTAAAGAAACGGTGCAGAGCATCGTCCAGGAAGGACGTCTGCACCTGGGAGCTGACTGAGTTGGACCTACTTAGTGTAGTTCCACACCTCAGCCCACTCTGGAACGAGCCGAAGTGCTCATCCGGCATGCTTTTAAAAGACCACTTGAAACAGATCTTTCAAAAGCACGGAATGCGCCACTCCGTGCCTGCGCTCCAGTGCAGATTTGCAGGCTCACACCAGTGCGAGCCTGCGATCTGCTGGGGGCGGGCTTTAGGCTGGTGAGCTTCAGTGGTAGGTGAACAGCCTCGACCAACTGGAAGCTGCCATTTTCATCCCCGGCGTAGTGCGGAGCGGTGGCCACACATTGCTCTGGACCAGCCTGGACCCAAGCGTGGAGCCAAGAAGTCCGGTAAGTACCGGCATGGGCGATTCCCTCACCCCGTATGGAAATGGCCCTCATGGTATGCTGGGGTGAGGCAGGGAGTCAAATGCAAGAGTGGCTAGGGCCTATGAAAACCTTGATTCAGCTCTGCCTTACCCTGCTAGATTCTCCCAAGCACTTACTGTTTCTAGAGACAGGAACCCCTCCTGCATGTTTAGTCCCAATGAACTCTATCCTCTGCACTTACTATTAAATTTTAAAACTACAGGTAATGCTGCACACTGTGTATTAATGTAATATGTAGTTAGCATGGTAGTCCTTCAGTGGCAACTTGCAAAGTTACACATAGTTCACAGAATAGTGTAATCCAGAACCTTTTGATCTTATTATATCTAAATTAAATATAGATACAAATACCTCCTCCTAATTTTCACTAATATAGAAAATAGGAAAAATGATTTTAAGCTTTAAGAGAGTTTCCCAAAGGCTTAATGGTATGTTTTCCTCTAAATTCTGTTTGACTTTTGGCTATGTATGAATTGCACATGTTTCATAACTGTGAAGTCCTCTTGATCTTAAAGTGTGCCAGCCTTATTAGAGTATTAAGGCTCTCATAAGTAAGTCAAGGTGTGTGGCAAACTACACTGCCTTGGATTTCTACCTGGGTGAATGAAAGATTCCCATCTCTTTTCAAAAATTACTCCATATTTATTTATTGCAAGGGCTTTGGTTCAAAGCTAGTACTTCTTACTGTTATACTATTTTCCTATATCTGTCGCCTAACATGTTAATAGGCTTCCAATAGTTTTATATATGATGAACAGCAAAGTTGGGAGACAATTCTGAAGGAACAGGCAGCAAAATATCTAAAAGAACTTCAGACATGTTGATGGACAGGAACTTACAAAAATACTTTGCAAGAAAGCAAACCACTTCCTTACAGATGGAATCTGGGAAGGTTGTACTGACTGTATGCTATGGTTAACTCCATATTAGTTCCATTTTATAGACTTTAGAACTTAGATGTTGCATTGACATTCTTTGGTTTGATCAACAGATGCATGTCTCTGTTCATCAGTTTACAGTGCTACCCGTGAAATACCACCAGGTTCAGCCTTTTAATAAGGGAGGAGTGTTTTGAAAAAGTAGATCAACTTCTTCTCTTTTCCAAAGCTGGCTTACTGTGATGCATTGATGCATTGTTTGCCAGAGTTAGCTGCTGTGTTATCTCTATTATGCAGGAACCTGGGTTCTTTCAGGAACTTGATTGTTTCAGCATGGTTTTTAATTTCTGCACTGGCTTCCTATTATTTTTGAGAGAGAGACAGAGATGTTTCCTTCTCCTTCCCCATGGAGCTCATATTATTGTTCTAATTTCTCAGCTGCTCTGTCAGGCAGATTAAGCTGATAATTATACCATGTTTTTCCCAAAAGCAAACAAAGCTGAGCAGGTATTTAAATATAGACCCTTTTCGCACCTTACCTTGATAGCGCGACAAACTAGAGCCCTCACGATATTGCCAATATCGCAAGAGGCCCAGTAGAGAGCCCCTTGCAGTCTGCACCTGGTAGGGCATTTGCAAGAGAGCACCAGTCCCTGTCCGGTGCCTTGTCCGCATGTCGGCGTCCTGGGCCACGCCCAAGTCCTGCCCCACCCCACCGCCCCTGATTGGTTGGTGGTTTTTCTTTTCTTTTTTTATTGTTTCGTCAACTATCGTGCTAACGTTAGCACGATAGATCCTGCCAACAGGCTGTTTCATACTATGTTGGTAACATGCTAACGTGTTAACGTGCTAACGATAGCACCGGGTTTTTATAAAAACACATAGTTGGCCGGACCCCAGGGGCTGCTATTGTCTTGAGTGTGAGTGGCGACGCAGCCCCAGGGTGGCCTCTTGCGGTGACGTGTCATGCGGTGTTCCCTGCTGCGATGGGGGCAGCGGCCGGCCTGTTGCTGGGCGGAGCGTCCCCTGGGAGCTGCGGCATGAGGGACAGGCAGCAGGGACTGCCCACACCCCACCCACTCCCGGGCCCTTCCTGGGAGCACACCGGACGACGACTCCGCAGGCCCTCTGGTCGCACGACCAATGCGTGACAGGGAGGTTATTTTCACCTTTCAGGTGAAAATAAAACAACGCGCTATCAGCACTATCCGTGGCTGTGATAGCACCTGGTTCGCCAGAACGTCATGCGGTACAGCGGCTCGTGAAGGGGGGAGGGAGTGTGCCTAATACGCTTTAAAAACGCCATGCGAAAAGCACTATAGAGTTCCCTTTACAAGTTCAGTAGTACTGTCTATTTGCCTTGCACTGGCTTTGCTGCCATCTCAGATTTACAGCTTGTTGATTATATATCTAACATATAAACGTGGAGAAACAATGTAAGAAAAGTAAAGTTTATAAGAAAAGAACATAAAATAAAAGGTCTATTTAATCAGCCATTCTGATCCCAAAGCAGCTAACCAATGGCCATGGGAAAACCACAAACATGACTCTCTCACTCATGTTCCTCAACCACTGGTATTCACAGGCACATTGCCCCTGATAGTGGGGATGATACAGAGCCACCATCACTCTGCAACAACTGATGGACCATGAATTTGTTTAAACACCTTTTACAGCTGTCCAAGTGGTAGCTATCACTGCATTTTGTGGCACTGAATGTCATAGTTTGGCTATGTGCTGTGTGAAGAACTATTTCATTTTATTGGTCTCAGATATCCCACAACTCAGCTTCATCTGATGATTCCAGATCCAGCTTTGTGACAGAGTAAGAAAAAACTGTCCATACTAATTTTGTCCATGCTATGCATTTTATACAGCTCTATCTTGTCCTCCCTTATTAGCCTTTTCTCTTATTCAAAAAGCGTCAAATATTGTAACCTTTATTCGTGTAGACCACCAGATTCCTTCTAGCTTCTGTACAGAATGGAAAGGACTTTGTTGTGTCCACCCCACCCCAATCCCAGCAAGGCCTGGTAGCACTGAATCCTTCAGGTTCCCTCTTAAGGAGAAAATGCTCAGGTTTATCTCAGTTTTTTCCCTCTTTTTTCTCTTTCACTGTGTGTTTCGTGTTTTATGGTGGTGGTGGGAAAGAACACATACTAAAGGAATGAATTTGTTTGCTTCAGAATGTGGAGCTCAAACCAACAGGTTCAAATTACAAGGGAAAAATATTAAATACAAGCACATTGTAAATATCAAAGATGGAGTTGAATTAGAAGAAAACAGATTCAAACTACACTGTAGGAATTTCCTGCCAATACAAATGGTTTAACAGTACAACTGATGACCATGTAAGGTAATGTACTTTTCTTACTTGGAAATTTTTAAGCAAAAATTGGATGGCTACCTATCAAGGATGGTATAGTTCTGGGGTTGACGACTAACTGAATGTGTTTCAGTTTATCAGTTTACATGATCCCAAAGGCAAGTTTTCTGGTGGACTGGTGAAATTGTAAATCACAAAAGAGATGGCTTTTTAAAAAAGCTGGCAAATCAATTAGAATAATAAGGATTCTGTGTCACACTGAAAGCCTCCATAGATAAAAACTGTTGTTCTTTTTGTCTCTCCCTGAGCTCTAGGCACGTGACAAGTATAGAGGTTGACTGGGAAACAGTTTTGTTTTCTTACTCCCTCCTTACAAGTTGTGGTGGAATTTTTAGAATTGGTGACTGCTCCAGCATAGTCATCTTATTTAAATCTTGGGGAGAGAGGGAAATCAATGTGTCTCTTTTGTCTGCTGCAGCTGATTGGTTCCTTCCCATCACAGATGGAAAAATTAGAACCCTGAGCACTCTCAATGCTCCAGTTAGTAGACAGAATGGATTGGCTGTTGTTAAGCTTGGATAACAAGAGCTTTTGTTGCTTTTCTACCAGAAGAAGTTAGTAGTGTAATGTGATAGTTTCTGCCTGGCAAAGCTTTCCAAAGGGGGAAAAAAAAGTATTATCTCTATTTCTTTGGAGTTGTCCTTTGCATAGTCTCTCACTTTTTTCAACTTTTATCTATCAGAAAACCTTTGACTTTGGGACAGTCTAAAATCAGGTAGTGAAATACATTTCAGTTATTCATTTATTGCTGTGGCAATCCTCACCCCTACCCAGAAGCACCAGGAAACAAAATGGACTCTCCATCAGTACTGATTCAGAAGTGTTCTGATGATGAAGTTTTAAGATATGAGCACCTTTGCTAGAACTGGTATTACCCCAGGGGAATCTGGAGATTCCTCATGTTCCAAAATGAAATCTGAAGAAAACATATTTCCTAAAGTAAGATCCAAACGTGAATGAAACCAATGTGAAATGTGATTTGCTATTTTTGCAGCTGAAATGGTGAGAATGACACCAGCAACAGCATGCGATGGGAAATAGTGGGAGGCTGCCTGCAGAATCAATTCTCAAGATCCACATGGAAACCTTATTTAGAAACAATCTACAGGAAGGGAGAGGCATAACAGGGCCCCGATGGCTGTGCCCCCTCCTAGCATAGTGTTCCAAGACCAGTAAATTTCCTTGGGGAGTTTGAGGACAATTTGTTACTTGGAGGCTCACTGTAAAATGCTTTAGTAGCCCTTGCAAAATTTTAGGTATTTCTTTCTCTTCCTTTTGTGCATATTTTTTTTAAAAAAATAATCCATGCTGAGACCTCCAGCAATGTTTCTGATGGAGGAGGTGAGGTGTTTGATATTAAGTCAGGGGAGAGAGAGTGAAAGAGGCATGTTTCAACATGATGTTCATGGAGGCATGAAATTATGTGAGGGAGGAGTAAGGATAAGGTAGATTTCCAATTTGAAATGGGGGAGAAGCACAGGCAAAAGTAAATTAAAGTGTGGGTTAAAACTTACCCATTAATTGGGTTGTGTTGCCACAGTCCAGCATTGTGCACATCAGACCTGCAAGTGCAGTGAAGTTTATTTCGTCACTCTGTCTCTCCAACAATTAAGCATCCAAGGTGCATGTAAATTTTACTCCCTGAAGCAAGCTAACGGAGGTGAAATTGCTGAGTAAATCATGTTGTGTAAGTACTTTGCTTGTTCGCTTGCATGTGAGTGCACATGGGGGAGCACTGAACTTGATGAGTTTGATAGCTGGCTATAATATGAAGTCTCAGTTGGTCTCTCAACTGCTCAGCATTTGACAATTATCCACCCTTATCTGTGTATTACCAGGAACCATTCACGCTACACAGTTACAGTGCCACATGTACTTTAACTGCCATGGCAACTTTTCATGGAAGCCTGGGATTTGCAGAGTAAGGAGGGTCCTTTAGAATCTTCAGCCAAAGTGCTATAGTGCTTCTGACTAAACTGCCAGTCCTAGGATTCCATAGGATGGAACTATGGCAGTTAAAGCGGAACAATAGCACTCTAACTCTGTAGTGTGAATGGGCCCCTGCTTTCTAACTGTACTGTATTTTGTTTCAGCTAAATATGTGAAACGTTTTCCCTTCAGATCAGACAGAGACTCTTAAGATAAAGGAGGCAACAACAAAGGGACAAATTCTGACTTTCTTGTGGGAAATGACTGGTTTCCTGCAAAAAAAAGAAAAAAAAGAAGAAGAAGAAGGGGGGTTTAATGCCTGAACCTTTGATGTAGTTGAGGAACATATTACAATAAGCTTGACCTGAAGTGATATGAAGTGATTGCCATCACAGTATCAATATTGTCTAAATGTTAACAATCCAGCAGTAGGTAAAACTCCTTGCCTGGGAGGTATTCATCTTTAATATCCACCTGATTACTCCTTGGATCCTGGGAATATTATTCGGGCATTATATGTTTCTTCAGCATTCTTTTGGGAATTTAAAGACAATTATTTTTCACTTATTCTAAGCCATTTCTTATGCGTCTTGCCTCTGCCATACCATTCTGATGCTTTCAGAAGCTATGGAGGACATTATCCTACCTTCAGTGCTGAAGTAAAAATTCAGTGGCCATTGCTTCTGTACATAGAAGGCTGGGGTGGAGAATCTTATCCTTCACTTCAGGCAGAAAAACATCTTGGACTGCCCAAGTAAGATAAAAAGCGACCAGTGCCACTTTCACATGTGAAAATTAAGTGACAGTGATTGCATCTCAGTCTGCAACACTTTCAGGCAGGCTTTAGACCTGGTGTTTCTTTTTACAGCTGAGCTCTTGCTGAGCTTTATTGTACTGTCGTTCGTTGAGCTTTACTGTACTGTTTTTTATACCTAGCCAAGTATACCTGGAACAGAGTAGGCGTATTCAACTGGTAATTAACTGGCCAGCAAAATGCATCTCCTAATAACCAATTGTACCTTGACAGGTATTTGACCTGCCCTCAGTTCTGCAGGCAGCAAGACAAGACTGATGGAGATCCTGCCACTGTACATCTGGTGGACTTTATTCCTCCTAATGGGCCACCAGTTGAAGGAAGAAAGTACAACAACAGTAGTCCGTAGTTCTGAGGCTTGAATCTTCCTTTGCCTTGTTAGGGCCTCTTTGTCAAAAGCTGTGATATCTCATAATAGCCATCGAATTGCCAGTAGATGAAGAAGGGAAAGAGTGATTGCTATGTTTGGGAGCAGCATTCTGTATAGGCACACTACAGAGTAGCATGGGACAAGTTGGAAGGAAGGCTTCTTATAGTGGTGTTACCCTGCTTGCTGGGGATCCCTTAGGGGGATTCCCAACACCTGTCAAAATTATCACTTGTGGGGAAAATTAGCTATGAACACTGCTGTAGCAATGCAAAGAGGGCAGGGTAATTAAGGATCTTGAGCTCAGCTTCACAGAGTTGGATCACAGAGAATCAGGCTGATGTTCAAATTTAAGTACTTTATTGAAATAGATGTTAAAATCCATACAATCACTCAGCTGCACTCACTCCCACAAGCATACAAGACTATAGAAACTTAGAAAAAGGTGAAAATTAAGAGAGAGAGAGAGAGAGAGACATAAGGGTTTTGGGGTAGTACTATACAATCCAGGCATCTGGCTGGGAAAAGACAAGTGAAAAGCCCAACTCAGCCTTCGGGGGAGGGGCTGAGGGGAGCTTTTCCATTGGAAGAAGCATTGTTGTAAGTCTGGGAGAACTCCCCCAAAATGGAGGAGAAAATGGGGTCCTAGTTATAGGCTGAATACGTCCTGGGGATCAGATGGCTGCATTTTTATGAAGATGGATCTCAGCTTTGTAGTTCAAAGAAAATACAGCCAGGCATCCTTATAGCTTCCTGCAAGATGAGTTTCTTATCTGGGTATGCATGCCTCCAAAGTGTAACATTCCTGGCTGTTTGAAATGTTAATTTGATCCCAGAGACCTCTTGTCTCCTGTTAGTGCTATTATTGCTGAAAATCCATTTAAATGGTCTGTGTGAACCATTTGCAAGATTCACCTAGGATGCGTGACAGAAAACAGGGCTACCCTTTGATCTATATCCATAGTTCTATTGCCTACATGTCCTTCCAGTAGATCTCTATGGCTTATTATGTTTGATATAAAATAATTATGATCCTCAGGACATAGCATATAGGTGGCTTAGGTGGGGTAACAGTGGTCAGCTGCAATTTTGCAGTACAAATTCTGAACCAAGAAGACCTTAATTCTGTTGTATTTGTTTTTATTTCTTGCTATTTTATCATGTTTTCAACATTACAGTTGAAATATTGCTTTCTTAAATTTTGTAACTCACCAAGAAAATACATGAGATGAGAGATAAATCTCTTAAACACAGAAACCCTTTACATGGAATAATGATTGCAGTTAGAGGAAAAGAATAATGTCTGACCACTTCAACACATTCTGTTCTGAAGGGCACAGAATAGGTAGTAGATGTATGTATCATTTGACTTGCTCCCCATTCCTCCCCTCCTTCCCCATCAAGAGGCTATCTTGCTACCCTCAGGTACAGTGGAAGATGCTGTCTTGTCACCAGTGTGAAAGTGAGGTTCAACTGGCTTCACCTGAGCTTTTATATATGGAATGGAGAAGGCATCATTTTCTACTTTGCCTCAGGCAGCAACATGTTCTGGGCTGGTCTTACTCCATAAGGAGGGTTTTAGGGAATCTGTATTGGTACTCCATTTGCTAGTCACAGGGTGGCTGAACCCCAGTGCATTCTGGGAGGTGAGGGACCAGGTAATCCTTAGATCTAAAATGTCCAAATAAGATACCTTTAACTAGAATTAGCTTTTTATTATCCATTTCTGTGACAAAGGTAAGCTACTATCAACTTCAGTCTAACTTTTTTCAAGAGAAGGCACATGGGAATGTCTGCCTCCTGCCCTTTGGTATCAGATTATAATTGTTTGAGTTCACTCAGCAGCCAAAAGTGTAAAAGGCATCTAAAAATTAATAATCTTAAGCCTTTGTTGCCCCCTTAGTAAACTCTGTCCCAGGGTCTACAACTTTGATATAAAATTAATCTAACCCACCAGAGAGGTCACCCGAATGTTCATGTAGGCAATAACAGTCGTACGATCGAACAAACCAGATCAGGCCAGTAAAATCCCCAGTCACATAGCCACAGGAGACCTAGTGTTGTGATAACCATGGTGGACAAAAGGTCCTTAACTTTTAAGGTGTCCACTTGAAGGGAGTAAAAGTGTTCCTGGAAAGTTGGGCACTGGAAGCAATAAAATCTTATCAAATCCATCTTCAGAAACTCACACCACAGCCTCAAAGCGGAGGAAGATCCTGTTACTGGGATGACACCTTGTTATCTTCCGATATCAGAGAAATGCCAGGTGTGGAGTTTTTCTTTTCTGTCCCTGTTTGTATTCCCCAGGAGAGGATTTGCCTTCAAAGTAAATTTTTCCTACAAATAGTCCCTGTTTTTGGGCTGGTTAGGCAAGGAGAGAAAGGCAAGGCAAGAAGAACGAGTATGATGCCTCTCAGTCATACCTCCTCAGTGTCTCTTCGCTGAGCTGCTGTTCTATCGCTGCTTCCTGGACCAAGGACTTCAGGTAGAGGTGCAGTATCATCCAAGCTGTGAATCCCTCAACAATCCCTCTATCTTATTTCCACTCTTTATTTCTGTTAGCCCTTGGATGTGTGTGCGTGTGTTTGCATTAGTGCGAATTATTATTATTCAATAAAGTGATTCATTGGACCTTTTTGTGTGATTTCTGACTGAGCCTGACCCCGTAAACATTGGGTAAAAGACCCTTAATTACCCTGCCCTCTTTGCATTGCTAAAGCAGTGTTCATAGCTAATTTTCCCCACAAGCGATAATTTTGACAGGCATTGGGAAACCCCTAAGGGACCCCCAGCACACAGGGTAACACCTCTTCCATTTGATGGCATACCAGACAAATACGAGTGAAAAAGAATGAAAAAACAGAAAATCAAATCAAATCAAATTAGTCAAACTGGGAGGCTAGGGCTGTTGCAGAGGAATCCCAGATGCTTCAGAGAGATTGGAAATGTTCCGCCACAAAGGCTAACAAACAAACAATGACACTTTGCTTTCTGTGTAATTCTAGTTTATTGGATGCATGCTTAAGGAGGAATAGAAACACACTGGTGATACCATGGGATCTCACTAAGCCTTGTTATTTTATGGTTCCTCATATTTAAAATGCATGAGGAGCACTTGCATGAAGAAAAGGAAGTAATGAAGGGATGGATTCTGATTTTACACATCCTTGGTTTGCAGTACTAAAAGGCCACATATTTTCCTGAATTCATTCTTTATTCATGCCATTGGAAACAAAGGCATAATGAAGCTCTGTAGAAATCTATAGCTCAAAGTGGTACTTAAGATTTGGATCAAAACAGGGTAATTCTATTTCCTGTTTTCTGTTAAAGGATGGGAATCCATATTCTCCAATTATCCATGTTTAGCAGGGACAGTCCCAGTTAATCATCTGTTTTCCCCTTTTCAGCTGTTTTTAAAATTCCCTGGTTTATAGGGATGGGACAAATCCAGAATTTTCCGAATCTCTGGAAGGTTCTGGGAGTCCACGAATCTCAAATCTTTCAAATCCTTTTTTTAAAAAAGGGTTTAAAAAGCAAGGAAAAGAAGGATAATTTTGGGCAAGACATGCTCTCTCAGCCTTAGCAAAAACTAGGCAAAGGCAAACCTCCCTCTGGCCAGGACAATTGTCATAGTTTTGCCTCAGGATCTCCCCAGACTGAATATGTCATGAAGGCCCTTTGTACACAGGCAGAAAAATGTTGATTAATCCCACATTTTCCTGCCTGTGTAAACAGGACCACTACAGTACAGAGATAATCCAGGTCAAAACTGGCTTCTCTTTGCATAGCTCCTTCTGGCATCCTGGGGTTTGTAGTTTGATGATGCACCAGCACACTTCGGCAGAGAAGGCTGTGATACCGTGTAAAACTAGAAACCCCAGAATTGTGTCTGGAAGAGCTTTGCAAGTGAGCTGTGCAAAGGAATGTTTCAATTGCCCTTGAAATCTCAAGCCTGTAGCTTCCAGTTAAGTGCTGAACTTAAATATGAAATGTTCAATTTAAATATCTTAGAATACAACTCTAGATGTAATTTGTGAAATTGTTAGCAAAGGCCATTATTACTCCAAGGGAAAAATTCACCTACTTGCCATCTCCCCTTGTGTCTCCCAAATTTTCAGGCATCCCAATCTCCAACAAACTGTTTGAGTGGTGGATTCGAAAGATTCGGTTTGCCTATTTTAGCACAGGGATTCGGATTCCCGAATCTCAAGTCTCTGCCAAGGATTCGAGGATTCAGTTGGCCCATCCCTACTGGTTTCTCTGTCCTGCCACTCTTTCCTCTATTGTCCTTGGCTTACTTCAGTTGTTGCAAACTGAACGTGAAAAAGTAGTTTGTATTCAATTAACTCAGCCATGGGGTGAGTGGCGTTTAGCCATTCCCAGTAGGCTCATTTATGTTTTCTCTGTTTTTCAAGCTTCCCTGAACTCAGTACTGTTACCCTGATTTCTGGGGTTCTGTGAGGGACACCTCAATGTGCTCCAATTACTGGGGAATGGGAATTAGCAACAGCACAAGCTAAGCAATACAAGAGGCAGGGCAGCCTAGTGAGATCTTGAACTCAATGTTTACGGGGTCAGGCCGAGTCAATAATCAAACAGAAGTAAATAATATTGTTTTTCTTTATTTTGAAGCACAGTCAAAATGTATGTATGCAATCACTCACACAGACCTAGCAAAAGAAAGGTAGGAGTTTGATAGAGGATTTTAAGAGGGATTTTTCAGGGGACATACTACACCTGATCCTGAAGCCTGGATAGTCAGAGGAAAATTCAGCTGAAGCGGAGATTCTCAGCATGTGGAGCTGAGGGGAAGGCCCGGCAAATGGAGCGGCAGCAAGGTGGGATGAAAGCCAGGAGCAATCCAAAGGAATGCTCAAAATCAGGGGGTCTTATAGGAGAAAATGTGTCTGTAGGCTAGTCCATTCCCGGGGAAAACAATGGGTTTCAGCCTTCAAAAGGTCAGTATTTTGCATGATTGAATTATGACAGCGTTGTCAATAGCGCAGACAGTATGTAAATGCAGAGTGCTTGACAGTTGGATATTCGGCTCGTCAGGCTGCCTGCCTGGGACAGGGACTCTTTTGTAAGCTGTGTGCATACATGATGTGATCTTAAAGTGTACTTGCCTGGAGGTCTCCTAAAGCTGCAGTCCGGCAATTACTGGCCTGCCTGGATTTGTTTTGTATTGTTCAGCTATTTTTGGCCGTGCCCGTGTGCGTGCTTGTCTGAGGGCCTCGCAAGCACGTGGAGAGGAATGGTTTGGGATGACCAATTTCTTGATATCAAATGATATCTAATATACCACAGGCCCGGACTAGAAATTACAGTAACAGTACATACATTCCAGGGGTTTTCTGTTTAAAATACTGTTTAAATTTCTGTTTTGCTTAAAATAAATAAAATGGTATGGTCTTTCCTATCTTGCCCTTGTGTTGCTTGGCCACATCCGTTTGACCGTACTCTGATGTTGCTCAGCCACATGTGTCTCAGTTTTCATCTGTGAAATGTTGGAGAGTATGGAAAATTTACCCTGGCTAGAATAATAGCGCTGGTTATCTACTTTCACTAAATCATAGAACTAGAGAGGATGGTGGTCTTATGTTATTTGTTTATTTTATATCTTACTGTTCCTCATAAGAGTCCAGAGAGGACAATACTTAACAACGATACTTAAACTTTCTACATTGTATACATACATACATACACATATAAAACTGTCATATATATATCTGTCATACATATATAACTGTCACTTAATTTTTTTGAAGTAGGAAATACAGGAAACAAAACAGATTACTTTAAAATTGTATCACAGCCCACAAACAATATCTCACTTCTAAACCAAGACTTTAAATTTCATAAAGTCCACCATAATGAATATAAGGACAAAATTTTGAAGTGATTTTTCTTGAGGAGATTTTGCAAAAGAAAAAGAAATCTTATACTGAAAATACAGTAATTCTGAAGATTATCTCAGTTTTACAATATAATTCTGAAGTGCAGCATCATATTTTATTAATCCAGTTTCTACCGTTTTCACAGACAAGTGATCAGCAGGAGTGAAAACATGTAAAAACACTTCTGGTGATGTGTGCTACTCCTCTGTCCTTGCTTTGGCTGCCTAGGATTGCAGCCAAGGCTAATTGCCAATTAGAGTTTTTGGCCCCAGTCCTGCTGCAGTTGTAAACAGTCAGGATGTAACAATTGGTGACCCTTGATGTGAATGTGTAGTGTTCTCCTGCACATCAAACACATACAACAAAGTCAAAAGGAGATCAACAATGAGCACATCTTTGTTTATTTTCTACCTAACCAAGGACAGCACCACAGGATTTACAAATCTAAAAAGAGATAAACTGTTACTGCTGTTGGGAAACCATTTATTTTATCAGATTAATGATTACCTGTTTCCCACATTATACTACCGAGGTGGTAAGCCAACCCTCAGAGGTCCTTCTCTGGGTCCCCCTGTCATTGGAACTGAAAAAGATGGTGTCCAGAGATGGGGCCTTCTTTGTTGTGGTGTTAAGCTTTTGGAACACTCCATCCTGGGAAATTTGTTTTGAATCAATTGCTGTTTCTTTTTTGGCACCATAAACTCTTTTTTGTCCAGATCTTTTAGATCAATCAATTACTAATTTTGTTGAAAAGTTGCTACTTCTCCTTAAGGTTTTGCATTGCTTTCTAGTGTTGATCTTTCTTTCTTTCTTTCTTTCTTTCTTTCTTTCTTTCTTTCTTTCTTTCTTTCTTTCTTTTCTTCTTCCCCTCCTCCTCCTCCTCTTCTTCTTTGGGTGTGGTGCGTGCTTGTATTTGTGCATGTGAGTTTGTTCTTGTTTCGTTAAGAGCAATATATTAATGTTCCAGTCCTGTGCAGAATTACTTTGGAATAAGCTCCTGAGATTTATATCTAAGTCAATATGCATTGGATATGCTTGGCCTAAATCAATAATAGTCAATTGTGGTTCAGTGAGGTTTCACGAACAATGGAAATAAATAATGAGGTGGTCTGATAACTGGGGATTTGTCTAAAGGGAACAAGATACTCATTGGATTTGAAGGAAATGACTTTCTTCATGAAGCAGGAAGGGGGCACAGAGGTACAAAGAATGTTTATAACAGAGTTTTGGAAAGTTACTTTCTGGAGGGTAGCTCTGATAATGTGCCATACTGTTTCAGGATTCTGGAAGTTGTAATCCAAAAAGTAACATTTTCAAGCCCTGGTTTACTGGGGAAATTTGACAGAATTAGCATTATAGCTTTGGCAAGGCCTTACAAATGACTGCTTGGAGATTTACTGCCTGATATAGGAATGCCAGTTTACTTTCCCAGTGCTCTGTTTGTACATTTGTACATGATACAAATATAACAAAAGCGCCATATGTTTCCAGTGCATTCTCATCCAAGAAAATTAAATCATGTAGAATTTTCCCTGGAACGTCTCACCTTTTGGGAACAGGGAAATACATAGTGCTATTACCAAAATATATCACATAAAGATAATAAACACAACAAATAATAAAGATGTGACACATGCATGAGCACTATAATAAAACAGTCAGTCTGGAAGCATAATAACATGGGCATGTACTACAAAGGGAAATCACATTGTGATGCACATCTGGATGCAGTTAAAATTCCCATCCAAACTGCACAGCACAAAGAAGATATGTTTCTAGACCTTATTTCAGGTGGCTAGACAAATGCTGGACCTTTAGATGTTATTGGACTTGTTACCAGGTGTGCTCTCAGGACACATGTATGAATGTCTACATGTGCTGAGTATACACACCTATAAGAGATCTATTAACCATACTCATAGTGCATCTTAAACACATTGGAGCCACTATCCCACACCTATATAGAACTATATAAAAGGGAAGTGTATTAATATGTATGAATTGGGGAATATCAAATATCATGGTGATGGTTCATAAATAGAAATCAGTCAATGGATAACACAAATAACTAGGGCCATTTCTGCATTAGACTGGTATAGCGTCATTATTCCACTTTTAACATCCTATGGAATCTGGGTTTGCAGTTTAGGGAGGAGCCTCAAAGGCTCTTCCCTAAACTGCAAACCCCAGAATTCCATAGGATGTTGAAAGTAGAATAATAGTGCTATAACAGTCTAGTGCAGAAATGGCCTAGACAATACATCACAGTTGCTTTGGCTTTTGCAGCTTTAACCTGAATGAGTTGCTACCCATTGTCTGAGGGATGAGTTTAGGGAAGGCTTCTGGATTCCATTTCAAGGAACCCAGCATCATTTCTGATGCAAGAATTAACATTCCATGTTGGGTTTAGAATACTTTGTTAGGGATAAGATCTGTAAGGAAGTATCAGAAGGGAGAGGTATAGGTCAATTTGCATCTCTCACTGTACCCAATCTGGGAATGTCACCCATGAGAATTGTTCCCAAAAAGGCACCTGGTGTATACAGGTTTATTCATCATTTGTCTTATGCCAAGGGTGAAGTCCGTTAATGATGCCATTCCTGCAGAGTTCTCTACTGTTCATTATACATCCTTTGATGCAGCAGTGTGGGAGGTGTGCAGGAACTGAATTGGGCCTAAGTTGGTGAAATATGATGTCAAATGTGCATTTTGTCTCCTGCCAGTTCATCCTGGGTGTGAGAACTGAAGCCCCTGTCAGAGCTGCTGATGACGAGCAGCAGCTGTTGGTCCCTGTGGCTGTGGCTGGAGATGAGTCCTGCAGCTCAAGAGCTCCCCCTGTTGCCAGGGACCAAGCAGGCTTAGACGTTCCTCTGTCTGCTCCTTTAGGGCAACAGGGATCCGATTCTGAAGATGGTTTGGAGCCTGTGCCAATCAGCCCTCAAACAAGGCGGAGACTCAAGAGAGCTGAGCAAAGGGAGGCTTCCTTGATTAAGTTCAAGAAGCAGTGACTAGCCGCACCTGTGTCTTGGGCTATATAACTGCCTGCCTGGAAGCTTTCCTTTGTTTGTGGCAAACTTCTTTTAAGTCCTCCTCTTGCCTGTTCCTTGCTCCCAGCATCCGGTTCCTGCTACCTTGAATTGGTGTCTTGACCCTTGGCTTTTGGAACTCAGACTACGGCTTTTGCTTGATGTTCTGGTAAATGAACTCCCTTGTATAAAGTGCTTGCTTGTCTCCTCCCGGCTGGACTTTGCTGGCTCTCACACTCCCTTCTCTGGGCTGGGTCGCTGCCCAGGTCTCTGACCTTGACACTGGGGACTCTTGAGTTATTGGGTTTTTCTTTTTACAGCCTGTTTTACACGGACTGGGCTCTTCCTACAGGTTGTTTGGTCTCATGTGGCACATTTGGAGAGTTTAGTACTTTTCTTGAATGGACCCTTAATCTGGAGAGAAAGGGGTTATTCATTACATGGATGATCTTTTTTCTTAATAGGACAGCCAGGAATTTGACAGTGTGTTGCGTTGTTTTGTTTTCTTTGATGAGTGAGTTTTACTTCTTGACATCTGAGTTGGGCATGCCACTAGCCCACAAGAAAACTGAAGGACTAAGTCATTGTTTGGTTTTCCTTGGTACTGAGAATGATATCATGGAACAGCACTGTAAACTTAGGAATTTGAGGGAGAGAGTTTCGGCATTTATGAGGCATAGGAAGATTAAATTCACAGAGAATTTCAGTAGCTCATTGGTCATTTAAATTGTACATGTTGGGTTATGGCACCTGGCAGAGTGTTACTCTGACTGCTGGGGGTAGTCCTTGGGGACATCCCGATTTGCTCTAAAATGCCAAATTTGGGTAAATTAGCTGAGCATTGGGTTTTAACAATGTGGAGGGCAGAGCAACAACCAGTGAGATCTTTCAACCCAATGTCTATGGAGTCAGAGCACGAAAGAAGCAGGCTAAAAGTTCACTCAAGATATTTTATTAGAAAATATGTTCAATCACACCCACTCAGAATCACATGCTCACATAAGCACACAAGGACTATTGAAATGGAAAGAGGTGAAAATTGATAGGGGAAAAGTGGAGGGAACAAGAAGAGGGGTAATACTGTACCTGTACAGAAGTCTTTGGCTGGGAAAAAGACAAGCAGAGAGAAAAAGTCAGTGTAGGGGAGGGGCTGAGGGGAGCCTTAACTGACAAAGTGACAGCTTGCCAGTCAAGTCTGAGAGAACTCCAAAATGGAGTCAAAAAGGGGGTCTAGTTATAGAGTCAAACATGCCTTGGGGGCAGACCCTCTTCCCAGAAAGAATAATGGCTGAAACTGAAGGATAATGGAGGTGTGATAGCCACCTGATGGCTGCATGCTAGTTGCACCAGGTAACTGGACCTT
The DNA here is from genome assembly GCA_948474755.1 of Ctenosaura bakeri. Classification (NCBI taxonomy): domain Eukaryota; kingdom Metazoa; phylum Chordata; class Lepidosauria; order Squamata; family Iguanidae; genus Ctenosaura; species Ctenosaura bakeri. Next base: position 104,251 of record CAOLHI010000377.1, on the reverse strand, counting down.
GCTTTGATATGCCTTGCTTTGTTCCAAGCATTCTAGGGGGAATCAGACAACCTCCCTGAAGTATCATTGTGCTGATGGACCATTATCTGTGCCTACGTGTCATTCCAAGGTTTTCTATGGAGATGTGACAAGAAGTTTTGAGTCTTTGATCTTTTGTCTGATCACTAGCCTGACTGTCTACACACCAACCTGGCCATCTCCGGCTTAGATGCATTTTAATATCAAAATTATATTCCTTGGGATAAGAGTCTGCTCGCAGGGTAACAAGAGCTTTCCTGGGTTGACTCTGTGATGCTATATGTAGAATTCTTCAGTCCCATCATAGGATTACACTTATGCAGGGAATCAGGGAGGACTTGAGGGTTTGGCAAGATTTTGGTGGGATGAGCTTAAGGTCCAGGATGGTTTAATGGTGTCTTCACATGCAGGAGGTTTTATTGGTTTTGGGGTGTATTTTCGTAGACATTGGTGTGCCCAAGTGTGACCTGAGGAGCGGATGGAAATAGATTTGTTGTCCAATTTGAAATTCTTGGCTTTTTAAAAAAAATTGTGACTATTCTGATCTGGGCAGCAGAGTTGGCTAACTGCTATGTTCATTACTGGTGCAACAACTTGGTCATGGTGCAGGCTATTAATTCCCTGTCCTATAGAGCTGCACAAATCATGTGTTTGGTCAGAGTCTTTCCACTGTAGTGTCTCTGGTATAATATACTTTTTACAGCTCTCCATGTGGCTGGATTGGACAACAGGATTGACGATGCTCTTTCTTGCTAAGAAGTGGAATACTTCAGACTCTGGAGGCAGAGACCCATCTGGATCCCATGTCAGCACACCGTTGGTGGCTTGGAGGAGTGAGGCTGTCAGGATGATTAGCCTCTCTGTAGCTTCCAGTACTGGGAAAAGTTATAGGAAAGCTGTGTTGGAGTTTGAATATCAGATGAGGGGTGTGGCTATTTGGTCAATCCCTGTTGCCCATATTTTCTAATATGATTGATCTTGTCTTCCTGATGACACATAAGGACAATTGTGTAAGAAGCAGTATTAGATTTTTTCAGTTTAAACTTCCATAAATCCTACCATGTGTTAATGTGCATCCATATCAAGCTGTCAGCTTATTTCACTGACTGTCAAAAGAATGGGTCTTTTCAAAAACAAAATAATTCATGAAGCAAACATTATTTAATGTAAAATTTTTATTGGAAGTCAATTTTAATTGTGTTAACTGTGGGGTAGTAAAACGTTCCAGCTGTAGGTATATTAAGCTAATACTTCATTCCTTTTTGTTTAGATAGATAAACTAGATTGAATCATAGGATGAAAATGGATTCTTGGTGTAATTTGACCTATGGAACAAAAAATATGCAAACCCATATTTTTGGACATGTACTAAAGATCATGTCTAAAAATATGGGTTTGCATATTATTTGTTCCATAGGCCAATGGCCTGCATACTGTGCTTCACTTACCTCCATGTAGTTAAAGTGTTAGTGCAGCTATGGGTCGTAATCCCAGTTTCTGGTCTATGTAAAATACAGATAAATATTCCTCAACTTATCAGGCAGTGTACTCTTATGATCCAGGTAATATGACCATTAATGAGGTCTATTTGCACTGGTGTAAGTTTATTATTATCCTATATTCATCTAGTGATGACACACCACAACAGTAACATTATAAAAACATCACATGCAGCAATGCTGGGCCAAAGCACTAACTGTTTTTACTGTTTAACTCTAGAATAAACACAGAGTCTTGATCTAGATTGGGACTGTAATATGGGGAGCAGAAGGCTTTAACTTTCCTTTTTTGGGATTTTTCCAAAATAAGACAGCCATCCTTTGAGCATCTGGAGATGTGTCTCTTCTCCTGTGGATTCTACTGGATGCTCTCCAGATTTTGTTACTTCCTCTATCTGAACCTGTCCTATCCCTTCTGCAATTTATATAATACAATTGATTCACTGGTTTAGCACAGGGATGAAGACCTCTTTTGTTCCCAAGGAACACATGATACTGTATTGGATACAGCACACATGCATACATATCCCAACATTCCTCTTTACTGGAAGAATGTGGAGAACTCTTCATCCAGCTCCTACCCCAGTATGAAAAGAGAGATCTGTATGAGGATCTCTCAGGAAGGCAGAAATAATGTTAATTCCTCTACCCTTTGAAACAGGCATGGTTCCCACCTTTCTCTCTTTAGACTAGGGGATTGGAGTTCTTTGTCATCTGTCAGATAATCTTTATCTGTTTGAAGATTCCTTTTATCACTATCTGGTTGCCTGGGCTCCCAACTTGTGAACAAGTCCAAACAGAGAGAATTAGCATCAACACTCCACTTTTGCCCCCTTAAGTCCTGGATTCCTAGGATATTTAGTATGGGAGAATAAGCAGGCTATTTTTAGGCTATTTTATTATATGCAGTAATAAATGTACAAATGCACACTTCCTTCAGGAAAGAACATAGACTTTTCAGTGTCTAGGCACATTACATCCATTACGTTATATGCATGTAAAGCTTCATACATTTTACAGCATCATCAGGTGCTTTCATATGTCACTGAAACATTATACATCCTGCTTAAACATAACAACTGTGGAACAAACGGATAACCATCCAAGGGAGATAATAACCCTGGGGATTGCTATACCTAGGAGTGTCCATTGTGTATATACTGTATATGTATAAACATCCATAATAGGCATCCAGTCCCAGCATAATGCTGTTTATCTATTTAGATAAAATCTATATTTAGCTTAATTGACAGTGGAGATTCACTCTTACCAGCATAATCTGGACAGTTATCAGTTAACAACAGCATTGTCATCATTAAAGCTGTCATGAACTCCTGTTTTCATACCCAGGAGACTGACCCTTAGGTCAATCTGACTTTTATCTCTTCCGAGCCTGTTTTATATCCTTCCTGGTCTCCAGTCATCAGATCAGAGACCAATCTCCTTTGGTTTATATAAACAATATTAATTTGTTTATATTAACATTTATTATCTTTTCAATCAGACCACAGACCAGTAGATTTTGGATACCTTCCATCAAGTTGCATCAGTCAGTAACCCTTTAATGTGGCACCACCAATCCTTTAATGCAGTACCTTTCTTGGATTCATTAGAAGATCATCCATTTGCTTATATTCTCTCTCAGGCTTATCATTTTGTTTTTGTTAGGCAGGTTTCATGTCTGGAACTAGCCATTGCCTACGCTCTTAGTATTCCACGCTAATGTTTCTGCTTTATAGTCTATACTTTAGAAACACACTTCTTTCATTGCTATTCAGGCTTCAAGGGCTTAAATTTTGCAAAATATACCCAAATGAACTCTCACCCAATAACATCTCAACCTAGCAATCTTAATATATACTGTGCTATCTATTGTGCTAGCAGCAATAGGAAAATAGTCATCTGTGTAAGATTGGTGGGAAGTCAGCAGAGGCAGAATTGGTAGTGAGCTTTTGAGGGTCAGCACAATCACAGGATCTACACATAAGGATGTGGAGGGAGAGCTTCAGGTTTTGCACCTGTGCTACATTTAAACTGCAGGTATAATGGACCCAATCTATATTGGGATTATACCAAGGTAAGGGACAAACTGGTTCATCTTTCCCACTACATGCCTGATGTGGACAAGGGTCCCTATGCTTACTCAGAGGCCCTAGAATGTATTTTAAGTGTCTAGTCATGCTCCCAAGAGGCTTTTGAACCATGTTAGGCGATCTTCCCTCTCTCTCTCTGTTAGAGAGAAGGTAGGGGAGAGAATAAGGATTCCAGGACATAGGAAGAAGTTAAGGGGATCTGAGGGCTGCACTGGAAATCACAGAAGGCTGCATAAGGTCCTGACTGCCCGGTTCCCATCCTTGCACTACAATAAGACAGGGGAAAAATGTAATTGATAGTCACTATATAAGTAAAGATGAGCAAACTTCCCAAATTTCTTTTCTGAGGTGGTCTTGGCAAATGTAGCTGTTTTTTACTCAAAATAAATCAGGAAATAGCTCAGAGTTGTTAAAAAGATTTTTTTGTAAATCTTTGAACAAGAGCAGAGCTTAGAAAAGTTACTTTTTTGATTACAGCTTCCAGAATTCCTCAGCCAGCATGACTGCTGATCAGTAACCATGCTAGTGGATTCTGGGAGTTTTAGGCCCTTTCTGCACACGATGACAGAAACGCCTCATGGCATTGCAGGAGCGGAGTTTATGGCTGTGTTTCTGCGTCATTTCTCCAAAACGGCATCCCATACTGTCGTCCACTTGAGGTGGTGAAGAGTGCTTTCTCGTTCCACACCACAGCGTTTGTAACCACTCCCCTGCTCTGCCTATGGCCTGCCCCCAGCCATTTCATTGGGTCCTTTTTTTAAAAAAAAATTTTTTTAAATCTTTGGAAGAACGTCCCTAAGCAGACATGACATCATGTGACTGCACATGTCCCGGTTGTCTGCCTTTCACTCTTTCCCAGCGAAATGGAGCATGAGAGGTCACTTGCCACAATGCTGTGAGCGCTCTGTACATATATGGATATCCTCGCATTGGCTGAATTATTCCTACAAAAGCAATGGCGGAGGGAGTGGGCAGTTAGACACAGCCTTTTGGATGCCAGCTGCCACGCACAATGGGCAAACCACCTTCTTGCTTCTTCTCTGGCAGCTGACCTGGATGCCAGCTATTTCACTGCCCTGCACAACAGCAGCTTTGTAAGGGTCCCCCAGCCCCGCACATGGTGGGTGCGCGAATGAATGTGCAGGACCTGGTGGACCATGGAGGTCTTGCCAATGTGGGATGATGACCACTGGCTCTACCACTTCCATATGACTCGTGCCACTCTATTTGAAATCACCGAGCACCTGCGCCTGCACCTTCAGCATACACCCACCATTATGCGGGATCCCATTCCTGTGGAGGAACATGTTGCTATAGCTGTATGGTGGCTTACAACCCCACTCATATACCGGAAGACCGCAAACACCTTTGGCTTGGGCATCTCCACGGTGGCAGAGATCATGATTGAAGTCTGCCTTGCCATGCTCTCCTGGCCTCAATGGTGTGCTTGAGTGACTATTGCAGGGTGAGCCACCCCTATTTTCCTCCAGATGCAAAGAAGTGCTCTGGGGCATGCTGGGAGGGAGGCAGCGTGGGTGGCTCCCTGCCCATGCCATGGCAAGAGTGCACAGCACCGTGGGATTTCACTTCCTCATTCATTCACTCCAAGTCATTTCCTGCTGGTGAACTGGGATCTGTAGTTTGAAAGGATCTGTTGCTTTGAATCCTCCAGGACTTGAGGGATATTAGATATCACTTTGATATCAATAATTTGGCCTTCTTTACCTATTCCTCTCCACATGCTGCGAGGTCCCCCAGACAAGCTCACAGACAGGCACGGCTGCTAATCGCTGTAATATTCCAAACAATGCAGGCTGGCCAGAAATAGCCGTCGCGCCGCTTCAGGAGACCTCAAAGGCAAGTACTCTATTATGTATGCACACTACTTACAAAGAACTCCCTGCCCCAAGCAGGCCGCTTGATTAGAAGAATACTCAACTGTCAAGCACTCTGTATTTGCATACTGGCTACTCTATTGATAATTTGGACTTAACTCAATCATGCTAAATTCTGACCTTTTGGAGGCTTTGTCTCCAGCCTGAAACTCATTGTTTTCCCCAAGTATGGACAAGCCTATGGCCACATTTTCCCCTATAAAAACCCCTGACATTGAGCACTTCTTTACATTGCTCGGATTGCTCCCGACTTCCATCCCGCCTTGCTGCCGTTTTGCTTGGTGAGCCTTCCCCTCAGTCCCACGTACTGAGACTCCATACCTCCGAACTTCTGCTGCAGACTACCCGGGCTTCAGGACAGGTGTAGTATCACCCAAACCAACAACTCCTCTTAAAAATCCCTCTATCCCACTCCAACCTTTATTTCTTTAGTTCTCTGTGTGAGTGTGTTGCATACACTGTTTGATTGTATTTTAATAAAAACCACAATTATTATTTCAATCCTGTTTGCTCCTTGACTTGGCCTGACCCTGTAGACATTGGGTAAAAGATTCCGCTTCGTTGCCCTGCCTCTCGCATTGCTAGCTTGTGCTCTTGGCTAATTTCCCCAACTTATATAATTGAGAGTGCCTTTAGGTGTCCCTCCTAAGACCCCCAGAAAACAGGGTAACAAGTGGGAGGCTGCCCACCTGCCCATGGCAAGAGAGTGCAGCACCATGGGATTTCCAGTCCTTGGCGCTGCCCTCCCAAACAGTTCCCGAGGGGTGAAGTGGGATCTGCATCTTCCCCACCTAGTGCCCTACGGCTGCATGGGCATTCACTGGGGGGCAAGGTGGTGGGATCAAACATTAGTTGAAATCTGCATTTTGAAATTTGCTGGCTCTAGAGTGTTAACTTTGTGTGTTAATGGTTTCCCAACCCCACTGACAGATAATGGATGGCTTCCAGGAGATGGGATTCCCCCAATGCGTTGGCGCAGTGGCTGGAACGCACATTCAAGTTCATCCACCCAAGGGACGAGGAGAGTTCATCAATCGGAAGAATTCCTTCTCCATGCTGATGCAAGGGATGGTGGATATTGTGGGAGGTTCATTGATTTAGAGTTAGGGTATACGTGCAGAACTCATGGTCCCCATGTATTTAGACACTCAGCACTGTGGCAGATGATGGAGGCTGGCTGCTTTGTTCCTGGGAATCCCATGATCACTATAGCAGGGATACAAGTTGGCCCACTCATCCTGGCAGATACTGCGTACCCCCTTTCATATTGGCTCCTGAAGCCATATGCAGGGCATCTGGATGAAAGGAAGCAGGCATTCAACAGGGCACTCAACCACTGCAGAAACGTTGTGGAGTGTGCTTTTGGGAGACTGAGGGCAAGATGGGGTTGCCTCTCTGCCCCCCTGACTGTTTTGGAGCAAAACTTCCTACCTGTGATATCCGCCTGTGTGGTTCTGCACAACATCTGTGAATCAAAGGGACACATCCTTCATCTAGACCTGCACACGCACACCCCACAACTGTCAACATTCCTCAGATTCAGCAGGACATTTGGCCATTCACTGCAGGGAGGAGGGTCAAGGAAGGTGAAAGAGTGAGGGCTGCCATAGCAAGCACGATGTCTCTTTGATTTCCAAAGGTCATCCTTTACCTTTCACTGTTTGAAATTTACATGTTTGGGGGATTTCTGTTGCAGGCCATATTATAGGGGCTTCGCTACACTGTAGATATTACTTTGTTAAAATGAATAAATAATGATGTTTATACTGTGAATATTGCGATGTTTCCTCTTTCCTCATGCAGTCTCAGCTGGCCTACAAGTTTGCCCCACAAAACCACCTCTGTGATGGGAATCAAAGGTTGGGGGAAAAGAGGTCTAGAGAATATACTATCAAAACTTTTTATTAAAAAACATTATAAAAAGAGAACAGGAACAGTTTTCTTTGCCAACAGTAGGAACAGTATAAACAGTTAAATCAGTATTTAAGGAGAACAGTAACAACACACCTCTTCACACATAGGCAATTTCTGCACTAGACTGCTTTAGTGCTAGGATCCCACTTCCAGCATTCTGTGGAATCTTGAGGTATGTTCTTTTGCCATTTTGCTGTACTGTCAGCATTTCTGCCCAGTTGCCAATCCCTGCCTTGGTGCCATGCTATGAGAACTTTTAAAACTGCAATCCAACTTTGCAAAATCAACAATTGGGACTCACTCCAACTGCTTCCCCCCACAAAAAACAACAGAGGTACAACTTTGCTTCTGTTTATCCTCTGAATGCATGTCCCCATTCCTTAGGGGCTGTAGTGGATAAGAGCTTTCTTTGCCCTCACTGGCTTGCCACCTGTATGCCCTGCCTGTGAGACTCCCTGGGGAAGCAGTGTCTCTGAACCCTCAGTGGTATCCTGGTCTTCCCCACCATTTGAAATATTATTGTGGGTGGGAGTATTGCTAGGGTTGGGATTTGACCTCTCCATATTTTCAAGTATGGAAGTCAAGACCCTGCTGCCGATGCACAAAAAGGACAAGACTTCCTTTCTCTCCTCTGCGCTGGACGCAAGGTCCCTCTTGTACAGTTCAACCAAGGTGCTCAATGTGCTGTTGCCGTTCTGCATCTCACCTAAGGACGCTGTCCTATTCAGCTCCTGCTGCTCCTTCAAGTGCTCCATCAGCGCCACAGCGATGACACTTGCCTCAGATCTCCTTCCAGATCTGTCTCAGGCCCTGGCCCGCCTCAGCCTGGACATTGGAGAAAGTGCCGCGATGGCCATGTGGGTTGGGGAGCTCCTTCCACTATCGGATCTTTCTGAAAGCAGAGTCAGGACACAAGGTGTAAAAACAACTGTGCAGCGTTCTGGCCAGTGTGCCAGCAGCAAAGTCATGCACTCTATCTGAAAACAACACATCAGCTTCTGTTCCACCGGCATACTCACCAACTTCAGATGAGCAGGGGCTTGTGCTAGTCTCCTCTGCTTGGCCTCCCTCCCCTGAATCCTCGTTCCCTGGAAAGGAAAGCAAAAAAGCCATTAAGACTGTCCAGTAATTTTTGCAGTTCTTGCACAGGACTGCACTCAGATTTAACACATGAGGGAACCTTAGCATGCAGTGCACACCTACCTGTTCTCTGGCTACTGCCATCAAAAAGTTCCATGGAGCTTTCGTCAAACATATCCAGAGTGTCTGTCATCATGTGAGTCACTGCCGAGGGGAGGCTGTGAAGAAAAAAAAGAAAGTACTTAGGGTTTCTGTGTAAACCATACCTAAGAGGCCTAAACATCGCAGCCTAACAGGATGATACTGACAGGAGCTTGGAAAGGCATTCCAGGACCTACAGGAAGACCAGGCATTGGCCACTCCTGGGGTAGATGTTGGAGTCATCCTGCTCTTGACAGCATTCTCTGGCATGCACTGTCCACCTGCCCACCCCCCTACCCCCAGGTACATGCTGTCAATGCCTCTCAGGAGAAGGAAGGCTTAACTGCTATAGCGGCTGGAGGGGGGGAGTTCACATGTAAGTAACTTATCATTCCCACCAAGGTTATTGACTGCATTTCCCAAAAAAGTGGCGAAGATGTTCATTAATACTTTACAGGATTTGCATTGCATCCATTCCCCTACTACCTTGTACTGCAAAACAACACACCACCCAGGTTACGATGGTACATGCTCATACCTTCGGAGCTGCTGGGACTCACAGCCCAAGACAAGGCAGTGGGGACAGGCATTTCCGTTGCTGCGTTCACATGTCCTCCCTGGGCGTCTTCATCATATCTTTCAGGGGCAAGGCGGAGGCTTCTGGAAATTCATTTTGGGACCACACTTGCATCCCCCCGAAGAATCGTATCCAGCTCCTTGTAGTAGGGACAGGTGACCCTCTCCCTACCAGCCATTGAGTTTCCCCTGTTTCTCATCTCCCGCGAAACACCCTCAAAAATATCAAAGTTATGCTGGCTTGTCCTGAGTTCCTGTTGAATTGAATTCACTCCTCCCCCCAAATATCCAAAAGATCCTGAATCTCTGCCGCTCGCCAGGCCCTACTCCTTCCCTGGCTCCTCTCAGAACTGTCTTGCTTCATTAGAACCCCAACGCAGTGCAGCAGAACGTGTAAAAATGCTGGACAAGCCTGGCTCTGGAAGACCTGGTCCGCATGGTGTGCCTATAGATACAAAATGGCATACACCGTGCCTGGTGATGTGTGCAGGAGGCGACGAAGCTGCGCAGGACCTCATCGGCCAGAAGTTTGTCTGGCGCCTTCTTTCAACCCCCTTGAGGCAGTTGCGTATATCTACAGCCTGTTTCTAGGGAGATTTGTAGGTGGAGGCTTGGGCTGTGGGGCGAGGGAGGCTGGAGAGTGGTTGTGGGGAGGGAGGTTAGGCAACTGCAAGTTCCATGAGGGTTGAAGCCTTCACTTGAGAAAGGCTTCAAAACCCCCAGAACACTTTGAGCAGCCCACCATTCACCCTTAAAAATAATTAGGTGCCAATACTGTACAGTTTCCCAATTATTTATTAGGAAGGATTTAGTGGAATGGGAAAACGAAATAAAAGAAGAAAATATAAAATATAAAAGCCTTATAAAAATCTTACAAAAACCTTACTCGCTGACTTCTTCACAATGGAGGAAAATGGCGACGATCTCTGTTCTGGTGGGCAAGGTCAAATCGGCATGGGAAATGACGGTGTGCAAGGCCAGGCCCACCCTGAACAAGCCCATTCCTGCGAGAATGTGCTTTAACGGTTCTGCATGTAGTTGTAGAAACATAGTAGAAGCAGTTTCGGAGTGAAAACGCATTTTTTCCCTTGCTCAAATATGATGCTTTAGCAACATGCAAAGGCGTGCCAGCAACTTAACATCAACTTAATAGCGACGTCGTCGTGCGGATACACGCCTCCTTAAGCCGTCGCAGCTATGCAGTGACTACACTGTGCGGAAAAGGCCTTAGTCAAACACAGTAATTTTTCAAAGCCCCCCACTCCTGGAGAAATAAAGAGGGGGGAAAAGGAGAGAGATTCAAACAGCCAGTTTCCAGGCTCACAAAAAGAAAACTGTTTTGTTTTCCTGCTTAACAAGAAAGGGGAAATCTATGCTTTGGAGCAGTTTAGAATAGTTCTTGTAAAGGACACTTGATATCTGAGGGCTCTCCATAGTTAATCAATAGAGGATGTGGTGTTGCTTTGATTACATTGAGCATTAATGTTTTCAAGAAGTTAGATGCCATTGTACAAAGGGTGCGGGCACTCCCTAAATCCATTTCAAGAAAGAGTTGAGGCAGAAAACTGCACGTGTACTTTGTCCTAGATCACTGGATCATTCTAGCCTTCCTTTCCAGATAAAACTGAACATCTAAGAGGCCAAGGTGCTTTTGAGGGAATACATGAAACACAGGTGAGATCTTGCTCTCTGGCAGCAATCTCTGAGTTGTCACAAAAGGGGGCATGAAAAAAGAACCACCATCCTGCTGAGCTTTTAAATGCATTGGCTCCGGGACTGATGCAGGTGTCTAATTGAGTTACAGTCAAGGATTTCCTTTTCAGCCCCTGTAGTATTTATTTGACATAATACCTTGATTCATAAGCAAGTTACATGGATGCTAACCAGCTTTTTCTTTGATCTTTTCTTGAGTGATTCAGAGCATTCAGTCTGCTTCAGAACAAGCAAAGAACACAAGGGCACCGGATAATGACAGGAAAAGGCACATTTTAAGTGGAGCTACTGCTTTAATCAAAACATCAAATTAGTGATTGCAGATAGAAGTTGCCACAGGAAGAACTCGTAGTCTCCAACATTTCATAGATGAAAACTGGGACACATGTAGCTAGGCAACATCACAGTGTAGTTAAGAGGGCAAAAGTTATTAATGGCAAAGAACATACAAGCTAGGAAAGGTTCCAGCATTTTGCTTTTGCCTGAACCTACCGAACAGGGCAAGATTCTGCCCCTTCTTCTTCTCTCCCCTCTGCTGGGTTATTTGAGTGCAAACCACTTTGCTAGAGTTTGCCACAACTGAAGCAAGCCGAGGACAGAGAGGGGGATGATGAGAGAAAAACTGGAACATTTTAAGCGCAGCTGAAAAAGAGGACAAAAAGAGGATTAATTTGAGACTGTCCCTGCTGAATTGGGACAGTTGGAGGGTATGAGACCGTAACTTTGTGGATACTTCTAATTAATACTGGAGAAAATTCCTTTGACCTGCGTAGTTGTAAATAAACATGAGTAGGAAACAATGAGGAGCAGATTATAACTGCTAATTTGGGTCACATGTTGGAGATTTTCTGTATATTTATAGGGTCTTGTTTTATTGCTCTTGTCTTTAACTGTATATGTTTGATGTTCCAGCTGGTGGTGGAAAGTGTGTTATAAATAAACATTATTGTTGTTAGTAGTAGTAGTAGTAACAGTAATATATCAATATGGAATAGGGGCCAGAATGCGGGATGACAAAGTAAGTATGTTCTTTAATCAATCTGTAGGTTAAGTAACAGAAAAATAATATTTTAAAAAAATATCAAGCCGAGGGAATCACCAATACCTTTCTGGAAACTGGATATCTGGTCTTTTATATCACATGATTATAGTGCTGTAGCCCAGACTACCTTCAATGGCTACATCCTATGGAATCCTGCAATTTGTAATGGGAAGGCACTAGAGCTCCCTGGCTGTGAAATCTAAATATCCCTACCTAAACTGCAAACAATAGGATTCCATAGGATGGTGCCATGGCAGTTAAGGTGGAATCATAGCACTGTAACTGTGTAGCATATCAGGGCCCAGGATCTGAATGGATCTTTCAAATCCAGAAAATGGAGAAGATGCTGCACTCCACACACCTCCTGAATAGATATACAGCAGGCCTTCCACATTCATGAGGGCTAGGGACACAGAACCCTCACGAAAGTGGAACAATTGTGAATAACTCCCACCCCCACAATTCCCCTCCAGAGCTCCCTTCTCCCATTCCTTTGCCTCTGGTCCTAATGTTGTGGGGTAGGGGAGAAAAAAAGACACAGTAGTGGGATTACTGGTACTTTCCCCTCAGAGGAAGAAGGGCACAATTCTTCCCCTCTAGTTATTTATGGTGGCCATCTTGAAAAGGGAGGGGTAGAAGTAAAGAGAGCACCTGGCCAATCAGCAGCCATTACACAGCAGAAAGTACAACCACATGGGAGAGAGGATATGCCTCCTGCAGTGAGAAAGGGGCTTTGCTCATCCAAAAGAAAAAAACGTCCATTTTAAAAACAAGCCTGGCAAGCCTGAAGTGAGGAATGAAAGGGAACAGGAGAAGGAAAATTGGAGGGGGGGGGATAAGCACGTGCCTTGCGAATAATCAAATTTGCAAAGGTCAAACCCACATATGTAGAGGAAGGACCATATCAGACACTGAGCATGTATACTCTTGCTTCTGCCTTAGTAGATACACTTCCCCATTCTTTAGCCTCCAAGTATGTCTCTTTGTGATATGTCTGTGCTGAAATGGATGGAAAAACTGGCTCATTATTTCCAGCTAAGTATTTCCAGGTAACAAGAGTCCAACACACAGAGCTAAAATTCAGTTCTAAGAAACTTATGGAATCAAGGGTAAGGGATGTGGAGAGGGATGTGGTTCCACATTGTTGGTCTGCAATCCCCATCAGAACTTGCCAGCAGAGACAGTGATCATGCATGATGGGAATTGTAGTCCACTAACATTTGGAAGGACACTTGATGTCAGCCCTTAACATGGAAGATAGTTGATAGACTGTTAACCTTAGGGACAGGTTCAGTAAGCTGGTGGTCTTTACAATTGTGTTTGTTTACCGTGTATTAGTTCACTTAGGACTGTGTTGCTTTCTGCCCCTTTTCTATAATGAAAAATATATTACAGTTAAGACCAAGTGGGTGGAAGACAAGACCAGCTGGAAACAGACAAAGCCATGAGACTTTTTAGGTTTGGATGGTGAGCAGGAATAGTATGCAGCTGTAATAACCAGTGAGACAGAAAGTCACCATTGGCTTCTCCTGCCAAATGGCTTAAATCCAGGAGTGGGATACCAAGAATGGAACACCAAGGTGTATTTGGATTAATAAGGCTGTTTCCTTCCCATAGGACATTCTTTAGCCTCTCCTCTGGCTGACTACCACCCAAACATTCTACTGCCCCTGAAATGCCACTCAAAAAAGGATGGTGAAGTATGCAAGCAGTACAATTTCTTGTTCATTGTAAACCTAAATTGCAGCATGTCTGGGACTGTTAAAAAGGAAAATGGAAACCTTCCTACAGATTAGGCTTCTATTCAGTTCTGTTATGATAAAAATATTAAACAGCTATGAACAATACCGGATATTATTGAGCACCAACTCTCCATCACATTTTCTGTTAACTTCCTGTTCCCAGATTTCTCTCTTTCAGAGTGTTCTTCTATTTTGCTGAAAACACAACAAAGAGGAAAAAAATTAAACTCGTTATCATGCCAAAGCACATCTCAATGTTCTTTTATATATTATCTTCTTCATTCCCTCACCTCTGAGATTAACAGGATATACATAATGAGCTTGCCTCTGGGTTCTGATACTGGAAAACCTCCAAATTTTTGGTATATTCTGATACACAAAGCAAGCTCTACCATGAGGCAGAGTGAGGCTGCCTCCATGAAAGGGCAGGGGGAAAAAACTTAATTATTTTATTTATTATGATTTTATTTTTTACTGTCAGTGGAGAGACATGCTAGTAAGAGAAGGGTTTTTTGCCTCAGGCACACAAATAAATTGACTAATGTACTATGCATCTTTATTTGGGAGGGGAAACACCATTTGCTGCTCTGCTTGAGGCAGCAGAATTTCTTTTTTTCTGCATACTATGCATTTTGACTTGGTACAGGAGGCACAAGTTGCTGTTCTGCCTCAGGCAGCCATATGACTTTGGTTAGCCCAGTCAATACATGTTGCCACTGGCTGACATCAATACATGCTGTCAGGTGACAATAAGACATAACTGAAAATGCAGATGAAGAATAATTTCAAGTGGTCTGTTACTAGTATGTTTTGAAGTAGTCAGATACACTGTGAAGCAGAAGCTACCTACATAAACATATAAAACAAAACAGAAAATGGGAATTAGTACTTCTGTAATCAGAAGATCCCAAATCAAAATGGAGCTTTTTCCCCCAACAAAGATGGGAAGAATTTGCTGAACATAAATCACATTAACAATTCACATTTACAGTTCATGAGACACAGAACCTTATTAACAGAAAGTTTGAATTGCCTATATATATACATATATACATACATATATATATACATATACACACACACACACACACACACACATATATAGAATGAAATAATAGTTGCTGAGAGTAGCCAGAAAAAGACAGACAGTGCCCAGGCAGTGTGCAATGGGCCAGATTTAGTCCCACAATGGAATTTGAAGTTTGGAGCAAAACTCAGGATGGGCTAGCAGCTTGATGGTAACAAGGAAAGTATCTGGGGCCACTTTACTGGAGAGTCTGATTATCTGTTAGAGCACAGTTTTACTAGCTGGACCAGTTCATGGCCTCTCCCAATAATGAAGAAATATAGCTGACTTTTGTGGTTGTGTGCTTTCAAGTGATTTCTGTCTTATGGTGATCCTATGGTGAATCTATCATGGGATTCTCTTGGCAAGAGGGGGTTTTGCCTTTGCCTTCCTCTGAGAAAGTGTGACTTGCCTAAGGTCACCCAGTGGTTTTCCATGGCCAAGCAGGAATTCAATCCCTATTCTCCTGAGTCATAGTCCAATGCAGAAACCATTACACCATGCTTGCTTCCTACTCTTAACATATTTGTGTCCACTAAATTGGTTTCTCATTTCTGCTCTTTATGCTGGCAGTCATTGTTCTGTACAGTTTTGCAGTCATTCAGAGACAGACTGAGCCTTGTGGAAGTAAATGCTGTTTCAACAGTCCACAGGTATTACATTTCAAAGAACCTGTAAACTGGACAAGAATGCACCACCATTACTCTGTGACTAGGTAGTACTGAGGACCTCATTAGAGCTAGGGTCAACACTACCCCTTAATTATAAGATGAATCATCTTCATTTTCAATAGCAATACCGTCTTGTAAAAGAAATTTCTAAATGTAGCCTGGCAATAAATCTATGTGAAGCCACAGTTGCTAAATCCCTAAAGATCAAATGCTGCAAGAAATTTCAGGATGAGCAGCAGAAAAACTGGTAGAATCTTAAACTAAGAATGGTGAAGAAAGAAAATTGTCTTAATAATCGTCAGGATTTTCCAGGGCAAACTAGACCTGAGATTTTAAAAAGGCAATGAAGGCAAGCTGGATGGAATCTGGGTTTGGTATTACAAAGACAGACAAAACAATTCATACAGAAAGGTGAGAAAGGAGGTCAGTTCTCACTATAAACTGTGAAGTTGATTGCAACCATCAAAGATCTGCCAAAAAAGAAAGCAGGAGGAAGAATCTTCCATAGTTAGTATTGATTGGCGTTAGGAGAAGGGTTTCTTCAGTTGTTTTCCAGGGTATGTACAGGTTCTTCAGCAATTCCACTAGAGGTTTCATCAATGCGAAGATTAGTAACCAAGGCAAAGCTTTCCTCCCCATAACTACTGATCTCCTTTCATTGTATAGTCATGGGAAGGGGATATATTCCAGTAAGTATTCTCAAAGTACTTACTGAGAGACAGTAGGCCTGGATCATATTCTACAGCTGCAAGTCTGAGAAAGATATAACAAATGAAGCATCCTCAATGGAGTTTGGTGCGTGTGTTTCTCAAATACCATGTGCCATCCTGCTATAGGGAAACTGGTAACATTTATTACATCAAAGTGATGATATTTAGTTATATAAATTAATACTGTTTCATACTTAAAACATGCAGAAAACTAAATGTAAAAGTTAAGACTAAACTATTCTTCCTTACATGCAGCTTTCAGTATGGAGGGATTTTTTTTCCAAATAGACATTAATATTTAGATCTTCATCCTGTACTTAAATTCTGCTGTTTAAGGAATATAGTAGCAGCAGGAAACCTTTTTCCCAACAGTTGTTTTGCCCCAGTCCTTTAGCTTTGGCTGTGATGACTGGTGTTTCTAGGTGCTAAAGCTCAACACCTCTGAAGGGCCAAAGATTCTCCATCCCTTGACCATAAGATATGGGAATAGTCTGCTGTGCTGGCAGAATGTAAGATAACACCACTGTCATGAGAAATATGCTCACACTGCTTCATGGAGATAGTTACACGATGCTGTGATGTGTTATCTGCTACAGTAGCAGAACTTCAAACAGCTAGTAGCCCAAACAGGGCAGAGATGAGTGTGGGAACAAAAATGGAGTGGAAAAGTGAGAGGAAAATTGCTTCTTATCCCAAGTGAAAAATGTTAGTTTTGGGGGACTATGACTTGGCCATCTGGCTGATGATTCTGGGAGCTGCTGTTCGCATAACTTTCCCACATTCTGTTTTTACCTATTTGCCCCCCAAGGTGCTAGCTGCAGTGAACAGTAGGAATGGGTGAGGGTGAGAGCAATGGAACAGTGGCCATCAGTAGAAACCCCCAGAGAGATCTATTGTGAATTAGGAGCACATTTTAGGTCAAAGTCCTTATTCTGCTCCGCTCCCCCATAAAATAAAACCACATTAAACATGCTTATTTACTTTTATGGAATTTAGACCTAATTTAGGTTATTGTTGTATGGAAGGTCATAAGTATGCAGTAGCATATTGTCTTTTTTTCAGCCATTTTAAAAAAAAAAATATCCACACTCACTTGCTTCTAAATAAATACAGACATTTATTTACCTCAGTTAATAAAACATCTGACAAAGAAACTCTTTTTTACAAAAATCTTTTTACGCTTGCCCATTTCTACTTTTCCTCCTTGTCTTCTGCCTAGCCAGAAGGGTTTTTTAGCAGCATCAGCATTAGGAGAATGGTGAAACAGGGCTAAAGAAAAAAGACTTTTGGAGTCAGATTGCATCAATTTTCCAGCAGTAAATAATGCAATAATACTTAAGCCAGGGAAGAATGGGAATTGTACTCTCACTGATTCTACTGCAGACCTGTGTACCTGCTTACAACAGGCAAAATAAACAACAGTGTTCTGCAAAATCCTTTACTGAGCATGCACAAACAGCAGAACAGAGAGAAAAAGGGAAAGCTGATAAGCCTGCCCCATCAACTACCTCCAGCATGTTAAAAAGGCATAGCTCTGTAAGTCTGGCTTCCAGAATAGAAATCATAACAGAATTGGAGGTTGATAAATGAAAAAAAGTAATCTTTGGATGCACTTTGGAAGAAGCTTTCAAGTGGCCTCTAGAAGGTTCAAAATGTTTTGTTCATCTACAGAAAACTTCCCTCACTTGTTTTTTTTTCTCCTTTTACATATGCATGTAGAAGTCTGCTGAAGCACGTAGAACTGCTGTTATTTATTTATTTTTCATTCATACCCCACTGTCTTTTTTTATGGTAGAAGAACCTATCCCTATTCTTTCCATGTTATTTCTACCTCTGGTACCAAATTTTCCATTGAAGAAGTAGTGTCTAGGAACACATCTACTTCATTATCTGAGGTATATCTGTAGACATAAGACAGGCAGCCTTGCCATCGGACAGAGTGAAACAGAAGGGACCAGAATCAATTAAGCAGTATGTGCTATGCCCTGTGCCCCTCAAGTGTAATACAAGACCTTGTTCTGTCGCCATCATTGACATTCAGCTTCCAGTTTGGCCAGCTTCTATATGTTGAATACAGAAGAATATGCAGAAAAGAGGAAATTTACTCTTGTTCTATGTTTCAGGAAGCGAAACATTTTGGGCAACCCTATACATAAGATTGTCAGTTTCCACAAGACTTAAAAGCCCATGCCTGGGCCTTTTGTTGCATCCCTGTATAGTGCAAATTGGACAAGACCAAAATGCAGCCATTTTACCTGAGCTGTGTTCTTCTTTAGAGCTTCTTTATTCAGAGTTTCACTAATTACTTTATACTTAAGTCTCAGGCTTTCCTCTCACAGGTGTTTCTGTGAAACACACACATCAAACAAAGAAGTATGTGGCATATGTGGTATTGAGGCTTCAGCAACTGCCACTGCCAGTTGTGTGTAGCCACTGTTCCTTGGTACAAGAAGAAGGATGTTATCTGTGCTTTCCTTTTTTTAAAACTTCTGAAATATCTGAGAGTATGTTTTGGTCTCTGTCATGTATTCTTTCCTTACTGTTTAAGTAAATTCAATATGTAAGTGTATAATTGATATATTTTACATGGATCAGTTATATCAGCTAAATTAACGGAGGGTCCAATTACTGCCACTTATAAATCGTTCATTGGTACTTTTCCAGGATTTAAGAAGCAGAAGAAGACCCAGAAAAATTGCATCTTCCTTCCTGGTTCCTCTTCTTCCTTTGTTGATATGCCAGGTTTATTTTTGCTGACAGGAGGACCTAAGACTGACACAGCTGCATACCATAGAAAATAGGCTGAGGAAAAAGATCAAGCTGAGTAGCAGACAGGATTTTTCTATTAGTCTCAGTAAGCAATTTATCAGCCTAGGGTAAAATTTAGCTATTTTTTTCAAAAAAGTTTTATAAATTGGGAAGTGAAGCCCATACAGAAGCACTCTATCCCACTGCAACAAAGACTGTATCTGTTCTGCATTTCAAAGGTTTTGTTTATCTCAGGATGAAGTACCACAGTTCAACTGTCATTTATGCTCTTAGTATAAACTTGTAGCAATATACAGGATTGATATGTACATGAAAAACAGCCTGACATTAAACCACAAAATTGTTGCAAAGAGTTTGTCAACATACACACAAACATCTACTTGCATAATTCTTTTGTCAGGTCCTTGCACATTAAAAGGAACATTTTTGCTGCATTTCTACAAAATATTTACAGTAGGTGATCTCAGTCTTTACTGCAACAAAAAACTGCAAGTTTAATATAAATATAATATAATGCATAATAAATATAATAGTATAAATTAATAATCTAAAATAAATAGTTACACCAAGCTGTAAATAGTTACACCAAGCTGTACATTTTGTGAAGCAGTCTAATAAACTGAACAGGGACAATACCTTATGGTGGAATTCTGTTAGGGACATACACCTTAGAGTCCCTTATGCATGCAGATGTCCTTTTTTAGGCACTGTGAGAGCTGGTATTCCCTTTCTCCTTCCGCAGTGCTGAGACCCATCCTAAATTATTGCAAGGCCCTGAAGCTGCCCTGCACAGCCATTCCCTGTTTCACAGTAAGCATTCAGGACTGCAGAACCATGTGGGTACCTCTTCATAGTCAGATGCATAATGATTACAGCAGCACTGAGACCCTACAGAGGACCCAAAAAGATCTCAGTACTCATGCCTTCATTTCACACCTGATTGTGGGGAGGTCCCCAATCCCATCTGCTTGAGACAAAGCACAGAATGGCTATCTGGGGTAGCTTCAAGGGCTTTACAGCAAGTCATGAGAAGAGTATATGTTTCAATGTAGTGTAGTTCCACAAACAGGTATTTATGCTATGCTGTGGGCATGTTGGATTGAGGCCTCTAAATCATAGCAAAGCAACACAAAGTGAAAGATAGGGCATTAAATATCTGTATGTGTGTGTGCACAGAACAAAAACAAGACAATTGCTCCTTCACAACATTGGATATGGGCATCCTAAAATTTTACAGCAATATTTCATTCTATCCACAAGAGATGGAAGTTTTTCCTGTCACTAGAGTGCTGATTTTGGAGGTCACCAAGGCAAATAGTCTCTTTTGTTTTTAGTCATGGATCCCTCTCCCCACTGGAAAAAAGGGAGTAAGCTCATATAGACCAGATAATCCATAGGGCTGACATAAAAGAGCAAATCATCCAAGTTTGCTTTGCTGAAACACGCCTTTTCTTTTTGAGCACAAACACTTCTGTAGTGTGATTTTACTTGGACTAAAGCTAAGACGTTTCATTCTCAAACCATATTTAGTTGTAGATGTCTTCACAACAGCCTCCTGAACTCTTTTTTCCAACAGCAGATAACATGCAGCCTACAGCACACTGAGCAGGTCAAATATCCCACACATATGCTATTTGATAGCATTATGCACTGCAAAATTCCGAATAGAGATTTACAGAATTCTCGAGGCCTAAGGAAATGGACAACAATAATGTATTTGGATTGAAAGGTGAATCTGCCTCATTTATAAAGCCTGATTCAATCAGGTATTTCAGTACACACATCACTGCTTCACAGATATCAGAATTTAACAGCTCTTTCTGAAATCTTCCTTGTTCTGATGGTGTAACTGTATCTCACCTCTTGCTGAGATCTGTTTCATTCCCCTTGATATTTGCAGCTTTCCCAGTCCTACGTGGAGAATTAATCTGGGAATCTTTTGCATGCTAAGAAGGTTCTCTGACACTGAGCTATGACCTAATATAACTTCTGAAATGCCAGTTAGATGAAACTACAAATATTTGTTTGGAATTTTTTAACACATTAATAGAAAAGTTATGTTGGAGCAGTGGATATATACAGTGTATACTAAAACCTCTGCGTAACCCTTTGAAGCGCCTACTTTTGCACACTGAACGTATCAATTCCTATCCAATTCTGGAAGATAAGCAGGTGTGAGTCTTGTTAGTATTATACTACGATGAAAGGCTAGTAGGTGTTTCCAGGGGCTACATGAAAATATACATCTTCCTTTCATTTTAAACCAGGGAACCAGAAAAGGGTGACAATCCTAATTTTTGATGAACTGCAGTTTCCACAGTCAACGCTCAGAGGCAGCTACAGGTCAATACCATGGAAAGGTCACACAGGCCATTTCCGCACTACAGGGTTAAACTGCTGCTATTCCACTTTTAATGCTCTGTGGAATTCTGGGGTTTGTGGTTTACTGAGGCCAAAGAGCTCTTTGGCTGAGAATTCAAAGTGCCCCTCCCTAAACTACAAACCCCAGAATTCCATAGGAGGTTGATAGTGGAATAGCAGCACTTTAACACTGCAGTGCGGAAATGGTGGCAGTCTTTGATTTAAGCGAGTTAGAAATTAAGCTGCAGCAAAATGAGAATTTAAGAACAAATCACATTGATAACAATGGGGGTCCCAGCAACTGTGTAGCCCTGAAGCTCCATTCTGTAAAAACTGACAGGCTTTAGAAATTGCTTTTTAGGAGAGAGGCAACGCTGGCTGGAGAAGTCCCTGGGAGCTGTACTCCAAAAAGTAACGTTCTTAGCCTAGGACTTCTACGCATGCGCTGTATTGGGCATGGAGTTTACCCGGCAAACACTGGAGCCCTCAGAGGCACGCAACAAACCCCTGCGCCCTCACGGGGCGGGAACGAAGGCCGAAGGAGGACGTCAGCTCCTCTCACCACTTCCTCTCCCTCACCATCTCCGGAGTAGGAGGGAATAGTGCGCGCGTGGCCCCATTTTCCCGCCTCCTTCCACACCTCATTGGTTAGCGCTGATAGAGTGACACCGCAGGTTCCAGTCAGATGCGTTCTCGTCACGTGCGCCAGCCCCGGCGCGCTCTGCTCGGCGGAGCCTGTCGCGCGGTATTTCTGTTGCCGTTACCTCGTCCGTCCTGTGGGAAGGCGCGCGCGGTAGGCGTTTCTGTGCTTGAAATTGTCCGGAAGGGCGGGAGGGCGGTGAGGCGCTGCTGTCTGATTAGGCGGGCATAGAAGGGTGGGCGTCACCTGTTTGTGAAGTGTCCGAGTTAATTCCCTCGGTAAAGCGTTAGTAATAAAAACGATAATAATGTGCTAAGCGAGGCTCTTTGGACATAGGGCCCCAGCTAGGCGCTCTCCTGTTGCCCCTGCGCGAAATAAAGCTACAAACCCTATCCCGTTTCCTAAGTAAGCTTCGGGAAACTTGGGCCATTTCCGCACGAGTCTGTTGTAGCGCGATGATTCCACTTTCAACCTCCTATGGAATCCTGGGGTTTGCAGTTTCGGGAGGGGCCGGCCGGCCCCTCCCGAAACTGCAAACCCCAGGATTCCATAGGAGGTTGAAAGTGGAATCATCGCGCTACAACAGACTCGTGCGGAAATGGCCTTGTTGCGGGTGTGTGTGCGCTGTCCCTCTTAGGAGATCCAGTGTGGTATAGTGATGTGAGCGTTGGACGAGGAACCTGGAGGCCGGGGTTCGATTTCCGTCTCTGCTGTAAAAACTCACAGGAATTGACGAGATACATCAAACACTCTTAGCCCCAGAAAAAAACCCCGTGATTTGCCTTAGGGTTCCCATGAGTCGGAAACGACTTGAAGGCACACAACAACAACCTGAATTCCCTAACCGACGTGGCTGCGGGATTCTGGGAACTGTCGTCCAAAAGAAGTAACTTGGCCCTTTCTGCACTACACTGTTGTAGCGCTATTATTCCACTTTCAACATTCTGTGGAATTTTGGGTTTTGTAGTTTACTGATGCCAAAGAGCTCTAAATGCCCTTTTCCCTAAACTGCAAACTCCAGGATTCCATAGGATGTTGAAAGTGGAATAATAGCACAATAACAGTGTAGTGCAGAAATGGCCTTTGTCAAGCTCTGCTTGTGAGTAAGCACACAAACAAAGGGCAGTGCCCTCCATCTCCAGGTCCCTGGGACCAGAAGTCACGACTTGGTCAGAATGTTGGGTGGAAGACATTTGAGTCCGATAGACGGAGGGTTCACTTCTCAGTGGAGTACTCAGTAAACTGCTTGTGCAGTGATTAGTTGTAGGGAGAAGAGGTGATGCTAGGTTGTAACTGCTGTCTGGAAACAAAAACATGCTCTGAGAGTTAGATCTCATTCCAGGATTGCCTCGTCAAAATTTCATTCTACTCTCTCACCCCATAGCCCTTCCTTCTATACAAGAATGCTGTTTTTCAAGAGACGTGCCCAAAAAAAGATATTGCCGAAGCTCGTTACTGCTCTGGGATTGTTGAGAATGGCAGTGCCAACAATTGTGAGGTGGTGACGACCTTTGGCAAGGAGGTGCTGGCCACCCTGGAATTGTTGAAGGCAGTGATGCTGATCCTAGTTGCTTGTTTGCAAACAAGTGACCAAGATCTGTCCTGCCCCTGCTGTCAGCAGTCCCAGGGTAGCAAAAAAAATTTAGCAAGGAACTGCTGGCTGCCCTGGGATTGTTGAGGGTGGTGGTGCTGGTTCTGCTCAACTCATTTGTAAATCAGTGACCAGGACTGGTACTGCCCATGCTGCCTGTCCCTGCCAAATCTGCTGGCTGCTCTGGGATTGTTGAGAGTGTTGATGCCGATCCTGGTTGCTCATTCTCAAACGAGCAAGCAAGATTGGCACCACTGTCATCAATAATCCCAAGGTGGCAAGGAGCTTTGGCAGGGATAAGGCAGTGGTGATTGGCACACCTTTGGTGCTGCTACAGCTTTTTGTACTTCTGCTGCCTTGGGCCTTTTTTTTTCATAGGGACTTGAGAATATGTGATTTTTTTAACATTTATGAGGAGTCCTGGAACCAGTCCCTTATTAATATGGTGGACCTACTGTATACTTGGTACAGTATTAGAGATACAAGTATAGATAACCTCTACATTTCTGGCTAATTTTTAGGGTGTTAGCAGGCAGAAGGCTCTTCATGCTACTGGACAGAAGGCACTATGCAGACATTCTGTCTGTTTCTCTTGAATGGGTTTTCTGTACTAAGGGAAAATATACAAGAAGCTGTGGAAAAATAAAAGAGGATTATGGGTGAAGAAAATGAATGCATGTAAAAGCCTCATAAAAGTTAGTGAATGAGGCAAAGCAATGGTCTTGTAAAAGCCTTATCTACAACTGCTCACAGAATTTTATTGTAGTTTTCAAAGAAGTAGCCAAGTTAGTCTCATGCAGCATAAAAAGGAGGAAGGGGAGAGAAATGTGACATCACCTTTAAAACTAACTAGTGTGCTTCATGTGTATGCATGTCCAGATTGTATAGTTTTCTATTTGTAATTCTCCTTTGTTTTTCTGGTTTTTGACCCTAAAATTGGTTTAAGGAGGCAAAGAGAGAATTGATGCCCAGCTGCCTTAGTGGCAGCTAAGACATGGGTAGGCAAAAATGGCTTATGAGTCGCATGAATTCCCTGCAGCCCTATTTTGTGATTCCTTTGACCTGAAACTGCTCCACAGTGGTCAGTTGCTGCCATCTCTGCTACCAAAAATCACAACAGCTTCTTCCATTCTTTCCTCTTCCTGAATCTTCAGGGAGGAATTCAGATCTTTTCCCCTTTCTGCTCATTTAGGAACAGAAGTGGACAGTCCAGCAGCTGCCTGCACCATAGAGTACAGCTGATAGTTGCCATTGCAGTGTTAGTGGTAAATTTAGTAGTGACTGAAAAATTTCAGTACCAGCTACAGGGGACAAACTAGGAACCACTGCGGGCCCTTAGGGGTTGGAAAAGTCCAACATGGTCCCCTGACCCCAAGAAGTTGCCCACCTGTGTTTTAAGGACCTGTCCATCTGGTAGCACCCCAGTTAGTTGATGTAACCTTCCAGTATAACCAGTAAGGTGAACTTGTCACACTGATTGCAGTAGCAAGTTCAGTTAACAGTCACTAAAGTCACTGGCATTTACTTTTAAGTTAACAGTAATATTATAGTTTAAAGCCCTTCCATCGGATTTATTTCATTAACTAATTGAAAATGGAGCTTGGTGACATTCTTTTCCCTCACTTCATATCTTTAATAAAATGACAGAGCGATAAATGTTAAGTAGCGGACATTCCCCCCGTCATCTTTAATTAGATGGCACACAGCTTCTTTCAGAGCCGCTATGGTGTGGGTCCCCATTCATCTGTGGGAATCCACTGGGTGATCTTGAGCAAGTCATGTTCTCTCACCCTTAGAGAAGGGGAATGGCAAACCTTCTCTGAATAAATCCTGCCAATAAAATCTTAGGATATGGTTGCCATAAATTGTAGTTGACTTCAAGTCACAGAGCAACAAAGCTGCTTTACATGTTACTTCTGTCCAGACAAAATGCAATGTATCTTAGAACTAATGTAGTTATAGATGTGATAGATCTTTCTATCTGTATTTTTGTTATAGCTCTCTTGTGAATATCTACCTACAGCTTTTTAAGATCCTGATGATAAGCTTATGTTTGTTTACAGCCTAGCTCACTGTTTTTTTAAACTTGATTTGGTTTTAATTTAATACTGTGACCCACCTTGGGTCTCATCCTGGGAAAAGGGAGGGATATAAATGAAATAAGTAAATAAATAAATAGGTAAATACTGAGCTCACTGAAGCCCTGAACATCAGTGAGCACTTGTATCTATAACATTTATGAAATTAAAATTGTATGCTACTGCACAAGTGATAATTTGTATCTTCATTCTTAGCAAGTATTTTCTCACAGATCTC
Organism: Ctenosaura bakeri; assembly: GCA_948474755.1. Taxonomy (NCBI): domain Eukaryota; kingdom Metazoa; phylum Chordata; class Lepidosauria; order Squamata; family Iguanidae; genus Ctenosaura; species Ctenosaura bakeri. Next base: position 78,414 of record CAOLHI010000377.1, on the reverse strand, counting down.
TTAAAATAACATCAGTTTCTTTTTCCAGATTTAAACCTTCTTGCATCCTGGAAGCCTTGCCGTGAAATCACTTAGTCATAGAAACAAATTAAAATGCCTGTATTCAAACATCCAGAGTATTCTGAAGAGACATTAATTCAACTGGAAAGCTTGGTCCCCTGTCGAGAATCTCAGGTGTCCACCTTGCTGTCACTCTTTGGAGAGGTAGCACTTCCTTGTTTAATTTCTTTTCTCTGGTTATCTTTTAGGGTGTTCGGCTTTGTTTTTAAACTGTGGCCTGTTTTTAGGGCACTGTGCTTTTTACATTCTGGAAAGAAAGAGTGTTTGCAAACTGCTCTGTGGCTCTAATGGCTGGTATAAGTGGATTAGACGGTGGACTGGAGAGATGTGAATTCAGGTTTCCACTGCATTATGTGACCTGGATGATTATTAGCAAGTGTCACTATTATTATTTTAACTTGTCTTAACTGGATTCTTACAAGTCTCCACTACTTTAATTCAATACATCTCTCTCTACACTCCTTGGATTAAATGCATATGTGATTGTTTTCAAAGTATCTATTTTTTATTGCTGCTTTGCTCCTTTTGACTTTCAAAAGCAAACAGCAAGAAAATTGAGACTGGACAACCTTTTCTAAAAAATGATTAACATACAAAACTCTAATCAGTGGTAAACACTGTTATTATTCTGTTCATGTGCCTTCTTTCTTAATGATTATAAAACTAGGGAGTGAACAGTTATATTAATACATAACAATTATGTATTTGATACTTTCTTACAGAAACAATGGATTTTGATACCTTAATTTGTTTTGGATGACTCTGGGTTCTTGTGATACTTAGTAAAGAGTCTGTTTATTAGAAAATAGAAATAATGGATACATGAGTCAGATTGCCTCCAACAATCTGACGTTCTGTAGGGTCCTTTGAGGTGTGTTTTCTAAGATTCTTAAAGTTTACACAGCCAGAGGCCTGGATAGGTGATGCTGATACATCCTGTGCTGTTAGTACACTTTCTAGAATCTTTTGCAATATATAGGACTTCCATAGAAAGATGTCAGGCAGATAGAAGGTGGCTTGGTGAAGGCCAGTCTGTTGATTTGTGACTCAGAGAAAATTTAAAATGGTAAATACTTGGCTTATGGCTCATTCTACATGTAAAAGACCTTCTTAACATGTAAATATTCCATAGTCAACATTAGTCATTGCAATAATATTGTATAATTAAGCAGATGCTGTGAAGAGTCTACTGTGCTGTTCCCTTCACCTGTCTTATGTAATGAGACGCTCTGCTACAGTGATTGATATAGGCTGTGTCATAGTTGGATGAGTTACTTTTATCTGCATAGAATCATAGAAATGTAGAGTTGGAAGAGACCACAGGGGCCATCCAGTCCAACCCCCTGCCATGCAGGAACACCCTCAAAGCACTCCCGACAGATGACCATCAAGCCTCTGCTTAAAAACCTCCAAGGAAGGAGACTCCACGACACTCCGAGGCAGCATATTCCACTGCCGGACAGCCCTGACTGTCAGGAAGTTCTTCCTGAGGTTTAGGTGGAATCTCCTTTCCTGCAGGTTGTATCCATTGCTCCTTGTCCTGGTCTCTGGAGCAGCAGAAAACAAGCCCTCTCCTTCCTCTACGTGGCATCCCTTCAAATATTTAAACATGGCTATCATGTCCCCTCTCAACCTTCTCTTCTGCAAACTAAACATCCCCAGCTCTCTAAGTCTATCCCCATAGGGCATGATTTCCAGGCCTCTCACCATTTTGGTCGCCCTCCTCTGGACTTGCTCCAGCTTGTCAATATCCCTCTTGAATTGGGGTGCCCAGAACTGGACACAGTATTCAAGATGGGGTCTAACCAAAGCAGAGTAGAGTGGTACCAGTACCTCCCTCGATCTAGACACCATACTCCTATTGATGCAGCCGAGAATTGCATTGGCTTTTTTGGCTGCCGCATCACACTGCTGACTCATGTTCAGCTTGTGGTCTATGAAGACTCCTAGGATCCCTTTCACACGTACTGCTATCCAGCCACGTGTCCCCCATCCTATATTTCTGTATTCCGTTTTTCCTACCTAAGTGTAGGACCTTACACTTCTCTCTGTTGAATTTCATTTTGTTCGCCTTGGCCCAACTCTCCAATCTATCCAGGTCATTTTGAATTTTGGTCCTGTCCTCTGGCATATTAGCAACCCCTCCCAATTTGGTATCATCTGCAAATTTGATGAGCATGCCCTCTATTCCTTCATCCAAGTCATTGATAAAAATATTGAACAGCACTGGGCCCAGGACAGAACCCTGTGGCACCCCGCTAGTCACTTCTCTCCAGGATGAAAAGCATGCTTGTACAATGCAAGCCCTTAAAGAGAAAAAAATGTTATTTTGTTCACAGTACAGTTTGCTGCTGCATTTAAATTTTCTGGACAGACTTTTGAAGTTTACTGTATTGATACATTTAAAATGCTAGAAATGCAGATTATTTCAAATGAAAGCCTTATTTTTTCAGAAAAGGAATAGTTTGGATTCTCTCAATGAGCTTTTCTGTCTCTGAAGAATTAGTTTCTAATACCTGTGTTCAGAAACATTGCAAGTTTGATTGGCTTACTTGGATGTTTAGTTTCAAATTATTAACCTAATTGGATTTTGTTATGGCCAAGATGGCACTATTTCTGAAAACATGGCCTGATTTGCTTTTCTTAATTTTCTTTAAACGTATCAGGCTATGGAATATACATGTGGCTAGAAAATTATTACAACGGCATGTTGACAAGTAATATTCCATCTTTGGAATACCTTGGCTTATTTTCCATTTTTATTTTGCTTTATTCCTTGATTGCCTTAAAGAATTCGGGGGTGATTTTTAATTTGTTTTTTAGCCTTAACAATTAAAATGGCTGTTTCAATTTGCTGAAAATAGTCGATATATAGTTATTTACTTAAAAGTGGTTAGAGGTTTGTGTCAACAAATGGATCCTGCAGGAAATTTCTTACTGAATTAGAATTTTTGTTGAAGTGGCAATATGTAACTTGATTAGAAGTAAGCTCTTCCAAAAAGCAGTTGCTTGTATAATTACTGGAATTACAAACCCCTTACTTTCTCTTTGCTGTGTGTGTTGCTGCAGAGAGCCAGGTGTTCATACAGCTGTATATGTGGTAGGTTTTTTTACAGTCTGTTCTTTTTTTTAAAAACGGAGGAATCACACAACTTCAGTGCTCCATTTCATCCTAATATCGTATATCAGGTAGATGAAGCCCTTGCCTGACAGCGTTGGACTCGATGGCTCTATGATTTTGTGCATTCAGTAGTTCAAAACTAAAGGATATGTTTTAAAAAAAAATCCATAGTCAGCTATGAAGTTCACTGGGTTGAGACTGTAAAGTTCCTGTGGAATCATCCTCCTATCTGTCGCTGCTATTAATTTATGTCGATCGTCAGTATGTGAATTCATGAATGTAGTTAATATTGTTTTTGCATATTATTGGGACTCCATTATGCTTGTCATGATTTAAGACTTTGTAACTCACAAATGTTTCACTGAATTGTAAGTTTACTGGCAGAGCAACTCAGTTTGGTTCTCTAGGAATTAACGTTAACTTATTTAAAAACAGTCATGACCCTTTCTTAGGAATCATTAGAAATCTTGCTTCTTCATCAATTGTTTATATGTGCAGTTTTCTTTCTGCAGATTTAATACACCAATTAAATTTCTTATTAAAAAGGAAAGTAAGATCTTGCTTCCTCTTAGCAAGGACAAAAAGATTTAAGGTAGATGAACACAAAGCGATAAACAATTGGCGCTTCCTTTTGTAATATTTAATCTCATACTCTTTAAAGTTCATTAATATCCATGGAAGTATGCTGTCTTCTGAACAAAACTAGTTCTCCTGAAACTTGTACCATACACTTCTAGCCTTTCTATGTCTTTTGGGTTCTCTGTCTGCTTCCGTGAAGACTGGAATTCTGTGAGATGTTGTTTACATTTTGTTTTGACTTCTGATTGACATCCTTAGCTTCTTCAGAGCTAAGAAAAAGCAGCAGAAGTCTGTCATTGCTTGTTCCACACTTCAGGTTTTCTGACTTTGACGTGAAATTTCCTTCTTCCTAGTGACTTTAGTGTTGGACAAAAAATTAAGTATACTGAATTTTCATAATGTTGGTTGTGCCTTAGAAGCAGTTCTTTGCAATGTAGACTACTATGACACTTTTCATCTTTTTCAAATTCTTCTTCAGGACTGATCTGAAGAAGTCCTGACCTGTATGCAACTGTAGCAAAATCAAAAGAAGTTATAAATGGATTTGTTTATATTTACCCCTTGAGTCCTTGTCTCTCTTATTGTTTCTGCACTACTGTCAAACTTGAGACTATTTGCTTGTTGGGATAAGGATGTACCCTGTTGAATAAATATGTGTCACACAGTAGAGATTTAAATCTTATACCATCCTGACATGAAAGAAGAAAACATCAACAATTTTCACTCTGAGATTACAAATGGATTTATGTTTATTATTATTTTTTTCATTTTGGGATTTTTTTTGTGAAAATTTTGGGAAGGTGTGTGTGTGTGTGTATGAAATGCAATACTACTGCACAAAATTATTGGAAAACTTCTTTTTCACATGCAGATCCCCATGTTTTAGGTTACTGTTTCTGTTGCTAAAAAGGGCACTTGCCTTTTACTTGTCATGTAGGAGTGAAAAATCTAGTGGCAGTTCAGTTTCAGTGCAATGTGTCAGCCTATTGATTCCCTGTTGTTCGATGACAAAATTAAGAATGTTCTTTATATCTTTGCAATGTACTGACGTATCTGCTTGCATCCACATGGAGTTAGAACTTGCGTTGTGGTCTACTGTTTTTTTAAAGGCAAAGCTGGCTTTCAAAGTAGTCTGATGATTGTAAACTGTGATGATGGTGTACGTGAAAACCTATTGAAATGCTCCATCTGAAAGGCTGTCTGTCATAAAGCCTTTTCCAAGCAGCCTTCTGTGGCCAGTCTTTGACTTGTAATAACCTTTAAAATTTTATTGCCAGCTTTGGGCCATTTGTGCCTTTGAATCCTATTCCCTTGTATTAGTGGGAAAATCAAAGGGATATGTTGCTCTGGTGGATATAAATTAACACATTTTTATGTCCATTCATTCTTTAGCTTCTCCACTAGTAGAAAAACTAGTGAGTCAAAGTTCTGTAAATTGCATAACTGGGCTATGCTTTTAAAAAAAGTAGTAAAACAAGCACTGTATATATGTGTGTGTATAATTCTTTTTGTCTAGCGTCATCATTTTAGTTTCCCATCCCTTTTCATCTATGGACACACATCCAGTGGAAAGACTTACGTGATGCAGACTCTTCTGAAAACTTTGGAGGTAAGAAGAATAATAGGTTCCTAGTATATGTTTGAAGACACTGGATTTTTTAAAAAAAATCACCTTTACGAGTTGAGAAGTCAGTGTGAGAACTTGCTTTGGAGTACTGTCTTCAAAGCAACCTGATTGGTGTTGCTGATTCACTAAAGATTCTGGAAGATTTGAAAGGAGGTGATTTAAAAGCAGTGAATTAGTGTTATGTTTCTGTGTCTTTCCTGTTCCTGAAAGTTTTTGGTGCCGAGTATTATTTTAATACGATCTGTGGCCAGCACAATGGTTAAAATGTGACAGCCTCAGCAATCAGCTGGTTTTACGTGTCTTGAATGTGTCAGGAGATTTTTAGTGGTTTGCTTTATTGCTGTCATATTTTTGTTGCCAGGAAGTGGGAGACACATTTCTGGTATGTTCTAGTTCCCATGCCAAAATTACTTGACTGGTCTTGGGTCTGTGTGTGATACCATTTGCTGCTTTGCTTTATTCAACAAAATACCTATAATCTGCTTACCTTGGGCAGAGGAAAGTGTGGTTTACTGAAACAGGAACAAAAGCAAGGGCTGAATATTCAGAGCAAGAATGAGGGGAGAAAAAATACTGTTAGCATCAGCTTCATGCTGATATATTTACAAATGAGCTGGTAAACCCAACTCAGTACAGTATCCTGTTTTGCTAAAGTTCAGTCACTTGTCACAGCTTTAACAATTATTAAGGAGTTTGGTTCCCTATGTAGTCCCGATTTTCAAGCCTCTCAAATTGTACTGGTGTAGATATGCAGCTTTCTGTCCATTCCTTTGATCTTTGTTACTAGTCGGAGGAGTGAGGAGAGAGTGATGCTTTTCATTGTACATTTTTTTGGTTCATATCTATATTAGTGGTATCTTCCATTTGCTTTCCTGAACTACCCAGTGTGTGTGAAACATACATTGAAAAAGCAAATATTATTACTTTACCCATATCAGTTTAAGAAAGGGTAAACTTCATTTGTGAAACCTAATAAATAATTCCTTACTAGTGGAATAAATGCATTTGGCTTCCATTTCCAATTAGAAAGGTGATCACTTCTCCCAACTAGCTGTAATTGGTCAGTGAGTTTCCTGAGTTCTTTCAGCCTGTTAGAACAGTGTTTTGGAGATGGGCTTATAGCCTTTTTGCTTTGCACTTGGCTTACTTTATGGGACGGGCCATGGTATTATTATAAGTAATGTGAATGTGTTTGTAGCTCTTCTGGTGTTGTTTTGTGCAGATTTTGAAATGGCATCAGCAGAAGTAAGCTTGAATTAATTCTTCCCCCCCCCTTTTTTTTTTTTTTAAAGCTACCTCATGTGTTTGTGAATTGTATCGAATGTTTTACATCAAGACTGCTTCTAGAAGAAATTTTGAGACAGTTGCAATGCCTTTCCACCAAGGAAGAAGATCCTCCTCTTGTATCCTGTGACACATTCAATGATTTCATACGTTTGTTTAAACAAGCAACCATGATACCTGATCTACAGAATCAAACTGTATATGTTGTGAGTATGCAAACCCCCTTTGTGACTTATATTTAAATATGACCTGATCACTGTAGCTATTTAGTGCTTTGATTACATTTTGTGTAATTTTAAACTTCTCAGTTCCTTGAGGTGAACATTTTATTTTAATATTTTTTCTCGTTACAAGGATAAGTTTCAGAGAAAACACTGAAAATGAGGGTTCAGTAAATATCATCTGTGACCCCATGAGAATGCAGTGAAACCTTGTTAACAGTGAAAAATTAACCATGCAGAATTGCTGAAACAAAATAATGTGCTGACTTAGTAATGACTTAGTCATTACATAAATTAATGTTAAGTCTAAGAGCTAATTCTGAAGTGTTCCTCTTCAGTTTTGTGTTTTGCATTCTCAAGTGTTATGTTTTTTTTTTCTTTTCTAAATGCTCATGCTTGGGGTATTGTATATGGCTCCAAGGGTCACCTTGGGTGAGAAGCTGTAGTGAATGTAAGTTACAAATGACATAATTAAAATAGCATGACTGTGAGGTATGCTGGATGCTTACTAGTTCACTTACTCTGAATATTTTGCTGTGCTGACCAGCAAACCAAGAAGCCTTGTCAGGTCTCTGCAGCTGGGTCATCTGGCTTACTCAAGTAGCCTAAGATGTTCAGGGCTCGGGTAGATCTTCAAAAAGATTTTTTTAAAATGTTACATGCCTCTGTTCCACAGCTTAGCTTTTTCAGTGATACTGATGGGCAAATAATAACAAATAAAAAAATAAAAATCATTGCATTTGCTAATATTTATTTGCAGGAATATGATCCATCCAAAGTTAATTATTTTTAAAACTTACTGGTTTCAATGGAAAATAAACTCTCTCCTCTTACTGAATTAAACCAAAATAAGTTTATCAGGGTAAGAAAAGTAAGGCATGATCTGGCTGTTCTTTGTAGCTTAATTTTTTCTTTGCAACTTAGAATAAAATTCTGCTTAGAATTAGAAGCCCACAAATTGAAATTCAGTTGGCACTCTTATCTGTGGTATGGGAAAATAAAAGTTAATGTGGGATTTGAAAACTGTACCGTAACAAGAACAATGCTTAAAATATGGGAGAAATGTAAAAAGAGATTTGGGATGAAAGTAAGTCATTCTTGACTTATGGTGACCCTAAGGGAACCCTATCATGAAGTTTTCTGGGGCTGTGTGTGTGATGTGTCCAAGATCACCCAGTGGGTTTCCATGGCTGACATACTGTGGGTCAAATCCAAAGTCTCTTCCTCCATCAGAAGATGCTAATTTCTGGCTCAAGAGGAGAATCTTTGGATCTAGCCAATGGTTTTGAAGTAGTCAGTTTTTTCCATGTTGTCTTGTGTTTCTTACAGTACTTTGGAGAGGTCATATTCCTCTCACACACATTAATTGCTTTAGGTTCTCTTGAACCTCTTCATTTTCCTATATAAACTAAGAATGTGATCTAGAACATACACAGATGCAAGGAAGTTCTGGGAATTATACTAGAATACAACTGTCAGTGAACAAATGTTCATTACTATTCACCACTGCAGATACTCTGAATGAGCAATTTCAGATAGACTTCAAAGGAAGCTCATGGTCTCCACAACGTATTTTGAAAATCTCAAATGTGCCATTTTGATTAGAGGTGAATGAGAATAATGAAGATACCAATGTATTTATTTTACCCAGTAGGAAGGGGAACATTATAATCAGTAAGTAGAGGATAGCTAGCAGATTGTCTAATTATTATTGGAGGGGATTGTAGTGCAGATCAATATAAATGGAGTACCTAGCAATACATAATATGAATGAAGAAGTTTAGGTAATGGAAAAAATTTAAAACTATCTTTTTGTTCTAAAAGCTAAATAAATAATGTAGTATGTTGGGATAAGTAGAGCAATGAAAAATTGATTGGACAATATAATTCTATATAGTCTTTGAAAAATAGATAGAGGAAGGAGGGAACATAGCTTAAAGTTCATTATAATACTTCATACGGAAAACAGTTAATGTGAGAACATCAGTTAATATGTACTCAGTGGGATTAGAGAGAGAATTCCTTTAAAGAAAAATACCTAATTTAAAATCTCTTTAAAACTGAGAAAGAACTATCACACTGAAATTTTGATGGTAATTTAGACTAACTTGTAATTTTAGGATATAGTCTTACAGTGTCTCTGGTTCTTCTTGGATGGTCAGTCTCAGAAACTAGTGCTCACTGACATATATGCCACAAAATGACTTTAAGACTGTTGGATACTGAACTGGGGTCCCATCATTACCTCTGTGGTAGCTTCTAAATGAAGCTCCTGGGAGAAGTTATCCAGAAGATTTTATGGACACCAATATGTTGACAATGTGAGGCTCACCCTTTATTTTCCACCTTTGAATTCCAGAAGACTGTAGAAGCCTTGGAACGGTTGCTTGGGTGTGATATTGGAACAGATGAGAGAAAACAAGATGAAACTTAGTCCATAAGATAAAGCAGAGGATTTGAGGGTTGTGAAGCTGGCTGATCTAGATGGAAGCGTAAATCTGGTTTTGGTAGGCATTCCGTTCCCTTCAGGTATAGGTGTTGTGGGAGCCAGCATGATGTAGTGGTTTGACCATTGGACTACAATCCTGGAGACCATGGATTTGATTCCCTGCTCGGCCATGGAAACCCATGGGGTGACCTTAGGCACATAACACACTCTCAGCCCCAGAAAATCCCATGATAGGTTTGCCTTGGGGTCACCATAAGTCGGAAGTAACTTGAAGGCACACAACAACAACAACAACAACAGCACATGTTGTAGCTGTCCCTGGACTCTACCACCTCAGGTTTATATGCCAGTTGCAGATGTGTTTAGAATAGCTGGATGTGGCCTTAGTTACCCCAAATGGATTGCCATAACACACACATTTATGTGGGGCTGCCTTTGAAGACTATTTGAAAAGTTTATTTGGTAAACATTTGGTCACCTGAATGCTTTAGAGGCTGGAAAGTTGAAACATGTTAACCATAATTTTTTGTACCAATTGTATTGTACCGATTGTATGTTGTATGTACCAACTGTATGTTTCCAAGGTTAAAGTGTTGATATCAAATAATGATGGGAACTTATAGTCTTACAGATTGTGTGGGGCTGCAATTTACTATTCTTTGTAACCAACATAGCTGAAGGACAGGGAAACTGTAGTCCAACAACAGCTGGAAGGCTCTGTTGCCTATCCTTGTTGTTAATCTTTGAGGACCTAAGTGGCTTGAGATCTGTTTTGGAGGCCTCATTTATAGGCATACTGGTAAAATTAGGCTGGTAAGTGTAACAAATAGGACATTCTTGTTTGTGGTGTTGTAGTCATGGAAGCTGCAGTTGACTGAGGTTTAGTTCATTTAGCTTTTAAGAACTTAAAAACATATCCATTCACTGTAGCTTTTCTTGATTTTCTGCAGTTTTTCTTTCAGTAATTGTGTGTGTGTGTGATTCCATGAATATCATAGGGTTTTCTTAGGCAGGAATACTTAGAGGTGGTTTTGCCGGTTCTTTCCTCTGAGATACAGCCTACAGCGCCTTATATTCATTGGCAATGTCTCACCCAAGTGCTAACCGGGGCTGACCCTGGAGATCAGAAGGGATCTGGTGCCCTATGTTCTTAGTACTGTTTGCCTGTGACTTTGTGAGGGCTTGGAAAACTTTTTAAAGTGACATGTAAGTGGCATATAACTATCATCCAAAAGCGCACTGGCAGCCAGTGAAGCTGTTATACCAAGGGAAATGTGTACTTCCTCTTAATAATCTTGCTGCAGCTCTTAGGACAAGCTGAAGTTTCTGAAAACGTTTCAGGGGCGGCTCCATGTAGAGTGTGTTACAATAATCTGTACAGGATGTAAATAAGGCATGTGTTGTCATGGTCAGATGCAACATCTCTAGAAATGAGTGCCCCTGGCACACAAGTCTTAATTGTCTAAATCCATGAAACTAGGACTCTATGAGACCAGGGTTTGGACCCCCATTAAGCTGTGGAAATCCATTGGGTGACCTTGGGCATGTCACACATTTTCATCCTGAGAGGAATGCAATAGAAAATCTCCTCTGAGTAAATATTGCCCCCCCCCAAAAAAAAACCCTAGGAGAGGGTTGCCATAAGTTGGAGTCAACTTGAATGCACATAAAAACAGATTCCAAGAAGCCATACAAACTAGTTCTATATGTATGCTAATTTTAAGCACTAGCTTGCCATTCCATTTCTCAAATCACTGCTGAGGTTTGGAAGTGCTTCAGAATTAATTTAAGGGATGCTATGGAAGGAGCCTGCATACTAGTACTAAAGTGACAAGTAAGAGAAATGCTTACTTTAAAAATCTTTCTTTTAAGCATTTGAACAGTATATGTCAAATAGCCGGTGAATGCTTTTTATTAATTTTTTAAGGAATAATGATAGTGATGTGGGATTCCAGTTGAATTGCTAACTAATGTATTAAAAATATGGTGTGAGATTTCAAAAGATTATGGTCTATTGCGGTGGGAAACAATATTTGCCATTTACATTAATTGCATTGCTTATTGCCATTGTACTTGAAAAAGCTTGAAAACAGATAATAAAGACCAGAGCAGGACATTAAATACTACAGAACAATCAATTGTATTGGATAAATTGTTGCTAAATCATAAGAACTAAGTTAAGTCATAAGAATTACGTTGGAGCTTCTTACTTTGCTCTGCATGAAAACATACAAGAGTGTGGGAGAAATCAATTTATGTGAATTAACCTGTGTCTTATGGATTTATTATGGTGTGGTTTAAATGGAGATTGATGGGAGAACTTGCCTTCTGGTAGCACAAGCTGGCAAAACTAATTTATTCTATTTTGTTTCATTGGTAAATAACGCAAGATATTTCAGCCTCAATTAATTCACAGAAAATTAAGATAAATGGATGGTCTCTTGCAGTGCCTTCTAAATGCTTCTCTTAATCTAAGCACAGGTACTGAACAATCATGATTAATCATGAGCCTCAACATGATTCATTCTTCCCAGTGAAAGATTTTGCCAATAAAACTTTGTTTTTATGCCTGTGCTGAGAACAATGTGTCCTTCATGTTACTTCTTATGTGTTTAGAATTGTAATGCGCAAGTTTAGTTGTGTTTTAATATACAATGGGCTAATTTCCAAAGTTAGTCCTACCTAGAGTAGTTCCATTGACATTAGGGGGATTTAAGTTACTGTAATTATGACGTAACAAGTTTAGAATACAAAGAATAAATAGCAAAATAAAAGAGAAGCCTAAATCATTAAACAATAAATTGATATAATTTCCACTTTAGGTGAGTTTTAGTTGAAATACTAGAAGAAATGGTTGCTTTTAAACAGGTGAATTAAATGTCTGCTTAATGGATAGAAGCTTTTATATTGCACAGAACCCATCTATAACTGAAAAAAAGACTAGAGAATGTGAATATTTTGATTGATACTGATTAACTGAAATATTTGTACTTTGTAACCTGCTATGAGTTTTTTTTTTCCTGGAAGGGAAAGCCAAGGTGTCTCTGTTGGAGGTAATTGTTTGCTGTATCTTGGTACTGATAAAACACAGATGGCATATTAATCAATTATAAATTATTTTGTGTTCTCATTCTTTTAAAGATTTTGGATAATGCAGAGCACCTGAGGGAGATGGAAGCAAACATTCTTCAAGGCTTCCTTAGATTGCAAGAACTGGTAAGTGAATTGACTCAGAGATCCTGTCCACCTTTGTTTATTGAGCTGCATGAATTTGAGCCTGGGTTACAGCCAAGTCACAGTCAGAGGGTATGTCAGGAGACACAAGGATCAATTTAAACTGGTAAAGAAGAGCACAGCTGCATCAGCAAGTCAGAGGCAGGTTAAGAATCTAGAAGCACACTAAGCAGAAGTTCTTGCTTCATTGTTTAGCAAAGCGAGTATTTAACAGAACAAGAAAAACATCCGTCATGGAAGAGTGTTATTAAGAATATTATTATGCCCTGCTTGGATAAGATGAGGAGTCTGCTCACAACTTGTTTTAGCTTTCTGCTAGCCTAGATGGTTTGGAGCTGAACTAATAGTCATACTGATAATTATTCTTTACTGGACTGGAGCTCATTTTTTAAAGAAAATAAATAACTACAGAGAATGTATTGGTGGAAGTGAGAAGATGATTGTGATCTCCTTTCAGCTTGGAATATATTTCCTCTAGAAGATGTTTCTCACTACTTCATTAGACTGGCTCTTCTTCATTCAGGAGCAGGGAGGTTAAGTGGGTGCTTCTGAAGCATCTGGGAGCCTTGCTAAGGGCAAAAGTCCCTACCTCTTTCCACTACATACTGGAACCTGGTAAAATGTAATGTTCATGTTTTGTAGATGTGCATTGACAGCCAGCATAGTGTAGTGGTTTGAGCATCAACTATGACTCAGGAGACCAGGGTTTGTTCCCTCACTTGGTCATGGAAATTCATTGGGTAACCTTGGGCATGTCACATTGTCTCAAGCTTCAGAAGAAGGCAATGTCAACTCCTTCTGAAAATATCTTGCCAAAAAACCTCTGATAGGGACACCATGAGTCAGAAGTGACTTGAAAGCACACAACAACAGCAAGAACAGATGTGCATTAATCTCAGTAGCAAGCTGGAACTGAGAAGAGTTGTGTCACTTGCTTTGGCACTTTCATGTGTTTCCTTTGCAATAATCTGATGAAACAGAGTGTAACAAATGTGAGACTTAGACTGCAGGGAGAAATGTGTTTTGGTTTGGATTGATGATAGCTTTAGTGGCAACTCAAGTGGATTAGAGAAGCATATTGCATGATGCTAATATCTTGCCAGTAGGTAGAGGCCAGGAAGGGTTGTGAAAAATAAACAAGACACCTCTGTCTCCTAAGAGCAGAATGATTAGAGATCAGCTTATTACAAATCTCTTGCTGATGCCTTGGGGAAGAAGGCCATTTTTGTATGATTCTGAGCAAGAAAAATAGGCAAAAGAAGCTGAAAAATCTGACTCAGATCCAGAGTACTGAGTATACAACTAGATCATGCTGAAGGATGTAGAAAGTAAGATTTTAAAATGCAAACTGTTCTCTTGTAAGAATTGCTGCTTTCATAGCTCTCAGCTGCTGGACTGGGGAGAATGTCTTCCTATGCTGTTAGGCAAATTTGTTTTATTTATTTGTTTTCTTTGCATATGTATTGTATTTATAATCTCCCTTTCCTTGATTGAGCTCAGTGTGACATCCATAGATCTTTTCATTTATCCCCACAACAGCCCTCTAAAATATGTGAGAGTTGTTAATCGGCCCAAGATTACTCAGAAAGATTCATGGTTGAGTAGAGATTTGAACCTGGGTCTCCTTAGTGCTAGTCTGATACTCTTAACTATAACACCACGCTGTCACCTTTCCATTATTCACTCTTTTATTATTTCTACGTGTAGTTCCGTAAGTACAAAGGTGAGTCTTCCCTAAAATATCACAAACTACATGGCTAGATCCTCACTCCCCAACATGTGGTAGAACTTACTTGAGTCCTTCCATTAAAATGTTCTGCTTCACTTCATTGACTGCCAGTGGAGTGGAGGTGGAAACTTGACTCATCGTAATGTCACAGCATAAGGTAAGTTCTATTAGACTTTCCAATAGGGAAGTGGAGAATGGGACTTGTGACAGCTGTGCCTCCAAGGATAACATCTTGCTTGACCCTAAGTTGCTTACCTGTGTGGTTGAACAAATTATAGCCTACAAATATGAACCTGATGTTCTGAAGCATAAAGAACTCCCAGTGGTTTAATTTGTCAATAACATGCTTTAAAGAGAGATTACTACACAACAGTTTCTACTGTGTCACAAAGAGTGACATCAGTTTTACAGAAAACCCGATTTGGCTAAGCACATTAGGGTAGTCTGTTTGCAGAAACACATGATAGTCTTTTCAACCCTCAGAGAAGTAGAAAACAATCTTCTCCCATGCTTATAACTCAGACCCGAAAGGCAAGAGATTAATTGGTATTTATAATTCTATGTATCAACTGTTTATAATTCCACATCTGTATTTTGGTTGTTGCAACATGGATTTGATTTAAGCATAGGGCCCAAGGTTCTTGACACTTCGAATTAACCCTGCTGTCACAGGGATTAGCCTTAGTGCAGATTTTGGTTTCCCTACATGATTTTCTGCTTGAAGCTTTAGGACAGTAATTTCAGAAATGTTGAGTCTTCAGTACTACACCTGCTTACCTAGGAATTATCCCACTGAATTCAGTGGAATCTGCTTTTGAATAGATATGTACAGAACTGCACTGTTAATTAAGTGTTGTGCTAAAGCAAAGAAATAATGTTAAGACTACAATCCTGAATACACAAAGGAATAGGAAAGCACATTGACACATTTTTCATTTTTAACAGGAAATGTTGTTGCACTTAAAATGATCCAACTGCTGTTAGATTTTTTTACCCTTCGTGAAATCTGTAAAATTTTTGAAACTAAAAATGCACAAAACCTCTTATAGTCTGTCCCATTGGGATATTTCACTCTTGTGTTTCAGGACAAAATAAATTAAGATTTACATATCTGTAAGAGAGTTGAACATGGAGCTTATTTCTAAGTGAAGCAAACCATGATTTGGAAAGCAGGCAATTGTTGTGGGGTTATGCATTTCCTTTTCTTGATTTTTCTTGGTTTTTAGTAGCTTCAGCAGTTATAGTTTACCATTAAATGCACGTTCAGACAAACTTCGACTAGAGCTAATCAGGGCTTGAACACTCTTCAAGCCATTTTTTTCCTGTGCTTTGCTACCAAAACACAGTTTAGGCTTCACCCCATAGCTTCTAGGAAGAAGTCAGTTTGAAAGACACCAGACTTACACTCAAGATAGCCCCCAGTGCAGATATAGTCTGTAGTAGGACTATAAATAAAAGGACTAAATTCAGTCTTCCACACAAGAGAAAAGGACAAAAAGCATGATTTGGAAATGTGTCTGAATTTTGTTCATATCCACATTATAGATGAAGGAGCAAGAATGTCTGTTTATCCCCCAACGATTGTTATAATTTTGTTTGAGTATTATGCATTTTCAAACCTTAAAATTGAAGTGTGATCCTATGTAGCCATAATACAGAGAAATAAAAGAAATTTCAGAACTTTTTTTAAAATTGCAGTTATATGTTGCTTGATTAGGCTGCTTAAGATGTTATGATTATGCCACTAATTTATAATAGAATGCTAGGTTAGATGGATTTATTTCAGTTAAAAGAATATGCTTTTCTGTGATAAAAATGCAATTACAAGAGCGTTTCACCCTCTTTCATAACAATTCTCTCATTTCCAGACAGACAGAAACGTGACTGTGGTTCTTCTTAGTGAAATCGTGTGGGAGCTTCTTCGTCCAAATACAGGATGCCTTGAACCATTACCTTTGTATTTTCCTGACTATAGCATAGGTAAGATGCAGTACACATTTATGTTATTATATAAACATATAATAATATAATTAACCACGATCACTGAAGTAAATGACTGTGAGCAGAAGGAGTAGACTTAAGCTGCCCCTATGCTGTGAACAAATAGGATAAAGGTTGTCTCTATCACTTTCTGCTTGTGAACTTCTGAAGGTGCTGGTTGATAGAAATGGTGTGAAGACTGGTTTAATCCAAAAAAGAAATCTTGAGTTTAATTTCTGCCTTTTGATAAGCCAGTAATTAACAGTTTTATTTTGTGTGTACCCCAGGAACTGAAAACTCTTTGCATGGCAGAATTAACTTGGACTTTAACATAATGGTTAAAACAATCCATTATAGAGGGGGCTACCTGAGCTTGCTTGCAAGAGGGACAGGAGTGTTTGATCCTTCCATATGTAGGCAGTCTATGGCCAGGGTAGTTAAAGTAAAAGAGAACTACTGTCTAGGTTGGGAAGTTAATTGTGCATTTCATTTCAAGTAGCATGGAAGTGAAAATGTTCAATCTTCGAATTCATTTTATCTCCATTTTCCTGTGTATGTGATACAACTTAGATTTTCAACAGTATTTTTACTACTGGAGCTATCAGTACTGCACCACCAAATTATTTTTTATACTTTTGGCATTAAGTAGGACAGAACCTAAGATAAAAGGGAGGAAAGTGCCTGGCTTGGTGCTGTGTAAACTGTGTCCTAATTACAAGGATAAATGTTTGCCCAGTTTGTTTGTCACAGTTTATTAAATTGAGATGCCAGTGAATATTAAAGCAATAGAGACTGCATTAAAAACTTAAATGCCCAAACAACCACATGGGATAAAAAAACAAGAAGTACTGAGTTTACAAAACAATATATCAAGCAAGATGCTAAAGGTTAAGCTAAAGGTTTGTACAGAATAGTAGTTAGAATAGTTACAATCTGTGCAGCAGAAGGGACAACAGGGCAGCTGGAAGTAATACATCTATATGTATTCTGGCTGGCATCAAAAAAACTGTATGAGACATGCATGTGTGTGGCTCTTTAGATTAAGGCCTAAATTAAATGGCTAATTGCTTAAATACTTAATTAGAAACTTAATTCAAATGGGAAGTGGGGATTGTGTTCTTATTCCAAAGTCTATACCTGGTGTAAGAAAGAAACAGAAGAGAAACCCAGTTAGTGATGGAACTGTAGTCAGATTAGAACTATCGGATTAGTGTACTCATGGTGATATTAACAGTTTCTAGCTCTTCTGTTCCTGCTGGGTTCTCATTAAGTTCCATCAAAGTGGAATACTCCTATCATTGTTGCTATGCCAGATTGCCTGGTGCACGGCTCAGGCATAGGCCAGTTCTTTCTAGAAAAATCTGTTTTTTCAGTGCCCAGCTCTTAGGGGTTCTCAGAGCCAAGCACTATGGGAAGAATGGTTTAGGAAAGTGCCTATCAAAAAAGCATGGCAAGTTCCAAGGCACCTTTTCTGTAGTTCTCAGTACCCCTGAAAGTGGTTCTGGGTACCTGTGTAAAAGTCAAACTTTAAAGAATTAGGCTTCTCAAGAAAGAGCTGGCCTCTGACTGCAGATAGGCATCAGGTGGCTGCTTCTTTCTCTAAGGTGTGCAGATAAAGCAGGTGAATACAGCTGCTTGTTGCCATTCATCAGCATTCTATATGTGTAGTGAGGTCTTAGATACCTTTGTTAGCAGTCAAACTGCTTGTGAAAATGAGTTTGATTCCTAGATTGATATACTGCAGAAATATCTTGACCCAGTTCTTTTCTTCTTATATATCCTGAATTGATTTACCTGCTTGTTCTGTTCCTGCTTCACAGATGTCATCAAGGGTGCTTTCACACTACCCAGTTGTAACATTGTGATTCCACTTTAATTGCCAGGGTTCTGTCCTATGCAGTCCTGTCACTAGCAGTTTAGGGAGAGGTAATTATAGTTTTCTGCCAGAGAGTTCTAGTGCCTCACTAAACTACAAATCCCAGGATTTCATAGGGTTCCTCCATGTCAGTTAAAATAGAAACATAGTTCTATAAATGTCTAACATGAAAGGGCCCCAAGCCCAAATATATTTTCAAATAATTTTCCATAAACCCTATAAATTCTTTCTCAAGTCTTTTTGTACCTCTCAATTTAAAGTTACACTTTCTAAATCTGCCATTTAACTCTTTAGTTAACCTTAGTTACAGTATCACTGTTTAGCAATTTCTTTATTTGCATTCTCACTTATATGTTCCTACTTAAGGATTTCTTCCTATCTGGTTTTTAAATTCTCTTAAAAGTTTTCTTCATGAAGATGAATCTTTTGCAGTTTATACCTTGTGCTCTGTTTCTTATGTTTTTGGGCAGGCTGTTATCCTAAAATAGTTGTTAATTTTGTGTTTCATTTTTGTATCCACACATGATCAATTCAGTTATTGACATATTTCAAATCCCCATTCAATCACAGGCAATAACTACTGAATCACTTATCCCATTTGCTCATTTGTTCAATTTAAGAAGAGAGAGGCCCTTAGTGACCTTTTTGCTTTTCTCTTCCAAATGGGAACAACAGTGGTGAAAACTTATTATAGATAGTCCTCCACATTTGACTTTGATAGATTTGATTATTTGCAGGTTTCTTCAGCCCCTGGGCCCCAACTTCAGGAGCTTCTTTTCTAGGGAACCTTCCCTCTTGGCTGCTGTGATCAGGCCATGCAACCCTTTAAAAACTTGCCTGTGGTCTTCCTCCTTCTGCACAGCAGTTGCTTGGCCAGCTAAGGACTGCTCACAGCCCAATTTCTCAGCACCACAAACTCTCTTCCAGTGCCCCCTACTCAAAGAAGGAGATGGGTGAGAAAAAGTATCATGCCATCATGCTGACGTACTCCCTTCCCCGCTTTTCTCTGGCCTGCTTTGGACCTTGGCTGTCCATTCTCCCCACCAACCCTCAGGCCCCTTCCCACAGTCCCATACATGCATTTTGATATTTCTGATTTTTCCACTTTTCCACTTTAGGGGTCTGGCACCCGTAACCATAATGACTGGCTGTATTTTTCTCTTTGTGGTATATATTTTTTTCAGATGAACAAGCAAACTGAATTTTGCTATGTAAGGATTTTCATATTCCTAAGCACTTAATGCAGCCGTAGAGTTGTAGTTTGCCACTTTAATTTCAGTTTTAAAATCACAAATAAACAGATATTGACTCATTTTCATTAGATTTTTATAGGCATGTTAATAAGCAATTAATTAAATAAATACATTTATGAGGTGCTTCAGTTATGGTGGATTGCAAAGGGAAAGATAAAATGCTATATAAAATCAATACTTAGGAACACATTAATAGCCAATACAAAATAAACACAACATTCAAAAGTACTTAAATAAAAATATGTTATTACCTGGTACTGAGAAGAAAGTAGAGGCACTTTCATTGATGGAAGCTGAGCACATTGTCATGACTATTGTACACTAGTGCTAAAGAACTTCTTACCATCTTGTTGAACTTCATTTACTGTATACTGCCTCTTCATTAGCTGGGCTGGTTGGTCTTTCTGAAAATTGGGAGTCCATCTGAAGGCACAGCAGTTTTCTAGATGTCATACATAATTTTGCAGAAAGTAAGGAAATGTTCCAGAAGTTCTATTTGAATAGAACCATTTCTGTAGGGGTAACAAAAAATGAAACTGTAAACTCCATATTGTAGTACTAACTTTTAGGGACAATTGAAAGGGCACTAAATTCTCTCTGCAAATCTTAAAAATGCACATGTTTCTTCACTGGTTTAAAAAATATGCAGGGGAAGTGTGAGGGAAAGAATGACAATATTAGCAACAGATAGCTTGCATGCCATTTTGAGCGAATGTGGGAGTAATGATTCACAGACTATTGGGGTTGGCTCATCAGGCCACACTTACAGCACTGAGACCAACAAAAGAAGTAACAGAAGAGCAGTAAAATTTGATTCTTGGTTCTCAGTTCACATACACACACACTCACAAAGCCACTGAAAACTCAAAACTATCGAAGTCACAGTCCCATTGTAAGAAGACAGAGCTGAAAAAGAGTTGGATACTCCTCAGATGGTCCCATTGTAGTTATGTGTGAGTGCCTACAACAGGGGAAAGTTACAGCAGCTACCTCTAAGTTCCCTTACTGAGCATGCATAGACAGCAATACAGGCCCTTTCCACACGAGGCTGATACATCACAGTAGTGTCGTATTGTCGCTTTTACGTCTACACTTTAAACTGTTTTGACGTCGTTCTGTCCTCCATTGTTCCACACAACTTGAGGTCTTAGTGTGGTTAACATTGACTTTAAACCAATGTATTGTAAAAACGGAAAAACTCCGATGTAAATGACCCAAACCATTTCTCCTGCGTTTTTTCCTACATGCAGAAGCATTACATCAATTCACACCACTTGTGCTAAAACGTAGCAATGGTTTCTGCAAGTTTTTTTTTTAATTGACCAATCAGTGGTGGCGGGGTGGAGCGAGGGAAGCGAATAGAAGTTCCGCCAGAATTGATGATGCAGAAGCTACAAACAATTTTCTCTGCTTTACTTTGATAGAAACCAGAGGGCATGCAGATAGGAATCGGGATAAGTTGGAGTAAAGAACACTGCTCGTGACAGGCGGTGAAATGCTTTTCCTCTCTAGTGCGGAAATGGCCCCAGAGATTCAAGGAGAAAGCAGAAAAGCCTCTCTTATTAGCAACCCCCAACCTGTTAAAAAAAAGCATAGATCTGTAAATCTGGCCACTGAAATGCAAATTATAACAAAAGCAAGGCTGGTGAAAGAAAAAATAACCTCTGGATGCATTTTGAAAAAAGCTTTCCAGTGGTCTCTAGAAGGTTCAAAATGTTTTTGCTTACTTATGCAAAGCTTATTTGACCTGGTTGTCTCATGTGCATACTCCCTAATTTTGAATAAAAACTGGTAAAACATACTGAACTTTTCTTTCCTACACATTCCGTGTTATTTGAACCTCTGATACCAAATTTTCTGCTAAAGAAGTAATGTCTAGGAACACATCTATTTTATAATTAAGGTGTACCTGTAGTAAGTTCCTCAGGAAATCTTATATTATGAAGACAGGACATGAATTAAAGTGCTGGATCAACCAAAGTACTTTGATAGGAGTGAAACTGGGTAGTTTTGTCTTTGGTTAGAGGGATTAAATCCCCAGAAAACCTATTCCGTGCTTAATATGGTGTAAACTACTCTCTTACAGTGGGATCTTACACTATAAGAAATCTGTAAAAGTAGAAACTCTTAACTCATTAATCGTTAACTAGCCTGTGGCCTTTTGAGGGAAAGCTGAGTAGTGTGGTTTTTTTCCTGTGCCTTTTTATTGCTCACAGCCAGTGTGCCCCCTTGCAGCTGACTGAGAATAAACTGATGTGTCTTTTCTACAGAGAGGAATGACAGGAAGCTCATGATAAGCCAGGTATTGTAAGTTTGGCTGGAAAGTCAAAGACTACCTTAAATCAGGAATCAGATTGGGTCCACATTCTGGAGATTACTAACCACTGCTCTTTTGCATAGATTGAATTGTAATAGTTGGACTGGCTGCTGAATTTTCCAGAGGCAGTTAAAAGGTATGATTCCGGTTTTCCAGAGGTAGTTGAATTATTGAATGCAAAATTGTTATTTTGAAATTATGAATCCAGTGAGATGAGAGATGCGTCTTCAAGTTGCTCACATGTTAAGGTGCACGTGTGCCAGTTCTTTGTTTAATTTCTAGGTGGCAAACAATGCAGTGAGTCATTCTTCAGTTTTAAAGAAAAGTTGTGCTCTTTTCATTTAAACAGGACATCTGCAGAAGATTCTGTCCCATGACCATCCTCCAGAATATTCTTTTGATTTTTATGCCGCTTATATAAATATTCTACTTGGAGTCTTCTATCCTGTTTGCAGGGACCTGAAGGAGCTTCGACATCTGGTGAGGGCCTCTTAGATGCTTTTCATAATAAATGTGATAGTCAGTGTTGCGTTGGAATTCAAAGAATGTTTTACATAGGTTTATAATAGATGCAAAGTTGAGCTTGAACATCTTTTCTCAGAATTGTATGTCTTCTTTCATAACATATCATACACCACTGTCAGCTTTTGAAGGTTTTTGGCAACCCAACTTGATGCCTATGAAGGCTTACTCAATATGATGGGAGAGGGAAATAATGCAGAAAAAATTGTGACATGAAAACTTGCACTCCAATCTCAGTTTCTTAATTGTAGTCAAAAGATCAGTGAAATTTTATCTGCAACAGGAGAGTAACAAAGGTGGCTTTGTATCTGCAGCAGGAAACAAGAGGAAAATAATAGGAGACATCAATTGATCTGGCTTGGAAAAAAAAAATAACTTCTGTGACTTTACCTCTATTGTTTTGGTCTTTCAAAGAGCAAAACAATAGAGGTAATGTTGATAATTTATATTAGCTTCCTGTTCCTTACTTTCATGCTTTTTCACAAAAGAGAGGAATCCTTTGTATGTATTAAAATCTGCCTGCCCATGCTGAGCCTTCAAAGAAGAGATAACAGTCTACTGTTTTGTTTTCTCATGCCAGCTAAGATTGTTTTCAATGTACCCCGCTTGCTGCAAATACGTTTCCATCCATCTGTCCATTTCCCCCTATCTCATTTGATTTCTTAATACATGCAGTTGTGAAGAGGCTGTTTTTGAGGCTCAGGGGGCTATGATGCAACTCTTATAATGTTGTCTTGTTTCAGTTCTTTTACTTGCCAAGGACATTGGGATTTTGAACACGGGATAATATTAAATCTGGTTCTTACTGTTATCTTATAGGCTGCTCTGAATTTTTCCAAATATTGTGAGCCTGTTGTTCAAGGAGAGGGTGAGTGTTTTATATGCATTTGAACAGTACAGATCATCCTCTTTCCTGATCTGAATCACTGTACATTTCTTGTCAGTCTGGTGGAGATATCATGTGACCTGAATACTAACCATAGTTCAGACAGTCAGGATTGATCTTTGGGCTCATGTGTTCTTGTGCATACTTGCTTTCTTTCTCTCTGCCTCCCCCTACCTTTCAGTTTTGGAGATTACTGGGGTTAGTTCCCCAAAAAACAGCTTGCAATCTTTGTTAAATGAGTTTGCTGTCTGTTACTTGGGTTTCAGTTTTGCCCTTATTTCTTCATGGCCATATGGAGTCATAATGCTGCCCAATCAACTATTACATGATCCCCATGATTAGGGCATTCAGCATACCTTGTGGGTTGTATTATATAACAGTTTGCTCTGGAAGTGAAAAGAAAGGAACATGGAATGCTAACATGATAGAAAAAGAACATTGTGGCAGGAAGTGGATGAGCCCATGGGCACTTCAGATCTCTTAACTATGGTGAGATGATTGAGCAGTGATTTGTGTTATCTGGCCATAAAGGAACATCAAGACCAGGACTGAACAGCCCTGTCAGCTTAAAGAAAGGAGACGAGAGAGAGAGGTATCAAAGAATTTTGAAGTACATACACCTTTGAAAGTTTTAAACAGAGCTTGGATGGGCATCTGTCAGGAGTAGTATGCCAGGATGGTATATTCCTGCAGATGGCAACATATTGGACTCAGTGGTGCTTGTTGTCTTTTCCAGCACTATGATTGTATGATTCTAACATTCTTTCATTATTTGAGAATGGGAATTGTGTGGCTCTCCAGGTGTTATTGAATTGCAAGTCCTATCAGCCCTCAACAGCATAGGCAATGGTGAAGAATTCTGGTGGTTGCATTCGAGTGACATCTGGAGGACTGCACAATTACAATCCCTAATTTACAGTGTGACAAATGTTGGCCTCAATAATAAGAATATCTTTAGTTCCAGGGTTTAAAAAGAAATGATTTACTGCTTATTCTGTTGTGTTTCTTATTTTGTACAATATCCCTCCCCCCCCCGAAAAAAATCAGTTACATGATTCAAGCACTTTTGAATGTTCATCTTGAATTAATATTCCTTTTCTGTATGTGCAGCAAATGAACGTGATACACGTCGACTTTGGAAAAATATTGAATCTCACTTGAAGAAAGCTATGCAGACTGTTTATCTGCGGGAAATATCAAGGTAATTGTTTCCTTTTCTTGTTGAAAGTTGCCTTTAAGGAGGCTCATATAAACTGTCAGGTATGAGTGGTCGATCATAATCTTTATAACTAAAAAGAATGTCATGGTTTAGAAAATCTATTGAATTCTAGTAGTAGTTTATTCCTGCTAATTAATGAAAATGTACAGAATGTGACTCTCGTAGTAGTGACAAGATGCAGGTGGGGGATAGTTTTCTTGGTTTTAATCACACTCCACTTCCCAGAGCTATTATACATCCCATTCTGTTCAGCATAGAAAGTGTCCTAAAAGCTTCATTGAATCTGTGGCACTTTGTTTGAGCTACCATTCGATTTGCTGATTTATGTCTTTTGCATTCCAACTGAACACAAACTGTGCGTTGTGTACGTGTGTGAGAGAGACTGAGAAAAAGAGAGGAACTTTGTCTAACTGAAAACAGTTTTTTGCATATGCATTCTGGCAAGAACTTATGGGGCATAGCTAGTCAGAGCTAATTACTTTTAAATTTTGTTTGTTCCATTTTTGTTCTGACTTATTCAGGTGTGCATACGAATTAAAAGGGAATCCTTTATAATTAATATATATCACCAATGTTTCTTGATAGGAAGATTGTTTTCTTAAATTATGATCATCAGTGTTCATGAGCAGTGATAAATAGTATGCCAAAGGCCAGGATGGTTGACAGAGAAAAATGTTACTACAGTTCTATGCTATCCAGCATAGATCCAGGGTGGTGTAGTGGTTTGAGTGTTGCACTAGGACCTTGGCAGATCAGGGTACAGATCCCTACTCAGCTGTGGAAACCTACTGAACAATCTTGGGCAAGTCACATTCACTCAGTCTCGGGGTAGGCACTGGCAAACCTCTTCTGAATAAATCTTGCCAAGGAAACTCTATGATAGGGTCACCGTAAGTAAGAAATGACTTGAAGGCAAATAACAACAGCCATCCAGCATAACTGCTGAGATCATGCAATTGATATTTATCTTTTCACTCCTAAGACATTGTCAAGACTTGAAAGAGCTTTACAATCATGTTGTACAACATATTTAGCTTTTTATTTTGCAGATGAAACTTAATCTTATCAAAAGCCTTCTAGAAACAATTGTTGATAATTATGTTTTAATCAGACTTAACATTTATCCATTTTATGTTTAGGTAAGCCTTGCAGGATTTAGTAACTATTTTTGCTGGGTGGCCACAGTTAGGGAGCTTTTTTGGGTTTGTGCACTAGATTTCTTTCCATAGTGTCTCTCTGCTGGTAAAACTTCCCATCCAAAGTTATTCATGTGGGGGGTTTCTGCTCTTCCACTGTTGCTCCTCAGATAACCCTGTTCAAAAATTTCATTTTCTACAGACCAGGTAGGACTCTCCTTGTGTTAGATTTAGCCAGTGTCTCACCTATTGGTAGCCAAAGGAAAAGCAAAACCGATCAACTTGCATAATTCTGCATGTCTGTCTTGATAGTGTTTCTGTTGCACATCCCCCTCCATATGTGTCCTGCCTTTTCTTCCTCTTCTGGACTGGGACCCAAAAATTAAAAATTAAAACAAGTACAAATAAGAGCACATACAAAGACATGAACAAAAACATATAATTATTTTAAAAAATTAAACTGTTTATAAAATTGAAACCTTTTAAAACAAATCCATTAAAAAGACAAAAATGGAAAAGTCAGTAAAATATCAGACTGTTAAATCCCCTGCAGTTAATTTCTGTAGCCTGTTGGAATAGGAAAGTCTTTTACTTGCTGACAGAAGTAGTGCAAGAATGGGGCCATTCCAGAGCCATTCCTTCACAGGCACCAAATGTGCCTGTGAAGGTGCTGGGGTCAAGAACGTGATCTTCCCTGAAAATCTTAGAACCTGTACAGGTCCATATGGAAAGATACGGTCCTTCAAATAGCTTTGATCCAAGTTATACAGGGCTTTGTAAGTCGTAACTAGCACCTTGAATTATACAAAGAAATGGACTGGTAGCCTTTGGAGCTGTAGTAATAATGTCTGTTAGCAACACTTCAGGCCAACTGAAGTTTCTGAGTTCTTTTCAAAGGCAGGTTTGCATAAAGTACCTTCAACTCACTGGATTAAGCTTCATTTTGTTTGTCTTCATTGAGGACCTTATTGATGACAGACAATGATTTAGAATGGAAACACCTTACTACAAGTTAGGTGAGCAAAGAAATAGAGTTGATGTCATAATTATACTGGTGGTGACCAGTATGTCATCATACTAGTCATAACACTGCTTAAATGTCTCATCCTTTGTATTGAAAGGTAACGGAAATACATCCAGCTTTTGAAATTTGAGTAGATAAGTGTCCTTGTGTTTAAGCATGATATATACATTACTTTTAAAGGGCTACCTTGTCTTTTAGCTCCCAGTGGGAACGCTTACAGCAAGATAATGGAGAGCCTGGACAACTAAAAGGTAGGTGTGGATGCGATAGTTCTATAGTGTCAATTATTGACGATAAAATACCTTTGGAATTTAGAACAATTCAGCTGCTGTTGTATGGTGAACATTTCGAAATACAGTGGACTCTCTGTATCTTACGAGATTGTTCCAGGACCCACGTGAATGGCAAAAAAATGTGAATGCTTCCATCCCATATTATTAAATGATGGTGTGTACACGGATGCTTCAGTGTATTTGCATTCACATGGCCACTAATTTAGGTATAAGATGCAATTCTCTATGACTGCTGAAAATCACAACTCCAGAGGTCAGTGTGTACAGAAGGTTTGCTGTATGCCAACAACTTAAAGAAACAGAGCAGGCAGTTTTTTTTTTCTCTTGAATGGAGAGAGAACAATATTCATTTTTATGTTTCTCAGATTCAAAATGGTTTTTTGTTGTTTTGTTCTCCCCACCTCTTTAGGTCTTTCAGCCCATGCTCATGTAGAGCTTCCATATTATTCCAAGTTCCTTCTAATAGCTGCGTACCTTGCTTCTTATAACCCTGCCAGGACAGATAAGAGGTTCTTTGTTAAGGTAATTAAGTTTTTTCTCTTTGCCATAATCAGTCCAAAGACATGGACATCTCACTGCCTTAATTTATTTTTATATTACTTCTGCATTTTAGTTTGACAAAAAGTGGCTCATAACATTCTTAAATATATCGTATCATTTGTCTGAAGAGTACTCAGAAATAATGAGCAGTATAAAAATATGCCATTTTTAAAAATGATGTTGCTAGGTATGCTTGTAGATGGGAGGAGGGGAAGGTGGCTTAGCTCTACCGTCACCATCACCACTTCAAGAACTCTGAATAGAAATTTATGATATGGCATGAAGGATGACTCTTGAAAGTTAAATCTGATCGGGCATGGGTAAAGGTAAGTTTTAGTTTATTTTTATGTGTATATCTCACATGAAAGTGCCGAGCACTTCCCTGTCGGTATACTTCGTTCTGGATTGGCTCTTCTTTGAGGAAGAAGACTGATTCTCAACAAAACCAAGCATGTCACAAGAGTGCAGATCATTGTAAATGACAGAGAGGCTAATTACTATGGAGTATATCCACTAAGTTATTGATATATTAGAATTTGTAGATCCCCTCCTATAACCAAGAACCTTGGGGACTGTGCACTAGTATCAGTATCAAGTAGTTTAAAACAATTTAAAATGCTGAGAATAATTTAAAGAGAACAAAGGATCTTAAACAATTTGACAAACCAAAGTAAGGCAATTTAAAACCAGTTAAAAGAATTGAAAACTATTTAAAACCAAGCACGAGGACAGATTTAGATGAAATCATTTATGCCCTAAAAGGGTTTAATAAAAGCCATGTTTTTACTTAATACTGGAATGGCAGTAATATGGGCACAATGCAAGCTTGTAAGGCGAGGTACTTCACTACTGTGGTGCAATAGCAAAGGCCCTCTCCCATGTCCTCAAACAGTGTTTTGCCCCACAAGAGGAACACAGAGAAGAACTCCTTTAGCAGATCTCAATCTTCAAGCAATTGTTCATAGGGAAAAGGGCTTTTTCATATGTTATGGTACCAAACTGTTTAGGAGTTTGAATGTTATCACTAGCTCCTTGAATCTGGAGAGAAAGCATCTTAGCAGGCAGAGTAGTTCTTTAAAACTTAGTCTAAATGGGTTCTCTATGATAATAAATGGGTTCCAGTAAGCAGACTAGTTGCTATATTTTGCAGTAGATGCAGTTTCTGAGTTGTCTTCAAGGACAGCTTGAGATAGAATATATTGTAGTAGTCTAGGGATGGGCATGTCTGAAGGCGAACAGGGCTAGTTTTTGTTTCTTCTCCTGCTGCAGGCTGCATTTTTCCTCTGCATCCCACAGGCAGCCCCTCTTTCTGTTTTATAGTTGATTTAAGTTGATTTTTCATTTGAGGAAAGTAGAGTACTCAGGTGGGAGGGTGGATGAATTCCTGGGTGGGATTTCTGATATTGTTAGACCATTAATTGAATGAAAATTTGCCTGAAAACCAACCTGGCATCTTTTTAAAAAAGAGGGTTGGGGAACTGCAAAAATGGGGTTATAGGACCGCATGTACTTCCAACACCCCTGCACTAGTCTAATGAAGAAGGTGCCTCTTTTTATTGTATATAGCTTTGTGTAGTGACATCAGAATAAGACCATTCCAAGTGTCCCAACATGGTTTTAATGAAATATGTTGATGTGAAGGTAACATGCTCAAGAAATCAAAGTTTTAATTTGCTTTTTTCCGTTACATTAAAAGTGCTCACATTTAGTTCCATGGACAGTGACAATACACTATTTGAAGACAGGGGGTGGGCCTTTTGTGCTATGGTACCCCAGTGGCTGAATTCCTGGGAAGCACAGGTAGTGTTGGGAGATGCTCCTATCCTAAACTGGGGGTATAATGCAAGTCCAGAGAGCCTGCGTAGTGTAGTGGTTTGAGCAGTAGATTATGACTCTGTAGACCATGGTTTGAATTCCCAAGCAGTTGTGGAAATCTCCTGGGTGACCTTGAGTAAGTCACACTCTTTCAGCTTCAGAGGACAGTGTAAAACCCTCTCTAAACAAATCTTGCCAAGAAAACTCTGTGATAAGTTCATCTTAGAATTGCCATCAGTTGGGAAGGACTTTAAGGTATACAACAACAACAGTATGAATCCATACAAATTTCAGTAGTTTAATACTGGAAAACAGTAGCAGTTTAATACTAGAAAACAGTATTAAACTGGAAGTTCCGTGATACTTTTACCTATATGAACAAAAAGTTTGGGTCAGGTGTCAATCTGAAGTTTACAAAAGAAAAAGCATAGAAAATACGCATTGAAAGAGTGTGTACTTATTTTACTCCTTGGAAGGAGAGTATGAATTAAGACTAAATTGGGTTAATTTAGCAATGTTACATTAAGTGAATTGTGAGGTGGTTACAATTTGTTCTTCTTTTAGAATATTTGAATAGGTTATAAAATGTGTTAGTCGATATCTATATCTATATAGATATTTTCTCTCTTTTTCGTTTTTCAGTCTTCACAATAATAATAAAAAAATCAACATTTTTTTTTAAAAAAATCATTTATCAAAATCTGAAGAAACGCTCCCCATTTGACTGGTGGGGTGCTACTTGTAGTTGCTTGGCAACACTTTAAGGTAATTACCCCTGCCTGCCTGCCTGCCTTCTAGCTATCAGTTGTTATTTTGAACAGGGCCGAAAATTGGCTGAGGTGTTTTTTCCCTCGTAGCTAAAACAGTTTTTCTTCTACCTGGACTTGATAAGGAAGTAGGGGGGAAAGGTTGGCAACATTTTTAAAGGAAGAACAATAGGCACTGCATCTTGTCAGTTGATCAAAAGTGGTGTTATTTCCCTCAAAATCTTGTTGTAGCTGTTCTGACAGTAGGAAGAGAGAGAATACTGCATATTGTTAATACTAGAAATGATTTTTCTGGACCAGCTGTGAGTAATTATTTATAGGATACACAATTGCTTTATTTTTGAGTCACTTTTGTAAACAGCTATATAGAATTTGATAACAATATCTATTACTGACATACCATAGATATACCAAATTAGGACCCCAATTTCAGATTTGTTATTGTTCAAATAAACCTTGTTGGTTTATAAATAATGTATTCAAGTAAATACTTATTCAAGAGTATAGTTGTAATGCATCATTCTCCCAACTATGAAATGTTTAGTAGTGTTTTCAGCCTATACAATTACATATCATTGTAAGTTGCAATTTCACAACTGCTTCTATTCGTTTTCAGCACCATGGAAAAATTAGGAAGATGAACTTTCAGAAGAAACACGAAAAGGTATTCAGATTTTTTTCCCCCTTGAAAACACATGTGTGCATGTGCAGAAGCATGCATATTTTTTCCTCTCCTCTATGGTGTGTATTTTTGAAAAGAGATCAATAACTTCTACAAAGTAACAAGTATCTGAAAAGATACTTGAAAGAAAAGCAGCACAATAAGATATGAGAACAATGTGAGAAAAATACAAAAGATACAATGCCAAACACGATTAAAATACAGTAAAAAAAAACAAAGAGTTGAAATACGGGGGAAATGCATTTAACACAGGGAAGGAGTTTTACATTATATACTACTTTTGTTATGTTTAACTTCCTCCTATTTTATTTAAAAGACATTTGGATTTTTTTTTAAAAAAAAGGGCACTCAAGAAATTGAGTGAGGAATTACATCAGTATGAACAGCCATCATATATTAATGATTAAAATATTGAAGATTTTAAATGTCTGGGAGAAAAATACATTCTTAAAAATAAAATTTCATGGTAGCCAGAAACCCACATACAATATGATCATGACAGGATGGACATTCATTTGTTTAAAACAGTGATATGTACAGTTTGAACTTTTTTCTGCTTCAGCAGTTTCCAGTGCTGAAGAATCAGGCTCTTTTTGTTGTCGTAGCTGTAGCGCTATGACAAAAGACCCAGTCCAAACCCCTTGTGATGTATGTACACAGAGTTCTATGGGTGCAAAAATGCTTGTTTCCTGGCTAAATTTATTGTATATTCCATGGGCTTTCTTGCACAACATGGTAGACTGTAGTTTACTGCTAACCTATTAGATGCATGACCATCAGGTTCACATACTCCTTTTGCTGACACAGGCATTAGGAGGTTATTTTGTAAGTCCTGTTGCTGGCCACAACTAGAATAGAGCAGTTGAATCGTGTTCTAGATGGTATATTAGTAGTTTGATTCAGTAGGTCTACCTAGCTGGGAGTAACAGTTGGATTTAGGCCTATATTGATTTTGCTTCTGCAGTTAAACTAAACTGAGTTTCCTGTTATATCCCCTGCACTCCCTTGAGAAACCAATGAGTACAGAAATGAGACCTAGATTAGTGAAATAAGGCTTCTTATATCAGTCAGTCACTCAGTCCAGTGTATATGAGAATAAAGATATGAAAAAACTGTGAGTTGTATAATATTAGTAGTTCCAAGTAGAGAAGAACTGTTGAATCAGTGGATAAATAGTGAATCAATACTTGTATATCACTTTGATTTAATAAGTGTACTCTAGTTGAGATCACCATTAGGATTCAGGTCTTTATACTTAATTTTTTTAAATATAAAAAATATGTAATTCAAATGCTGGTTCTACCCTAAAGGCTTTGCCAGCTTGTTAAGAGGCTTTTATGCATTCTTTGGGTATGTAGTATTCTAAAACTTAATGGGAAACAGGTATTCTTTGAAGTTTGGCAGGGGAAATATTCAATGACAAGGAATATTTAGATGGGCAGGAGGAGTTTTCCATACCAAAGAAAAAATTGGTTTCCTAATCATTTTTGAAGTTTTCTGTTTCTGTAAAAATGCATATTTAACTTCAGTGAAGTCTCCTTATTCCCAAAATCCTATAGTAATTTTCATATTGAAGCTATTGTGTGAAACAGTACTGCATTATCTGTAGGAGTCCATTCTCCCGCTAAAATATTGTTTGTGAGATGCTTGTTCTTCCTTTCCCTCAATATCTCTGTCTACTACAAGAAAAATTCTTTTTTGTTGAAAACTGTTGTACTTTGCAGATAAGCCAGATCATACCACAGAGAGGGCATCATTCAAACCTTTTAATGATTTTTTTGTGGGGAGGGCTGCGAAGACCCCTTCTCAGAACCCTTCTTCAGACCAGTTAACATACCTTATGCTGATAACAGTAGAGATTTAACTTGTCCAAACTGTGGCGAAATGACATTTGTTAACTCGATCATATAAAACTGCTGTTGTTTGCTTCTGCTTGCTCTCATGAATTTCAGAGGTGGATCTGAAGAATGAATTATCCTCTTTCCTCTTTATGTGGTCCTATTATGAATGGGAAATATTTGAATTTTTAGCCATTATTGAACTATCTTTTTGGGTAGAAAAATATGGTGAAAGCATATGCAATTTCTGATTATTAATCAGTATTGGGCAATGTTCTTATCAGCCCAGTAAGAAATGTACTGAATATGTAGTGTTCCATGGAAGGCATTAACAAATCCTTTCTAAGAAAGAAAAGGGAGGCCACAAACCTACACGTAGTTCTTTAGGCCCCGTTAAGTTTTCTGGGTCTTACTTCTGATAAGACATTGCAAAAATGTTTAACTACTTGGTAACTTGAAATATAATAATAACATAACAAGAAAATCCCATTGATGATTTTTTTCCCCAGACTAGTAATCACCTTCTTGGACCAAAGCCATTCCCTCTTGACAGAATGTTGGCAATACTGTACAGCATTGTTGATAGTAGAGTTGCTCCAACTGCAAATATATTTTCCCAGGTAAGTACTCATATGTTTAGGTTCTTGTGATACATTTCGAGCATTTTATTGTGTTCTCTTTGCAAGTTAATTCCAAGTTTGGATCACTGTGTTCTGATTAACAGCCCAGAAAAAATTATTTCAGATGTGTAGTGAACATTGAATATGTATCAGTAATTGGAACTTTCAGAAATTCAGGCTCTCATTTTTTCCACATTTGATTTTCAGTCTTCAATTCTGTTAACAGGTTGTTCTCAAACATTCAGCCAAGTATTTGCTGCATTTGTATTGATATCTAAAATCTCTGTCTCTGTTACGTGACAGTCTAGGTAACATGCACTTAAGAGATAATACAAATCCTCACTTGTGTTTTACTTTCCTTTGGGTCCTACTCTGGGGAAAAGGCAGCATATAAATGTGGTCGATGGTACTAAAGAAAGCATAACCACTTGTCTCCTTTTTTTGATTACTCCCCTTCTAATTTGTTGAAAATTTGGGAAACTGCTTGCTTATTTTTTTATTAGCTATATTTGTGTGATATGTTTCCTTCAGTGAGATGAAGGCATCAAGCATGGTTTATGAGAGAAAGTGACTGTCATGATTCAGTGGGAAGAAAGATTTGGATGTCTCAAATTCCAATCAGGCATTTTAACTGACTGTGTGTGTGTGTTTGTGCCTTTAAATTGCTTGTTAACTTATGGCAACCCCGTGAATTTAATACTTTTTTTTTAAGGCAAGGAATACTCAGAGGCAGTTTTGCCAGTTCGTTCCTCTGAAATGTAATCAATAGCATCTGGTATTTGTTCATGATCTCTCTTCCAAGTATTAGCCAGAGCTGATTCTGTTTAGTTTCTGGTGACTTTAGTGTATTTAGGCCCTCCTTAACTGACTATTCCACATTCGATTCCCCTCAGTTTCCATCATGGGATAACCCCCTTCCCTTACATATGAGAGCCTCTGGAAGATACCAGGATTGTTCACCTTTTGTTTTTCCTTTTTGCCCATGTTTAAACTGCAAAAGCAATTTATGAACCCCTCGTGGTCTGTAGAATTAATTCCTTGATTGGCTACTGTTGATCACAGGAATGAGCTTGGTACTTCCAAAAGCGAGCTTGATAAACAAACCTTTTTTTTGAATATGTCAGTGAGAGAAGGGTTTCTTCTTTCTCAAATGAGCAATTTTCGTATGACAGATTTTCCATAAAAATGAGCAGGATTTCCTAGTGGTACTGATAGTTGGATCTTGGGTTTTTTTGACATCCTGCTTTAATCTGTTTTCAGAGTTAGTGTGTAGCATGTTCTGTGCAATAATATTTTGATATTTTTTGTTGAGTGACTTTTCACTAGATGGCAGCATAACCTAGTGAATGAAATTAGATATGCATGCAGTAACATACCATCATAGCTCAAGTTTGACTTTTAAATCAAATAAAAATGACACCTTCAGCATGTGCAGGGCCATTTCCATGTTGCCTTTGGTTGCTGGGGGAACTGTCTAACTGCCTGATAGATAAAGAGTTGCTTTATTGGGACAAACTGTGCATCTGTGTAGCCCAGCGCTGTCTGCTTTCTGGTTGTTCGCAGGCAGAGGCCTGTTTTGTTTTGTTTTGCTTGAGGGATTTTAACACTGGCAGTGAGAAATGAGGAAGAAACTCCAAATGCTAAGGAAAGGGAACTTTTTTTCAGATCTTGGAGTTTCAAACATTTTTCTTTTCTCATTGTGGTGTTGGTCCATTTCTGTTTTGTCTTTTAGCCAGAGATATGATAAATTGAACCTGGAAACTTCTGCATTCAAAGATAGGTTTGGTCAGGCCAATGGTCAAGTTTTTATGGGCCATTGGATAACATCACCTAGGAATGCCTCTTCGTTGTAAAGGAAAGGGAAGTGGAGGAATGTCAGTCCAGATACCTTGTGCATTGTCACAATGAGAGACATTGAAGAATGGTCTGGATCTTCCCTGATCCTAATCATTAACTGTTAGCTGGCAAATACGTTGATGAACTACACTGGGGTGAGTGACTTGTGGCTCTTCAAGTGTTGTTAGACTCAGTCTTCCATCATCCCCGCACTATTGTGCTGACAAAGACTGATGAAAATGGCAATTCAACAATATCTGGAGGGCCACAAGTTAACCCCTCCCCTGAACTATCCTCTGGAAGTGGCTGACCTGGCCAATTTCTACCTGTCTCCTCAGTAGCTGAATTATATTCTCTCCCAGATGTCACCCTCTATGAAGTGAGGAGCTGCACAAGCATGGGCAGAACTAGCTATTCATAGCTCATGCAATGATTAGGGGTGAGGGCAGTGAAGGATACAACCTGGTCTGTAAAAGCATTGGTTGGAGCCAGCAAGAAATAGACTTAAGGCCATTAGAAAGAGAGATGTTGATTAAAATCGGAATAGGGTCTTCAGAGCTGAGAATGTGGAAGGAATGAGGGAGAAATATTAATTTTGTTTGAAACTGAGATGTTATTATGTACTGTGTGTGGAACCAGCATAACTCTAGACTATTACTTTATCTGTTACAATAAGTCTTCATTGTTGTTATTTATACAACTCTGGGTGTTTTAATATAATACTAAGAAAAACTTGTCACGTTTTACCACATGGACCCAGCTGAGCAACTCTGCTTGTCTAGAGTGGTGGTCACTTTGAGGCCCAAGTACCAGATCCATGGAGTGTTCTTTAGAAGAAAATGGATTTTAGCTCACACAAAATGCTACTAGGAAACAGTAAGTGAATCATGGGTACCTAGAAATGAAGGGGCATTATTTACCACCTAAAGACGGGATTTGGCTTTTTCCAAGTTAACTCTTTAACCACCAGCTAGAAATATCTGATTTGACTTGTATTAACTTCTTAACTATTCTACCACCAAAAATTATGCCTCTGCTTAGCTAATATAAAAGGACTACGATGACTCATTTACTTCTACTGGTGATTTTGAATGAAAAAGATATGTTCCAACAGGGAGAAACTGCAGCTTTGTAATATAACAGCTGACTCACACATAACTCAATGAAATGGAGATGCACTGAGATTTTTTCAAATCTCTGCATTCTTCATTCAATTAACCTGCACAAGGTAGCCATTATACCAAAGATTTCTAAGTGACATGTGTAGTAACATATGGGTAATACATTTCAGTGGCCCAAGTTCTGTTCAAAAGGAAGATGAGGAAAACTCATTCAGAGTTTTGTAATTTGTAATTTCTGAAGAAGCAGCTTGAGGTTTCAGAAAAACTCAGCAGTACCCATCTGCTTTTCTACTAGACAGAGGTCTCAACTCTCCTATATGATATTTTCAGAGAATTTTATGGAAGCCCACCCAGGCTGGCCTTACAATTCTAATGATAGGGCTCGTATCACTCTGCTTGCATTTTCTGTCTGCTTAGGGCAATCTCCAGGAGTGGATCCCCATCCTTTGTGACCCAGGCAAAGCAGAGGTCCGGTGATCAAAATTTTGCAACTATACTGAGGAACCCTAAGCTTCTCCCCTGCTCCTTTCCTTGGCCTTAGTGGTCTTTTTAGGTTTTCTTTCCTTGCGGTCTTTACCTTGTCTTTCTATCATCACTTTGTACTATTAATAAATCTCATTTCTTCTTCCTTCAGTTGTCACTTTCATTTTTTCCCCCTCTTGTACTGTTAGAGTGGGTAAACAAACCACATCTCATCATATCTCCAGGTGGACATGGAGCTGAATTGAACCCCCAAACACAAGAAAGGAAAGAAAAACAAAGAAAACACACACACAAAGCAACTTTGGCCAAAGGATCCCTCTGAATATCAAAACTGTGTTCGGTATAGCCTATTAACAGCAGCAATAAGGAAGGATGTCTTTATTGTTCCATGCTTCTCCTTTTGTATCGTTTTCATGCTTACATAAAAGAAAAGATTCATGTATCAGCATTAACAGAGTCACAGCTTGTACGCTTGTTACATTTTATGTGACCTTTAACATTCTCAGGTCTGTATGTTCCAGGCAACATCCTGGGTCGTTCCTAAAGATATCTTCAACATTAGCAGTGTCCTTTCCTTTGCACAAGCATGAACAAAGCAGAACAAGGAATTCTAAAGCAAGGTTGTTTGATGAGCCCTGAGTGTTCAAATACTAATCAACACTAGGTGTTAATTCTATAGCAAGTTACCGACTACTAAATTTCAAGCCTGACAGTACTATCTGTT
Organism: Ctenosaura bakeri; assembly: GCA_948474755.1. Taxonomy (NCBI): domain Eukaryota; kingdom Metazoa; phylum Chordata; class Lepidosauria; order Squamata; family Iguanidae; genus Ctenosaura; species Ctenosaura bakeri. Next base: position 41,178 of record CAOLHI010000377.1, on the reverse strand, counting down.
GTATTTCTTCCTTTTTTGGTTGGATTGTAAACTCTCAAAAAATTACTTCCCGTCTCTAGATGGGAAAAGGTCATATTGCTTTAGCTCTGTGAGACAAAGATTCAAATGTGTGTTTTTGGTGTTGTGTTGTTGTTTTGCAAGCATTTGGTGCAATTTGAAATTTGCTTACCCAAATTTGCTTACTTCAGAAAGTTTTTCAGTTCTCTCTCTCTCTCTCTCTCTCTCTTCTTTCTTTCTTTCTTTCTTTCTTTCTTTCTTTCTTTCTTTCTCTGTCTTCAGGTCACCTCAAGTCACCTCTCAATTCACAATGATCCCTTGAATTTCATAAGGTTTTCTTAGGCAAGAAATATTCAGAGGTGGTTTTGCCAGTTTCTTCCTCCAAAATATGTTGGTGTTGATTGCTGCCAAATCAACCTCAGCTTGTGGTGATCCTGCAAATGAGGGATCTCCAAGCCATCATGTCATCAACTGCCCTGTCAGGTTTTGCAGACACAGAGCCATGCCTTCTTTAACCAAGTCTATCTGTCTGTAATGCCGTCTTCCTCGTTTTTGACTCCATTCTACTGTATCAGGCATTATTGCCTATTCTAATGAATCATGTCTTCTCATGATATGTCCAAGGTACAACAGTCTCAGTTTAATCGTTTTGGCTTCTAGAGAAAGTTCAGACTTGACTCTAGGACTCATTTATTTGTCTTTTTAGCAGTCCACAGTATCTGTAGAATTCTTCTCCAGCACCACATTTCAAATGGGTTTTTTCCTGTCACCTTTCTTCACTGTCCAGCTTTCAAATCCATACATACAAATGGGAAATATGATGGGTGTAGGTAGTCCTAACTTTAGTATTCATTGATATATCTTTATACTTCAGAATCTTGCCTATTTCTTTCATAGCAGCTCTTTGAAGGCTTAGTCTTCTTCTGATTTCTTGATTGTACTCTCCTTTCTGATTAATGACCAAGCCAAGGTATGGAAAATCTTTTAACTATTTCACTGTCTTCATCATATACTTTAAAGTTATTTAAATCATGTGTGTCATTATTTTGATTTTCTTAATGTTCAGCTATAAGAGTGCCTTTGCACTTTCTTCCCTGATTTTCATTAGTTGTCATTCCATGTCTTTGGTATTTTCTGCTACTAGTATGGTGGTGTTACCTGTTGATGTTTTATCTGTCATCCATTGAGGCTTCTCTTTCTTTCTGGCTACAGATAGTGTCTTTTTGCATTCCCTCGACAATGTCCCTCACTTCAGTTGAGAGTTTTTCTGGCTCCTGGTCAATTAGGCTTAATAGTGTAAATCTGTTACTTAGTCTTAAAGAAGTCTTCCTATCTTGGCTTTTGGACTTTTTTTCCTAATAAATCTGTATGGCTGTCTGCAATACTTTGAGTGCAGTGATGAGTTTTAGAGAATGTACACTAGATGGCAGTTTTGTCAAAGAATTCCTTCAAGAATGTCCATTTTTGTAGATTCTCTAATGTCTTAAAATAGATGGAAATATTGTAAGTATTTGCATTTTTTATTAACAGCAAACACCCCACTTTAAATGGGAAAAATAGGACACTAAAATCTGTATTTAATCCTCATCCATGGGGGTGGAATGTTTTAGTTTCCCAGAGTTGTATTTTATTGCAGAAGTCATGTAGAACTAGATCTACAAGGCAGGCATTTAACATCATAGTCACTTGAAAAATTGTACATAGTATCTTAGAGTTCCATTTGCCAGCAATGTACAGTTTTCTATTTGAAGAAAAACTGGCTGAGGCAAAAATTGCCCCATCAAGTCCATTGCAGTTATGCTGGTTACTTTTGAGGGTAGAGGACAGGAAAGGTTGATAGCTGCTCAAAACAAGTGGTCAATCTCAGGCAAAGAGGTACTTTCTGGCTCTATTCTGCCTCTTATTCTGCCTCTTATTCTGCATCCACAAACACTCCTGTGAACCTGGGACATTTTTATACCCTGAAATACATCGTGATTCCCATCAGGATCAGAAAGGACCCCAGATTATGTCACTCAGTTGAAGTTTCCTCATCCAGTTGATGAGGATTATATCATCAAGAGATATGTATGTGAGAAACATACATGACCATGCACACAAAGCTGTCTTGAACTTACTTTCCTGTGGTGCTGTCCCACATTTCTGAGAGCATATGTGTATATACGTGCATTTTGCACACAGATGGAGACCATCACACGCTGTCTCACCATAGTACCCTTACATGCTCTCCTACCATATCAAAGAACTGGACTTAGTAATTCTTACATTAGTAGCTTTGCTTGTATAGTTGAGGGGTATATGTGTATAGGATGGCACCATTTGCTTGTCTGCCCAATGACGGTAAGCCAGTAGTGAGCCACCTACAGCTCTCAGATTTAATCTAGCCATCTTGGTTGAGCCAAGTGGTCCCCAGTTACCAACCAAGGGAGAGAGAAGGCAGCAAGATAAATAACATTTTAAAACCAACTCTTTCTCTCCCTTCCCCTCTCTCTCTTCCTTCTGCTTTGGAGTAAGAGGGTAGAGAGAACTAATCTCCCCAAAAACAAAAGTAAGAAACATGGTTATCCTTCCTCTTTTTTCTCTTTGTAGAAATTTATTAGGGGAAAAAATTTACTTCTCACATGGCCTTCCTGGACTGCATTTCTATTCTCCTGTTTCATGACAGGGGAAAGAGAATTGTTGACATACTGAGTTGCTTGTGGCCAATGAATGACCTAATATGTACATAGCTCTTCTTCACTGCCAAGCCTCAAGTGTGTACACTTCTCTCTTCTCCCTGATCTTCTCCTCTCCCTCCACCACATCCCATTGGTTAGGGAGACAGAGATCAAGAAGAACTAAATGAACATTCTGAGGATAGGAAGGCCACAATTTGTAGCAGGACCAGTATGGGAAAATAGTATATAACATCAAATGCTCTTCTGAGTATGACTCTACAGTAATCCTATTTTTGTGCAGGATTGTTTAAATTGCCGCTACGTTTGTTCTATCAGAAATGTCTCGTAATATTTTCTGGTAACAATTGGAAAATATGAATTTGAGTGTTTTTAGGAAACTCTTATGAAGATGCTGTGTGACAGTTAGGGATTATATTTAAATCTGTTTTTACCATGCATTCTCCAGAAACACTACCTAGCTGTCAAGTTGGATTTTATTAAATTCCAGCTGTGTATTGTAATCACTAGCAAAGGGTGGCTATACATGCCAGCAGATACCATTGATAAATATTTTGTTTCTCTCATATCTCTACTGTGCTTCTCTTATGCAGAAATTCTGCTCATTAGCCATTCTTTTTCTTCACAAATGAGATTGTTTGCTGGTTAAACCTACAAGTTTGAGATTTGTTGAAGTTCTCGTTAAGCTTTGCAAATAAATTTATAAACATCACCATTTATTTTCTAAGGCTTCAGTGATCTCACTTTGCAATTTAGTGGGTAAATTTGTCATTCATCTGTTTCAGATGAGTCAGATCATCTGTGATTACTGAAACGGTTTTTAACTAAAGAATTGAATCCATTTACCTGTCATTACAGATACGCGATTTAACTTTCTGTACACTTATTAAAAAGTGAATTAATTTCAGGAAAATCAATTTCCTTTATGCATGTATTTGTGCATATACCTGCACTACAAAATTGTATTCATTTTATAATGTTACAGGTAAATACCTTTGGATTTCCCAAACATGGATTTTTTTTTTTCTGGTTCCAGACATGTCCCTTTACCCAACATCTAGCCCAAAGAGATGCTGGAACTCCCACATCCAGTGTTTTGCCCCATTTATGTCTTGCTTTGTCCTGTGCTACAGTGCCGCTCTCTGTTACAAGTAAATGTTATGCCCCAGTTTTTGACTCTCAGAATGTCCTCAGCTGTCCTAGCTTTTTAAACTAAACGGTGATTTTTATAATAAACCTGTATAACAGGCTTTGGGGACTCATGCACCAGGTTTTAGAGCTTTAGTCTGTTGGGAGGTACCCTAACACTTTGAATACTATCAACATTTGAGAATGAATGAATTATGCTTGTACATTATACTTATGCATTTCTATGAAACTTCCATTCCTAAGGAACTGCTGCATTTTCCTGAGTGCAAATGGAAATGCCTCAAGCCCATTTCCCTTCCCACAACTTAGCACTGTAAGTCATGTGTAGCACTGTTTGCTCTGTAATGAGAAGTTAGGAAATCATAATGCCTCAGATCATAACTGCACCAGACTTCACCATTTTACCTAGTAAAGAGAATTCTTCATGGTCTCTGTGCCTCACATAACAGATTTTGTACCTGCACAGAGACCCAGCCAGAGTGTTCCAGAAGTGAGTAGCTTGGCAGGAAGCCTCAGCCCCTCCTGCATACTGAGCATGCTCCAGCCAGCCAAGCTTCCTTTCTTCCAGTTTCTTTTTGTCTGCTGAAAGAGTCACTTCTGACAGTTGTCTTCTTTTGTCGAGTAGCTTTCTTGTTATTCTTCTTGCATTCTGTTCTTTCTAAGTGTCTTTGGTATTCCTTATGTGTGTCTATTTTCATTCTTAAAAAAAACCCCACTTTTATTCCCTGCTTCTCTTTTCTATCACCCCTCCTTCGTTGTTTATGGCCCCCACTTCACTTTTCAAGCTTTGTGTTTCGTGTGGGTGTAAAGTGTATCTTTTTGTCTTTATTGTCTGGATGAAGAACACAATGTTCACCATTATAACATCTGTAGGCAGTTCACCTCCCAGACTTTGAAAAACAGGACATGAAGACTTAAGTTCTTCTTCTGGGAGAAGTCATTGGGAGTAACAGAACAGGCTGTAGCAAGCAAAGCTCTGTTTACTGCTTCCACCACAGTCTCAAGACCTAAGGAGGTGAGGGAAATCTTGTTGGAACCAACATTGACACTGATGACATCTGCACCATTTGTGGCATCCTTGGTACTGACATCGGGGTAGACAGCCTCAACATCGATGGACAAGTCCATCCCTTTGCAACAGCCAAAGCCAGCAACACCATTAGAACCTTCTTCAAAGACAGCACCAAAGGATAGGTCTGAGAAGCAGAAGCGTCCCGCTGAGGATGTGGCTAAGGATCCCAGGGTAAAGAGGAGGAGGAGGAAGAAGAAGAAACAGAAGCAGCAGCAGCAATAGCAGCAGCACTCCAACTCTGCAGTTCCAGATCCAGCCACGGCTTCCACTGCATCAGTCCTGCCTGCCACCCCTTAACATCAACATTGTTACAAACTTCCCTTCTGATCTCCTGCTGGAGCCCAAGGTAATTCCCAAATCACTTCCTTTGGCTGGAGCTGTGGTTTCCCTATCAAGGACTCCCCCTCAGCAGGATTCTTCATTGTATGCACATAGACCTCTGACTCCAGGATGACAAATACATCTCAGCCATCAGTACTCTCCTTCTTAGGGAGAATGTTTGTACACCACTTCAAGACTTTATTACTGAGAGTATGGCCTATGCAAAGACCCTTCGTTTACATTAGTTTTATATATCAACCAGTATTAGAGGGAACATTTATGGAGGGAGCCACCCAGGTTGTATTGGTCCTATTCTCCATTGTACCAAGACCATCCACATCCACATTATGTGTGGTACCAGAACTCTCAAAGACCCTCAGACCAAGTGTGATTCTTGGTCCTGATGTTGATCCCGGTCTCCATCACTGAGATGTCGGGCCTTGTGTTGTCTGCTACCACCTCGTTCACTGACTCTGTTGGAATCTCAGTCTCTCATACCAGAACAGTGATAGCTTCCTGTAGTCAAGATTTCTCCACCTCCAGTACCTCCGAGGAATGAATTGCCACAGTATGTTCCTCCATCACCAGTAATCCAGTAATGACAGCAACTCTGTCAAAGGCTCCCATCTCTCTTCCTGTGATAAAAGCATCTTTGACTATGACTTTGGTACTAACCACAATATTGTCAACATTGGTATCATTGGTGATTCTTCCGTCTCTGCCTCACCAGCACCCTTACAACCACGTGCAGCCCTCCCAGCAGAACCTCCTTCACCATCACTGGATAGTGATTATGATTCTGATTCTTCCTCCATCTCTTTCCATTGCTGTCAGGGATCCAACACCTTAGGCTCTGCCCAAAGATGTCAAGCAATTCTCTGACCATGTTGCAGATGGCCAAATCAGTAGGCCTGGATGTGGCCACCTCACCAGCTCCTGTGTCAGACTCAGTGTTCCAAATTATGGACAATCAGTCACCATCCCCGGCCACTATTCCATTCTTGCAAGCCTTACAAGAGGTAATCAAGCAAGTGTAAACACAACCTCCTTCATTACCTCCTGCAGCTAAGCACCTAGAACAGTTCTGTAAAATACACCAACAGGATGTGGTGTACCTATTCACTCATCCCACACCTAATTCAATTGTTGTGGAGGCCTCACAAACCAGAGGTGACAAGATTCATACCATCCCTCCTGACAGGGAAGGAAAATGCCTGGACTTGTTTGAAAGATGCTTTTACTCACCCTGCTGCTTAATCCTTCAGGGTTGCAAATATCAAGCATGTGTGGCTGTCAATCAGGGGGTTCTCTGAGATACAGCACTATCCTTTATGCCACATTTACTGGAGGATCAGAGGGCGGCTGTCCTTCAGTGCCATCAAGATGCACAGTCTTTGGCTGCTTAACAGATTCAGTCTTCTCAATATTTGGTTGAATGCTCAGCCAAAGTCATGGCAGAAGCAGTTGTGTTATGTTAGTATGCATGATTGTACTCACTGGGCTTCACCGAGAACACGAGGAAAAGAATTGAGGACCTGCCATTCAGTGGGCAAGCCTTGTTTCATTCATCAGTGGACAACCCTATGGAATGCTTGTTGAAAGCAGGGTTGACCACAAAAAAGAGGGGCTTTGGTCACCAGCAGCCGCAGCAGAGAAGCCTCTCATCTGGGTTGTCTTGGAGAAGGCCTTCTTCCACCTCATTTAGGTCACCCTTCTGGCCTTCAAGGACCTCATCCCTACCATCTTATGCAACCCAGTGTTCTTCCAAGCAACATTGTTAATCAGAACAGTAAAAATATCCCTCTTCCAGCACAAAGTTCTGTTTTTGATTTCTACCACAAAATGCTGCCTCTGTCAACATTTCACCTGGCCAGTATGACAGCATTGCAGGTCCAAGACTTATTCCTCCATTATTGCACCTAGCAGAATATCACCACAAACTCAAGAGTACTTACCATAGTTTGTCTGGGCTACACCATCGAGTTTTCAGGTATTTCTCTTGTTGGTGTCTTTCGATCTACGCCCCTTCACCCAACATTCATAGAGGAGATTGACAGTTTGTTACTCAAACTCTCTGTTGAGAAGACTCCACTGTGATGCCAAAGAGATGGCTATTTTTCCTGTTATTTAACAAGAAGGTGGTCTCAGTCCCCTCCATGGTGATAGCGGTGAGATGCCACAAGAGAACCACCAATCCCTAAGCTTAGAGATCTCTTTCATTCCCCCACCCCCTCTGGGAGAGAGGAATCCTGTCAGTGCCAGGCGGTGGTCAGGCAGCGGCAAGGGAGCAGGTTAGAGGTGAAGGGCTTTAATGCAGTCAAAACTCAAAAGTACAAAGCAAGCAGACTTCTACACAGTCTTAACAGAAATAGTCCTTAATGCAGGCAGGACTTCCACTCAGTCCTAACAGAAATAAACACAGGCTGTTAAAGTACATAAGGCAGGTTACTTCACCAAGGCGAACAGGAGGACTGGTCTCAGGCATGGGCAGGAACAAGGCACGGACAGCAGGACCACGGTTGACCGACGGTTGTTGCTCTGTGCCTTCCCCAGCCCGGCGCCCGCCTCAAATAGCCCTCCAAGCCAGGCGTCGGCCAATCAGGCGTGACCATGTGGCTGAGGGCTCGCAGCTGTGCTGTGCCTCACAGCTGCGAGCTCTCTGCCCGTCGCCTCCTCTCCAGCAGGCGCCGGGACCGGCGGACGGCCTCCTTGGCCTGCCGCCGCTGCTGGAAAGGAGGAGGCGAGGTGGAGGCATCAGCCTCCTCTGGATCGGGGCCGCAGGCAGACTCCCAGGCCTCCCGCGGATCGGGGCCGCGGGTGGGCAGAGCCCCGGGAGCAGGCCCGGGACCCGCCCACCCCGGCAAGCCGGCTGACGACGAGGGACTCGAGCCTGCAGCCTCTAGGTAAGTGGCTCCAGGCCGGGCAGCCTCTCCCACGGCCGCCAGGCCCGAGCCGTCGGCCGCGGCGGCCTCCAGGCAAGGCCACTCAGCTGCAGCGGCCTCCGCACAGGCCCCATCGGCCGCGGCGGCCTCCGCACAGGCCCCATCGGCCGCGGCGGCCTCCGCACAGGCCCCGTCGGCTGCAGCAGCCTCCGTGTAGGCCCCGTCGGCCGCCGCCGCATCGGCCGCCGCTTCAGCGGTGGCCTCAGGGGCAGCAACAGGCCCAGCCGGACCCATGCCCCTGACGAATCCTATCTATGCATGTCACCAACAAGCATGTGGAAATAGAGAGCGCAGGCAGTTCTTTAAGGGAAAACATTTATTCTAAAAACAATGTAATGTAAATAACAGAAGATACCACTGTACTTGGGAGCTCCTTCCCCCAGGTTCACTTAGTAGTTACAAAGTTACAGATAGTTACATCATATCAGCCAGAGCTTTCAAAAGAACAGAAATTCTAATGTAACTATCTAAGAAACATCCTAGCTACTCACATCATCGGCCAGGTGCTGAGATGGTGTGTAGAGGCAGAGGCCCACCTGCAACCAGCAATTTGCCTCCTCGGGTTGATGTCTTTGTTCTTCTTTTGCCTTGTGGTCCCCTGAGGCTTTTTAAAACTTCTTGACCAAAGCATCTCAGAGATTCTCACCTTTCTCCTTCTGATTGGGCAGCTATCTCTCGTGACCTATGATGTCTTCTGTGATGCTGACCCCCAATAAAATGTAACCTAACCTAGCACTCATTAACCCTTTGTATGTCTGAAGGGAAAACAATGTCCCTTCAGCTGTGTTAGCTGGATAATGAGAACCCCTATTATCAGAACTCTTCATAGGGCATGTTTTCCAGACCCTTCACTATTTTGGCCACCCTTCCCTGGACACGTTCCAGCCTGTCAATATCTTTCTTGAATGGTGGTGCCCAGAACTGGACACAGTATTCCAGATTGGTGGCGCAGTGGTTAAATGCCAGTACTGCAAGCCACAAGGTTGTGAATTTGATCCTGCCAGGCTCCAAGGTTGACTCAGCCTTCCATCCTTTCGCAGGTAGGTAAAATGAGTACCCAGCTTGTGGGGGCATGTATAGAAATGTTTCGAAATACATGCTATTTGGAAGTTGTTCGCCGCCTCGATCCATATGGAGAGGCAGGATACAAATAAATAAAAAAAATAAAAAAATAAACAAAGAGAATAGAGTAGTGTTATTACTTCCCTTGATCTCAACAGTATACTCCTGTTGATGCGGCCTAGAATCACATTGGCTTTTTTAGCTGCCACATCACACTGCTGACTCATGTTCAGCTTGTGGTCAGTAAGACTCCTAGATCCCTTTCACATGTATTGTTTTCAAGCCAGGTATCACCCATCCTATATTTGTGGATTTGATCTTTCTTCCTAAGTGCAAGCCAGGTATCACCCATCCTATATTTGTGGATTTGATCTTTCTTCCTAAGTGCAGTACCCAACATTTCTCCCTGTTAATATTCATTTTGTTAGTTTTGGCCCAGGTCTCTAATCTGTCAAGATCATTTTGAATTCTGATCCTGTCTTCTGGGGTATTAACTATTAGCTGTTCAGCTCCCTGCCTGTGCCTCTCTGCCAGCAAGGGAAGGGAAGTGATAGTACTTGCCCAAGAGGAGGAGGCAGCAGGGAGTGTCCAAAACAACAATCAGTAGAAATGGTGAGGCGAACCAAAGTCAGGGTCAAACCCAAAAGGTCCAGAATGCCGAAGGTCTGTCCAAAAAAGGTCAAGAGAGCCAGAACACAATGGTCATGGGAGCTTGAGTAGCGATTTGCTACAAGCAAACAGCAAGCCACGCTGACAGACTTACATTGCTGATGAAACAGGTGTTACTCATCATTGTTCTGGTCCCTTAATCTTGCCAAAATGGCTTCCCTCTGAGCTGCCTGTTTCTGTCTTCTTTGTGATTGGGAGCTGGGGAGCAGAGCTTGATCTAATTTCTCTAAATCATTGCTGGTCCCCTCTCCCTCTAGCACTGGTTGCAACAACTCTGTCTAAGCTTGTCTTTCAGCTGGTGGGGGTGTTTCCAAGATAGTTTGGTCTGTCACTGGCTCTGTTTCTGGCACAATCAATTGCTCATTGACTTCTGAGCTATCATCTATCACAGTCCCTCCTAATTTGGTGTCATCTGATGAACATGCCCTCTATTCGATCATCCAAGTCATTGATAAAGATGTTGAATAGCATGGGACCCAGGACAGAACCCTATGACAACCTACTAGTCACTTCTTACTAAGACAAAGAGGAGTTATTGGTGAGCAACCTCTGTGTTTGGCTGGTCAGCTGGTTATAAATCCACCTAACAGCAGCATTGCCTAATTGATATTTTACTAGCTTATTTCCAAGAATATCATGGGGGGGGGGCTTGCCAAAGGCCTTACAGAAATCAAGATACATTACATCCACAGCATTCCCTTCATCCACCAAGCTTGTAGCTCTATCAGAAAAAGAGATCTTGTTTTTGAGAATCCCATGTTGACTTTTAATGATCATCGCATTCTGTTCTAAGTGCTTACAGACTGTCTGTTTATGATCTGGTGTAGCGTCTTTCCTATTACTGATGTCAGGCTGAATGGGCAGTAATTGCTTGAGTCCTCTTTTTCCCCTTTTTGAAGATGAGGACAAGATGGGCCCTCCACCAGTCTGCTGGGACTTCTCCTGATCTGCAGGAACTCTCAAGGATTACTGCCAGTTTAGACCACTTCTAGTCATATTCAGAGGTCATTGAATTTTTCTACTTCTCCATTGCGATCTATTCTCCTACTCCAGTGAAAAGGACCTCCATCCAGACATCCTGCTGCTCCACCTGTCTGCCTGGAGGATAACCCTCTGGACTCTCCTAGGCCAAGATCAATCTTTGAGGCCACTCATAAGGACTCTACTAAAGGTTCTTATCTTCATAAATAGAGAAAATTCTGTGATTTTGCTACTAACTGATTTGAGCCATCGGCCTGAACCTTTCTCCTATAATGTGCAATTCCAGAGAAATTTTAATTCCCTATATTAAGAGACATTCTCTACTCAGATAAGTATGGAACCAAGGACCAACGAGCTTGGGTATTTTAGCTCTATCCACTATGAACTGGCTGTAGCTTGTGTTCTAGAGAGTGCAGTGATTCTGGGTTGTATGCTCAGAGGTATCTTTGAAGATGAGTTCATACCCAGAGGTATCTTCAGAAGATGAATTTATGTGGAAAGGGTAACCATGAAGGTAGAAGGTTTGAAAACTACTGCTGTAGCAGATTCACATGCCATTAAGAACACATCTGTGCATAGAGTGACTTGTATTAGCATCACCTTGCTGCCATCACCATCACCTTGATAATTTGTTTCTGCTTGTTTAACTTCTGTGTTGAAGTAAAAATATTTTGTTCCTTCACAGTATTGAGTATCTTGTATATATGAAGTAGTAGCATTACTAATGAAATCTGTTTGGAGTCCTGTTATTAACATAGCAAAATACCATAAAGTGTGTGGTGGAGGGAGTGCTTTTGCAAAGTACTGTAGATACATCTCCTAAGTCTCTCTTCCATGTACATATTTCAGAAACTGTGCAGCTTCTTTTATCTTAGTTCAAGTTTGACTTGATCATTACAGATGCTGAAGTGGGATGCTTGGAAATGAAAACTCGAATGTATCTTCTGTGGCTGTTAAATAATCAGTTTTTGGTTTGTTTTACATGGCATTGAATTAATTTACTGCAAGAGAGCAATTTTTTTAAAAGTAAACTTCAGAACAGGAGATGCATAGCAAGCATTAAATCACGTTAAATCTGCAGGTGGATATCACGGACAAATTCTTGCCAGTATTATATCTGCTATTTATTTATGTATAGGAAATAGACCTGTGCTCTGTACTGCTGGTTGAATCTGTCCAGTAGGGTGAATGTGAAGTTTATATCTCAAAGCACAGTGTACACTATAGAGGTTTTTCCAAAATCGTTTTTGGATTGTGCATGTAGAACAAAATAACGAGGCTTCCATGTTTCCCAACCAAGTATCCTTGTTAGTTCTCTTCACTCATTTGCTGTTACAGCAGTGAGGCTTTAAACCAGCATTTGCCAACCTTTTGGACTCACAGACCACTAAACTCACAATTTTGAATCCGCGGACCACTAACATGAATTTTTTTTAAAAGGTACAAATATCTATAAAATAATGATCATAAAAGTTCCATTTTATTAATATGAAATGCATTTGTTTAATTATAACAAAATTATTAAAGCTTGTTTAATTATAACAAAATCATACCCCAGAGGACAGGATTAACATTCAAAATGACCTTGACAGATTGGTGAACTGGGCCAAAGCTAACAAAATGAGTCTCAACAGTGAGAAATGTAAGGTCCTACAGCTAGGCAGAAAAAATGAAATGCACAAATATAGGACAGGAGATACCTGGCTAGACAGCAGTATGTGTAAAAGGCACAATGTGTGAAAGGTGTGAAGTTCTGGGCTGCATCAATAGGAGTATAGTGTTGAGATCAAGGGAAGTAAAAATACCACTTTATTCTGCTTTGGTTAGATCTCACCTGGAATACTGTATCCATTTCTGGGCACCGCAGTTAAAGAAGGATATTGACAAGCTGGAACATGTCCAGAGAATGGTGACCAAATGGTGAAGGGTCTGGAAGCCATGCCCTCCAAGGAGTTGCTTAGGGGACTAAGTGTGTTTAGCCTGACAAAAAAGAAGGTTAAGAGGAGACATGATAGCCATGTTTGAATATTTGAAGAGATGTCATATTGAAGATGGAGCAAGCTTGTTTTCTGCTGCTCCAGAGACTAGGACAAGGAGCAGTGGATTCAAATTACAGGAAAAGAGGTTTCATCTGAACCTCAGGAAGAACTTCCTGATGGTCAGAGCTGTTTGGGAGTGGAATATGTTGCCTGGCAGTGTGGTGGAGTCTCCTTCTTTGGAGGTTTTTATGCAGAGGTTGGATGGCCCTTTGCTGGGGGTGCTTTGAGTGTTTACTCCTCCATGTCTGAAGGGAGTTGGACTAGATGGCCCCAGGGGATCTCTTCCAACTCTGCGTTTCTATGATTCTATTTTACTCTAGGGAAAAAAAATTAAAAAATGGAAACTGAGAAAGGGGAGAAGAATGGTCCTGGTTGGAACGGAGTAGCTTGAAAAAGGACGTGTGTAGTGAACACATGAACTTAAGCATTCAAGGATGTGAAATCTTTGTGCAGGTCCCATTTGTTAATCTATTGATTTAAAAACACTGTAATGGTTATTTTTGTTCCCTTGATTTAACGTTCCTCATGCACAGTCTTCATAATGGCTTCTAGACTTAATTAGTAAAGAGGAAATTCCCATTTAAAAGCTGGCCATACAAAAGGAACCACAACACACATGCCAGGTAAGTCTCCCCTCTCCCTCCCCCCTCGCCACTGCTGAGAGCTCAGGCTGTGATCAGTTTAAAGGGGGAAGAAAAACAACAACACAAACCTGAGACAGCTTTTGAGAAACCTCTCTTCCCCCTTCTATGCAAGTGAAAGAACAACAACAAAAAAATTAATTTAAAAAAATGCTATTAATTTTTTGAATATATGAGAAGTTCTGAATATTCACAGAAACCGGATATGATGGGAGAAATTAAAGATAGGAAAAGGTTTAAGAGATTAAGTAAAAGGCGAATAAGGAAGCAAAAGAGGAAATAAGAAAGTGAAACATTTTTTTCTCTTCATTTTTTATAATGTAAAAGAAGAGATGAAGAAGGATTGTCACAGATAAAAGACGCAATGGAACCTGAGTTTTGGCAAGGGGGGGAGAAATGGGGGGGTAGATGTTATGTGTTAGTGTAATGTTTCATTTTATTGTATTATAGGATATAGTTTTGTTTGTTGTGTTTTATATCTTTGGTTGTGTTTACTATTTGTTTTGTTATTAAATAAAATAAGTTTATTATTAAAAAAAAGCAAGTGAAAGAACAAAGGGGCAAGCAGGAAACACTTTTTGAAGATGCCTCTGCAGCGAGGAGGACCAGATTGCTCCCCTCACTGTCTTTTTCCCCACTGCCATTGCTGTCCTGGCTAACATGAGTAAGAGAGGACAGCAGGGGGTGATCTGGTCCTCCTCACTGTCTTCTCTCACCTTCTGAGTGGGATTGCTCTGGCAGTGGGGGAAAGGACAGCAAGGAAAACCAGATTGCTCCCCTCACTGTCCTTCTCCTTGCTGCGGGAGCGATCTCGCCTGGCGCAAGTGAGAGGGGAGGCCATCTCCTCACCGTCATGGGCTGTGGACCACCAAAATTTTCTTGCAGGCCACCAGTGATCTGCGGACCACCAGTTGCCGACCGCTGCTTTAGACAGTAAGGGTTTCCATGCTGTCTCTTAAAACTTTCCCCGTTTGTTCAGTCATCCATTGAAGGGGTGTATCTAAGTAACCACACCATGTGACCAGAAAACCTTCCAGGTGTGTTTGCAAGCACATAAAAGAGTCCCCCCTTCTCACTCTCCCTCTTTTTCCTTCCCCAAGACGGTGAGTGCAGGCTCTACTGAGCTGTTCTTCTTCTTGAAAATGTCATGTAGTTAGACAGGGCTTAGGCACTCCATGAAGATATGTTTGAATGTACCTATAAGTGTAACAGGTAAAGTTTTTAGCTGTGAAGATTGATACTGCTTATTTGCCGTACTTTTCTGAAAACTAGTCTCTCAGAGATCCAAGAGATTCAACTCTTCCACTTGTGAACTGTACTAAAGGAAGCTGAGTCATAATTTGAACCAGTCTTCATTTTTTCCAGAAAAGGGCTAACATCCTTGGGAATGTACTTCTAATCCAACAGTACAGTTGAAGAAATAGATCAGAAAAGATTGGTCCTTATTTCATATTTGTATCCCACCTTCCCTGAAAGAATTCAGGGCAACTTCTATGGTATTTTCTCGTTCATTCATTGTAACAAGTCTGTGAAGTATATTGGAATGAGCAATAGGTGTACAAGATCGTTTAGTATGCTTGATGCAGTGATATGGCATTTTCTGAAAAAACAAAGGCTGTAAGTGGAGTCCAATTTGATTTAGCATGTTTGTTTGGCTTATATTTAATGAGAAAAATGTTTAGATGTCCCAACAGCCCATAAGTATTTGAACTGAATACTTAATCTTTGGAGGTTTGCAGTCAGGTAGGAAAATAGGATTCATTAGCTGAAGAGTTCTTAGCATTTAGAACTGCTCTAAACCCATTCGTACTTCATTGGGTAGAGTTTTGGGTAGCTGTTCAGTTTCTAGATCATCCTTAGCCTTGTAGTGCTCGCTGGGGGGCATCTTCCAGGACTGATATATTTTGGTTTATGAAGTTTTTATGATAGGTTCAAATTATAACATGAAATCAGTCTTGGATTATAATGGCCATTAGTAGTTTTATCCTCTCTCACCCATTTGTGTGTACAAATCTATCAGATATATATGTACTGTCACACACACACACACATTGCAGGGATTATCACCTGAAAAACATGAGTTACAATTTTGCCACTTTTTCCTAACAGTATTGGTATCCATTAATAAATCTTTTAATTCTTTTAATTCAATTTTTTGAAAGTTGATTTTTTTTTTCTGTAAAAATTATAAGCAGTGGGACAGAATTGTTTTGGAAAACTTTTCCATGGGAAATTTACTGCCACACATTTAAATCTAGATAGCTCTGGTACACTCTGTCAACATTCTGTCAACTACACAAGGCTAAATTGGTGGTAGTTTTGAGGAAAATAAACTTAATCCATCTTTAATTTAGCAAAAAGGAGCAATGTAACCATTCTTAATTCATACCAAACAGCATCCTGGTTTTCTCAATCTGTTTTAGCAGTGACAAGGACTTCATAATATGTGTAGTAAGGAGAAAGTATTTTTCCTACTTATACCCCCTAAAACCGACTATTCTACCTATTCTGTTATCTGTTTGCTGAATACAGTTGGTAATATTCATGTAACATCCTTCTGTTGTTCTTAGTTGCAACTTTTTTTGGCTATCACCTAATCTCAGTTTAGGTCAAACTCAGGAACAGCCAAGTTTTCCCTGCATTGTCACACAATTTAGTCATGAGCTTGAATGTACCCTATAATTAGGAAAATGGCACTGTCAGGGATTTAACCCGTGTGTGTGTGTGTTTGTGTGTGTGTGTTAGTTACCAAGTTTTCTTGGTGAGACAAAGAGCTGGACATGCTTTCATAACTGAAACTTTAGCCATGAAGTTAAAATTCATCTTTTGATTTGATTAAGAATGCATTTCATATTTACAGCTGTATCACTTAGACTGATATGCTGAATGCTAATCTGATGTGACTTAGTCAAAATAATGAGCAGTATTTTCACCGTGCTTCCAGCTGGAGAGAGCCAGAGGGACTAAGTCTGAATAATAACCAAAATGTTTGGGCTTTTGAAGGAGGGACAATGTGACAGATTATCCCCCATCATGATTTTTTTTCCTGTTTCAAATGGATTGAACCTGGCAAGCTCCAGTTTTGATGTACTTAATTATTGCCCAAAGTTTATGCACTGATTAAACACAGCAAGAATGATTTGTCTTCAGCACTCAGCAGAAAAACAGGAATATTTTTCTGAACCAGAGGCCTTACTGGATTTAAATAAACCCTTGTTTCCAAAATAAAGCCTGAGGTTTAAGATTTATCCATGGAAACGGTCTGTGGTGTCATTCACGTAGATTGTAAAGGAGCCTTGCTTATTGCTTATCTTCTGAAGAAATAGGTCAGTTGAAGTGCTATTTGATATTGTTAGACTTTTGCTTGACCCTGGTCAAGCCTACGATAACTCTTCTTTTTCCTGATTGCTGTAAATGGCATCCCAAATTGGTTCCTATAAAGTTTTCCTTTATACACAGTAAATAAAGTCCATACAAGGATGTAGGTAAACACTTGCATTTTTCACAGGTCCAATGGCATTCTTGCAAGAAAAGTACCTGGAGAACTGTGCATATTTTTAATTTTTTAAATGACAAGTTGTTTTGATAAATGGCCCATCCCAAAAAACTGTTCAGGAATCTATAAAGAGAACTGATCCTTCCTTTCGAAATATTTGTGTCGTTGGCCACTCACAAATTCTAATTAACAATTAGAATGTTTGAGGATTCTGAACTGAATAAATGCTGAACAGATTCTCTTCTGTCTCAAGAACAAGAACATTTCATGAAAGTCTTGCTTTATCTGTTATAGCTGATTGTAAATATTACCTTTCAAGTGAGACTGAATGAGTATACACCAGCTTCTTTAGCTTAAGTGTACCTTGTATATTGGGTGTGTGTGTGTGTGAGTGAGTGTGATAAAAAGAAGTTTTAAAAGCCCCTAATTTTCTTGTTATTTCTTTAGAACTTTCACTTGTGACAAAGTTAGAAGTGGGAACAGTGTAGAAAGCGCAGCGTGGTAGCTTTGGTTAGCACTTCAACATGAAATGTGGCACTTTGAAAGAACCTGCTGTTGCACTAAAGAAAATGAGCAAGCTGTACTTTTTATAGCAAGCTACTGATAGAATAACATCAAGGCTTGCCACTGGTGTGAACAAAAAGAAGAAAAGAGAAAAACACCATATTTTCCATTGCAAGTTTTTTTTTAACAAATTAAAGGTGATAGGAAGTAATAATTAATAAGTCACACTCATTTGAATGATTTAAAACATATTTTGTCTTCAGGAGATAGAAGCAGTTTTTACCTCATTTGCATTTTGCAAGTAATTGGACTTTATTCAGTATATTGTGCTAATTAAAAGGTACAGTCCTGTTTAATTTATTGTGTTGCTTTCTCTCTGTTTTCCAACTCCTCACAAATAGTAGATTGGTTTTTCCCCTTTAGTTCCAAGTAAAAGTTAAAGCAGCATTTAGAAATTTGACCCAAGATAATACATCGTTTTGGGAAACTGCAGAAAATGCTACTTTATCTTCGCGAGAAACATGTAGTTCTCTTTTGTTGGGCTCTTAATAGCTTTTTGTTGAAAGTAATCTACTTTCTTACCTGAAAGTTAAAATTTCATTGATGTTTGGTTACACAAAGCCTGAAAATTAAAACTGGGGAAACTATTTCCGCTCTAGACTGTTATAGTGCTATTATTCCGCTTACAACATCCTGTGGAATCCTGGGGTTTGCAGTTTAGGGAGGGCCATTTAGAATTCAACCAAAGAGCTCTCAGAAAACTACAAACCCCAGAATTCCACAGGATGTTGAAAGTGAAATAATAGCACTATAGAGTGTAGTGCAGGGAAACGGCCTGAGGTATGCCTGTGTAGCTGAAGTTGAAGAATAATGGGACATGCAGCTGAAATTGTACCCCACTCTCAAACTATCTTACAAATAATTAATTAAGACAGTCCCTGCCCATAAGTTTACAATCTAAATAAGATAGGAAAAGGATTATAAATTGTGGGGGATAATGAATTAGGTTAAGTCCAGCTAGGTCCCGGCATAGTGGCTGCTGTTTCTCTTCTTCAGTGGCGACAGTTAACAACATGGATGGAAGGGTTCTGAGAGGCAACTGGGCCCCAAATATGATGGAGGTGTGCCTGGCTGCTCTTCTTCTCCCTCTGTGGCCAGAGCAGAGGGAGGAACTCAGTTCCTCTTTTGAGCAGCGGCTCTTTTTTTTTCTTCAAATCCAGCTGAAGCTTGTTACGGCCTCCCCTCCCCCAGTCTTGCAGTTATACACCAACCCTATTGTTCAGAGACAAATAATCAGCTCATCCCCATGTAGACAAGAACAAAGACTATAATAGCACATCTGGTTTATCTGTTAGTAGAGCAAAGATTAATTAAGTGGTAATGGTGCAACTTCTGTTAATAACTCTTCTTTATAGAGCCAGCCTGAAGATGATAAAAACACCTGCCATTTAAATGTCAGTTCTGAGAGGAGGACTGGTTGCTAAAATTGTCTTTGGAGGGATGTTTCAGAATTTAAAGAACTTTGTTTTTTCAAGGTGTCAAAAATATAGTTTTTCTTTGAAAAATTAGAGAGCAGTGAAACTGTAGTGAAACTCTTCACTACATCTTACATGGGTAGGAATTCCTAGTGGCCTCTTGCCCTAGAGCCGGTGAGTGATGACCTTCAGTTTGAATACTTTGTCCATCTTTCGTTTTTTAAAAGACATAATACTTCATTGTCTAAGTGCTAAGTAATATTTAAATTTCTATATTACCCCAGCAAGGAATAGTTGGCTGTTACTCTCATGTTGGTGATGGTGGTGGTACAACCTCCTCACATCCACCCTATCACCAGTATCTGGTGGTGATTAGAGTCCCCTTGTCCTCTTGCTTGCTTCTAAGCCTTCTCTGTGTGGATGTGCATGTGGATATCCCTTCCAGTGTCCTGTCAACTTATGGTGACCCCGCAACCTTCATAAGGCAATGGCTCTTAACCTTTTCTTTACTGTGGATCTCCTGTTACTACAATTTGTTTCTGGAAACCCCCAAGACTTAACTAAAGATTTATATATTGAAATTTGGATTTAAATATTTGATTATTTATTTAAATACTCAAAATTTTATTTATCAAGGGCTTCTGGAGACTAAGATTCAACTTGCACCGAGACACTGGGTGACCTTGAGTGAGTCACATTCTCTCAGCCTCATAGGAAGGCAAAGGCAAATTTGAACACATCTGAACAAATCTTGCAAAAAAACCCCAAAATTCTGTGATAGATTCACCTTACAGTTGCCATGTCAGAAGTAATTTGAAGGCACACAACAAGAAAGTCCTGACAAGGGGAGGTTCTTTCTAGCCATTATGTCTCTCTTCTTTGAAAACTGGTTTATGGTGACTCTTAAGGCAAATCTATCATGGGGGTTTTCTTGGCATTTTTATTGTCTTTGCCATTCTCTGAGGCTGTGACTTGCCTGGGGACACCCAGTGGGTCTCCATGATCAAGTGGGGAATCAAACTCTGGTCTCCAAAGTCAATATTTAGGTGTGCACACATGCCTGTCACCATGTCCCTTTTTATCCAGAACACAGCAGTGGTGTGTGTGTGTGTGTGTGCTTGCGAAAGAGGGAGCAGTTTGGTTGTGTATGCATGCTTGTGGTCTTATCCTTTGGTGCCCACATTCCCTGCTGTCACATTGGCATCCGCACACATTGTCGTTGTGGCATCCCTGTTCCTGCCACTGCTGTTGGTGTCTAGTGGCAGGGCTTAACCCTATGTTAAGAACCACTGTTACAGGGTTTTCTTAGGCAAGGAATACCCAGACAAAATTTCTCTGAAATGCAGTTCCTTCCTCTGAAATAAAGCCCATAGCACCTGGTATTTGTTGGTGGTTCCCCATTTTCATAATAACCAGGGCTGACCCTGCTTAGTTTCCAAGATCAGATGGGATATTTAGGTTATTTGTATGCTACTTCTGTGTGGATACAAATAGACATTTCTGTAGGTTCCTAGGGTAAGGGCATAGAGTTATTTAAGGTATGAGGTGATAGTCTTAACCAAGTGATGTTCTCACATCTATTCTCTCTTGTTTCCTCTGGTTCATACCACTTCAAAGTGATTCTCCTTAACAGCTGAAAAGATGTCATAAATTGCTGTCTTTTATCATTACTGTTGTGATTCAAGTCTAACACCTACCTGATTCAACACTGATGTTGTTTTGCAACTTTTAGCTGTACTTGCCTTTGTGAACTGGACATTTACCTTTAATAATTCTCATAGCTCATACCTAGTCTTTTTATTGTATTTTGCATGTATCTTGTGTTTCAAATACTTGGTCTTTCTTCATTTCCATAGCATGCAAATGTACCCTTGATGCTTTATGTAAATTTTTGTAGGTCTAACAACTACGCAAGAAAAAAATGCACCAAAGTCTCTGAAAATATACTTAGTTTTCTAAGTATTTGTATTCTTTTATATGTTTGTTCTATGAGAATTGCAGTCACAGTTGCTGAGTTTTTACATGAACTTTCCTATCTGGGTATGGATTTTCTGTAAATTTCTGTTTGGAAACAATAGGACTTGACACACTTTTGTAGATAATCCCTCTTTAATATGACAGTGAGAGCCTCTGTGTCTGATTATCATTCCTGTCCTTTGAGGACTATAATGTTAAAGCATCATAAATGTTTCCCAATGTGTCACAGTATAAATGTGCTACACAGGATCTTTCTATTCAGCTGTTTATGTAGGTACCAAGTAGGGTTCTATTTAAGTAATTTTTTGCTTCCTTCTCTTATCCATAGTTGAAAAGTTTTGGTTTGAATGTGGTGATGCTCAGTGGCTTTGTGCAAGAACCAGTCACTGTGGTATTTGTCTCAAGACTGCTAAGCAAGGTTAAGTAAAGCGCACCAAAGAAGTAAAGAATAGTATCTGGATAGAATTTAGAATCTGAGCAGTCATTTAGTAGGAGCATAACTTTTCCTTATGGTTAGAAAGAAGTAGAGGAAATGTATGTGGGAAAAGCCTAGAAGGCAAAGAATTACTCAGGTTACAAGGGGTGGAGCTAAGAACATAAGAAGAGCCATGCTTGCTCGCATAATAGTCTCAACAGATCCAAAACTCTGTTTCACACAGTAATCATGTAGCTGTCCTCTAGGATACAGGCAACTGCCGTACCAGGTGGTTTGTCCCTTCCATTCTGATATTTGGGAGCCTACTAAATTTTAGTTGTTCTGTAACCTCTTGCATGGTTACTGTTTTCAGGCTCTCTGTGTCAGACAGGCTTTTCCATCTTAAAATATTTATTTATTGTGTTGGGATCTGCCTGTTTTATCATCATCATAAAACAGTAAGGTAAGTTAGGCTTTGAGACTGCAGTTTGCCCAAGGCCACCCAGTAGGATTTGTAATTGAGTGGTGATTTGAGTCCAGACCTGGCCAGTTGGAAACTAATAATGTTTCTATTACACTATAAAGGTACTTTATTGCACAATTCATTCTGGAAGCACAGACTTTCTCCTTTGCTTCCCCTGAGTTGCATACTCTTTTTTGCTTTCCTGATATCATTTCCCCTCCTATGTCTAGACCTTGTGCAGCTCATTCTTTACTTTTACTTTTTGTCTTGCCTGCTTCTCCGCTTCTCTGACCTTGCTAGCCTCTCTGGCCTCCTCTCTCCCTGCCTGGCTCCCTTCAGGGAACTGACCTTGGTCGGCCACACTTAAGCTATTGCCTTGGAACCTCTTGACATGTGACAGATAAATGCAAAGAATACAAGGACATGTGAGTTTCTTCAATGGCAAAAGGAAGGTCTAAATATATAACCTTGGGAGTTGAATCATAACAGTATTTTTGATGCAATTAGCAGCTTAAGGGTTTTTAAGGCAGCACCTGATGGAACAGATTGATAGAATGCACATCTGGTTTCCACACTTAGCATTGTTTGCCTTCACTGGGGCAGCCTTAAGTGTCTGAAGGACAATAATCATAGTACCCTGCTGCTACCAACAGACAGAACATAATAACCAATTAATAGTAATAATTCTGCATTTTAATCTTAAAATTATAGTGTGCATTCTATATACTGTCATTTTTTTCCTTTGGTGCAGTTTTAAATATCTACTGTACAATTAGAGATAATTCTGAAAGACATAATGCTACAGCAGAATAGATGACAAAAGATGTAAATATTGTAATCTACTTTACTGACAAATTGTACACATCACTGTCAAATTTCCTTTCCCAGTCAGAGGTGAAAAACACAAAACAGACATCAGCCCAGATAGAAGGTGAATGCACTTTCTCATCTGCTGCTTGCCTATTTGTTGTGGCCCTTCTTCTTCTGTTATGAATATCTCATCTTTTCCACAGAAGTAGAACTCAAGATGACTTATGAAAGTTAGAACACATTAGGGTTTCATGGAGTCTGGTTTTATACAAGATCCCTCAGATCCCATGTGTAAGTCAAATTGGAGCCAAGAAGGAAAAACAGGTGCCTGGTGCACTCAACAGACCAATTCTCCAGCATTTGGTATGCAGCACTTGCTTCACAAATGGGTTCCATCTATGCAAGTGGAGCTGGTGTCTGGTCTTGCTCCTCTTCCATACTTCCTACTCTTCCTTATTTAGCAGTAACTATCATTGCAAGATTCTGTGGGTCTTGGGGCTTCCTATGTGATTAGTCCTCTTTTGGGAGCCCAGAACTCTTGTGAGAGCTCCCGCCCCCCTTGCAAGACTTGAAGTAGACCTTACATGGGCTTGCATTGGGTGTCACCAGCCAGTCTTGCACTGGCTGGCATAGTTCTCACTTGTTGTAGAAGCTCAGGAGAATTTTTTTTTTTTGTTGTTGTTGGTAAGCAGCTTGTCCAACAAGTAGTCCAGGTAAATATACAAAAACACAAGATTTTATTTGGATTGGGAAAATATAAGATATTATTTGATATTAAAAGGTAAGGTGCCACTTAAACAGTAATCAATTTTACTAAACATATTTACTAGGGAAATGTATATTTGTAAGGGTGGATCCTGAAATACACATTCAATAAGACAGAGAAAACAATTTTTTTTAAATTTAAGAAAAATCAAGGCACCACTTAAAATATAATCAGTTTTATTATGCAGATTTATATTGATTTGGGGTGGATCATGCATTGTACATGCTGTACAAGCAATTTTCCAAATACAGGACTGCAGGAAAATAGTAGGTTTAAGGATACTGAAGGCATCATTTCAGTAATAATCAATTTCATTTATCATATTAACTTTTAAGCAGATAAAGTACTTATAGACAGCATGATTTGAAGTGGTAGATATCCCACTTTGAAGAAAAATTACACTGAAATCAACTTAAAATGACACAGTACTGTTCTAGTTTCTCTGAAATCCATACTTTTCTGGTTTAGATTTTACACCAGAAAAAGCAACATCTTCATTCTAACTGGTAGCACTCAGGGAACACCTGTCTTATGGCAGTGCATCTTAGAGATGATAATCAGATTTGTTAGGCAGATCAATCTTTTGGTGTGGGTTATGTATACTTAGGGTAGATCAGGGTTTATAAATAGGGTCAGCCCTCCACAGATTCTGTATGCATAGATTCAACCATCCACAGCTTGGAGATATTTTAAAAAATAATAAATACTAAAAGGTAAATTTTGATTTTGCATTTTATTATGCGATCGTATATAATGAGATTTGAGCATCCATGGATTTTGGTATAAACGGGGGATCCTGGCACCAGACTCTAGCAAATACGGATATCAAGGGCTTACTGTACAGAGTCCAGTGAGGAAAAAAAACAATTCTTTTATTTGGTATTAGCACAATCTTAGTAATTGTTGTTGTGTGTCTGAAAGTCATTTCCTATTTATGATGACTCTGAAGCGATCCTATTACTGGGTTTTCTTGGCAAGATTTGTTCAGAGGGTGTTAGCCTTTGCCTTTCTCTGAGGCTAAGAGAGTGTGACGTGCCCAAAGTCATATGGTGGATTTCCATGGCTGAGCAGGGTTTTGGACCCTGGTCTGCAGAGTTGCAGTTCAGTGCTTAATCCATGCTGGCTCACATGTTGGTAGCCACTTCTAAATTGTTGACTCCTCACTATGATGGGTCATGAATTTCAGTTATCTGCTGCTGCTGTTTTGAAAACCTTAAAAGTAAAACAGGAGACAAATCTCCATGTGCTGATAGACAGTCACTCGCTTTGTTTTAAAAGCCCAACATGTTTTAGCCTCTATCGAAGTTGGCCTTCCTCAGAGGCTACACTTAGGCCATTTCCGCACTAGAGTAGAGGAGTGTTTCACCGCGTTTTATGAGCAGTGTTTTCTACTCCAACTTAGACCTATTCCTATCTGCATGCCCTCCAGTTTCTGTTGAAGTAAAGTGGAGAAAATCATTTGTAGCTTCCTCATCGCCAGTTCTCCTGGAACTCCTATTCCTCTTCCTCCTCTACTCTGCCACCGCTGATTGGTCGTTTGAATGCCCACTTCTGTGGTGTGAATCGATGTAACGCTTCCGCATGTAGGAAAAAACGCAGTGGCACCATTGTGGTTGGTTTGCATCAGAGTTTCTCTGTTTTCATATTACACCAGTTTCACAACAATGTGAACCGTGCTAGGAGTTGAACACGTGTGGAATGAACTATGACAGAAGAATGTCAAACCGGTTTGACGTGCAGATGTATTCGCAATGCAACAATGCTACAACGATGTATCTCCCTTGTGCGGAAAGGGCCTTACATAGAAATTTCTAGAGTTGTATAGTACACTCTCCAAAGAAATGAACCAATAAGGAAAGGACATAATGAGTATAATGTGCACACACTCTTTCTAGAATGTATTATACAACTCTGGAAATTTCTGTGTAAAGTGTAGCCCCTGAAGAAGGCCAACTTTGATAGAGGCTGAAATATATTGGGTCTTTAAAACAAATAAAGCAAGTGACCATCTATCAGTTTGTGGAGCTTTGCCTTCTGTTTTGTTTTTACTTTTCATACATACTCATCAATCCTCTTCTTTGGAAAATCTGGTAGCCCAAGAACATATACAAGGACACGTATAAAAACGTTCAAAAAGTTATTGTTAAAATGTTAAAGCCATTTAAATAAATCCTTTAAAAAGGCAAAAGTTTAAATCAATGTTTAAATGCTGTCATTTCCCCAAATAAGTCAGTTCCCCAAAGCATGTTAGAATAGAAAGTTTTTCATTTGCCACTAGGTGAACAAGGAGGGAGCGATCCTAGCTTCCCTAGGAGGCATTTCTAAAGCCTAGGAGCAGCCACTGAAAAATCCCTTTCCTATGTTCCCAACACATGTGCTTGTGAAAGTGGTGGGAAGGGGCGAAAGAGCTCCCCCACCACTAGACTCCAAAGCTTTGGCATAGCAAAATAGCTTAGATAGTGTAGCACTTTTTTCTAGGTGGGATAGCATTTTTGAGGGCAACTCACCTTACCCAAGCAGGAACTACTATGCTCCTTTAATACTCTCACAACATCTTTAACATTTGGCCTACCCCCTGCCCTCCCGTATCTAGGAAATTAGACATAAGGCCTGAACTTTTGACAGTTAATAAGAGACAAGTAAATCTAATCTTCAAAGGAGAGCTTATGAAGCCAGGTGGCTTGAGAAGTAGAGAAATTAGTGGATTTAAAGTAATTGGAGTCTTCATGATTATTAGTATTATGGCTGCTTAAATCTCATTTGTTTAATTAGGCCCATATAAATTATAATTTTGTGGTGACTAAGGATAAAAGGACTTTTAATTTATGGTAAAATTAGATTTTTTAACATTCTAGTGGAGTCTCTGAATCTTCATCTGACTAATGAAAATCCAAACTTTTGTTATATCATTTCTGTTTAACAACTAAGACATAAGATGTATCCTCTGTGGTCAACCTTTTTGCTTTTCATCTTTCAACTTTTAATCTGATTTTGCATACTGTCTTCAGTTTTTTTTCTCCCTTAACATTCTCTGTGAGTTCTGTATCTGCTTTTCCCATTTATTTCTTTGTATCTTTTAAAACTATTTTAAATTTGTCTAAATTTATCTAAAACTGTCTATCTAGTCCCCAACCTAAATAATTGGAGACATTTTAGGAGAATTCAGAACTTGACTTGAAGACTTCCGGTCTTACCACCCTGATATCCATTAAAAATAGATTTCATACATGAATATCCCTGTAGGAAGACATACTAGCATTTTGTTGTTGTTGTAAGAAGTGTTGTGTCTTTGTAATAAGCTGAATTCTTTCATTTTTAAATTGCATACTCAAGAAGTAGTTAAAGAGGATCCATGTTAGTCTGTGGATTACTGCAGAGAACCGGGTTTGCTGGGCATATACTCAGGCTCTGGATATGGGAGGCCATAACTGATTCTAAATATGAAATGTATTTTCTTCCCATCCACAACGGCTTAGGTTTTGGATCTAGTATTTTGAGCTCAAGATGAAAGTGCAGACTGCTGTAAATAGATAGTACAAGTTTATAGTCCAGAGGTTTCAAATTCCCTGCCAGTTGCAGGGGCAGATTTTGGACACCTCTATTACCTCCTGTGCGTGAAGAAAATGGCGGGTCCTGATTGCACACAGGCTCATGTTCTAGTCTCAGCCCTTGAAGTTCTTTGATCAAACTTGAAGTCCCCATTATGAATCCTGGCTATACCATATCAACATTAAAATGTTTTGTTTTGCTCCAGTACAGTGATGTTTTGCTGTACCTTGCAACAGTCTTAACAGTCATATTTGATATCTGTTCCCATCAAAAGTCACAAATAATTTATAATGTATTCAACATTCAAGCATGTCTTCTAGTCTAGGGGACTGAAAGTATGGAACTGTGAGAAGCCATAAAAATGAAAAATTCATGGATTTATACATTCATCCATTGTGAAGGGGAGAAAATGAGACCAAAAGCATCTTCAGGGTACGTGACACTTTCACAGATTGTAACATAAGCAAAACAGATGGGGTTCTACCTTTAGAAGTTTATAATCAAAATTTTAGTAGAGGAAAAGCTTAAGTCGAAACAAAGAGAGAAACTGTGCAAGTCATAAGGATAATATTGGGAGGCCAATGTCTATCAAACCCTTCGTGTCTTCATTTAGATTTTTCTTGTTGTTACTGACAAACAAGTGTCTTGATGGAAAATATCCACAT
Source organism: Ctenosaura bakeri (assembly GCA_948474755.1). Lineage (NCBI taxonomy): Eukaryota > Metazoa > Chordata > Lepidosauria > Squamata > Iguanidae > Ctenosaura > Ctenosaura bakeri. The sequence continues at coordinate 13,510 of CAOLHI010000377.1, read as the reverse complement.
TGGGTTCCAAAGAAGCCTCTTCAGGGGGAAAAAATCCTTTTTATATCTTGTATTATGCAGCTTGCTTCTTTCTGCCACCTGCCAGCTTAGCACCTGCTCTATTCTGATGTCATGCATCTGAACAATGTGTCCTTCTCAGCTGAGTGTCGATTATTATGGCTTCGGTGTTTATGCTGTTAGCTCTGTTCCACTACATTCTTAGTTTGTATTTGCACCTAATACAAAGTAAATAAGGCAGGTGTCTTTAATGAAAACTCTTCAGTTGTCTACTATATCTCAGAGAGTTGATGATTTTAGGTAATAGAAAGAGGAGTTATTTAAAAAAAATAAACTAAGAACAATCATCTTCTTTGGCAAGCTAAATGATGTTTTGTTTGTTCAACCAAAAGGTCTTTTTGCCTGTTTATTGTGAAAGATTGCCTCAGCAAATATTGCGAAGGCATATATCCAAAAACAGAATGAGAACTGTTAAAAGCCCACGTTTGGAACAGATAAATTATTCTGATAAAAAAGAAGAAATAGTTTGAATATAACAAAATGTGTCTGAAAGGAGTACAGAGAAGGTGTCATAAATTTCTGACTCTTGTTTCTGTGATCTCACATAGGATAAAATGCCAAAATAAACTTCTCAGTTCAGTAGCAAGGCCTAATTTATGTAAATTGTGTTCAGAATAAGTATTAACCTCAATCCTTATTTCCTCTGTTGTGCATTAAGTCTTGCCTTTGATAACACTGATCATAATTAAAAAAGAATATTTCATGATTAATCACCCTCTGTCTCACTGCCAAACTAATAATTTCTTTCCCTACTCTTTCCTGTTCATTGAGGTGCTTCTTGTTGATACCCGTCCACTGCAGTGTTGGGCGATCTGACAGTGTTAAGTAATGGAGATTTTTAAAAAATAAGTATGGCTTTAATATGAATTTTAAATCTGCATAAAGACAGATTTTCTCATATATTTATGTAGTTTTTAAAAAGATGTACAATCAGTGCAACAAAGAATAATGGAAATAGCAACGTAACAAAGAAGTTTTTATGAAAATGCTGTGAGACAGAGACAGCCCTCCACATTTGCGGGTTTAACATTCACGGATTTTTTTTTTTTTAAAAATAATCTTTATTCAAAATTACAATCCATTTTCTTATTAAAAAAACATCATCACAAACATCACATCATAAACCACAATCATAGACTGTTCTCTTAACGTAATCTTAAACCATTGTCCTAATCCCATCCACCCATCCTTTTACTCACCCATCCATCCCCAAGAGAGAGATATTCTTCCTCCTGTTACTTCTTTCAATCTTCTCTTCATTCCAGCAAAGTTATCACACATCAACTTTCAATCTACCACTCTTTCGAATTCCATTACCTTTTGTCTTTCTGAACAAAAGGCATCCTGTCTTTTCTATGATCTTTTACAAAGTCTTCCTTTAACTTCCTCGATATCATGTGGACCCTATTACCTCGTACCATTACAATGTTTCTCCTATTACTTTTCCCCATTCCATGACTTTTCCTTTATAACCCTGAATTATTAATTTATTCCCGCCACCTTCTGATAATAATTCTACTTAAATGAATAATCAAATTTTTATCGAAATTAAGTTATGTTCTTATTATTTTCTAAACCGTTACTTTATACCAGTTTTTATATGCTTTCTTCCCACAATAACATTTTTATGTGAATTATTACTCTTCTCATGCATTATCTTGTATTACTGATGTCATCCTTTTATATCAGTAGTTCATTCCTTCTTAATGTCCGCATCTTTTACTTATCTTACTTTATACCAAATTTCCTAAACCCATACTTCACCTCTTAAGTTTTTCTGCTTCCATATACTCATCTATTTTTCTCCACCTCTCCACCTGACGACCCTGCATGTTTCCTCTAAGTATTCCAGTCAGTCTGTCCATTTCTTTCATTTCATATATCTTTATTAGCCAGTCTTCTACTTGGGGTGTATCTTTGCTTTTCCAGTTTTGGGCATAACATAGTCTTGCCGCAGTTATCATGTATAAAATAAGTCTCCAGTGTTTCCTATCCTCTATCCTTCCTATTTTCCACGTCATGTTCAAGAGGAACAGTTCTGGTATCAGGGGAAGATTAATCTGCAATATATCTTTCATCTTCCCATGAATTCCTTTCCAGTAAAATTTGGCTCTCTTCACAGGTCCACCATAGGTGGTAAAAAGTACCATTTTCATTTCCGCATTTCCAACATCTATTATTCTTTAACTTATATATCTTGCATAGTTTTGCCGGGTCTAGGTACCACCTGTAGAACATTTTAACATAGTTTTCCTTTAATTTTTGACAAACTGAGAATCTATTCGTAACTCTCCAGCTATCTTCCCAGTATTCTAATTGAATTTCATGTCCAACGTTCTTGGCCCATTTCACCATGACCTCTTTAATCTGTTCAACCTCCAACTCCTTTTCTAACAATAGATTATATAGCTTAGAAATCAGTTGCTTATTGGGACCTAATATTATTTTAGCAAAAATATCTTCTTTTTTCGTTGGTTCGGTACCTTCTAATTTTTTGTCCATCACAAATCTTTCCTTCAATTGCCTATACAGGAACCAATGGCATTTAAAACCTTCCGCTGCCAACTCTTCTCTCGATTTCATCTTTTGTTCTTGCTTCTGGTCTTCTGTCAAAAGGTTGTCATAGCGAATCCAGACGTCACCAGGGTCTCGCCATCTACCATAGAACGCTTCATGAGAAGAGAACCATCTAGGTTTTTTCACATAGTATTTTTTCTTGAAGTTTTTCCATATCATCAGGAGAGCTCTTCTTAAATAGTGGTTTTTGAAATCTTTGTCAATTTTCTGTTTCTCGTACCAAAGGTACGCGTGCCAGCCCAGCCTCTTTCCAAATCCTTCTAAATTTAACAGTTCCTCATCATGTAATGTAATCCAGTCCTTCACCCATGTAAGCCCACTTGCGAAATAATATAACTTCAGATCAGGGAGGCCAAGCCCGCCTCTATCTTTTTTATCTGTTAAGAGTTTCCATTTAATCCTGGCTCTCTTACAGTCCCAAATGAACTTAGATATGGTCTTCTGCCATTCTTTAAAGGGCTTTACATTAATTAAGATGGGTAAATTCTGAAACAAAAAAATTAGTCGCGGTAAGATATTCATTTTAATAGCTGAAATACGTCCTAACAACGATAATCTTAAAAGCCTCCAATTTTCTAATGATGATTTAATTTCCTTCCATGTTCTTTTATAGTTATTCTCAAAAAGTTCATTATTCTTTTTTGACATCCAAATTCCAAGGTATTTAATTTTTCTTTCAATTTTGAATCCCGATTTTCTAATCAACACCTCCTCTTCCTTTTTCTCCATATTTTTTGTTATGATCTTTGTTTTCTCTCTGTTTATCTTTAACCCCGCAACCTCTCCATATTGGTCTAGTATCCGTAATAAAGTCTCGATATTTTGTACCGGGTCCTCCACGATCATCATCATATCATCAGCATAAGCTCTCACTTTATAACTATGTTTATTGATCGTGCACCCTTTCAGTCCTGGATCATTTCTAATCGCCGATAACAGCACCTCCAAAGTTGTTATGAAGAGCAATGGGGATAGCGGACAGCCCTGCCTCGTCTCCTTTTCTATTTTAAAGTACTTAGTTGTATCACAATTAATAATGATGTTGGCTTTTTGATCCTTATAAATTTCTTTTATCCAATCTGTGAATGTTTCACCAAACTCCATCTTTTCTAGTACTTCAATCATAAAATCCCAGCAGATATTATCAAACGCCTTTTCAGCATCAATAAAGATTAGGGCGAGTTTCTTCTGGTTATTTCTCTCGTAATATTCAATGATATTTAGGGCTGTCCTAATATTATCTTTAATTTGTCGTTTTGGAAGGAAGCCGTTCTGGTCTTTTTGGATAACTTCTTGCAATATTAACTTCATCCTTTCAGCAATTATGCTTGCAAAGATCTTATAGTCCACATTAAGTAGTGAAATAGGACGGTAATTTCCTGGTTCCCTTACATCCTTTTCTTCTTTCGGGATCAACGTTATGCATGCTTCATTCCATGAGTCCGGTTTCCCGCTCTCCTTAATACTATTAAACAGCTTCTCCAGTGGCTCAATTAAATGTTCCTGAAGCTTTTTAAAATACATTGCGCTGAGACCATCCGGGCCTGGTACTTTAGCTGTATCCAATTTTCGAATTGCGTCCAGTATCTCCTTTCTCGTTATCTTCTTATTTAACATGATTCTTAATTCCTCTTTAATTTGTGGTATTTTTTGCTTTCTAAGATATTCTTCTATTTTCTTTTGTGTCTTGCCTGTTTCTTTCTTATAAAGATTTTTGTAGTATTTATAAAAAGGTTTCTTTATCTCCTCTTGATTCGTCGATATTTTACTTCCAGTATTAATTTCCAAAATGAGTCTTTTCTCTTTCTCCTTCCTTAATTTATAAGCAAGCCATCTGCCCGGTTTGTCCGCCTGCTCAAAATTCCTTTGCTTTAGCCATGTCAGTTTCCTGCTTATTTCAATTTGAGTTTCCGTTTTAATCTGCTCTTGTAATATTTTTAGGTCTGTCTGAACCTTCTTATCTCTGGGATTTTCTCTCAATTTTGCTTCTTGTATTTTTAATTTATCCAACAGTTCTTGATATTTTTTTTGTCTTTCTCTTTTGAGTTCTGAGCCAAATTTAATAAAGAGCCCCCGCATCACTGCTTTGCTGGCATCCCAAATTGTCTTCATTTTAAGCTCTTCTGTCATATTTTCTTTAAAATAAAGTTTTACTTCTTTTTTTATTCTTTTCAAATATTCATCATTTTGCAAAATAATTTCATTCAATCTCCATCTTGGCTTTTTCCATATCATGTTTAAATCTAAACGAATAGGATTATGATCCGACAAGGTTCTAGGAAGGATCTCCATGTCTTTTATGCATTGTTGAAGATTCTTGGATATCAAAAACAGGTCAATTCGTGACATAGATTTATAGGTGTCTGAGAAAAAGGTGTATCCGTGCGATTCCTTATGAATTCCTCTCCATACATCCTGTAGCGCCATTACTTCTGTTAATTTAAAGAAGGATTGAGGGAGTTTCCTGTGTATCTTCCCGTGTGCTGTATACGCTGACCTATCTCGTTTCGGATCCATGACCCCATTCAGATCTCCTAGCAATATATAATTCTCTTGATTTGCTTCCTCTGAGTAGTTCAACATCTCCTGCTGTAATTTCTTATAAAACGTACTCTTTTCTTCTGTTGGGGCATAAACTCCAATCAGTAAGATCTTCTTTCCCGGGAGTTGGACCTCCACCCCCACAATATGGCCCTTATTATCTTTAAACTTCAATTCCGAAGGATACTTTGAATCAATATATAGGGCAACTCCTTTTTTTACTTCGCCACAGCGGAGAAATAACACTTTCCCAACTTTGGGTTTCTCAAATATTTGACATCTTCTCTGATTTTTGTTTCCTGAAGACATATTATTTCTGCCTTACTTTTTTCTACATAGTGAAAGATCTGTCTCCTTTTGTAATTTGAGTTCAATCCTTTTACGTTCCATGACAAGATCTTTATAGTCATCTTACTTCACTATGATACCTTATTACTTGTCTTCTTCTTTAGATGTCTTCTTCTTCCACGTGTAGATCTTATATTTCCAATTCTTCTTGGTCTACTTCTTCTTCTAAATCTGTTTCCGAGTAGCTCCTGCTTTCTTCTTTCTTCTCCTTCTCTTCACCTGAGATTAATTCTCTTTTGCCCTTTTCGAATCTTTCCTCCTGTCCCTCTCCGTCTTCTTCTGGGCATCTTCTTTCCTCTCGCGTCTCTGTCTTCTCAAATTCTCTTCTTAGCTTTTCGGATACCTCTCTAGCTCTTGTGACATTTGTAATTTTGTATCTTCTTTGTTTAAAGGTGAAAGACAGACCCTCTAATCTTTCCCATTTATACTGGATCCCATATTTTTGTAACATTTGAGTCAGGAATCTGTAATCTTGATGTCTTTTCAAAATTTCAAAGGGAATGTCTTTGTAAATTCTTACCGTTCTTCCTTCCATTACCAGCTGTTTCTCGTAATTTATTTGAAGTATTTTTTCTTTTGTCCTGGTCCTTGAGAAACACACAATCACATCTCTAGGCCAATTTTTGTCTTTTGCAATTCTGAATTGATCCTGAAGATACGGTCAATTTCTCGTTCCATATCTTGTTCTTTCAATTCTGCATAGTTGGCCAATGCGGTAATAACTTTTTCCTCTAAACGTTCCCCTGGTGATTCTTCAATGCCCCTCATCTTGATAAATTTTTCACGATACCTCAGTTCCTGCTGGGTTATTTTCATATCTTCTTGTTTTTGCATTTCTACCAAGTTATTTTTCTCTTTTTCTAAATTCTTAGTTCTTTCTTGGATCTCTTGTATGTCATTTTTCATCATGTTCATGTCTTTAGACATATTGTCTATTCTCTTTACTACACAATCAAGTTCTTTCCTAAAGTCCGCTTTCATCTCTGCTCGACATTCACGGATTTGATTTTGCGAGTTTCTCCAAGCCCTTGCCCGCCACCTCAGGTGCTTCCTTTTGGGGAAAGCTTCCCTCTTGGCAGCTCCAATCAGGCTGTGAAGCACTTTAAAAACCCGCCTCCAGTTCTCCTCCTCCTCCACCGGCCACTGGCCAGCCAAGGATAGCTCAAAGCCTGATTTCTCAGCAGCATGAGCCCTCTCCCAAAGCCCTCCATACACCCAAGGAAGGAGATGGGCAAGAGAGCAGAAGTACAGGGCCACTATGCCAACCATCTCCTTTCCCTGACTTGATTTAGATCCTGGGTACCCACTCTCCCCACCTGTGCCTCAAACCCACAGACAAACACATTTTGATATTGGTGAATTTTTCACTTTTGCGAGGGTCCCGTGCCCCTAACCCTAGCGAATGTGGAGGACCAACTGTATATTCATACCAGTCCAAAGCATGGAAGCATAACATAGCCACTTTGTAACACTACATTATGTTCCATATAATTCATACCGATGCTGGTATTGTCAGTAATGGACAGCAGAAAATGGGAAGGCTAATCTTGGCCATTTTCTTCCTGTTGTTGTAGTTTTTCTGTAGCTTCAAGTCATTTCCGATGTATGGTGAATCTAAGATGAACTTATCACAGGGTTTTCTGGTGCTGAGTATGCGTGAGGCACCCAGGGTCACTCACTGGGTTTCCATGACTGAATGGGGAATCAGACCCTGATCTCTAGCATCATAGTCCAGTGCTCAAACCGCTACACCATGCTGGCTCCCTTGAATATTTTACTCCTTCATAATTAAGAAATATTGAGAAGGAGAGAGGCAGGAAATCCAGGCTATCAAATAGAAGTAGAGAAAAAAATCACTTCTATCAGTGCTCACCTAGCCTAATTTTCATACTGCTAAATTTTTGACTAGTGTTACATCTGAATCAGGCCATTATCTTAGCATGAACTACTTTGCTAGGTTATAGTAAGGATGAGTGTGACATAAATCAGTGTTTTCTGCTCTTGGTTAATTGGACAAGGAGTATGGTGCAGTTTTAAACAAAATAGAGATGTGTTTTCTCAATATTTGGCAGTTCTGATAACTAGTTCTCAACAGTCTTGTACATGTTAATGTACCTGTCTCAATCCTGATAAAGTCCCAAGTAAAACCATACCCTAACTTGTTCTTCCTGATATATGTGTTTAAATGCACTGATTCTAAAAATGAGATGTGCAGGGAACTTCATATAAATAAAATCATAGTTCTTTCTGGTGGTTGTAGTATTAGTAATGTCATGCAATGGAGAAGAATAAGTTTAGGCTACACGCTTTGGTTGTGTCTCTTTAAAATATAAGTGCTCAAGTTTAAATGAAATTTATTTTTTTGTGCACAAACAAAACGTTTACAGGTGTCTGAAGAATTACTGCCATGGAGTGTATTACATACAGCATTCAGGATTTAAATGTGAATTGTTTGCTGCTCTGCGACACAGTGTTTTCAGATGTACCCACTATTTTATAGTCAGCAAGTATATAAGAATATATAAGCACAGCTGGATTCCAGGCCTATAATAAACTGCTAGACTGACGTGTCAGTGAATATTCATATGTATTTCTACTTTATTGTTCTACACTTTATATTCTTTGCATGAATTTTGATCTACTTACATGGGAAAAAATAACTCATGTAAGTACATTCGGAAGTGCTAAATTGAAGTACCATCAAATAACTTTGTGGTTAAGCTGGAGGGAGTGATTTGTTCTTAAGGATTTTATAGCTATGTTTCTGAAAGGTGCCCCTTAAGGCAATAGTATTTCCTGACAAGCAAATGCAACTCTTTTACCCAACACGGGCTGTTAACACATGTTCCGTTGGCCGTGAGGCAGACAATTTAGACAGGATAGGAACAAAGCATGTAATATATCTGGGCAGGGACCCATGAAGGCCGCCATCTCACTTAAAACTTTTTTATTTGTCCATGTGTGTAAGCAGCAGTGTTGTGCAACTGTTTCTTTGCTAGCATAGTGCCACACCAAACTTGATCTGAGTTTTTCTGATAAAAGGATGTCTTTAAAATGTTCTCACTTGTGCAGAATGTGCACATCACAGTAAGGCATCAATTCTGGCTTAATAAGTCATGATGTATACAAAACAGACTAATGGCTCCGTTTCCCCAGAGAGATCTCAGGCCAGACACGCCTGCATGAACAAAGGGTCCTCAGCCACGAATAGCCAATTTGAAGGGATTACCAGGTTTTCCCCAGGTTGACCCACTCCGACTTTGGAAAGTCCTGTGAGGGCAAGGTCCATTTACAGGAACCAATCATACAAACCATCAAGTTGCTATTATGTGGCATTTTTGCCTCTGTTTTGGCCATTGTTCTTCCCAGGAGAGGACCTGCCCTTGAGGTACGTTCTGCCCTATAAGTAGTCCCTGTTTTTGAGGGTCTCTTCGGAGAGCCTCCCCCACGCTAGCAGACCGGTACTCTATTAGTTGAGTGATCCCCTCAGCCGGCCCACTTCTCTGAGCTCCATCCTTCTTGCCGCTTCCCAGACTGAAGACTTCTGGATAGGTGCAGTATTACCATCATTACATCCTCTCCACTATAGCCCCTATCAATTTTCACCTCTCTCCCTTCTTGATAGGCCTTATGTGCATGAGTGAGTGAGTGTGTTGGTGTGTGAGAACACATTTATTATTAAAATCCATCTATTGGTACAATTGTCTGGGTTTTTTTCTTGGCCTGACCCCATAAAAATTGGGTACAAGATCCTACTGAGTTACCCTGCCCCTCATTTTGCTATTGCCAGTGCTCCACTAATTTCCCCAGTCTTAGCGTTTTTGGAGCTAATCAAGGTGAGCCCCGGGGACCCCTAGAAGCGAGGGTAACACTCCCACTTTATTTCTTTTTTACATATGAGATGTAATCAAGCACATCTTCCTGATGTACCAAAAAAGTTTCTATAGAGTGGCCCTATATGATACTTTAATACAAGACTATAGATATGGACCAGAATCCATTTGCTAGTCCCAGATAGAGATAATGCACTGAAGCAGTTGCTGAATTGTAAACGAACACATACATAAATCTCATAAATAGAGTGGTTTTACTCTGGTTGGGCCTATCAGTTGGAATTAGGCCATCATGGGAAATAATTTGGTTATCATTACCACCTAATTCAGATTTCTTGCCTCCCCTATTTGCCTCTGGAATTTGGAATTGGCTGAGATGATGTTCATGCCTGAGATGTATATCATTTTGAATGGCGACATGATGGCTCTGCCAAGACAGGAGAAAGCCCACAGGTATTGTGAGATCTTATGAAAAGAAGCCAGTGGGCATGATACATGAAAATAGAACTGAGCGGGAAATAGAGGATGTGGTGCTCAGTTGTAGAATTTTAAGAAAGACTTATACTTAAGACATTTTCAAGATGGAGAAATTCAAAGTCTTAGAATATAGATGAGATGAATGTGAGAGTGTGGAAGACATTTGATAAGGTGTTAAATATTTTTCTTGGTTAAAGAGAGACTGTTCTAATGAGAATTAGTCTTTGTAATCCAAGATGGCACTGAAAGTGCAATGACCCAGCAGTCTTTTACTGTCCCAGAAAACATCATAGGTGCCAAAGGGCATCTACTTCTCTTTCTCAGGAAGAAGAGTTGTGGTTTTAAACAGCAACTCATCACAACATATCTAAGATGGAACAACTTAACATTTCCCCAGACCTCTCTTTGTTCAAGTGATGTCCACATCCATAAGTATCGCAGTTGTTGGTGCTGCATGTAACATTGGCTTCCTTTCTTGCTTATGTTTCCTTTGCTGTCCATATTCAATCAAATGATACCGTCACATCATTACTTGTAAAATATTGTACATATCTACTCACCTCCCTCTGTCTCTTGACAAAAACTGTGGTTATGCCTTGTTTATTTGTTTAAATATTTATATTCTACCTTATATCTAAAGCTCTCAGGATTTTAAAAGGTTAAAACATATGAAACAGTTTAGCACATTAAAAAGACAGAATAAAAGCAGCTTAAATAGTTTAAAATGATTTAAAATCACATACATGTGAGGCCTTACATAAAACCAGTTAGGTTTCCAAAGTTTTAGTGAACAGCCATGTTTTCATCTGGTGCCAGAATGACAGCAATGCTGATGCATTGCTTCGGTAACACCAGCCTTTGTAATGAAGCACTATACCAATGCAAATGTATTCCTGTATTGGTCTCTTGGCCAAACAATCATTGCAGGCAGTTACTGCTGGAGTCGTCCTTCTAACCTTTGCTTTGTTCTATGTTTCCATTTCTTGTTTTTACTTAAAGTCTGTATGTGGTCATATAAATTGATAGCATTTCTGGACTGATGTAGCAGTACACTTTGCACTTCTGTGTAATTTTAGTATGAATGAAAAACTTTTGTGTCCTTTCCCCTGTGCCACCGTTTTGATCTGTGGTTATAAACACTAATTAACATCAGTAACACTTGCAGAGTAGCATGCCTTGAAATGAAGTACTAGTCCAGTTTCATGCCTCTTTAGGTAATAATAATGACTTGCTTTCATTGGAGAGAAAACAGGAATGCTGGACTGATAGCTTTTCAGCAGGCTTTCAATGGAAATGCTGTTTTCAGAAGTCTTCCAATTACGTACTGCAAGTGTATTTAAAGGGGTGAAGAGATTAAACTGCTATTAATATTTCATGGCTATTTAGTACAAGCGGGACTAAGGCTTTACATCGCAGAAGGTGATTATTACTTTAGAAGCATCTGCTATTAATGTGAGACCCCTGCAGCAGACATTTGTACCTTAAGAAAGACCTGGTTTCTGTACCCTTGCTCATGCTGATCCTAACAGAATTGGCTTATTAAGGTGGTACCTCTTTCTAACCTACATACACAGATAAACTGTTGCAGAAAATATGGGCAGGTCTTAAAGCTTGTATGTTGCTGGAATGGACTAAAACTTGCACTTTGTTCCTCTATTCTTTTTTCATCATCTGAACTTCTCCCTGCTCCAGATAAAATGTATCTAGAAATTCTGCTTTATGGTCTTGTCTCAAAGTCCCTTCGAGAGCTGGGAATTCTAGTGGGGAAGTTCCCAGTTCCAATCTTATATTACAGAGGTAGTCTTAAGCAAGCCTAACCCATTCCATCCACAACACAAGGATAATACTTGCCTGCCTTACAGTGTTACTGAGTTGATTATATGAAGTACTATATAAATGCTCAGTATATTTGTTGTCATTTCTGTTCTGAATGAGTGTGGCTGTTTTAAAATAATGTTCAAATTCCATTTAAAGGGCAAGGTGAATTCAATTTGTGTGTGCATGTGTGCACACACAAGCCTCTTCAAAAATTTTATAATTCACCTTTAGGTAGAATGATTCTCGTGGAGAAGAACAACAGTTTGAACCAGTATACGTATAAGTTCAATGAAGGAAAGAACAGAATTTGAAAAGCACATTTATCACTAAATATCTGTCAAAATAAACAGATGATTATAGCTCATCTTAAAAGTTCAGGTGTGAGCCAAAGAGTTTTAGCAGGTAGTTGATTCCATAATTTGCAAACTGTTAACCAAAGTGCTTGTTTTCAAATGGCGACCAGGCTAATTGATGCCATGGTTATCAAAATGTTGCATGTGCCATATCCTAAGGGGAATGGGGAGTATATGTGGGAAAGATGCCCCCACAAATATTGTAGGCTCCACAAGACCTGAAGTGGTTTTAAAGGTAAACACCTTGAATTCAGCCTGGACAAGCAGCCATGCCAAATTGATATTTTATATGACCCTGGTAGGCAGCATCAAAAATCATTCTGGCTATCACATTCTGAATCAACTGAAGCGTCATGTATGTTTGCCTTTGCCTTATTTAATTTTTCCTACCACCTAGTGAACAGACTGTGATGTTTTTCCTGACTGGGCTCTTGACAGTGTTCAATCCAAGTCTGCGTCTCTGAGTTTCTCATTTTAGTTTCAGTCAAATTTTGTTGTCTCTTAGACTTGCTTACAGGGCCACAATGCACAATGAAATGTATATAATTGTCCCAGAGTTCTGGATTGTGGAAGTCTAAGATGAGATGTTTGGCAAGAGAGATTGCATTCTCTCCCTTTTATCCACCATGTGTTGGATTTTACCTGCTGTCTGTACAGGAGACAGGTTAGCTGCTGCAGAACCTAAAGAGCCTAGAGGTCTTGTGGTCAGTACTACTTTGAACTCTTTGAAACAGTGTAAACAAAGCACATTTGGAACTTAGACTTTTTGTTCTCTTCTCCACTCAAATATCTGCCTGTGTAATATATTTTCCTTTTAAAACTGTGTCTTCGTGGTGCTTTCCTATAATAAAAGAATTGCTTCATGATCATTCTGTCTAGACATATCTTGATACTGCATAGATTACTCAATTGCATACTTTCTTGAAACAGGATTCATATTGCTTTATATTAATAAAAGCAATCCTGTTACCCCCCTGGTACACCCTATCCTGGGGTCCACAATTTTTAATATTAAATGTGATTCAACACGCCAGAGAGGTCGCCCGGATGAGCACATAGGCAGCAATGGTCAAACGATCGAGAACTAGGTAAGGCCACTAAAATCCCCAGTCACGTAGCCCCAGGAGACCTCAAGCTGTGCAAACCCATGGTAAACAAAGTGTCCTCAGCCACTGAGGAGCCAACTTGAGGGTATTAGCATGTTTTCTCCAAGTTGAGCACCGATATCAGAAAAATCATATCAGGCAAGCACTATCTACATAAATTCACACCACAACTCAGTGCAACCAAAGTTCCTGAGACACTGGCAACACCTCATAATCCCATCAAGCAAAAGGAGTTGCCATTGTGGAGCTTCTATTGCAATGCTTATTGTTCTCCCCAGAAGAGGATTTACCCTCAAGGTATGTCTTCCTCTGCAAATAGTCTGAGTTTTTTTAGAGTTCCTTTGGATAACTCCCAGTCATGCCAACAGACCATTTCTCTGCCAGTCGAGTAATCCCCTCA